>CM050650.1:59175208-59775208 GCA_027574665.1 Rhynochetos jubatus | reverse complement strand
GTGCAGGCAGTCAGGTTCGTTGCCTGTGGCAAATGAAATAGCAACATTCAAGCTGTTGGCTTGAATGATTTCCTTGTGAACCTTCTCCAAAAGACACGCCTTCCCAGGCAAGTCTCTAATCATTTCACACCTTTGTGGCACTGAGACATGCCAATGTGTTGGTCCCATATTCCCTGGGAAAGCTGGGCTTAAGCACAGGACTCAGAATCTGAGACTTTTAGAGGGGGGACATGTGGCAATCTGTGGCTTTTGAGTTGTTGTGAATCTAGTTCTTCTGTGTCCTTACCTTTTCCTTGGTGATGTCCAGTGGGTGTGGGGGACAGAAGAGGAACAGCTGCATGGAAGCAGATGGACGAGGATGCAGAACAGAGAGATCTTTAAGGGTCTGGAGTCCCATGTGAGTTGTTTGGGGAGGTGAAGGCTGGGTAGGGGATCTGAGAACACGCAAGGAAGAAAAGGGCAGCAGGAAGGGAAGTCTGTGACAGAGTGCCAAAAAGGAGATGAGGATGGAAGCCTCTGAACTGAATAATGACAAGGTGAAAGGCAGAAAGGGGTCAGGCTTAGGGTTTCTGGGTTTGTGGGTTTTCCTGTGAATCCTGTGCCAACACTGAGAAGCTGTGATGTGGCTTTCATGCCTTCAGGGTACGGTGGACTAATAGGAGTTTGTTCAGCTGAAATAAAATCAGGAACTCGGTTTGCTTCCAGCCAGCCTTAGGGAGAGGGTCGCGCTGAACTCGGACTGGCACTGCAAGCTGCTAGTGACATTTCTCTTCAGATCAACTGCACTGAATTGTTTAAAAGCTGTAATTATTTTCTAATTCCCTGGTCAGCTTTTGGGGAAGAGCACAAGACTTTCAAGCTTCTCTCCCCCAGCACTTCCAAAAAAAATTACATAGCGATTGAGATACTGCTTATGCCTCTTGATTTGCAACGTGGGTAGATTTTCCATATGTATGGAGTAGGCATCGCTAGCTCCTACACCCTTCTCTGCATTAGAATCAACTAAGAAGGTCAATCAGGGACAGACAGAAATTCAGAGAGCTGTAACCAGCTCCCTAATGTCTCTGCTGTCCTTCGTGCAGACACCAACCTGACATAGAAGCCAGTGAGCCATGTAGTACTCTGGCACTCTAACTCTCTTCATTATGAGGTGTCTGAAGTAGTGCTTATAGACATATTTTTCTGGCCCCAAAATTACCAACTTCATATTATCTGCCGTGGGAATTCCGCTATCTCCAGCGGGGTGGTTGTGTTACCGAGAGATGAACTGCCAGAGAGAAAATATCCAAGTAAACAAACATATGCTTAGTGACCTAATTAAGCAGAATGTTTATATTCCATTAAAGTATGAGACCATTTCAGTTTATTTCCTGCTCTGCATTTTAATTTTGCTGTTGGAAGTATAAACAACTGGCTGTGGAGTTTTTGTCTCTCAACAGCTGACCCCGTCAGACGTTGAAAATACAACTAAGACGTGAGGTGTTAAGGAGTATCAGCAAACCTTGTGCTTCAGAGAAAAGTACAGATGATAATTATTCTGCTGATCTCATCTTAGTTCCGTATATTATTTTTCCACATCATCTAGTAACTCAGTTAAGCAGCCTATATGCTTAGGAATAGTGAAGTGTTTTTAACAAAGTTCATTAGCCAGTTCATTGCAATGTGTAATAAAATAGTCACAGTATAATGCTTTATCATAATTTGTTGGGTGATGTCAGAACTCTGGGGCATAATGTTAATAGCAAAGCGAAGTTGTTTATAGAGCACAATTGTTTGAGGGCAGCTCCTGCCAGGATGCAGGGTTATCCTGCCAAGCTCAGCACGGTCTCAGAAAAAAGGCTCTTCACATCTCTGCCAGTGGCTGTGCAGAAGTGGAGGCATAGAGGCACACGCCGAGGTCTGTGCACAGCTTAACTCAGGGTTGTACATCCAGCAACTTCAGTTCTTCCAAAAGCAAAACTCCAGAGCGAAGAGAGTGTGAAAATGATGGGAAAAGGCAGAATTTGCCAGTTAGGAGGACAAAGATGGAGAAGTTTGATGCAGTGGGTGTATAATTAGTGCGATCTGACAGAGAAGAGGCATTTGCAGGATGTGTTGTGTCAGTTCTTTTTCTAGACAACATGTTGGTTACGCGCGGTAGCAGAGTGTAGTAGAATGGCATCTATTTATACATAAGTAATCAAGGAAGCACTGAGCTTTCAGAAAAGAACGTGCATTTGGTCTAATACTGTTGTTGTGGGCCTGCCACTAAAATTTGACTTTTGCTTGAACTACCCCTCAGCTGGGGTGGTCCTACAGGGATGGCACAGGACGTGGGGTTTCACTGGGTACATTCCTGTTCGGTCTGAAGCCTATTAAGTCAGAACCAGAACTTTCCTTCAATTATGAAGTTCACCCAAAGTCCCTGATGTTACACACTTTGGGGGCAGAGAAGTATGTATGTAGCTGTGCACAAAACCAAAGATTTCTTTATTTCATCTATTGAATTTGCTATAAATCTCTTAAATAGAATCATGGAATCACAGAACGGTTTGGGTTGGAAGGTACCTTACAGACCATCTAGTTCCAACCCCCCTGCCATGGGCAGGGACACCCTCCACTAGACCAGGTTGCTCACAGCCTCATCCAGCCTGGCCTTGAACACTGCCAGGGATGGGGCACCCACAGCTTCTCTGGGCAACCTGTTCCAGTGCCTCACCACCCTCTCCGGGAAGAATTTCTTCCTGATATCCAATCTAAACCTACCTGCTTTCAATTTAAACCCAATTTAAATAGGATCGTAGGAAAGCGTGTGCTGTGTTGTAAATAACAGAGGAATATATTTGCTGATCATCATTAAAAAACACCATTTCACTGAGGTAAATCACATCAGTGAGTCCATCAGTAACCACTTAAACATGCATGAAACACTGGGTGGTTTCTGGTCACTTTGAGATATGGCAGCATGCTTGTTTATATTAATAGAAATACAGTAGCGTTTTAATAATACACAGGAGTACAGTTTTTCTGTAGATATATTTGTGTTTGCATACATGTTTTTCCTTACATAGTTTAATAAATAAAACAGGAATGCAACCGCCCCTTGTGCTCAGCCCTTATTTCCAGCATTTCGATACGAGTAGCGTGTTGAGCATGAGCCAAATGTGAGGAAGACTCTTTCTCTCTGACCCTGCTGCTTACACAGAAGAAAGCTCCTGGGATGCAGGGGGAAGTCTTTTAAATTAATTCTTCAGGCTTCTCACAGCCTAGATCTTTCCTCTTCTGATGTCCTCAGATGCTCCCAAGGACTTTGGGGGCTGTTTGAGCTCAGCTCGGAGCCGCCTGTCAGTCCCATTGGGTGCCATTTCCTTTTCAAAGAGCTATTCCTGCAGCTGCTCCCTCCTGCACAGGGAGCGGAAGCCTTTGAAATTGCTGCAGCTTCGCTGCACAGTCTGTTGGAACAGCTCGCATCAAAAAGGAGAGGAGGAGAAGTGCTTGTATCTGTTTAAATTAATTATAGAGGCTCCGGCAGAAATGTGAAGGCAAACAGAGAGAGGAGACCTTATTTGTGGGGTACTTCTTAGCAAATCGATTGCTAATCTGTGCATCGACTTTCTGTTCCCTGCGCAGTGAAGCAGCCGTGCCAAAAATTCTTTTAGCAGGAAATGTTCTCCGATGGGACAGAGAGACCACGCGCGGGCGGCTCAGTAGCGGCCGTGCTGCTAGGGAGCACCACGGGGAGATTAAATCTGCAACTGCTTTAAAAATGGGATGGTCCAAACCTGTAAACAATGGGAGCAATTCATTTAAAAAATTGTTCTTGATACAGCGTGGTTTTACTTTCAGAGCAGGTAGTGTCTGAAGCTCCCTGACCTGCTTGAGGGATCTGTTTGGGCCTGCAGCAGCCCAGAAACTAGGCACCGTATGGGTTCCCCTTCTCTCTCGGGGTCTGTCTTCCACGGCGAGGGAAGTGCTGCCTGGATCAGTGGGTCACGCTCAGCAGCACTCCCAGGTGAGCCATGGGAAAGAGGGTATCTCACTATGTGAGCGTGAGACGAGCTCCTCAGCCCCAGGATGGAGACTGTGGGAATTGTCCTGGAACAGACGAGAAGGATTGAAACGAGTTGGGGTGGGTTTTTTGGCCTGCGAGTCAGCTTTGTTGCTTCCACGTGTTATGGGAGGGAAGAGAAATCTTTCCCTACAGGAGGCACTGGTCAGCGTGACAGAGGATTAAACTGTTCTGACCAAGAAAGCTGGTGTAGACACAAAGTACAACAGAACACTTGCAGCCTCCCCAGCAGCCCTGTGAGGCTGAGGCTCACAGCAAGTGCATGCAGCTCTCTGTGTCAAATGAGAGACATTATGCAGTGTCCACCTTGAGAGGAGTTTGAACTATGGTGTCCTTAACTGTGCGGTGCCAGCATCCTTCATATGAAGTCACCAGAAGCAATGAGCTTAGATCAAATGTCGTGCTAAAAAGCAGGTTCACCCTTAGCTGTAAGATTTATCAGAGGTTTTGCCTGAAAGGAACTGACTTACAGGAAGATGCCTGGTCTGCATGTCTGATTAGAGGAAAGAGACACTATTTCCCCCCCCCCTTTTTTAAGTACTTCGGCTTAGTCTTAGGCTGTGTATGTAGAATATCCCATGGAAATTAGGTTAGCAGTAGCAGTGCTGGTGCTTTTTTACATCTGCTTTCAGTAATACAGTTCGAATCTGTTGTTGCTCTGGATTAAGGTGCTTTGGGGACCTGGTGACAACAGCAGAAACTGCTCTCAAGTGTCAGGTGCATGATGGATCTTGTGGCATGAGCTTCTTAACCGGTGTGGCCTCATTTGCTGGTTGCAGCTTGAAAGGATAAAACAGTCTTTTAGCCACAGGGTCCCCAGTTCCTTTGTCCCGGCTTTGGGGCTGGAGTTGCTGCTGGTTTGAGAGTCATGGCAGAGTTGGATATGAGCAAGTGCTAGAATAATGCTGTCTTGACATCTGAGGATCAGGAGAGGTTCAGTGAACCCCTCAGGTGTATGCACCACTTCAGGAAGAGGGACCCTATGGATGTTAACGAGCAGCTGATGTTTAGGCGGCCAAATCAGGGTTCTGAGCTCCTTTTCCTAGAAAGAGGCAGTGTTCAAGATACTGAACTTGGATGCTTCTGGAGTTGCTGGCCGTGGATAAATGCTCTTTTCAGAAGAAAAGACATTTTCCAGATTTGCCTTGCAGAATTCTTCTCCCATGCTTTTTCTCAGCTGGGAAGAACAGGTTAGTTTTGAGGCAATAATAGAGGTGGCTTTTCTTATAATTTACCAGTCTTAATATCATATTCTGTCTGCAGTGTTTTTCTCTGCCTGGTACATTTGGCTGCACTAAATCAGAGTGAATTTATAATCTTTACTTCTGGAGGGGGTGGCAGGAAGGCAGATGACTACAATGCATCTTACAGAATATTATTATAAGAAAACTGTGAACTACCTCCTAGCCTCTCATGCTGTTGAAAAATTGATTTGAATGACATTTTCAAGGTGGTGTTTCTGAGACATTCAGCAATTGCCATTCATCCATGAATGGTTAGTGAGATGAATAACAAAAAGTGGTTTAGGATTCATAGGAGGAAGTGTTAAAAAATAACATTTGGCAAAACCCAGTGGTTATGCTAAATTCTCTTGTATATCTAAACTGCACCAAGGTTATCATCTAAGTGGTTTTAGGTAATCCAGTCATTATGAAAAACATTATCTGAGACATAGAAGTGGCAACATCATTTCCATTTGTATGGGGACTCTAAGAGTTATCTGACTATGTCAAATGCAATATGATATTATGGCAACACAACTTTGAGGGAAATAAACCAGGCCCTCCTTGCTGGCCATTCTTTAGGCAAGTAAAATATAACAACGTGACTTCTGAGTTAATTCATCCTTTCAGCAAGCAAACATCAGAATTCAGACTTGACGAGGAAACAGGAGAGTGAATCTTAAGGGGACTTCATCTTTGAGTGGAAACCTTGAGAATAATTGACCTGCCAGGAGACACATATATTTACTGGGTGGTTGCATGTAAGCTTTAATAAAAACTTACAGCAGATTTCTTTCTGAAAATATTAAAAAGAGATGGTGTGCCTCAAGAATCAAAAATACTTCATCAGGATCTAAAGAAGCAGCACGTAACTCTCATACGTACATACTTACGGTGAAAACAACAATGTATGTTATTTTGCAGGTGCATGACATTTTAAGATTGCTGATATCTTTGGTTTAAAATGGTAGAGTTTTATATATAGAAGATATACTAATGTGTCTATGTATGGACGCTATTAAAGTACATGAATAAGGTACATAACAAGGTACATAATTAAAGTGCGTTATGTAACTTGTGATGAATTTAGAATTTTTTTGCTAATTAGCACTTTATAGTTGGAAGGTATTAAAATAAGGATAGAATAATTAAAGGCTATTTTAAAAAATCCCACAAACTTTTGACTTTAGCGAGAATCTTCATAATTGTTAAGTCATTTTTTTCATCAAAACTTAAACTTCAGTGGTTTGGGTTTTCTTCTTCCCATTTTATCCTCCCTGTGATTTTCCCTTTTTTAAGGCAGCAAATGCAAAACAGAAGTGATATCCAGACACTTTCCTCATCTTCCATTCTTTCTTAAAAAGAGATTAAGAAAGAATGAAGGGCTGAAACGGAAATGAGAAAATGCTGGAAAGCAGTATGTCTTTTCTTTGAAATCTAGCTTGTATGTTACATGTTCAGCCTGTGTCAGCCTCCAGGCTAAGATACATCCTACGCAAATGTCATTATCAGTGCTGAGCTTTCATCTTCTAGTTTGGATTCCCAAAACTTACATCGCTACCAAAGCAATCAGTAAAACAAATATTTTTCAGTTACCTACAAGAAGGACTGTTTCCTTATGCTGAAGTAATAGGCTCCTAAGGAAATGCTAAGAGCACTTAATAAGAAATAGTCTTCTTCCACCTATGCTCTTCTGTAACGTCTGTTTACAGAGTGTGCTTTGACTCATATGTTCGCCATCTGCTCTGTTATGTCTGTCTGTGCGCTTTTGCCTCACACACGCCTGCTCAAGATGCAAGGTAAGTTGTCCATCTCTCACTGAGAAGTAAGCAGGCAGCATAAGTAGTTTGTGCCATATTAATAGCAAGAACTGGCACTTGTGATGTGCCACGCATTGCCTCTAGTGGCTTCTGCACTTTGCCTCCCCCCTTTATGTTTCCTGAGCTCTGAATGCTCAGTTGAGTCAGTTTTTGACACTTTCTTTGTCTTTCATTTTCTGTCCTTGCACGACTGGGAAACTAATGCCTTTCACAGTGTTTAAAACAACAGTGATGTGGTTCTTTTACTTTTTGCCCACTCCACATTTTAAACTTGAGCATCCTTAACCAAGAATGCTTTTTCTCCAGCTATCCTCCTTGGAGGACTTCATAGCTTCACTGTCTTCATCCTCGTTGTGTCCATGAGTGAAGCAGTAGCTTCTCTCGTGTCTGGTACTGGAATAGAGCATTGTGGTGGGTTGACCCTGGCTGGAGGGCAGGTGCCCACCAAAGATGCTCTGTCACTCCCCTCCTCAGCTGGGCAGGGGAGAGAAAATAGAACAAAAAGCTTGTGGGTCGAGATAAGTACAAGGAGGGATCACTCATCAGTTATGGTCACGGGCAAAACAGACTCGACTTGGGTAAAAATCAGGTTAATTAGTTACCAATCAAATCAGAGTAGGCTAAGAAGAGATAAAACCAGATCTTAAAACACCTTTCCCCTACCCCTCCCTTCTTCCCGGGCTCAGCTTTGCTCCCGATTTCTCTCCCTCCTCCCCACCAGTGGCACAGGGGAACAGTGAATGGGGGTTGTGGTCAGTCCATCACACGCTGTCTCTGATGCTCCTTCCTCTGCAGGGGGAGGACTCCTTGCACTCCTCCTTTGGGCATCCCCCTGCTCCATCATGGGGTCCTCCCCAGGCTGCAGGAGGGTCTCTGCTCCCCCGTGACCCTCCATGGCTGCAGGGGCACAGCTGGCCTCACCATGGTCTACACCAGAGGCTGCCAGGGAATCTCTGCCCCGGGCCTGGAACACCTCCTCCCCCTCCTTCTCCACTGACCTGGTTGTTTGCGGGGCTGTTCTCTCTCACATATTCTCACTCCTCTCTCCAGCTGCAGTTGCACAGCAACTTTTCCCCCTTCTTAAACACGTTACCCCAGAGGTGCTGCCACTGTCTCTGGTGGGCTCATCCCGAATGAAGTCAGGACTGGAGGTTTCCTTCCTCTCAGTACAGCCAAGGCACCAAAATAGTAATTGAAGTGATTTAGGAATCCTTAGAGGGCAGAAAGCATGGTATAATGTACCGAAGACTGTTGCCATATTACAATTAATCCAATTTTTGTTTCCCCACTTTCAGTTTGAAAGACTATTAAATACATGTGGAATTGATAAATGAATGAATAGACTGCCATTTGCAAATCCTCACCCAAAATGAAAGAATGTGGCTTCCTATTAAATGTGAGATTATTACTGTCCCAACATAGGCAGCAGCAGCATTAGCAATGAGTCCAGCAGAATTAAGGAGCTTTCTGAATGCTTTGACAAATAGAGTGCTAATGTCCTTGATGAAAAATTACTTTTAGCAAGATCTTCCAAATATTTTCTCCTATTTCAACTATATTTCAGTCCCAATAGATGCATCTGTTCTTCAGGAACCCACAAGGAATTCTAGTAGGCCTTGGGACATTTTTTCAACATCATTTGTCAACTTCTTTACTACCAGAGCTGGTTATATATTAAATTCCAACTAGTTTCTAATGAAAAATGGCTTTTCAGATTGAATCAAATAAATACTTTAATTATTTTTTATTTATAAGGGGAAAAACTAGAATTTTCTTTCAAGATAAAAAAAGCCGAAATCCACATTGCTTTCATTTCTCAAAAATAAAACATTTTTGTATTAACACCCCCCCACCCCCTCCCAAGCAGCTGTAAACAATTGATTTAATATCATATCTGTAATTCTCAGCTCTCAGACAAGGTTTTACTGGCTGTTGACCTCTCCCAGATACATAGTGAGAAGTCCTCTCCACTTTTTGGCCAAAACAGTCCATCATCTGTCAAGTACACGGGGGGAAGTGCAGTAGTTACGTCCTGCGAAGGAAGCAGTTGCAGTGTTACGCCCTGCGCAGTGGGGCTCAGTGCTCGTGCCCTACCACAGGCTGATGGTTCTCCCCGGCATGGAGAGAGACCCTTCTGCCTTGGGACAGAAGCTTGTGTCCCAGTCACTGGTACAGGACAAGGTGGGGAGGGGAAGAGGAGATTGGAAGCAGTACAGGAACTCCTTCCCAACTATTATTGTGATGTTCCTGGCTCCCTACCCTACTACGGCATCATTTCTTCTTCCCAAGATATGCCTAGCAGAAGGCATGCCATGGATCCTTGAATCTCGACCATATGAGTCACTGGGGTGCATGCTGCTAAGCCTCAGCTCACATTCATGGACCCTGTCTGAAGTTGCCCTGAAGCTGAAGTCCATTAGTTTTAAGCCCCCAGTTGCTCTCTGCTTTCACCAGCAGAGAGGGGTCAGAACAAGAATAAATTTCACAGGCAACAGCCCAAGTATTCCTCTGGCCTTTTTGTGTTTCCTCTAGCATGTCTGCATTGACATTTAGAGATGCAGATGGGCTCACATTTAATAAGAAGTTTTGAAATAATCTGCTTTGATTGGGTGACTAAACTATTGGATTTTATCCAGGTGATTTTCTTCTCGTGCTGCCATGAATGTTTGAGGTCAGTGTATTCAAGCCCTTAGGTAGCTGTGGACTTCCCACCAGGACTCTTCCAACTTCGACCTCCTGACAGGGTAGTGGTGTGGTGACGTGGGCTGAGCCCGGTCGAGGGCATCTCCAACACCTGCACTCCAGTACAAAATCCATCACTGATTGACTGTTGCCTTGGTTTATAGACAAGATGCTTTTTCTTTCTTTGCGTGCATTTCCTCACTGATAAAGTGCTTTTCTTTTCCCCCCCTGTGTCACAGAAATGTTATACAGGTTAATTGGAGTTTTTATAAAGCATACCGACAGTCTAAAGTTACTTTAATTATTAATAAGACTAATGGTATACCACCATCACAAGAAATTCTACTGTAATGGTAATCCCTGCTGATCCCATAGTGACTGGGGGTTATCTGAGGTCTCTCAATGTTCTTTTCATGCCAGTTTGCTAAAAAATCTGGGGTTTTGATTTTGTTTTGCTCTTTTTATCAGTAAAATGGCAGAACGGTAACTGATACTCCTGAGATGAGAAAGCAGTGTCATGCACTGGAGAATGTACTAGGGATATATCTGTTTAAAGTTTAGGATTTATGAAAGGACCATAACATAGTTTCAAATCTTTTTACAGTAGTTATACTGCTCTTAGACATTTCATCAGTGCAGCAAAGCTTTTCCTTACCTTTGAATTTTGTTCAATAGTGGAGAGCATTCAGAAGTTGCTTATAGGGCTACAGAAAACTCCTTAGCAAGATAGGCCAATAGGTCAAGCAATTAAAACACTAATACCAGCCTACTGCCAGGTACCTTCTGCAGAAATGCCAGTACAGAGTTTAGTAACGCACAAAGAACGTGCTGCAGTGGCGGCAGTAGCAACAGAGGGGAAACGAGGGCCAAGCGCGCAGCCTGGCGCGGGTGTGCATTACGTACCTTCTTTACCCAGTGCTTCTGCCACTCAAACAGGCTGGGTTTGATCGCTTTGGTATTCTTCCTGAAAATAACAGTGGCACACGCGCCCACCTGGAAACCTGCAGAAGTGCATTACGCACATGGGTGCCCCTGAGCAGCAGTGCTTAACCAATAGCTCCAAGGGCTTACAGCAAAGACAACCTTACTGGTGAGGGAAAAAGTACCGTGGGGAAGCCCGTGATGAATAAACCAACAGTATTTGGTAACTCTCTCCTGGCATGCCTTTGCAAAATGCTCTTAACTCAGTCCTCCCTTTCAGGCCTGAGGGAGAAGCCTCTGTCCTTGCTGTTTCCACCATGGGCTCCCCGTACCTTGTTGCCCTGGCTCGGCGCAGACCCAAATCTGAGCAAGTCTGTCTCTCAGCCAGCGCAGCTGAGGTGGCTGCAGCTCCAGTTCTGGAGACAGAGGCCCCACCCAGCCCACCATGCTGGCTTCCAAACCTGCACCCTGGCCGGCTGTGCTTGAGTTGGCTCTCCGGTGTTCCCTTCTGCAGTGAGGTTAGTCATACTGCCTTCTCCCAGTGGAAAACATCACGGCTGTGGAGTGGGAGTGCCCTTAACTAAATGTACGTTTTCCCCCTTCCTGACAGTTGCCATTCTCCAGTAGAAAGCCTCTGTCAGTCAGTCTCAGGCAGCTCGGAGTCACTGTTAGCCCTCTTTATCAACCCGTTTGTAGTGATCTTTTTTGTTTGTAAGGGTTTACTCTGCAATTCTTGCAGTTGTAGTCACCCTGAGTATTTTGGTTGCAACAGAACAATGTTACAGCTAACATTATGAAGTGCCTCTGGTGACTGGCTGGTCCATTCCTACCTGAAAGGCTTTTCCGTAATCTTCCACCTCAAACACGCATTCACATAGAATGAATTGTTAACATAAGGAAACCACATGTTGAACTGGGACCTTCCTGTCGTCTCTCTGTTCCTCAGCTACAAAATGGTGACGGTTACAGGGCTGTTGTATGTAGAAGATACTTGGGTAGTCTGAACAAGAGAGACTTCTGGAGTGCAGAGGGTGAAGATGCTGCAGATCAGAGCGGTTCAGCTCTCCTTTTCCACTCCCACCCCAGAGAACCAAGGGGATGGGTTCAAGACCATGTACAGAATTCAGCAACTTTTTACTGACCCAGCTGTGGCCACACAAGTAGCTGACAGCTCAGTGAGATCAGCCTGGCTGGGGACAGAGCTGTTAGTGAGGGAAGCAGAGACAGGCATATCAAGGTTAAGGTGGGGAGAAAAAATCAGGCTGGACTCTACAAGACAACCCAGAGAAGCCCATAGCTTTATTATTATGGGTATCACAGCTCCACTGCAACCTGGTTGTCTTGGAATCCTTTGTTACCACATATGTTCAGTGTTGCTGTCCTCTTGTGAAGCTCATATATTGCTCATCACTGCAATCCTCAAACAGGTATTTGATAGCAGGAAATAGCAGGCCATTTCCCATGAAAAGATTTATCACGCTCTGCATTATCTGCATTAAAGCAAGATTACTTATGTTTGCAGAGTTCGAAGTCTGAAAAAGTAAGGAAATGTGAAAGATAAACTCCATACAGCAGTGTTAACATCGGTTTTATTTACATCCTCTATTTTACAGTGTTCTGTAAATATGTACAGAAATACATTTGCAGATTACGGTATTGATGTCCACATTTACTGAGAAAAACAAGTAAATAGAAATGTGTTCTGTGTAAGGAATGTGAATTTTGCTCTAAAAGAAAACATTGTTTCTCATTTGCTGACATTTGACACTATCACGACATAATCTTGAGCTGCACTATGTATAGTTTGTCTTCAGCTCTCATCACTTGGCAGGGACAGCTCACAGAAGACACGAATACCTTGGTTCAAGGATCAGTGAAAGGCAAAACACCTGCTAGTCTCCAAATACATTCCTCTTCTCCCCAAATGCGTACCTTTTGATGCTTGTCTAGACCACACTTTAGCCATGCAGCATATTTGGATTTTAGAAAGATCCGGTTAACACTGAGGTCTTTCTCGTCTAAGCATCTATACACGTGTTTTAATGTGATTCCAGTTGTAGAAAGTATGCCACCCTCTTGAGACCCTTGTATTTATCTGCTTTCAATTACATTTGAAGTATTCAGAAAGTCTCCTATACTAATCCCATCCAAGTTGGAAGCCACATAGCTCATGCATGAGACTGTCAAACATGAGTAGTTGCAGATGTCAGTGCACCAGTGGCAGGATTCCAGGAAGATAGATCAAGGCTTAGTCACTGAAAAATACACGCCAGCACATCTCAGATACGTAGTGTTGTAGCACCTCATGAGGAAAACGTGTCGTGACAGGAAATCAATAACCTCTTGGAGGCGATCTGGTTTTGAAGTATTCTTGATTAATTATTCCACGGTGTGTTTGGCAACTTTGCCTGATCCAGCGTTAACCTAATGCTTTTTGCATGAAGCACTATTGTAACTAGTCTCATAAGTCAAATCTCATGGTTCAAGTCAGGTTTTAAAGGGTCAGGTTATAGATTTTGTAACGTCTTTGTGTCCGACATTGCTGCCTTTACTATGGTGTGTAGGCTTTTGCTATCAATCAAAATAACAATTGTTTTAACATGAACAATAGCATTTAGAACTAACTCTATTTGAAGGGGAATGATTCTCCTAACTACAGTATGTCATACAGTGGGTAAAACAAGTAGGGAATGTCACTGTTTTCTTGACACAAGACCTTATTTCAGGATGTTCCCCAGGTTTGTTTACTTAACATGCCTTCTTTGCAGAGGAGGAGCAGCTCCAGGAGACACACAAGCAGGGCTGTACCTCCATCTTTCTTCTCCTGCCTTCCTGCACAGACTCATTTTCCTGCTCAACAAGTTTTCCAACCATATTTGCTGCCCTGTCTGCCCCTTAACAAACACAGGACCCCCGCCCATGCCTCTGGCCTTCCCTACACCCCCACCACATACCCTCACTTCCCTGCACTCCAGGACATGCTCATGCCTCACTCACCCACTGAAACCACATCACTCCTGGTCTTACTAATCCTGTGGCACCTCTAGACCCTGGCTTGGCCTGGCTTCTGCGCCCTGAGCTCAGAGTGCCAGGCCAGCAGCGTTTTTTCCTGCAGCAGGTGCCGTCAGTAAAGCCAAGAGCGGAGAGCTGCGTTGGTGCCTGGCCACCAGGCATCGGGTCACTCGGCAGTAGCTGCCGGCGTCCAGTTGCCGCCACGCTGCTTAGCCCTGCGCCTTCAGGCAGGAGGAATGCTGATCAGCTGGAGAAGCTGATGCTGATACAGCACTTAGGCCAGGGGGATGTGCCCTGTTGCTTGAGAAGCTCTCCCTTCCCTCGTGCACCTCTGCCTTGCGGAGGAGTACGCACCATTGAGAAGACACCAGGCAACGCATGCCATGCGAAACTGGCTGCCGATCAATTGCTGGGTGTAGTGATGAGACCACGTTAGTCTGCTACTGCTTTCTGTAACACGAGAACGAAAAAGCTTAAGAGGTTACTTCCAGTAGAGTTATTTATTAAAGGAGTTTGCTTGTACAATATAAAGAAATAATTAAATACAGAGAATGACAATGCCCTTGAGACAAATTGTTTGAACCAGGTTGCAGATAGTTGCAGTCACCATGTGATAGACCAAAGTTTGACCTTTGGCTACCTCACCTGCACAACACCCAATAAATCCACCTCCTCAGTAACCACTTCCAAGATTTTACATTTCCGAATAGCATCAAAGAGCCACCATTTGTAAAAGAAACTGCCAAATAATGGTTTCTTGATTTTCCCAAATGTGGAATTTCTTTCCCCAAATTATACTGGCCCAAAGCCCAGGGCAGGCAATATTCAGTCCTGGACCAGTGACAGATTCAGAGTCCAATGTCTTCAAGTTAGAAAGAGGATACTTTGGCTATCATGAAGCCAGAAATATCCTTCTGTGAAAGCCTCAGTGCTAGCTGTGGGAGATTGCCAGATATTAGAATTTAATATGGCACATTTTATGTACAGATAAACTTTTCAAGTCAGTTAAAGAGATTTAGAAAATATATTGATACAAATCATTTTCTCCTTTTGAGGCCTGTGCAATTAGACTCGTGATATGGAAGGAGTTGGCTTTTCAGGGAGAGGAATACTATTTTCCATATGAGTAGAATTGTTTTAAACCATCTAAAATTCATCTGCAAGCTTTCCTTAGTGAAAGGAAATTCCTCGTGCTAGGAATATATAAGGCTCATTGATTTTACTAGCACTTTTTCAGCATGACATGCATACACAGTCAACATTCATACACGCACATTAAATCTCAGTGATACGTGTAAGCGTGTGTGTATAAACATTGATTTTAAGGATAATTGTAAGAGACAAGAATATATTTCTTTGCCTAGATAAACCTTTTTGCAAACAATAGTTTAAGGAATTCTAGGACAAGTGGTTTAACTTGTAAGAGGCAAATAAGATGAACAAAATACGTAGAAAAATCACTTTGCACACAGTTGTGGTTAAGGAGTGATCCTTGCACAGGATGTATGTGTTAGTGGCATGTTTTTTCCTAAGGATTTTGTGGCAAAAAGAAGGACTTGAGGTTGAAAGTAGATGGGGGCTCACAGGCTTTGCTCAGCTGTGTCCAAGTGCACAGAACCTGGGCTTTGTTGATTCTCTTTAATTTTAAAAGTCTGAGGAGTTGGGCATGGCACGGGAGGAACAGGGAGTCTAGCTAAGGGTCCCAGCCAAATGAGAGAGGTGACTTATGTGACATTGCATGTGTCCAGTGATGTCTGGATACAGGGCATGCATTAAAAGTAGTTATGTTGGCTTACACAAAGTTAAAAAAAATTAAACATGTAGCAGTGCTGTTCATTTGGCAACATGGCACTGGTTTTGCACGATTTTGCCATACCAGATGTGCCCTGTCCTGTCCCGTCCCTACCATCATCTTGTTTCAAGTCCAAGTGACCAAGTGATGCGTTGTTAAGGCATTACCTCTGCCTGCCAAACATACTGCTGGATGTGCAGGCAGGACCTGTGGTAACTGAAAGAGGCCAAGACAGAAGCGAGGGTGCATCACCCTGGGAGCTGCTGAATCGGGGCCAGGAGGGCACAGAGGGGTCGCTTGGGCTGGTAGGATGGGAGCTGCAAGGAAGCAGCTTGAAGTAGCAGGAGCCGAGATGGGAGAGACAGACAGCTCAGAGGGAGACAGTTGAAGAAGCCTTCAAGAACAGAGGGGAACCAGGACAGAGCGTTGATCAGGGTAACAACTGAGAGATGCTGAAAGGGCGGGATGTCTCAGACCTATAAACTTCAATAAATAGATTTGCTTTCATACTGAATTTTTGTTACTTCTCCATACGTGCTTGCTCATCTTAGGCTGACACACAGGAATGGAACTGAGGAATACTATGTGGTTCTCCATTCCTCCGTAGCTACCCTGTATAACCCCGAGTGAGACGTACCAACTTCATCTTACCCTCCTGCAAAAAATGGGACTGGGATATCCTGCTCCTACAGATCAGGGCTGCTGTGAGAATATGTTTAGTAATGCTTTTGAGGTGCTGTAGTGCTTCGGTGATTGGCACTGTGGAAATTCTATAGATAAACACCTATATATAACCTCCCTGACACTAGTACAGTCAGGGTGAGATCAGATTGACACTCCTGTTTCAGTATATAGGATGTACAGTCAGAACAAGAACAAACGTGTCAGCATTAGCTGGAGAAAGTAGAAGAAAAACAGAATTCCTGTTAAGTCAGATATGCTGTGTCCGCTGTATGTATCTACAGAAAAGAGGAAAGGGGGGGTTGACATTAAAGACGACGTATTAATTTTCTTTTCGAAGAACACTGCACTCTTACATTGCTTGAAAATGGTTATCTCGGGCTCTTCATGTTTTGTGGCGTTGCAGGGCATTGGTCTTTGTTTAGATCACACAATAGTTCTTCCTCCCTCCAACCTACAATAACAATTAATGAGCCGTCTGTGGCTGCCTTGGAGTGCATCCTGTGCATCAGCGTGTCTCAGTTAATAGTCATAATTCCTCATTTGTAAAAGGGAAAGTGCTACCAGCGCTTTCAGTCTCAGAAGGGCTCAGGCTCACTCAAGGATTCCAATTTATTATGTACCCAGCTCTGATATCCTGCTGCTCTCTTTATGGATCAGGCTGCCTTGGTGGAAGGTATCATCCTTCAGATGACACATAAATACTCTCTTGCCAGCTGTTCCTTTCTCACAAGTTTCTCAACGAGTAAATCATAATTGTGCCCCTTGTTTTACTAGTTTCTGATCTGACTCTCCACGTTACTCTGCTAGGAGCATGTGAAATATGCAGCTTTATTACTGCTGTTATTGTACAAATGATGCTGACTACAACGGTAGGGATTTTTAGGCCTATTAGTATTGGTTTCTAAGGTGAATACACCAGTAGTGATTTTAAATTAAGAGGAATGTGAATAGGTTATTTTGCTGATCGTTTCTGTAAAACCTTTAATCTCAAGGTGCTGCACAAATCCCTGAGAGATAAGAAGAAGATACAGATGGATAGTTTCACTCATCCTGACATTCAGCAGCTGTTTAACAACACGTAATAATCTGGTTGTGAGCTCAGGAAAAAAAAAAAAAAAAATGAAGGGTAACATCCTACTGATGGAAACTAGATTTTAGAGAGGAGTTTAGAAAGGCAGAGGCAGCCGGCAGATGCAGCAGTTTGCAAAGCAGGGTGCAAAGAAGGGGGCCTCCATCAGCTTCGTACCAGCGTAAGTCTTGGGCATGGCAGCGGTGTGCCGCAGGGCACTTTCCCCAGTGGATACTGGAGCAGCTGCACCTTGCCAGGGCAGAGGTTTCAATGTGGATGCCGCTTCGGGTGGCGGATGCAGCCCTCCATGTCCCTGGCTGCACAAGTGCTGCAGACAAAAGCCCATCTGCAGCCTTCCATGTTCCAGGGAGCACAGGCACTTCCAGGAGGCTCCCAGCCCATCAGTTAAAATGTCGGTGACATTGAAGCTGCAAGGCCTCCTTTCTTGTCACCAGGCTTTCGCTGACTCTTAAGAGCGTGGGCTGACTGTCACGCTGAAGCCCTGTCAGTAGAGGCACACGGTATTTGCATTGAACTAAAATGTCCTGTACCCTGTAGTTTTTAGTCTGATCAAATCAGGTAACAGGTTGCAGTCTTCTGTTGGTTGAAGCGAATGATAATCACAATTTACATGGTCCCCAACTGGCCTCACCATCCCTGCAGAACAGCAGTGTACTGAGTGGGCATCTGAGGAAGCAGATGCTTTTTTAGATGGATCTCCTTGTCGCAGAGGTAGTTCTGGACAGTCTCTGCAGGTCAGGACTGGGTGACTTGGGAAGAGACCACTGCCATGTTTGCGCTAAGGACAGAAGGTACCCAGTGCACAAAGATGACTTGGCAGGCAGATCCCTTCAGAGAGGGATTAAAAACGCGTCCGAGGGTCACTGCCCTGGCACTCTGGAGAAGGGGTTTGCAGCTAGGAGGGTCCCTTGGCAGGCAGCATGGTGGCCACGGCAGGAGAAGGCAACAGGTTACATTGTCTTGCCAGTAGATACAGTTACTGAGCCCAAGCTAAGAGCTCCTGCTAAGGGCAGGGTTCGTTAGCTCCCTTGCTGCTGCCCACACAGGGCCCAGGGCTACCCCGAGCCTGCGGGCACCCCAGGGCTCATGTCCAGAGAATGGCCTTCCTAGGTGATGCAGAGAGTGCTCCCTAATGCGCAGCACTGATCATCTCAAATCTCTAGCGCCAGCAGAGTCATCCAGGCAAAACTGTCTCATGGGAGCAGCTGGTCCCACTGGGAGCAGAATAAGCCATCCAGGTAAAAATGCAGCTTTGCTTGTAAATACTTAGTCCATATGAAAAGTGCCTTATCAATATAGCATTGATTACTAGTGCTAGTACGGTTTACTACTATTACTAGTCATTGTAGTGTAATTAAAAATTTGCATTTTTATTAAAGACTTTAAACTGTGGAAAATAACGATTGCTGGAAAGCTGTTACAGGAGCTAATCATCCTCACCATTTAAACCTCCTTGTTACTTGAACTTCCACATTCCTTAGGCTTCTCTCCAGTAAGCCCCTGGAGATACTTTGACAAACAAGGTGAGAAATGTTCCGTCCTCCAGCCTGACAGTAAATAAAAAGGATCAGTCCCAGAGATACCAGTTGGGCATCTTTGATTGGCGTGGCATGATCTTTAACAAACGGGTGAAGGAAGCATCAGTGTTGTTTTCTTTCTAAGCCTCAGATTCCCATTGGCCCAACTTTATTCAGAAATCAGGTGGCAAAAGCGTTAGAGAGTACGAAACTTCTGGCCTCTTGCAGCTTTCCCAGCCCTGATGGATCCCACTCCCAGCGCACTTGACCCCTGCTCACCTTCAGTAGGCGTCAGTCCAGGTGCCAGACTGATTCAAATTCAGTTTTTATAGCTCCAGAGTTTTAATTGGCACTGTTAGACAGAAGGTATCCCTGCCTACAAATTTTCATGGGTTTTAAATTAAGGTTTTTTGGAGGGGCTGAAATGTAGGAAAGGGGAATTTTATCTTGGTTGTAGTTTGGGTAAAGCATCTGAAACAGCTTTTTAGAGTGGCAATTTCACTGGAACAATTTAAACCAAAGTTCATACTCTGGATTTGTAAAGCTGCAGTGTTTGCAGGTAACATCAACGTTTGCTATAGCAGACTAAGATTAAAGATACGTCTCTGATTTTCTCCTTACACCTTTAATTTGCACTGTACATTTGACAGGATTTTTTACATAAATTTTTCAGCGATACAGCTCATCCTGTGTCCATCCCATGTCTCCCCTCTCCCCGCCCTCCCGCCTTACCTTTAGAAAAGAGCAGAAGGGAGAATTTAGGAAAATAATTTAGGAAAACAGTTATGTAACTACAGGAACTGAGAGGAGGGAAGGGAGTAAAGGATTCTAGATTAAGGATTGATTGCTGAAATTATTTTAACTACTTTCTAATTGTCAAGCTGTTGAGTTGTTACCATCAATGGAGAGCGCATCAACAAGCAGTATCTACAGTGGTAAACATTTCAGTTGAGGTACGGAGCTCCCAAGGTCTGTAACCATCATCCATATAGTGAAGAGTTAAGACTAAGTGACTGGATGACAGGGATGCCTGGTACAAGAAATACCAAGGAGGGGAATTGGAGTTAAAAGTCTTTGTTGTCTTCTAGTTTTTTTCTCTGAAGAGGTTATGGAGGCAGGGCAGGAGATGTTTGCTCAGCTTCCAGCTACCCTGCTTTGAGGGCTGTGCAGGGTGAGGTATTGCTCTCTGCCTGAAGACCTTTTTTCATAGAGATGCAAGATGTACGGATCAATCTCCAGGGCTTGCTTTGCTGTCAGTCCCTGTTAATGGGCTCTGAAGATCCTGTGCCGTTCACAGACCTCTCATCTAATAGTGGGCACCTCTGTTGTAGACCACATGTAAAACATCTTTGCATTCCCTTCATGCTGATTTATATTGTTTAAAGGGATGGGGGCGGAAGAAGTTGTTAAAAGATGAAGAAACTGAAAGCTCCCCAAACTGCTATATTACCCACCGGCATTCTCCAAATGCTAGTCATTAATTACTAATGCCTGGAAAATCAGAGTAGTTATCTGATTCAAATTATGTTACATCTCGGAGCTAGAGCATTTCCATTATTTTATTATTTCCCATTCAAACAACTCATCCTTCTCCGTGGTTACTCAAGGCTCACACCCCAATCTGTTTCCTCTCATTTTTACCTGTTAGCCACTCAAGGATATTTCTACTCCATGTCTGCCCTGCCTTCACGTTGGTGAAACTCAGTGTGGGTTTACAACGTACTTACTACTAATTTGGCCCTCCAGCTCTCCCCAGAACTACATGCGCACATCTGATGGCAGAATGTGGCCAGTGTAAGCCATAACTTTCTTTTCCACTTGGTGTTCGTGAAGGATTGAACCTGGTTTATGGCTTAGGCTGCCCTTGCAGTCCTCACACCTGCAGAGCTCCCGGTGAACTGGCAGGAGGTTCACATTCGCAGTCACACCAAGCCCCCGGGCCAAGCTCTCAACGGAAGTAATTCCCTTTAGACACCAGAGACAACTTGTCCCCATGGTGGCAAAGCAGGGAATGTTCCTGGAGTCACTAATAATGCTGGTTCCAGGTGAGCTGTGTATTGAGAAATGATGCGGTTTATTTCCTGGCACATTTGTGCTTTGCTTATGTATATTTTCATGCCTGCCAGCACTCTGAAATCTAGACACCGAGTGTTGGGGGCAGGCTAGATGCAATTTTTCATGCTGCTGACATTAATTGGATGAACAGACCTTCTCAGAAGGGGCAGTGTAGGAAATGTGGATGGAAAAATGACAAAATAAGGACTTTCACAGCTAAATAAAGACAAGTGGCTGAAAATGGTTTTTACAGCTCTGGCTTTCATATGGTTCATTTGGGATTCTAAAACTGTTTTGCACAACAACTAACAAATTAAGATTCACAACACCTTTCTGAAGAAGATAATTGCTCCTGTCTTACAGATGGAGCAACAGAGGTATTGAGGCTATCATTTGAAAATATGTCCCCTGTTTTCAAGTCCCCAGATTGAGATACATTTAAGCCTAATTCTCAGAAGCATTAAATACCTCCATTTATATTCATTCATTTGGCATTGTTTGTGCCTAGAGTCTTCTAAAATCACATGAATTGCTTCCAAACTCAAATGGTCAAAATAACCAAAGTGACATGGCAAAGAACAACTGCAAGGCCAAACTGGGACTGGGATTTATGTCTCCTCATGCCACATGCACTTTTTAGTCACTGAGTATCTGCCTTGGGTTCCTAGACAAAAGGAAAAGCACGTTCTACTCTCTCAGTTTTCCTCTGCTCTCTTGAACAATTGGACGTTACAGCGACAATACTGTTTGGGTTATTGATCGACTTTATAGAGTCATTTCACCTTGTCTTTCTAACCATCAAGAAATTGTCTTCAGGATTTTGTGATTAGGTTTCTTATTGTAGAAGTAGCATGGAAATGCAGTGAGAATCATTTGTATCACCTGTTTTTCCCGTCTTGTTTTTTTCAGCATACAACGGTTTTGCCCTTTGTATTAATCGAGATGAGAACAACACATCATCAGTATCCCAGCAGGAGCTGTGGACTGGCTGCAGTGTGCACCTTCGCTGTTGGCTATATTTTATGGTAAGGGCTGTGCACGCTGTGTTTTCATATTGTATTGGGGGTTTTGTACTGCTAAATTTGGGCACATATTTCATTATGGATATAATCTCTAACAGATTCACGCTGCATGCCTCGTTTGGTCCAAGACCTGGGCTTTGTCTGGTTTCCCCCAGATGCTTATATTTTTAGAAAGTATATGCCAAACCTCACACAACAGGAATTTGTTGAACAATCCCGTGTAAGCAGTGGCCTTTCCAAGGGTACATTTTTCAACCTTTTTTCAAGCTAAATGTTTTTCTTGGACCTTAGTTTTATTGCTTAGGGTTTTTGTTCTATCAAATAAAATTGAGAATAGGCAAATGATTTCCTGCATCAGTATTTAAGCAGCAACAGAAAAGATAGAGCACTGTCTTTTTTTTCTTTACTAGTTCATAAATTCTTTCTGTAAAGTTGATTACAGAGTAAGCCAGTAATCCAAACACTCTGAAGCTTGTTTTAAAAAATGCAAATGTTTGTGAAAAAATAAACTAAAACAGAAACAACCTTTGTTACACAACATTAAATTAAGTCTTTGGGCAGTTTCTATTTGAGAACCTGACTGACATGACAGAGTTTATTTGCTTTGGTCATTCTAGAATTTTATTTTTCAATCTGTGTTTTGTTGACAGTGCTTCTTTGATACTATATATCCTTTATCTTTTCTGCAAACATTTCACGACCCCTTCTTCCATATTCTTTCTTCTCACCTCACCACACCCTTCCCTCAGCTAAGAGAATATTTTCCTAAATTGTGGATAATACTGCTTTTTCCACCAATCAAGTGAGATAAAACTAATGAGAGAGGAAGACGGGCTCAAGGCAGTACTGTCATACTGCTTCAACTACACAACTTGCCCCTTCAGTCTGGTGAAGGACAGGCCACTATTCATACACATCCATGCACACTGAGTGATCATAACATGCTAGTAATCCAGCTGAAGTGGGGTGTTGTGTCCCGGGACAACAGGTACATTCTGCCATTTGCTTTTATCAACATACATGTCCTCCTTACAGAAAGAGTGATATTTGTAATTGTAAGATAAGGACAGCGTCATGCAAAAAGGCATGTAATGATTCCTTCAGAAGAAAGGAGTTGGGTTTTTTTAACCCATATATAGCAATGCATAACTGTGATATTTCTCAACCTTCCTCTGAAGGGTGCCGAGAAACAGGTCGGCAGAGTTACTGTACCCGTGATCTGAGCTCCCGTAACTCATGTTTTCTCAAAATCATCTGAGTAGGTACAGGCAGTAGTATTCAATAGCAATAGAAGATTGAAACAATCCAGTTCTGCAAGTGAAATAAAACCAGAAGTGTCTTAAAAACTTTTAAGAAGGTGTTACAGTATCAGCGTGATTCCCATATGGCTTGATCCTGCCCACTACAGTGCATCTACATCCTACAGCTACAAGGTAAAAGGGCAAATAGGACAAGTAAAGCAGGGGACGAACATTCTGCATTAAGAAATTAGCTACTAAGCAGATACCAGTTACAGCCTATGCTCAGCTCCCTTTGTTTTTGCTGTTTGTTGGGTTTGCCTACATGTGCATTATTTCCAAAACAGATAGAGCTACTTTCAGGTCACTTGCCTTCTTCTAAGTTGCGATTTCTCTAAGGGTTCTCTGAGACAATTGCTTATTCAGCCTGAAGGTCATTCTGCTAAATTCTGCACTTACATCCCATTTCTCCTGCTGCTGTTGTGAAGGAAGGTCTTTGGGGAAGACTGGAGGCAAACACAGGCTACACTGTGCCTTCATCTTCAAGTTCTGCCTGTCTTCAGCCTACAAACGTTATTGAGGCTTCTGTCCAAGATTTGGTTGAGGCTGCAGGCCAGATCTTGGCTTGATGATATTAATACAATGTATCTGACATTCACAGGTTGGGAAGATCTACCACAAAGTATGAAAACAATTTTTTTTTCATCTGTCTCACTCAGAATGTGCCTACCATTCACAACTGGGGTGCACTGTCTTCCAGCTGCTAAATGACCACATTGAAGTAGAGACCTTAATCACTTAGAGGGTTGGCAATTACTTAATTTGCTGCCCTTGTTGGTGTACCCTTTAGATCCCTCAAGATTAGCACAGTGCATTAAAATGAGACTCCACCTGCAAATGACCTAGTTATATACAGGCTGGTGGAACTTCCTTCCTTGGTTGCGGGGGGATCTGCCTTTTTTACCTAGAAGTCAGGCATCTGCTGCTTGAGAATTTGTCCTTCTCCATACATCATTTTCCCTCAGCAGAAGTGTTTTCACTTCAACTTTCTCAGTATAAAGTGGAGACAGCTGCTTATCATATCACAGAATCACAGAATCACTAAGGTTGGAAAAGACCTATAAGATCACCCAGTCCAACCATCAACCCAGCACTACCATACCCACTAGACCAGGTCCTCAAGCACCATGTCTGCATGTTCCTCGAACACCTCCAGGGATGGTGACTCCACCACTTCCCTGGGAAGCCTGTTCCAGTGCCTGACAGGTGCTCTGTATATTTTGCCTTTGAATTTTGAACTCCCTCCCCACCTCAGCTGAAACCTTCTTACAAGGCTACATGATATATGTGTCACGTTGCACTTTGTACTGTAAAAGAGCATATAGGAGAATATTGGTTAGGTTTGATTCTGTTAATGCATGTTTTTCAGCTCCAAATAGAGGAGAACTTCTTCTGTTTTATTTCATATGTGACTGAATCTTTCACATGTGGAAGAGATGTTGGAGTAGCAAGGTTTTATTATATATGTTTGATAAATGAGAAAACAGGCAAATAGTTCTGAATAGAATCGCTGAAGCTGCAATAGCATAGCTAAATAACTTAATGTCCCCTGAGAATTATTCAGAGACATTTTCTGAGAAGCATCCTTTCTTGACAAGTGAAAACTTTTCTATTTTTCTTTCTTTTTCTTTTTTCATTCTCGCCCTTCAGTCAGAGAGCATCTGCGTAGGCACACGTAGCTCATGCACTCTCTGTGGGGGGAAGCTCTCCCTTGCTCTTAAGGAACTGTGCCCAGGCAGAGCATTCACAGGATTGCATTGCCTGTCGCAGACCATACATGGACTTTTGGGATCAAGGCCGTGGGATAAGACGGGAAAGGCTGATTGGCTTTATTTAGCATGGCTTGAAAGGGTCACAATTTGTATTGAATTGTTAAATCTAGACAGTGCTAAGAAGACCCAAAAGCTTGCCAGTACTACCAGAAAATACTGCCAATGGGTGTATGGAGTTGGTTGTCAAGGAACAGAAAAGAGCCAGAAATGTGTTGCTCCTTGTAATAAGAATGACCTCATGGTAACTAATATCAGAGCCTAATATGTCCCTAAAATAAACTGAGACAAATAAGTTTATTTAAAATGGTTTTCTTGGTCCTTATGCTATTGAGTGCTTGAGGATGCAAAAAAACCAGACCTTAAGAACCCGACTGCACTGCTGTATTCGTGCTGGGCTATGTGTTTGGGACCAAAAGACTTGATCTGCTCTCTTGTTGGTTCCTCAAATCGACTAGGAACTGCCTCCACATGTGCCAAGCTTGGGCTTGATTCATTCTTTCATTACTTGATAAATCTATTTGAAGAGCTCATTTACCATTAAGCTTTCATTTGAAAATAAAGTTTCTCTGGAAGCGACTTCAGCAGAGTTCTGTATATTTGCTGAGAGCGTTTAGATGGGGCAATCTGCTGAATTCTTTTTTAATGAATTGAAGAAAGCAATGTACACTGAGAATTTGGACTGAATTTGAGGTCGATGCTGTCAGCCTTGCTGTAGGATTTCCACTAGCAGTTCTCCATAGAAGGAGAGGAAGATCAGGAAGAGCAGATGGCAAAGGGATAACGGTTCAGACTGCTAGGACAAACCTTGGGCTTTCAGAAGAGAGGGCTGGAGAGTTAGAGCATGGTGGGAATTGACAGCCATATCGATAAAGAAAGGCAGGATTGAGAAACCAGAAGGCCTTCTGAGGTTGCTGGTGTCGCTGCAGCAGGAGAGACATAGCATGGCTGTGCTAGGGTGTGCTGAGGGTCTGTAGGTCGAGAGGGGGTCATGAATGCTTATGGAAGTGACCACTGAGGACAGATGTTCAATAGAGATCAGAGGAATCAGTGCTTGAGGAATAAATAAAACAAGTGATAAGTCCTTGAGACAAGTAAAAGAGGTGAACTAGAACCATGGGTTAAAAGAGAAATGTGTATGGAAATGTGCAGCTCACAGGTCAGCAGCTTGGAAGCTGAAATCATGCAAGTAAGTGGGAAAAGCTGGGAGGGGGGGAGAGAGAGACAGGCTTTGAAATCAGAGTGGAAGGCTGACAGAGAGGTGGGTGATAGATGAGACAATGCAGAGGAGGAGAAAAGAGTTGGAGCCAGAGCTACTCAGAACAGGAAAGAGTAGGAAGAAGTAGAAGCAGCAGAAATAGGGCAGGAGAAGATAAGCGTCCCCTGTACCTGACCCAGAAGGAGGGTGGGAGAGCAGAAGTGCTTTCAGCAAGAGAAGGCTGCATGGATCCTCAGCGTGTTCGGTCTGACATAGCCATTATGGACTGTTACATTCTGGCTCCCCTCCACCTCCACATCCTCAAATGTTTCAGTCAAAGCAACAGTACAATCACAGATGACATGCATGGATAATACATTCTCACTTGCTTGTGCAGCTCCTTCAAATATAGCTGAAGAAGGCATAGCAACCATTACTATATTTAAAATGAAATATTATTTATAAAAATAGATGACTTCCAAAGATGACAACACCTTGCAGCGAATCTGCGGAGTTTCTGTCATTCTAGCTACCTGTACATAAACACAAATTTCTGCTAAGCTTTGTTCATCCCAGAGGATGCCAGCACCATGGCATGCTGAGTATGTTTTGCACGACATTACTTGCAGCTGCAGTTTTCCAAGACTTGTCTTCTGACTGCATAAGCCACTCCATACCAGTAGCACAATCCTGTGACCCACATATTGTTCAGTACCACTCAGATTAATGGAGAAGAATCCAGTGTAAGAAATGGGAACAACAGGGGATGATTGCTGTTCTTTCCTAACTGATGACTGTTGATTGAACTTATTTTTTAGTCTTTAAAATTTCTAAACAATGTTCAGTCTTGGTGTAGGTGACTTAGGCCTGGCTGGCTGGTCTGATAAGAAGCCCAACATCTTAATGTGACTAAGATCGTAACAATTCGGATTAGATGCAGAACAGGCTATGGGGTTTTTTTCTGGGGGGAAGAAAAAAAAATCGTTAGGATTTATGGAAATGTGCCTCACATCCATCAGTATTAGAAGCCAAAAGTAGAACAGATTTAGTGTGGGTCATTGTGCTTCTGCCTCTGAAAGCACGGGGTTGGTCGCTGCTTCATAACCACAAATGATGTGTTCGTTCACGTTTTGAGTGACTCAGCTGCTGTCTCCTTTGGGAAACACTCCACAATTTAATAGTTCTGGGTAAAGTTCTCACTTTCTGTGGAAAAGGAGGAGAGTGATGCTAGGAAAGATCATGAAATAAAAGCATAGAAAATGCCCATGTTCTGTTGTTCGGTGAAGAATAGCTACAATGGGAACTGGCCTAGAATTTGTTTGGGACCAAAGATTCGGCCTTCCTTTCTGCCACTCGTTGGAAACCTGAACAGCACAGAAGATGTGGGAAAGGTTTTGCTGCCATAAGAAGTAACCAGAAAGGAACTGCTGTAATAGATAACAGTAGTCATGTGTCCAGGCTGGACGTATTAGCTGTAGCTAATGTCAGATGCTTCAGGAGAAGATTTAGGAGGCCTTTTTGGAATAAATGGACTGTAAGGGGAGTTTTCTTCCAAAACGTATGTCAAAAAAGTAGATGCTTAGATCCTTTAGTCTTGATGGTATATGTATCTTGTCCTCTTTGAGCTTAAGCATAGCTGTACACATTCCTATTGCTTGTACAGTCTCCTGACTTCAGAAGCTTGCTAGAGTTGCATGATATGGCCAAGAGGAGTGGACTAAGTAGACTTCCAAACGTGTAGACTTCAAAACTTGTTTAAATACCTTGATTTCGTGTTGTATCACTGAAAGATAGGGTAGTACATTCCAGAGGTTAATTAGAAAGATATTTCCCTCATCAGATTAGAATTTCTTGTCTCTGAATTCTGTTGAAGTGCTTCTTCTGTTATGAGGAAGAGCACTGGAAGCTTTTCAGCATTTTATGACATGCCTTATTGTTCTGCGTCCTCTCGTTCGCTGTTCATGAAAAGTTACGCAGCCCCTTGTCTGATCGCTCCTGTTTCCAGAACACATAGTACCGAGTGCTGTTTGGCTGCGGAAGTCGCTGAAGGACTCAGCTGGGGCAGGAAGTGTCTGGAGTCTCTGGGAGTTCAGACTGCAACGTGCCGCCAAGCTGTGAAGCCTGTGCGAGCATATTCAGACTCCTCTAGCTGAGAGTGGCCATCGTGAAGAACCCATCATTTTCTGCATGTCTCCCATCGCTAAATCCTTCGGGTGCCACGGTTATCTGCTATTATATCCGTGTGTTGAGCTTGCTTCTACCAGGACGATGTTTTACACATGCTGTTGCAACAGCTGCATTACTCGAAGCGACAGGTAGAGCACACATAAACCACAAGGGTCTGACAATTTTTTGTCGTTACTTTTCCTCATTAACAGAACATTTATAGCCAAAGAATAAATGTGCATGTATCTTCTCTGCATAGTTTTCATTTCTCCCTACTTACTTTGATATACATCTACTGTATACTAGGAGTGAAAAACAGCTACAAAGTCAAATTTTTGACAGATTTTTTAAAAAGAAACAATACTATGCATTTTCAAATAGTTTTTTATGATTTCTACACCAGCTGGTTGAAAATTTCTGAAAATCACCACTTTTTTTTTTTTAATACAATGTGTGAATATTTCCATTCGTTCTTTCCTTACCAGTTCTAACACATGGCTAAATGAGCTCGATGACCTGTAACACATTCATCTTTGAAAACATGTTGGCTTCTGTCTACATGGGCTGCCACAGAACCAAAACACAAGGAGGTTCAAGTTAACTTTGTCTTCTCAAAAGTAGCCGGTCCAGTTTTAGCTGTTCAATAACAGGGTCTTAATTTGGATCTAGATTTGCACTCCTAAGTAAATCTTAATGCATGCTCCCCTGTGCTTACCTGATAATGAGGCTGGACAGGAATAATGACTACCAGAATTGCAATGTTCAAGGCATTCATTAACATTACTAATCAGCAATCTTGTGTGGAAGCTTTATGCCAGTGGTTGATCAGCTCTTTATTGTGCAGCGTCGAAATATCTTTTATTCAAGCAGGAGCAAACCCGCTAAGAAAGACCATCAGGTGAGGTTTCCATAGCAGCAGTCATCCTTTTGCTGCTTCCGTGGTGGTACAGATAGTGCAGGAGTAGTCTGTGTGTAACTGCTCAGCGGAGAGGAGGCTAATGTTACTCTGTCCCAGTGTAGCGAGCGGCCTGGTGCAGGTCATTTTAAGGAAGCTCAGAGCAGCTGCTCAGATGGGTTTGTGATCGTTGTCTGCTGAGTGGTACTCGGTACCTGTTGTGCTCAGAGCATGAGCTCCTGTGGTGTGGCTGCAACGGAGACGGGTGTGCACTCTGAACACATGAGCCATATCACTGAGCAGTGAATGGGCTCCCATGCTGGGCAGAGTATGAGCTGTACTCAAAGACTGAACTAACTGGAGATGGCTGACATTTGGGAGCTCATCGTTGACTCATTAGGTGGATTTAGAAAATAATTCCTCTTTCCAGCATGAATGCATTCTAGTAAATGCCACTTCTACTTGGTTCGTGAAGTTGGCTATGTAGGTGAAGTTTAGAAGGTCCCTTGAAAAGTCCCTGTGTAAAGGTGCTTCATAGTGCTCGGCAGTTTCATCACACCAGAGAAAATAAGTGAAAAATACACACTGGCTGTTTTCAAGCTTTTTCCTTGGAGCTTGTTTTTCACAGAATAATCATAAAAGCAAATGAAACTGAAAAACGTTAGGCAATAATAGGCACTCCCTGCTGTGTCTGGGAGGAGAGGACATCCCATTACCTTCAACCCAACTGTCCCATCTTTGACCAAGAGGAACATGGTATCCCCTGTGACCATGGGCTACACAGGAGCCCTTTGGTTTTTTTATAGATACCTTTATCTTGTCAGGTTATTTCTGGCACAGAAGAAAGTTGTGGAAAATAACTGTAAAGTACAGAGATTATTTTCCATATGTGAACTCGTTCGGAGAAAGGGGGTTTTATCTGCATTTAGATTGTGCAGATTAATTTACTGACACATGTAAATTCCTACATGAAGTGTCCAACTGTTACGAGTTTGGCTGTAATCAAAACTTTTCTAAGGAGGAGGGGAGCTGTGACAACCATGTGCATTGTCAGGGTGATGGAGAACTGTTAAACAGCGATTCAGTTCTCTCTGTGTGACAGGCACTTATGGTAACAGGTTTGGGTGGACTTCTGTGACTCTGCCCTGCAGGAGGCTATGACTTGATCTAGTGATTGAAAGTCTTCCTTAAACAAAGAGAAGTATCGGTAAGTGAAGGAAATCATACGGATGTGGAAGTCACCATCCGTAATGGTCTGTGCAGCTGATGAGTCTTCTCTAGCTGTGCTTTGCTGTGAGCTTCTCAAATTCCTGGGTCAGAAGGGAAGAGACTTACATTCCTGAAGAGAGCCCAGCAGTTCATGGGCCCCAGCCGGTCTCCCCCGAGCACTTTTCCCTGTTAGCCTTCCTGGTGTTTGCTCAGTTGTTCGGCAGCATTTGCCTTTCTTAGCTTCCACCTACTGGAACATGTGGACTCGATCTGCTCCCTCAGACGTCACCCACCACTCACCACGTCAGATCTCAACCCAAAAGGTGTCCTTTCAGAGGGTACGGGTGTCCACTGCAGTCATAGGCGGCAAAACCACGTACCCAGAGTGCTTCTTCAGGCTGCGCTGCAGTACAGGTGGCACCCTGTCTCTGGGGTCGGTGTACCAACAATCACCGCTGTAGCTGTATGCTAAAAATGTCCACGTCACCAACAAACCACCACCATTCCTTTTTCTTCACTCTATATTGAGCATGGAGCTGTGCAGGATTTCACTGTTGAGCTGGTTTTTTTTGGAGTTTTTTTGGTAATTGTTTATCCTACCTAGAGAAAAGTTATTAGATCCTAAATGATACCAGGTAACTGAAAGAAAAGGATGAGCAACCTAAAACAGGTACTGAAGAAACCATTCTCTCAAAGAGGAGCTGAACCGTATGGGTGACACTGCAGACAGTTGGGCTGTGTGGGCGACCCTAGAGCACCCTGAATGCTCTTTGGATAAAGAACCTTCTTGTAACAGAGAGTGCTGCAGTACCCATGCTGCTGCATGAAACAGGTTTGTATTCCTCGTAAATATAAATGCAGCAAGGAAATACCTGCCTACATCGGAACAGGAAAATTGGCCAACTGTTCATATTAAATTTGAAACAAAGCGATAAGAATCATTTGTGATGTCTGTTCTGGGTGGATGTCATCCAGATGTTCCAGTTCAGTTGCAACTCGCAGTCCTTTCAAATAAGTGCTTTTCAGGTTACAGTCGCTAAGCCTGCAGCCCGAGCTACTTTTGAAAAACAAGGCTGTAAGAGTCAGTACTTGTTACTTTTGTTTTTTTTCAGGGTGTGCTGGATTCACCACATTACAGGAATGTGGGTGTACCCGCTTCTTGAGCACCTCAGCCCAGGTGTCAAAATAATCTTTTTTGCAGCTGTTACCGTAATAATTAACATATTCTACTTGGTGGGAGAGGTCCTGAACAACTACATCTGGGATACCCAAAAATGTGAGTATTGTTTTAGAAATAAACACTGTTGGGACTTGCGTATGCTCCCCTAAAAGTTGAGAAGTTTTTAAGCTGGCTGAAACAAAGGAGAATGACAGAAGTTCCACTGAAACATCTTGCTTGCTTGCTTAGAAGCAGCCAGATGAACGGAATGGCTGCTGAGGAGCATGATGAGCTATGAATATGTATTCTTTTTTATAACTACCAATACTAATTTAAGAGCTGTTGGCAATTACCTGAGCGGTTTACAACCCACTTGGTTTACAACCCACTTATTAGCTGATGAACCCATTAAACGCAGCCAGAATAAAGTATCATTCTGTGGGAATGGTGTTAATGGTAAGGTTAGACTTAGAAATAAAAATATGTTATTTTAGTATGTTCAGGTATAAGGTGTTTTGTGCTTATAAATTTACTCAAGGAAAATGAGTATGGTCATGTCAGTAAAATAATAGGAATGAAAGATCACCTTAGTGCAGGGTAAACATAACTGTGTAGACTCTACATCATCTACCCTGCCTGGGCCACTCATTGCTGAGTGGAGGAAGAGGGAAAATAAGACAAACACAAATTTAATAGTAGGTTCCGTTAATCTATGAAATATGTTTTCATTTATCAAATTGCCTGAAATAAGCAAACAGCATTCATAATCGCTGCAGTGGCACATCACAACTGGGGTGAAATCCATGCTCCGTGGGAATTGTCATTACATTCGTTGAGCCCATAATACATTGGGGATGTATCAACAGCCCATATCCCCTTTTGGGAAACTTAGTGTGCACCGGTTTATTCACATGGCAGTTTATTGCACACACAATTAACAAATACTGCCGTACTAGGTCAGACCTAATGCCAGAAGCTCAAAGCATTTTTACTTGCCTTTTGCTTGTCTTAGCACCCAGGTATAAAGTATCTTTTTGCTTTTACTCTAGAACAGGCCATCATTGGTCACAGTGTTCAAGTCTGGTTTTCAGTCCTCAGTTTGCTGTCACATTCACATCTGTTTAACTTAAATAAGTTAATTCAGGAAAGAAATTCGTAAAAAAGGTAGCCACTTGGAATAATTATACTTGATTTAAGTCCTGTATGAAGAATAATAATATGGTGAAGAATCACATGTTCTTAACCAAGGCCACGAATAAGTGAATGGTGGAAAATCTCCCTCACTGTTCCACAGTATGCATAACAAAATCCCTGGTTCTTGTGGCCCTTCACCCTTGAGGAGCTAATGTCAAGCAGGTAATTCTTCTAAGCTCTTCCAAGGCTCACCATGGCCTTATTACCCTCGCCATCACTTCCTTGATTTGGTTAAAGAATATCGATCCAAAGTTCTATGTGGCTCAAGCACTTGCAAACCTGAAAATGCCATGAGTCACCTGCTGGTTTGCTGAGCTTGAAATTCTGCATAAACCTAACCTGAAGCGTGTGGCAGGCACACCGCAAACAGCAGAGACGTAAAATGATGCCAGGCTGTCACCATGCAAGACTTGGGAAAATATTATTTGAAAACTGTAAATTTAAAAGGGGCTTTTGAGCAGTAAGCTTGTAAATTAAAGCAGTCTGCCATGAGAAGATTTCTGGGGTGAGAGGGGGTTGTTTGGGTTGGGAGGTTTTTTTCCTTTTCCTCTGGAGATGCATTAAATAAAACCTCGCTACTGACAAAATGATTTGCAGTTAGTTTTTCCAAGTTAAACCACAAACATGGTAGGCAAAGAAAAATTTGCCCTTTGTACAAGCCAGTGTCCACAGTCTTGAGGGTGTCTGCGTTCCTGCCAAACTATTTGATGCATCTGCAGTGGAGTGCTTCAGAAGAAAGGAAAGAGGTTCTTCTGAAAAGGCAAATAAAACAGCTCATTTAAAACCATTGGAAAAGTTCCTTCCAGCAGAAAGCAGAAGACTCAGGGTTGGCTCTGGAGCAGCCTTGTAAACCTACTGTAATCTTTTGGCCCCAAACTCTTGTTTTGGTTGTTAAACCTTCCACTGCAGCTCTTCCTTTACACGGGTTTGCCAGCAACACCCAGGGCCATTGTACTTGGGCTCCTGGCAGTGCGCAGGCCCGTTTGTTTCCATGTTGCCGCGCGAGGCAGTTGAGCTTTCTAACTGCAGGCGGGCGTTACTGTTTCACATACTGGAATTAATTAACTGTTTTTAAGCGACTTTCCGTGTACCTACCGTCTGTGAGTGTATGGCATTAGCAGGTGATCTTACATGTGACTGGGTTTTCCTCCTGGCGCTCTCAAAACATTGCTTCTCTGCTGCCTTCGGCCCTCAGAAGTGTTTCTTTTCCAGCATGCAGCAGGCCTGAAAACCTCCAAAAGAAATATTTGTATTTGAGATGTCTGGCAGAGAGGGCTTAGTCAGAAGAACAATACTTTTGTCAGATACCAATAGTAATTCATTGTCCAGGAACAGGCATATGAAATAGCTGAATATTTTCATTGCCAGAAAAAACACAATCTGCTGCCCGGCCCAGACTTTGCTCAGCATAGAGAAGAGACAAGTCCTGCAGCAAGGATAAGCTCTTTAAGGAGCCCCACACTCAGCTCGGCCCTCCTAATCTTGCTGAAAGACATGGCCAGTACAAGGAGAGACACCCTATCAACAGTAATTGATTCTTCATTCTTGTGCTCTCAAAAAAGAGAGATGGACTTGCAAATATTTAAAAATATTTGGGTGTTAAAATTATTTGGGTATTAAAGTTATTGAATTCTGAAACACAGTTTTTAAGACTTGCTTTCAAGTGAAGCCGGCTGCTTAGCTTCAGCTATAATAACGTCTACCTTAATTTGCTTGTGGGGAGGCAGAGGAGACGAGGGAACTCACTGTTCCCAGACCCCTGCAGCAGTCAAAGGCTGAGCGTGCGGCAGGGGGTTCAGCTGATGTGACGGGGGTCTGAAGGGAGGGAGGGCTGTGCGGTTCATTACCAGACAACCACTGCCGTCAGGTGTGCAGATGCTCTTTTCCTTCACAGCAGGTGGGGTAACACAGGCGAGAGCGTGTGAGCAAGTAGGGGAGAAACAACAGCAGTAGAGAGTAAAGAAAGATTGATGCATTAGAACCTAAGTAAACTCTTTTTATTCATTGAGAGATTTTTTAAAAGCTGTTCTCCATATGTTTTCAGGTATTGAAGAAGGAAAAGAAAAGCCAAAATTGGACTGAACAATAGAGGCAACATGGAGGATTGTTTATGGCTCCATGGAAGATTTCTCATCCACAACAGAGGTTGTCATGGAGAGGAATCTTTTGGAATGGAGGAAGTTTAATGGGCCCTCTGCTCAGTGAAAGGATATTTTGGGGTTTTATATGGAGGGAAAATGATTTTAGCTAATAATAATAATAATGTTTCAGCCTCCATTCCTGTTTCTCCATGCCTGCATGTGACATACACATATAAAATGTATATTTATCTCCACAGCATTCTCAATGTGTGGTTCTTGCATCAAGTAAGTCATTAAGTCATTAAATCTTTTCACTTCCATCAAGAAGAACAATGAGTACATTCTCTGTATTGTTTGAGAAAAGCGTAACCAGATAGGTCTAATATGGGGAAACAAAACAATCCTGTATATTTCAAAGTACAGTGTAAAAATACAGTAGAGGTTAATTGCATGAATGTATTTGAAGAAGAATTCAATCTGACTGAAATATTAATGTAACACTATGTAGCAGCTGCCTTAAATCGGTGATGTTAATAATTCTATCAGTCCAGTAAAATCTTACTTGCTGTGTTAGACTATCTGAATATGATGCAACTTTTCTTAAATAGGCCTAAATAAAGATCAAACTATCCTTACGTTTCTGTTTCTTCATGCTGATTCTTGAAATTCTAGATAGACTGTTGGCATTTGAATGATACATTTTCAGGTTTTCCAATGTCAACTGTAGATGATATTATTTCTACATGAGGATTTTTCTTCTTGTTTTCCTAGCCAAAGGCTTGATCCTGCATTTTCAAGTTGTAAGTTCTCAATAGATGGGCTGAGACGTTAGTGTTGTACCAGAGAGAGCATTTAGCCTTACTTCAGGAAGGCACGTAAGCAAATGTTTAAAGTTAAACATATGTCTGTTTGTATTAGGAATGCAGTTGCAAAATAGTAGTGATCATTTAAGCTTGACAGGATTCTGTTTAGTTATCAGAAAATCAAGAAGGAACTCTAGTAGGCAGAAAAATTGTCTAGAATTAAAGTGAATGGAATAATTTTCAGAAAGAAATTATTTATGAAAAAGTAACTTTAAGATCCAAATGTTTTGGTATTTGCATTGCATATTTATTCATTAGTGTAATTAGGTGCATTTATTTTAACACATGCAGGGCACTTCAAAAATGTGTAATGCTAATGTGTGATTTTTATTAAAGGGATTTCTGCAGAGTTTTAATATGACTTAACCATGTTTCTCCTCCGGAACAGTTTTGGGGGCAGCTGATCTCATGCAACTCATGACATGCCTCCACAGGCTTCTTTTTAAATGTACTCGTATTTTTGTACACACTATCATAGAAAACAGTGCCCAAGTTCAGCAATGTACTTTTTGGTCGGTTCCCTTCAAAAATAAGGCTTCTCTGACGATAGTGTCTTTGTGACTGTCTGTCTGTCCTCTCAATTTTTAATTTGTTGATCAGAGTTTTCAAAGAATTCAAAGTCAGGCAAGTTACTAGGAAGTTCATGGAAGTAAGGGCCTAGATAAAGAAGAAGGAGCTCCTCTGATGGTCCCACAGAGAGGGAGGACAGGACACACAAAACCAGCAGAATTTGGAAGCAAATTAGCCGTAGATAAGTCAGGCTTGATTGTAATAGGTGATGATAATTGGAGGCGGTAAGATGTCTGCTACTTGCATCAGGCTTTCAAAACTCGGGAAGAAAAGAAAACATGGATTCAGTCATGTTTAGTGAGCTAGTAACTGTTTAAAGTCACTGCTTCTGAAAGCTGTGGCAACACATGAAAGTACTGGTGGACAATGAACGTGCTAAGGAATCTGCTGTACTTTCCAACAGCAGCAGCAGCAGCGGTGACAGACATGGCATTGTGAGAGATTATCAACTGTGGCTTCGGGTGGGAAGCCCAAAGCACAAACCCCATTGGCTTGTTTGTCATTTGAAGAACTTGCATAACTCATGCTCTGTTAAGTTGAGGACATTTTTGCAATTTCCTTATTTCACGGGGATTGTTTCCTTCACTGACTTCAAGAATTCATTCTGATGGAAAGAATGTGTTAAATAAAAATAAGAAATGCTAAAATGCCGCACAGCTGTACACATTCTGCTAGAGCACAGTCTCAACGTCTCTGCTCTATTTATTGCACCACTGAATGGCCGAGACCTGGAAAACTGACTGTTGATGGGAAGATACGACTTTCTCAGCAAGTTCTGCACCTGCTCAAGGTAAGTTTTTCTTCTAATACCATGTCATTTTAGGTGATGCTGGAAATGTAGTAAGAATATGAATGGAACAGAAACATCAGAGATGAGAATTGCATAGCTGGAATCATAGGTAGGTGTCCAAATGAAAGACAACTCCCTGTTAGAGGTACAGCATAGGGACACTTAAAATTGTCATCCCTCATATCTCTGAATTTGTGAATATTCAGAACCTCAAAAAAAAGAGACTACCAAGCTTAGATCCTGATTAAGCCCTTGAGGTTTGCAATGTTAGCCAAAGGCAATGTATGTGACAGAAAATGTGGTGGGTTTCATTGGGTTTGAGGAAATTTATAGTACTCCAAGAAGGTTTGAACTCAATTTGTCTTTTCAGATCTCAAAAAGTTCTCCACCTTCTATGAGCTTTGAATCATCGTATTTAAAGTCAAAAACATTTTAGAGCATTAAATCCAGCCTATGATGTATGAACCATGATATAAATAACTTAAGGGCCTGTGTACCCAGAGAGCGCTCTTCTAGACTGTCTTCATTCCCTTTAGAATTACACAATCCATCATTCTTAAAAGAGATGATGGATGAATGATGACTAAAGTAAAAGTCACTTGTAAGCTTGCCAGATTTCAACCATCTTGGCTGATATTGTCCCTGAAAGGTATTTCTCTTGGGGGAACTAATTTCTTGGTGGAAAACTTTTTGTCAGAACAAGTCATCTATTTCTACAAAAAAAAAAAAATCATGTCTGGAAAATTTTTCCCTTGCTGTGGAGCTGGGTCTTTGGAAGAAGGATAGCGTTTATGTTAGTAACACTCCTGAATTTATGGGGAAAATCTATTCGTCTTTGGCCAAGTTTTAGAAAAAATACACGTGCATGTCCCTGTAGTGCACAGGTAATTCTCTGTAGTGTTTATTAATTTTGGGAATGATCCATCATGTGGATGAACAGGATTTTCCCTACCGTCCCTGATCTGTTGACCTTCTGCAGGCTTGACTATCCAAGACACACACCAGGATGGGGACCCCGGCTTTGGTTGCCATGTGCTGTCAAAGCTGATGCAAATAAAGTTGCCTAGACCAAATATGAAGAAAGCAAAGCTTTGATGAAAACCTGAGCAATGAGAATAGGTTCTGGATGGATAAACTAAAAGAGAAAAACTGGCTTTTCCCTGAGGACTGCAAAAAAATTAAATTAGTAATGTTTGTTGAGTATGTCATAGCTGTAATGATAAACCACATAGAAAATACTGTGAAGGAATCATCAGTTTTGTTGTCAGAGAAGAATATAGCATGCAGTAAAATACAGCGTGCAGTAAATAAGGCAGGCTGCCACACCTTGAACCACAAGGAGAAAGCAAAATAGGGTTTCATCATTCAGTGAGCACCATCCATCATGTGTTATGAATGAGGCATAGGAAAAAATATTGTGTGATCATCTAATTAAAGGCAATATCATAATTCATACTCACAAGGGGCCATATTAAGGTTGAACAGACAGCCTTAATTCTGACATTACCTCACTCTTGAATGCCTGACTATGCAATCTTAGTAATACTCTCTTGACTTAGTACAGAACACAAAAAGGGCGGGATTTTCTTTTTTGAGGCTGGTTAGAAAGTCTAGCCCCACAGAGTTGCCATGAATGTTGGTACAGTTGTATCCCCTGTTTGGCTTTACAAAGCTCATCCGCACTTTTGGCATGAATTTAGCTACCCCAAAACATATATGCACAGTTCCCATAACACTCCATTACATAGAATTCAGTATAAATTGTGAACTTTTGCCACAATTTCAAAGTTAAATTATTTTAGTCTGTGATTTAGCTTGCGTGTGATAAAAACGTAGTTTACTGTCTCTCTATAGCAACCGTTGCCTTATTTTAAAGGAAAACGACAAATGTTTTCCCTAATTTTAAGTTGATTAGTTCCTTCTCTGCCCACATGAGTAATATTAGTTAAATTACCACCAGTGCACGTCAAAGCCACTTGGACACTGTGAGTAGACGGAAAAACGGCTAACTGTTCTGCAGGCTCCCATGTGGCAGTTTGTGATGACAGTGTGTAAGGCATACGCTTCTTAGTTCATTTTTCCTATTGATTTTGCTATTCAAACACTATTTCAAATCCTAACAACAATTTCTTCTTCACCTTTTATTTTCTGTAAAGATTGATCAGTCTGGTAGCCTTTGAAGACTCTGATACCATTAGTCTGAACACTGAAAGGATTTATATTCTGTAACTTGAGTAGTCCTGAAGAGACCATCACTGAGGTAGGTTTGGTGTTCCTGCCTTGGGAGTAAAGGACCAAGCAGTAGGAGATGTGTAGGTGAGGTTGCCTCTGAATGCAACCTTGGAGGAGTTATGCTACTAATCCTGTCTTTTAAACCTCCCGTGTTTCATCTGAATGGGTCGAGAGAGGTGATTCTTCCCTTCTACTCTGCTCTGGTGAGACCCCACCTGGAGTTCTGCGTCCAGGTCTGGGGTCCCCAACAACAGAAGGACATGGCCCTGTTGGAGCAAGTCCAGAGGAGGCCATGAAGATGCTGGAGCCCCTCTGCTATGGGAACAGGCTGAGAGAGCTGGGCTTGTTCAGCCTGGAGAAGAGAAGTCTCCGGGGAGACCTTATAGCACCTTCCAGTACCTGAAGGGGCCTACAAGGAAGCTGGGGGGGACTTTTTTACAAGGGCCTGTAGTGACAGGACAAGTTGTAATGGGTTTAAATTGAAAGCGGGGAGATTTAGATTGGATATCAGGAAGAAATTCTTCCCGGAGAGGATGGTGAGGCACTGGCACAGGTTGCCCAGAGAAGCTGTGGGTGCCCCATCCCTGGCAGTGTTCAAGGCCAGGCTGGATGAGGCTGTGAGCAACCTGGTCTAGTGGAGGGTGTCCCTGCCCATGGCAGGGGGGTTGGAACTGGATGATCTTTAAGGTCCCTTCCAACCCAAACCATTCTGTGATTCTATGAATGTTGATGACAACTATTTTCTATTTGCAGCAGCAAAAGAAATCTCTTGATCAAAGTGTAATGCATGCTAGTAGAAGAGGTCATCTCCACGAGCGTATCCCAGCTGCTTTGTTCTGCTCCCATGGTTCAAAGCTGCGTGCCGCTGTAGCCAGCTGCTTAAACTGGGGTTGCAGGGAAGGAAAGAAACCTTGGAGTTTAATTACATATTTTGGCCATTACATTTTGCCCAACATGTTTGTATGCATTGTAAACATGCAGGTGTCTTCAACATGTCTGACTGCAGAATTAAACCTGTGGGTTCACAGCTACAGAAGTCACAGGAAAAGCAGTTGCAGGTTTGACAGGTCAACTCTACAGAGGCAGTGATCTCTCCTCTCTTTGAGACAAGAGGAGCAAAGGGGAAATTAAATTAGGTTGGAAAGTAAAAAGATCTAGCTGTTGCCATCTGTTTAGCAAAGTACTTGGGTGCCTGCTGAACTCAAAGCACACACACAGGTGTGTTTCAGCATGGCGGCTTTGCTGAATGAGGGGGCAAGCGGACTTGCAGTGTGGACACTTTCTGTGGTGCTTCCGGTGACAAAATGAAAGAACTCTTTGTGCTTAGAGTGAAAACAGTGCTTTGCGCAGAGTGAATTCCTCTTACTGGCATTATTAAGAAACTCTAAGAAGAACAGAGATGTCCAATTAGAGACCACAAACATCAAAGATATTTAACGTATATTCTCCAAAATAAGCAATTTTATTTTTATCAAAAACACACTCTCTTTTGTTCAAGTAACGGACGGAAATCAATGGATTTTAATGTAACCCAGAAGAGCAAATTGTAGTCTTACTCCCTTAAGTGCCCTTTTCTTGTTCAGACCACAGCTGTAAAGGGATTTGAACCTCAACACTACAAATGCCAGTATGGAAATTTGAAAAGCAGGCCACAGACTTCGTGGCCCACTGGAGGAGGTATCTGCTGTTCCTTTGGGCTGTGTAAAATGAGACAGAAGTAAAATAGCATCTTCTTCATGTAATTTGTGTTGTAGCTAGTCATGGTGTCCAAGATCAGCATTTTATATATAGCTTGTCTATTAAAAAGTAAACATCTACCATTAGGCTGGAGAAGTATCTCCGCAGTGTGCATTCTAAATATAGATACCGCTCTGGTACAGTCAGTACTAGGACATAATATCGCTTCGCTTTTCTAATACGCAGGTGATAGACCCCACTGTATGTATATCGTGTACACAGAAGTTTAACGCAGACATGCATACAGATAGATCTATATATATATACACACATACACATATATATATACACACTTGGTCTATAGAAGAAGGTAATGACAGGTGTTAAATGGCAGTCACTTGCTTAACATGGAAAGAAATCACGCACTGTGAAAGGTATCATTCTTGGCATGGGCAGTAATTCCACCATAAGTCCAAACTGGCAGCTCCCTATGCTCCAGCTTTTCCCCTGGGAGTAAGGCTGGTGAGCTGCCAGCCACCCTGCCCGTAGCAATAGGGATAATGTGAGGGTGCAGTGCTTTGCGGTACTGCATTTCTGGATGTTTAATTTTGCAGGCAGAGCAGTGCCTGGCTAGCTCTCTACATATAATTGTCTTAGCTTATTTACTATGTAAAATAAAATAAATTGTTCTTATTTACTAATGGTTACCAATTTAGCTTCTACGTTTACACCTGAGGATGTAATGGGATAAAAGAGCGGGAGGTCACCCCTCATCTGCTTCTGGCATTAAGCTGCAAACCATTTTCTCTAGAGGTGGTTTAAAAGAACAGGAGTGTTATTAGTCATAGAGCAGGAAGAGGCAATTAAGTGCACATTACTTAGAGAGGCAGCAAAAATTATGATCATGGGGGACCTCAACTACCTGTATGTAGCCTGGCCACGAGTCACCATGGGACAAGTTATAAAGAAGGAATTTCTTGAATGGTTATTTCTTGGAACAAGCAGCTGTGGAGTACACAAAGGCAGGGAGGGCTCTCAAACCTGGGTGAAGCTCAGGAGCTCTTTGGAGGTGTAATCCCAGCTGAGCCATTAAGCAGGACTGACCACAACGTAGTTACATTCACCCTGCCTGGGGAACCAAAGGTACCTGAGGTACCAAAGCTTTGTACAGTGACCCTAAACGTTGGAGAGGAGTGGTGGGGAGGACAGGAGTGCAGGTAGGGGGAAAGATATAAAAAGCTGTCACCATCTGAAGGTGACTTGCCTCCAGCAGAACGTTATACAAAGGAGTTCACATAGCAGAGACAGTGGGAACTTCTGCCACCCAACAGGAACATGTTGCAGTGAGCGCTAATGAGGCAGCACTGGGGAGCTGTGTAAGAAAGAAGACCAAGAGAAGATAAACTAACTTGGCTAGAAAAATCACCTCACTTAGGTGTAGCCCACAGCTAGGTGCATCTCCAGTCCAGAGAGGAGCACTCGGTCAAACTGGGTTTTGGTGTCTCCCTGCTGAGGCCACAGAGTTATGCAGGATTTTGAGCCCATTCCTTGGAGAAGGAGCTACTGAGGCCAACCCTTAGTTAGAAATGGTGCCATAGGCATCCTGCCAAGGACAGCACAGCCTGTAAAATCCCAGGTCTGAGGAAAAATACATAGGCATGCGAAAGTATATTGTGATACTTTTAATGTACATTTAACCACTGGTGGTTACTTTTAACCACTGGTGGGATAGGCATAGGGGTATATACATAGTCGTATGGTAATATTCCAGCTGTATCTAGAGTTACGGAGTTTTTGAAGGGACCCACAGTACTGAATAGGCAGTAAGCTTAGAAAGATGTCCACTGGATGGCCTGTGATACGACTGAATCAAGAACACTTGTAAAGTCAAGTACGTGGGTGCCACTGCTGTCAGGGTCCAAAGGTGGTTTTACTGCACGGTGTTGCAGCATCCCATTTGTAGCAGCCCATGGCTTAGCCCTGTGTAACGTGCAGTCACTTTTACTTCATCGGGAAGTCCACGTAGCCCAAGCCATCCTAGAGTTTAGATGGACCTTGACTGCAAACACATATTCTGCTCCACTTGTGAACACAGCTCCGGCATAGGGCAATATATACATTGACATGTGCCGTAGGTATGGTTGGCGTGTGACTCTGGAGATTTCAGACTAACTCAAGGGAAAAAACCAGCAAAATAAAAAAGATGTAAGGCTTCGTTTAATAGAGCACTAATAATGCAGGTACTGGAAGATTTCTAGTTCCTTTCAGCACTTTCACTCAAAATTTAGGTTCTGCTGGATATACTTAATTTTTTAAAACCCTCTACATTTTGCAGTTTACACATTTGCATAGCGTAGGACTACTGTCAGGAACATATATCTGCAGATCTGGGGCATGAGCTGTTCTCATCATTTCAGTGGGATGGAGAAGAGAAAACAGTTCAAAGGAGGAGGCTGGGGGAAGGGAAGCATTTCCATATTTTTTTTAAGGAATCATAAAGACACACAGGCAAGCATGTCAATCATGAGACATAGTTCTCTCTTTAATATTGTCAGGAATACAAAAGTTCACAGAGCACATGTGTGAGAGGGTGCTGTGCTGCCTTGACTACATGATCTGCATGATACATGTCAAAAGATGGGAATGTTGCTATGGCAATTCTTCCCTTTCCTGAATACTAAGTTGGCAAAGAAGCCAGTCCACAATCAGGCTGGCTCACTTATGAACTTGCCTGCTTGGAGATGCTAAATACTAGTTATAGTTTCTCTCGAAAGGATACATCATTTTCTGCCCTGGACTCTTAAGGGCCTGTGCCCTGATCCTCCAATATTCCCAAGGTTTCTGTGATTTGGAAGCTGCTGAAAGCAGAGATTTAACTGAATTTTGTGCTGAAGACTGTTGGGGTTTTCCCTCAGCTTACACAATGTCCTTCAATTTCCAGCTTGCCAAGAAGGCAACAGATAGATAGGGTTTTCTGCATTGCCAAAAGTCATCTTGCTGCTTTATAAAGTTCTGGGTCAGGTGATCCGTAAATCTTTACTGTCAGTCTGCAAAGGAGTAGTCTATTCCCATTTACGTGTCCCACTGGCAGGACAGCGAAAGAGGGACTGAAAGCCTGATGGTTCCCCTTACCAACTCTTTAACTGGGAGACCCTGAGAGCCCACCCTGTCCCTGCTTTTACTGTCGAGCCTTTCCCACTGTGCCATATGGGTACTGTGATGGGAAAGCGCCGTTTACCACCGGCTCTCCTGATAGCACCTCTGATTTCCCTTAGAAATAATATTCTGGTTTGCTTCCTGCCCTAAAAATCTGTGTAGCGCTCCCTTGTGGAACCAAAGCAACTGGCAACTCCATTGCAAAGGTGGCAAACGTCAGTAGATGCTGTGACTCCTGTATTACCGCGTTGCCCGATGTCCAGACTGTATCATATTTTCTAGTAGCTGGCTGTGATTTTAGTTATTTTCCTTTTACCTAATTTTCATTTTGTAGACTAGGAAAATTCAACATATTTGACTCAGGCTAAATACTGGGGGCAAATTTTCTAATGTGGCTCAGACACTCCAAAAATTAAGATAAGGAAAAAACTGTATTGTCCATATTTAAAAAAAAAAAAAAAAGTTCCTTCAAATTAATCAATCACATCATTGCTTTTATTTTGGGCTTTTTTCTTTTTTCTTTTTTTTTTTTAAATCAGGATGGAGACTGCTGTAGGGAACTGTGCAGGGAGGGAGACTGTAAAATCCTCATCTGATGATGTGCCGTAAATGAGGCAGGACAGCATAGGAAGAGGAAAAGGGGGAGTCTGAAGGTTGCTCTGCAGCACTGGATGCTCTGCTTACATCTGTGATGCTGGGTAAGTCACTTAATTTTACCACTTAACAGTTGGGGAGTAACTTTTTTTGTAGTTTTAAATGTTTATTTAGCACCTCCCATGGGCTCTGAAAGTACTAAAACAGAGTTCTGCAAGAGCAAATGAACAAGGCAAAAGGTGTCACTGAAAATTATGGTAGCGTATGTGTCAAGTCACTGCAATGCCCACCTCAAACAGAGAATGTACCCAACATATGGATTTATTTGGTGCTTCAGTGTCCAGTTATAGAGTAACAAAGCCAACAGAAAATGTAACAATCTGTCCTGGGGAGAAACACAACCAAAACAGCAATAAAAGAGAAATTTTATATAAAGTTTAGTATGTGTGCACAAATTCCAACAAGACCTGCCAAACTCTCAGGCAAGCCACAGGTTGGTGTAGATGAAGAGGCATCTGCAAATACAGGACATCTTTGGGAACTGCAGGAACAGGTGTTCTCCAGAGAAATGTGCCTTCCTGACGTAGCATTCATTTGTTCTCTATAGGAACAGAAAATAAATGGAAGAATTTCAAATTTAAGGCTTAAGGCTGAAATATGTATGCAGGCATAATTTAGACCCCCCCAAAAATCTCTTTGACTTAAATATTTATTTTCTGTCTGGTCTCTACTGCGCTCATCAAGACAGCCTCGCTCAGTCCAGCTGCTCTGAGGGTTTTGATACCCATCTGACTCAGAGGCAGAGCTTCCAACCGCAGTGGCCAGCAAAGAGACGTGAAAAGTTTCCACAGTGCGAAGGACACAGGAGTGAAAAAGCATTTGCTTGTTCAGCGGGATTAGCGCAGCGATGATACTTAGCCGTTTGCAACCCCCAGACCTAGGATTCTCAAACTACGCTCTTTCTTCTTTCTTTTCCATCTGAGCTCACTTTGTTCCCAGAGATTTAAAGGACGAACTGGAGAAGCCACCCCTGCTGCAGGTACTTTCTGTGTTTCTGAGTGAGTGGGCCAAGAAAAACAGCAGACAAAGATCATTTTCCTACAGTGTTCCACGTCAGCTAGAAAAGATGGTGAACTACAGCAGAAAATTCACCAACAATTTCAGCTCACCCTGCTGAAGGGGGACCGGCATACGCTGCTTTCTGATGGGTCGCGATGTTGTGCCGCAGCTTACCCAGAGCAGGTGTGGATGTCATGTCCCGAAGGACTGAAAAGCTTAGATTTCTCTGTTCAAGGAGCAGCTTTTACCTTGCGCTGCCAAAAGCTGTCCATGACCGCTAAGCATCATCTGGAACGTGACCGTGAGAGCTTCCTTGGCCACACTCTTTGCAGGCTGCCTGCCTCTAGTGACCACAGCACTACCCCTTCGCTCTCCCCTCCGAAGCTGAGAATCAATTGCCCCTCCCTGGAAGAGCTCCTCAGCATTCACGGCCATGGAAAACCACAAGAGCTGGAGCAAAAGGAGGTTTATTCAGAAAGAGGTTGTGAATCCAATTAGAGCAAAATAAACAGTCTACATGACACATTTCTTTCTCACCTCTGCAGAAGCTAATCTAGCTAATCCCTTTGTGTTGTAACAGGAAAATAATCGATACCTTACGAGTCGGCAGCCAGTACCGGAGGACGCAGGCAGCAAACACCAGCTGTCCGGGCCTCCAGCCCATCCAGCTCTGTGTTTCATATTGTGAGCCAGCAGCTGCCTCCGGTGTGTCCTCAAACTCTGCCGCGGTGCCTACACACCAGCGCTGACTTGAGGCCACATCTCATTTTCTTACTCCCAAATAAGCATTCTGCTTCGCTGCTGTGATGCAAGTTTCCTAAATAAGAAGACGTTCTGGGAAAGAGATCTTCCTGTGTGCTCTTGAGAGGAGACGGTCCTTTCTTTCGGCAAGCGTGCCGTTCGCATAGGCTGCACTGACATCCTGTGGCTCCATTTCCCCGTCTGGAAGGAGCTCAAAGGGACAGCTTTGCCCCTGTCACCAGTCCCCTCCGTGTCCCCCCTCTGCTCCCTGTGTGTCACTGATACTCTATCCAAACCCTTTGGCAGGGGAAGGGGCACCTGCCCCTTTGCTGGCTCCAGGGCCGGTTCCTGCCCTCTGTGCCAGGCTGGGGGACGCAGGACCTGGCCCCGCTGCATCCCCCCACGCCCAGACACCACCGCCCTGGGGACCGAGTGACCACTGTATCCCCTCCTCGCCTTTCTGGCGTTCCCTGAATCACTGCCCACAGCAGCAGGGCTGGGCAAGGATGAGCTGTGGTGACCCCTTTCTGAGTGGGATGTTGCTGGAAGGAGAGGGGCTTTTTTAAGGGAAAACTGATGAAAATCCCTCATCCCCCAACCTCTGCCCATTGGGACTCTAGGCAGAGCCCGGATGGCACTCGCCGCACAATTTGCCGGCACCGATCCCTGCCACAGGGCACCGGGGACCTGCAGTGAGCTGCGTACTCCAGCCCGGGCTTGGACACTAAGCGAAATAGCACCCAGCCCCATTAGAAGTCGAGTTTAATTTTACCTTCCCCTGGGGAATAGCGTTAATCTGTAACTTTTTAGGCATCACTCGATCAGCTGAATAACAACTATTAGCTTTGGACTCTAGGCATTTTTATGAGATGTTAGTTCCAGGGCTTGTGGTTTGGCATAGAAAGCATATTATTCGCACACAAAACAACTGCATTAAAATAACATTAGGAATCTGGCTTAAACTGACAAAACCTAGGAAACTCGGAATCAAGGCTGCAAGTATGTCCTTAACTCACCCACCACGTGCCTGGTACGGCCGCTCAGGCAGTATGCTGGACCTGCTGACCACGGCCCCCGCCACCTCCGGCTGCGCGGTGCTCCCCACCCCACTTCCCAGGAGGAAACGGGGCTGCACCTCGACCACCGGCCCACCTCCCCTGGGGACCACGTCTTTGTGCCGTGGAGTCCTTGTTGAGTCAGGCATTCAAGACTTGTGTGTCAAGCAGCTCTTTTCTGTGCGTCTCTACTTACAGAGCTGGGTTTCCTCCCCTCTCGCCAGCATCACTGTGGTCAAGAACTGCTGAGAGAGCAATGCAGGCTGAGGAGGAATTTGTCCGGTGCATGGTCAGGGGTGAGACGTGAGCCAGATGAGTGAACCCCCTCAGTGCCTGGCTTTGACCTGCCCTTGATTTGCTTTGATTGAACGAAGTAACATAGCCAGGATGAAATGCAGTGGGGGCAGTGGGGCCTGCTGGCTCAGGCCGGGGACAGCGCTGGGCTGTGGAGGCTGGCTGGAGGAAATGCCAACCCTGAGAGGAGCAAACAGGCCTTTCTGAAACCCACCGGGGGAAAATCCTTGGCCCAGAAAACACCTCCTAACATTCACTTTGTGGATCGCCTTACTGCGAAGGAACCGAGGTCAAGAAGTAACATGGGGAAACAGGTTGCTGTCACCAGAGCGGAGGGGAGGAGGGAAACTCATGCACAAGCCATGCCAAAGGGCTCCCCTTTCACTGGGCCTTCGCTTGGAGGAAGCCATGCTGCATATCAAGAAGCTTACATCGTAGCATCCAGTGGGTGAAAAATGAAAGAGGGTCCCCAAAAGGGTCGTGCAATGGGTCAAAAAGAAGCAGTGCTCCGGGCATTCCCAGTCCAAACCCCTGCTGTGCTCCCATTGTCCCAAAGCTGTGCCCTGGGTCACAGGACATAAACAGCAAAACGATCACCTGGCCACTGGCTTTCTGGAAGATGTATCTGAGCTTTGGAAAAGGTGATCTCAGCTGCAGTATGCTCACTGCAAAAGCAAACCACGGAAAGCAGCAGCCTCGGTGGTATCACATCCTCCAAGAGTCACCATGCAGGTTCCTCGGGTCCCAACCGAAGGAAGGACCAACCGCGAAGGACCAACCTGCCAAGTTCTGGTGACAGACTGGAATGGCTCATTTTAAGATTTTTTTTCCTCTGTGGCCAAGTATTTGCCTCCAGATTGCAGTTAAATCAACTTCTCTAAAAGCACATTTGAAATGAGCTTCACTTCTACTGCTCTATTTGTTCTTTCTGAGCTCTGCCATTTTGTAGGAAACAACCCAAGATGTTCACATGAGGCATCTTTCAATGATAAACCACATTAAAGAAAAAAAATCACCCAGAAGGTAGCAGCCAAATTAAAAAAAAAAAAAAAAATTGTGTTCAAATTGCAAGGTTGTCACACTGCTTAGTAAAAAGGGGTGCACCTTAACCAGATTGGGTGTGATTTTTTCCTCTCAGTGAGGTGAGAAAGACATTTGCTGTTCCCATCTTGGAAGCAAAACAAATAGAATAATCATTTCCTTTCCCAGCAAAGGCAAACGCAGCTGAACTTAGGTCTGTGCTTTTTACTTGTGTGCCATAAACCAACACATTCCCTCCCTGGCTGGCATTTGCAACAGACCACAAACACAGTACTACACCTGGCACCAAATTTGTGTTTCAGGTCGGAATTGAGACCTTCTGGTGATAACATGAAGGATGATTGTTCTCTGGACTCCCTGTTCCAGAAACTCTGTAGCTAAATTTACCATAGAATAATTCCAGTTCATTTCTAAGGAGATCTTTTAATGAAAAATAAATGTTTCACTTGTTGTGGAACCATCCTCCAACATAATTTGGGACCCCAGCATCAGGCTTCCTTGGTCTTCTTTCAGAGTTGCTGCACGTCTCCAAGTCTCAGAGTACAGCCGGCACCACGGGTACTCACGGCTTCTAAAAGACAGGTCTGAAATGAGCGGGCGCTGCAGACGTATGGTCTGTGTACACAGCGTGCAAGTGATGACCGTGTGTGAATAGACCCTCCTCCTCTGCTGTGCTTCCTAAAGAACAAAAGCTTAGCCTAAAACCAGGAAAAAGCAACATCTCCTCAGTATTGGGCCAACCTTGTGCCACAGAGCCAGCGTGATCTGTTACAGATCATCCTTCTGGATTTCACGAGACAGACATGCAGAGTTGTGTCAGTGGGTGTCTGCGGGATGGAAAGTACGTGCAGATGTACGCTTATGTGCCGTGCCTGCACAGAAAATTATATAAAATAGACCTGGGTGGGTTTTCAGGGGCCACCTGAAAGGATCTGTTATCTCACCCGTGCACACCTGCAATCCCCACAAATAAGTTTTTACCTGAAAATGAAGAGATTGCGACTCCAGGTGCGTGCATCTTATTAAGCACACCGTGCCCCTTTAAAAATATGGTTTAAATGGCAGGTGATTGTTTCTGTATTAAGGAAAGCTTAAGAGTGACTGACAAGATCTGCTTTTGCAGCTCTTATTTCTGCCAGTCAAATCACTGAGGACGAGAGTGAATAGTGCATATTTAGAAAATGTATTTTTAAAGTTGGGCTTTGACTGAACAGTAACTTCATGAGAAAGTGAAGCCTCCCCTTCCCAACTAGCTGTGACTGAAATACAGCAAACGAAACAGGGAAAAAACAGCCATAATCACAGAATGGTTTGGGTTGGAAGGGACCTTAAAGACCATCTAGTTCCAACCCCCCTGCCATGGGCAGGGACACCCTCCACTAGAAGTAAATCATAATAAAGAAACAAAGCTATAAAACAAAAAGGCAGTTTTACCAGACTTGCATCAGCACCCTACACCCTCTTCTCAGGCTTGGGATCAAAGCTGGGTGCTCAGATCCAAGGGCTCAAATTAACCCTTTCCTCCCACCCTAGTTACCACCCACACCTCAGCTCTTCATCTGCTCTGGCTGCTAGGTGGTCTGGCATTCCCTTATCACCACCTCAAAGGACTCTGCAGTAGAGGGGATCGGAAAAACAAACCAAATTTCCTCCTGAGCCAAGCAGGTAGATCCCCAGGTGCTTGTCCTCATTACGGAGATTGCTTTGGGAGCTGGATCCAACTGGCAAAGGTTTCTCATTAGGATGGCAAAGCTGAAAATGTGAAGCTGGAGGGAAACTGTCTAGTTGTGGAGCAGAAGTAGCCTTGAGGTTGGGGTTAAGGAGATAGTGGTGGTAAGGATTTTTTAATTTTATTTCTATTTTAGCTTAGCATTGTGGGATTCTCTTAGTAATGGAAGTGGTAGCCCAGTTTGGGTGTGTTCAGGTTTGTTTGGATCTCCCTCCCCCTACCTTCCCCTGCTCTAAAGACTTCATAATTTTGCAAGTGTTAAATTTTGACTAGTTCTCGCAGAGACTTGGGACAGGAAAAAGCCTGGTTTAGGGCTGTTTGAGTCTGGATCGTGTGTAATGTGTAGGAGTTGTGCTCCAGCTATTTTTCTGGTAAGGATATGAGGAAAGGCAGGGAGAGTGGGCAGAGCCTCAGATTCTGCTTATTTTTGTGCTAGCAAACAGCATAGTTCTGGCAGGGGAAAAAGGATTTGAAGTGTTGAGCTGACATGTTAAAGTTATGGGCAGCTCCTGACAGCATCTTCTCTCTTAGAAATATCACAGACATGTGAGAAGGTGGTTGAGAACATGGGCTGCTGCTACTGCCTTTTTGGCTGGAAAGAGTAGATAACCAACAGGATACATACAGGAGAAAGCAATCCCAGGACAACTGCAGAAGCTTTGGGGATCTTGGAGTCCTCGTGTTGCAGGTCTGCCAGCCCTGCAGCAGCTCTGTCTCACTGAATGTGGCAAGCCGGTCCCCTACATGTCAGCCAACCTGTGTGGCTGCTAAGAAGCTTGTACAAAACACGTTTTATGTGGCTAGTTACAAGCGCTGCAGTGCTCTCACAACGGCACAGTATTTACTCATTGGAAGTGTTGGGCCAGCTGGACCGTTATGTATATGGCCACGCGCCTTCTCAGAAATGGGCAAGGTGTGTTATTTGCACATCCAAGGAAGCTTTGCTTGGAGTGCAGCTCCACTGTGATTGTTTTGGTGGCTTCTCTCCCCCTTGACTCTGTGTACGGAAGGAGAGTCGTTCCGTGTAACTCGGCCAAAAATGGCCCAACTTTGCCCAGAGTTTCAAAGGACCAAGGAGTCTAACAGCTGCACTTATTTAGTGATGGATGGTGATGAACACTAGCTGAGGTAGCTGTCCTCCGTTAAGACAAACACCCTTGTGTCCGTTGGCTCCTGCTGTCTTTCATTCTGCTCTTTGCGCTGATGGCATCTGCCCCATCCAGCGCTGTCTCGGTGCCAGCTGACCGCAGGATCTAGCCATCCGATGGCTCTTCAGTGATGAATCGCTGTAGCCGCTGCGGGCTGCATGTGGCAGGTTAGTAGCGTCGCCTGGTTACGTGTGCTGAACCCGCGCTGCAGCTGCTCTTTGCTAAAGAACATACCTGAGAAGAGGAAACTTAAGAAAAAAGGTGGGGAGCAACCCACACAAATGAAATAACGTTGGGGAAAAACTAGAGGAGTCTTCCAGTTTTCCACTCTGTAGCCTGGTTCAGCTGAGGGCATAGGAAAGCTGGGCAAACACAAGTGAACTGCCAAGTTTTAGAATTAGCCCACCTCATCCATCCCTATTTCCTTCTTTTGCGGGGAGGTTGAAAATCTCCATGAATTAAAACCGTGATCACTGAGTTGCTCCGATAACTGCAATCCTGGCTGCCTGCCCCTGCCAGCCTGCTACACAACGTGTATGCTAATGTTTGGATTTCAGCGGTGGGAAACTGTCATCGGGCTGTGCTCCCTTCACGCGCCGTTGGGCTGTGCTTATGGCCGCTCTTGGCAGCACCGGATGATTAAACAGATAAAACCATCAGTCTTTTTATTTCCAAGCATTAACCTAACTGCTAATAAAGCACAGCCCATGTCATCCTTATGGACTCTGCAGCGCTGAGTCATATTAAAAACAGGATCTGAAGGCTGGAAAAAGCCTCGCGCTTCTCTCGCGCGCAGAGAGGCAACACCCCTGTGTGTGCAGGGCTGCCTCGGGGGGCTTTGCCAGGGGGGCTGGCAGAGCTGGAATATCACTGCCAAGGACAATGAAGAGCTGGTGACCCGCACACTTTGGTGTGGGGACAGTGGGCTGCTCTGCCAGCACCCTGATGGATGGCTGCATCCCTGCCCCTCCTTTCCCCTTGGGGTGAGTGGGGAAGGCTTGTCAGGCCCGGAGACAGAGGGAAGAGTGATTCTCCCTCTAGGTAGACTTTGCCCTCTGTGGATGAAGATATTTTTCCCCAACCATCCCCAGCAAAACCAGAGGGGTTTTGTAAATTCATTATGTCACAGAGGAATCTGTTTAATCAGCTGCCTTTCCCTGGAGGCGCTTTACACTTAATGAGAGACACGATGGAAGGAATCAAAATTGGTTTAGCCTCAGTCCCCCCAGCTGATGTATTACTGAGCGTGCTGTAATTCACAGGAGCAAAGGGGGATACTGAGCGGTTCTCACCCCGTCTGCACGGGTCAGTGGCAGAGGCCTGACATGAAGCCTCGAGCTCTGTGTTGCATCATTGCTTCCCTGTGTGTCATCGTGATGTCTTGATCATGATCCTAGTACAACTTGGCAGCGCTCTTACGCCCCAGTACAGTTTGCCAGTTACACAGTAAAGCATATCCTAGTTTACCTCATTTATGTATGAATATACTGATTTAAAAAGCAGCCCAATGAGAAACATTGCACGTATGTGAGAAGGGCACCAGGAACTTTGTGAACTAGGCAAATAGTGGGACGGTAGACCTGGAACATGGAATATTCTCAATTTTAGGTTCAAAAACCATTATAAAAAAACTCCACATGTAAAGTTAACGTAGAAGGAAAGGGCACGTAGTAGTTTTCTCTGCTTGCTTGCTTTTCCCCCGTTGCCCATGCTGTGCCCAAGCTTTTCAATTCACTCGTACCCTGCCTTAGCGTGATGGGACAGGCTGATGCAGCAGTTTTCCCACTGCCAGGTTATGCGTGCGGATGCAGGGCTCTCAGGAAAGCTTGTCTGAAGGACTCTCTGGGCCTGTGTGTGATACTGGGCCCTTAAAAACATGCAAAGTATTTTATTACTGCAAAATAATTCCCGTTCCAGGATCCCATTAGCCTTCACCTTTTAGCTTTTTTGTTTTCCTGAGTAAATACAGACTAAATTATTTGGAAGCAGGTTTTCCTGCAATGCGATTGCTGTGCTGGCAAGAGCTGAGTGTTTTCCATAGAGCAGGGGATCAACGCGCTCTGCCAGGGTGGGGAGTGAGGGGGCGGTTTGTTTGGCCCTCTCAAGTAGCGGCCGCTAGAGCGACACTTGTCACAGAGTCAGGCTTTTCATGATACCACCCTAGGAGGGGACCAGCACCCTTTGCTCCTCAAGCAGTCATCAAAGAATCACAGACTGGTTTGGGTTGGAAGGGACCTCAAAGCCCATGTAGTTCCAACCCCCCTGCCATGGGCAGGGACACCCTCCACTAGACCAGGTTGCTCACAGCCTCATCCAGTGGAGGGTGGCTAGCCAAAAGTGAAAACCTTTGAACTGGCTGGCTGCTTTTTGACCCAGTCTAGGTCCCAGCAGTCGTGAAGTTGAACTGTCCTAAATCACAGCCCAGGGTCACATTTATTGAAAAAGTACGATTTTGCAAGGGTGAATCTATTAATTTACCTGCCAAAGCATGATAAATAGAACTCCACACAGGAAATACCTAGAATTAGTGGTTTATTACTCATTTATGTATAGTTCATAATGCACTTCTGTGCAGTTGTGCATGTCTTGGACACAGTAAGATTCTGATATTACTAAATATATAGTTTATGTTAACTTTATAAGATATATAGCTTGGAATAAAGATACCATTTTCTCACAAAGATGAGATGTAATGGATAGTAAAGTACATGTACGTTAATCACATTTATTTTACTTTCAGCTGTTATAATTGATAGTCTATGTAATGTACACATACGAGGTTTTTTAATATAAATACGGTTTTGTGAGAGTGCCACTTACCCTCGGTCTGTAACACATTATTTAGAGATTATTTATGGGCTGTTGGTATCTTTCCCATTTTTGTTTTTTTTAAAGTTTAAAAGGACTGGAGAAGAAAACAACGATTTAGCATGGAGATAATTTACATCAGCTGGTTTTACATTACATGATATTACAGTGTTAAAGAATTGCATTGTCATGTCTTCCTGTGAAGTTGCATTATGTTCTGCAGCCTTGGCTCACTTATTAATCCTTCAGTAGCGCACTTAATTTTTCAGCACATGACACAACGTGCAGAAATAATACCTACAATGTGATTTATATCGTTTCAGGCAAAGACACTGAGAACTGGATCATCTGCCTTCAGACTGCAACACAGGAACAGTCGCAGGATCTGTGGTCAGTTAGGACACGCCGAAAATACGTACTCTGGAAAGAAAAGGTACATCTGCTCTATCGGCCAAGCTGGTATCGTCTGAGCTGCTCTTAAACTTGAACACATGCATAAACCTCTCCATCCTGCGGTGGAGAGGGCCTTGGAGGCTCTGAGCTCGCGTATGCCGGGCAGATCAAGCCGGTGTGATCGCCGAAGCCCAGCGTGGGTGCTGTACGCTCACTGCAGGGGGCAGGGGTGCACAGCCAAATAACTGCGGTCTGTCTCCAGTGGGATATGGATGGGTTAAGCTAGCAGGACTTCTAGGCGGAGAGGGAAGGGGAGCGCAGGTAGAGAGAAGTGATTTTACAGCTGGTGGGATTTCCCACTATGAGTCTACCTGGAGTAGCAAACACCTGCCAACACAAGCATCAGTTCACTGGTTTCTAGAAAGTGAGTAGAACTGGTGGAAAGCGGTCTCCACTAGTAATAATTTTTAACAGCTGGCTGTCCCACAGCAGAAAGATTGCATCCAGTCCGATTTTGAGCTTTGACGTGCCAGACTTTGAGTCTCCCCAGATACAGCACTTATCAACTACTGCAAAGACCAAGTCAAAAGCCTGGTGCATGTAGGTTGTGTGGCTTGTTATGATTACATCTCCTTGTGTCTTGCTCTCCTCCTTGAAGGATAAAGGGTGCAGATCTTCTGGTGCAACCTGCTATGGAGGGTAGAACCAGTTCAGTCCACTTACTCTCCTTCAGCCCCCAGAAATAGCCAAAGAGCAGAAACATGGCCTCCGCCATATTCTGTGGGTGCACAGGTCATTTTTTTTAATTAGTTCAAACTCACAGTATTTATTTTTCCTCCAACTCCACCGCACCCATTTCTCTTGCCTTTTCCCAAAGTAGTTAATTTGAAAACAAACATGTTTTTAGCAAAAGGAAGTTAGAAGATAAATGTATTGGAAATAGGACTGTTTTCTTTCCTTATAAGTAAAACAGGCTCCCGCGTGTGCCCTACACATTTCATGGCTCTAATGATGTTGTATGTTAGTATTTTGCATTTGTGGCATTCTGACTTGCCATATCTTTTGTGTTCATTTGAATTCTTCCCTTCTGTGCCATTTTTTCCTGTTTCCGTCCATTTTTGATACTTTTTTCCCAAGAAGAAGATAAGCACACTCTGTAGGCCAAATTGAAATATCACTTGGGTATTTCATAGGCTGTATGAAACACTATCCCTGGAGGGCGCTGCTTGGAAAGCGTTAGGTCAGTGGTAGCCTAGTTCAGCCAAGGTGCTAAGCGATAGGGTCCTCACACGCAGGATAGCTTAACAGCCCATAAGAGGGGTCTTCGGTTCACTCACGAGTTCAAACCTTGTGTGCCCCCTCCGCAGCTTACGGCAGCTTCACTGCACAGCCACAGGCTGTGTTCTGGAGATCTCCAAAGGGGAAAGTCTAGGCACGCTTGCAGCCTTAATGTGTGTCCTATTTGGTCTGGATGAATTGGGCACGGGCAGGCTATATTTCAGCCCACTGGCCTCTGCAGAAAGGCTTACTCTTCACTTGTAGGGTGGGGATGGCCTAAAGCACCCACAAGATACACAGTGGAGTCAAAAGATAATGGTATGAAAAGAAGGTTGGAAGGGTGGATCACAGAACTGCCTATGCTCTTCACCTCATGATGCTTTTGGAGATAGCACAGCTTAAAAACCTTTCCAGGTTCCTTGCCTCAGTTTTGGAGAGTCTCCAAATCCCACCAAGAATCCTTTATGCTGATGATTTTGTTGATAAATCTGCTCAGGTCCTAAATGTTACTGTTCTAAGTTATCAAAGTGTGTGGTTATGAAGAAGCAATTTAGTGAGGGTCTCTTGCTTGGTGGGACTCAGGTGCACAACTGCGTTGTACTTCCAATTCTGTGGGAAGCAAAAGGGGAGAATCTTTTGCCTATAAAATGGTGGAGAAGCAGAATTAAGAGCCACGAGGAAGTGTCTGGGAACTGCTGGCAGTATGGCTCAGGAAGGAAAGCACAGGGTCTTATGTTACTCCTGCGCGTGGTCATCTGTTGTACAAGCTACAAACCCTGTGGACCTTGAGGATGTCTCTTTTGAGTTCTAAAATCCTGTGACTAATCTGAGCCATTAGCACAGCTGAAAAGACTCGAGGTCTCTTAAGTAAATTGGAAATACCTGTAATTCTGCAGGAAATCAGAGAACAGTTAGGTAATCCCGTGACAGAGGAAGAAATAAAAAGGAATCATAAAACCTCTGGCCTCTGGGAAGGCTCTGGGTGAAGATGACTTTCTAATAGAATCTGCTACACTCTTTCAGCCTCACTTGGCTCCCCTCATACGGAAAAATTTTTGAAAAGCCAAAGCAAAAGGGTTCCATTTCAGCATTAATTGCAGTGTTGGGTTTTCTTAACTCTCGTTCCTAGGAAATAACTCACTGATGCACCATTTGCAATAATTAAATTACAGGCCAATTCTTTTGATGAATGTGACTCAGAAGACACAGGTTAAAATAGCATCTAGAAAATGTCTGAACAGCATACCTCGTGGACGACAACTTAGCATGTATCTTGAGGTTCACATTAATCAGAAAGCTGCTACAGAGTCTATAGGCCTGTTATTATAATTTGCTATTTTTAAAATTCTCTGAAGTAGTCAGAAAATCAACCAGCTCAACGTCCCTAAAGAGAACTGCTTCCCACCCACCAGCAGTGGCTGACTTCACTGTCGACATAAAAACCATGAAGATCTCGGTCTAGTATTCTGCCATGTAATTGTAGCCTTAATTTTGGCCTTTTTGAAAGCCTGCTGGAAAACTGAGCTTGTGTGTCCTCATTAGAAGCAATTCATATGTAAATCGTTTCAGATTTTTTTTTTTTTTTTTTTTTTTTAACAAACTTGAAGAAAGCAAGCGTCCCTGTGACTCAAACGTTCTGCAGGCTCTTGCTTCTGTCACGGCTCCCGTGTGGCCGTGACTCTTGGCAATCTGATGCAGAGAGAGCGGGTTGCTGGCCACCCTCTCGGCTTCTGTTGCCGTAGCTGCTGGAGCAGGCATCTGTCAGGAGACTTCACCTATTGCCAGCCTTGGTGTAGGCACTGAAAGGACGTGAGATGAAGCCGTGCCGTTGACAGGCTTGTGGTTGGCGTACACCCGTGGAAGGTGCTTCCTTCCCTTCAGTCAGTAGTAGCCATCTAGTTATCAACTTATCCGCGTATCGCAAGGCTTAATTTTTGCTCTTTCATGTACAAAAATAAGCTGAAGTGGCAGCTTAGCAGTAGTGGATTGACATCCTAGTGTTAAAATAGAATGACTTTGGAAAGACGTTAAATAAACAACTGTCAGATGCGTCCTCTGGGCCTTTATCATTAAAAGTGATGAAGCAGCATATGAGGTAACAGCCAAGTGCTTGACTGAGAGTGGAACTTTGATAAAGTTTGGGCACCTATTTCTTCTGAGTATTTCTGGAGTTGGAGATGGAAGTTAGCATAAGTATGCTACTGGAAGTGTTGACAGCAATTTGAAGGTGTCAAGGAAAATCGCATCTTTACCATGATTTCTATGCTTCTGGGTTGGATGAGCCGAGTCCCTTTGCACTCTTAACTCTTCCCAAAATACAACATCTGAGGTATTTGTCTCTGAGAAAACTGAGTCTTTGTTGCTCACGTATCAATTTTTAACTATTGCTGAAGGTGTTTGGAGCTTCCCTTTGGCACCTTCTTATTGTAGATACGTAATAATGTAGACGAGTGGGACTAGGTAGCAGATGACAAAATTCAAGTTGATTAAAAACTCTCAAAACCCTCTGTTCTTTTTTTTTCTTGTATGCAGAATTCTACATGGAAAGGGAGCGGGGGAAAAAAAAATAAAGGTAGAGTCCAAGGTAATCTGGGAGGCAGGTAATTGTTTATTGTTCATGAATTTTCCAGTTCATTGCAAAAAAAAAAAAAAGAGAAAATCTCATAGCTGCTAGGAATCGAACCTTGTGCCCAGAAAATGTGTAAAAGCACAGCTGGCTCTGTCTGGGCTGGAAATCGGCTTTAAGACTAATGGCAAAGTCTTTATTTCAAGATAGTATTTAGCTTTAAAAAATGAATAGGGGCTGCGTGTTCCAAATGTCATCTGTCAATTTAACAAATGGGAACTGTATACACATCTTAATGCCAGATTGCTATTTCATTAGGCTCCTTGTGGGTTTATTCCTTCTTGGTAGCTGGCGTTATTCTGGCTGGAGCAGCAGAAAGGCAGGAGGGCAGAGGCTCCTCACCGCTGCTGCCCCCCGCTGCTTTCGGGGGGCAGCAGGAGAGAAAAGAGGGAGGGCACACTGTGAAAAAATGCCGGGTGAGATCGATAAGGAGGCATGTTCCTCGGTACAGCCGGGTTGAGCTCAGCATGGACCAGGCGTGTCTTGGAGTAGGTTTGTAACTACAGCCCCGGTGCACGGGCAAGTGCCGATGGCTGCTGAGTAGCCCTGTCCGATGGTGGTCCAGAACCTGCAGTGAAGTGGCCCCAAAGGGGAGTGCTCCGTAGCTGTGCCGCAGGGTGTAGGTAGCAGGAGGATTAGAGACTCGCCCCACTTTGTCTCTGACCTGCGGGAGGGAACCAAATACACTTTCAGGACGACACAGTGAGGAGAGTGAGCACTGAGGAAACAGCCGCAGCACAGGGTTAGGGTAGAGATGGGAAAGGGATGAGCTCAAGCCGCCCCGCTTGGTCCAGCCCCAAGCCTTCGCAGTGCCGTGCCCTCAGTGGCCAGGACTCTGCGGAGCCACAGGCTGAAACTCCTGCGCTGCCCGCACCCAAGTTCCCAGATCTTCCCCGTGGTGGGAGTGCCCGACGTGCTGAGCCAGCGAGGTTTTGTTGCAACGGTGGCGAGGGCATTCAGCCTTCCGCGTTGTCCCTGGCAGCTGGAGCATCCTGACTGGAGCTCCCTGGTGGGATAAACACATTTAAATGTAAAGAAGCGCACTAACCAGGTATCGTTTGAACGATTCATTCAGGCTGCTGCCAGTACAAGTGCTGCACAGCACGCCTGGGAAAAAGAGTAAGAAAATGGATTCTCTAAAAAAGCGAGTGTGTGCCGTCTCCTGGGTCGGGTTTAGCAGTAACGGGCTGGCCACGACACACGTGGAGGGTTTCCTTGCGGGGGGAGCTCTGAGTGTTCGGGTGAGGCCAGAGCACAGGAGGCCAGGTAGGTGATTTTGTTCCCAGGCTTAACTGCCTTCATTTCTCGTACCACGGCACGCAGGGGATTCACACTGGGATTTGTAAACCACAGGCAACGTGAACTGCTCTTTCCCCTGTCCCACAGCACTCCCGCTAGGAAGCTGCTTCTCCTTGGGAGAGTCTTCCTACTCTAGGGCTCGGTAAATGAGCTGCTGCATTCAGCACCTCGCTGGGAGGCTTTTGGGAAGGGGAAAATTGCGTTGGATTCTCAGGAAGTGCTGGCGTGCGTGCTGGCGTGTGTGCAGAGGCAGCAGAGGGGGTCTGCTGGGGAGTTAGGAGCAGTTCACCATGAGCCCCATCTCCTACAACCCCTTTTCCTGCTCTAATTTGTAAGGATTTTTTTTCCAAGAAAAGCAAGGTTTGCAGGGAGAGGGTGTGTACAAACACATACTTAACTTACTATCGGTTTACTTCCATGTGGTGTGTGGAAAAAGCTGGTAAGCTTTTGAACTCGGTGCCCCTACGGCTGGTTGTTGAAAAGCTTGACTTTTTTTTTTTCTGACTGTATCATCTGGCTTAATGAAAAATATTGCCTCTCCCCACAGATCTTGTTTCTCTTGCACAGTGTGGCTGCACAGATAATGGCACTTGTTCGTATCCTCACAAATTAACGCGACTGCAATCGCTGCCTCTCGGACTTCACAAGAGGAAGTAGGAATGGGAGTCGTGGGAAGCGTCAGTTTTTATTACGCTGCCCCCTTGAACGTAGAGAAAGCTCCGAAGGCAAGAGAAGGGCCATGGCAAACCTTCCCCGTGACTCAACACGAAGTCCTGACACCACAGAAGTCACTGCCCGAGCACTTTCCCCCCCGAGAGCACTGCAGTCAGAGTCACAGCTTAATTTCGGAGGCAGCCCCTGCTTCGTCCAGCAGGACAGACGGGCGGCCGCCGCGAGCACCGCAGCAGGCGAGTGCGAGCGGAGCCGAGGTCAGCGCATCGCTCTTTGGCTGGAAAGCAGCCACGCGCCCAAGTCACTGCCCCTGGGAAGGGCAGAGTTAATCATACCACGTTAAATGTTCGGGTCTGGAGAGCCCTTCATTTTATTTTATGCACGTACCCCTTCCCCCCACCCCCCCTTTTTTTTTAATGTTTTTGATTTTTTACAAAGACAAAAGGAAGCCACCATGTGAAAACATCACTATGGAAACATCACGGGCTCACTTGCACTTGCCTGCCAAGTGAGTACCTAACTGAAGTTTTACATCCTATTGGATCACTGTGGGCCATCTGCTCTCCTTCAAACTTCTCTGAATTCCTTATTTCCCTGAAAAGTTCATTTTTAGAAAGGAGGGAGGAGGAGGCGGTGGCGGCGATGGGAGAATCCGGCATTCTTGGCCAGCGCAGAGCTATTGTGAAAAAAGAAGATAAGCTCACTTTGGGGCAGCCCCTTAAAAAGACAAAGATCTATGTTTTGCAGAGTGATTTCATAGAAAACACCCCGTTTCTAGATGCGCTTCAGTGATAAGGATGCGTATCGGCAGCCACAAGGCAAAACACATAAACGGCTGCTGCTCGTACTCTCGGGCTAATTGTCTTCCTCTCCCCTTCTCTCCGTTAGCGTCAAATGCATTTTCTTCTACAGCGTAGCAGTTAGTTACTGCCTACGCTGGAGTTGCTGGCTGCAGGCTCCCAGCCTTGCTCCAAATAAAACACAGAAATGGATTCCCTGCCAAGCACCGGGGAAGTTTGAAGACTTCAGTTTTTAAAAATATAATCTTTTTATCGGCGCCCGAAGCCTGCCAAAGGTAATTACGGGCCGCGGCACATTTACATTAATGCATGGAACCTACAGACATTTCAAAAGCTTAATGGAGAAACGCCATAAACGTACGTATTGCAAAATAAATTAATTAAATTAAACTGTCATGTAAAGATATCACTTAATTTCGCAGAGCGGAAGACGCTCTTAATGGGAATGGAATGGATCAGTGAGCATTTCAAAACCCAAAGCTGTAATTTAAACGCAGGCTCTCCTCTAGTGTGCAAGTCACAAGACATATTTATTATAGCCTTGGACCGTCAATTGTAATCGGTTTAGCAGAGACAAAGCCGTGTTGTTTTGCTTCCTTGCCCTCTTCGATCTATTCTGATGTCAGCCTATTGACAAGCAAACCGAAGGCTGAAATGAAATCCTGTTTGCCAGCGATGAACTGCCCAAAATGCAGTCCAAGGAAAATGCAGTCCAAGGAAAATGCAGTGCTGAAGCCTGCGTGTTTATTTATCAAGCAGCAAGGGAAAAACGGTGATGGGAAGCATTTAAACTTCCTTAAATAAACCAGCTGAATGTATTTACTGCCGCCCGTGAGGCCTGCTGTGTGGCAACCCAGGCACTACCAGGTAAAAATAAGCAAAAGCACCATGGAAAAGCATAGCATCCTTTATAAGCTGCTGCTCCGAGTTTTCCAGGTGGAAAACGGCAACAATTAGAGTTGTTGCTCTTGACGCTCTTTTAGGGGCAGAGCCAAGCCCTGAGACCTGAATCCTCAGCAAGCAGAGAGCAACACTTCTTCCGGCTGCGCAACCCTCTGCTCTCGGTTCCCGGGGTGCTCCGGCGTGGGTTGCTGCGGAGTGATATTTGGTGGCTCCAGTGACAAACCGAGCCCGTGTTTCTGCAGTCACGAGCAACCATCTCCTCCTCGCTGAATAAGTGTTCCAACAGTGCAATTCTTTTCCTGACGTTCTTCTTCACGTGTTCCTCCAATTCTCTTTCTCGTTAAGTTCATTTTCCTACCTGGAGCACTTCAGCTTCAGGAATCAGCTCGTGGGGTTACAACTGCCGCGTTAGAACTCCCTCCGTCTTCCAGCCCCTGTGCTGAGCTTAGCCTTGAAGGTGTTGAGCCTGAACCAAGAGCCTCCTGCCCGGATTCTCCGTGATTTCTTGTGGAGCACTCAAGGTTGTGAGTCCCGCTCTGAACAGCGCGGACGAACTCAAGCCTCGCGGTTAGGAAGAGCTGCAGCAGACGAGGCTGGGCAACTGCCCCGGCCACCTCTGAGGGCAGCGGCAAGTGGGGGCCAACAGGACCAGCCCTGGGGGTTCCTGCTGCCAGAGCTGCTGCTACCGTGGAGCCTGGCCGCTCACAGGGAGGGAGGACAGCGCTGCCTGGGGGGAGAGAGGAGACGGCCGCGAGCGGGCCAGTTGTCGAGATGTCATGCCGCGGCTCTGATGAGCGGCTTGTCGCCAAACGTGAGCTGATTTCCTTCTTTATAAGAATAGCCGTGGACCTGTGTTTGTTCTTACTCACACAATGGGATTTTAAGGAGAATGGGCTGAATTTTAGCTTTCAGTGTAGCCTTTTAGCGGTCTGTTCCCCAAGCTAATCGTGTCATACTTCAAAACCAGGCACCCAAACGTACCTCTCCTTACCAGACTAGACTACGCTAAATAGCAAACAAAAACCCTTCCATAATACAGTAGTTTGCACTTGGCCACGCTTTCCTCTTTCCTCTCCCTCTGCTAAGATGCACATCGTTACCCCCAACCTCTCTTTAGAGAAATTTTTGTCACCCTCCTCAATCTCCTTCAGCTTTGAGCGGGACTTAAAACTGTTTCCTAAGTGACCAGTTCCCACTGACCCCCGTTACAAAGTCTTTCCGTTCCACTTCTAAGGATTGCAGAACTGGACGCAGCTTTAGGAGCATGTGTCGTCCTTCTGCCAGAAATCTACTTATTTACATGGCTCCTGCCACCGCAATATCCAAATGCTTCTTGGAAAGAAGGCAGTGGGGAAGGTAGAACAGGTGCTGAGAGGTTTAGGTTCTGGTCCAAAACAGTATGTGGGCTCCAGTTCTCACCATCACTGACGCGAGTGACAAGCCAGAAGTCTGACATCTTCCTTCAATTTGGACTTGGGTGACTTCTTCAAGGTATAGGGAAGTTACGGTCCCGTTGAGAATGGGCTGTAAGGACCTGTATCGATAAACAGCTTTCTTACACCAGCCAAATACCGTAACCACAGGTACGACTGCTGCTTTCCAGTGAAGCCACTGCGATCGTTAAAAATGGTCTTTTCCTCAACAGCTTTCCCAGTTTGGCTGTCTGGTTCATGAGGCTTCGCAGCTCCAGAGCTGATGAAACCTCCACCGTCAGAACTTCTTCTGCTTACGGAGAGGGAAAGATCCAAAGAGTGCTGTAAGTCATGGTCAGTAGAACAGGACGGGTCACAGACATCGGTTAAAGGGCTTAAGTTAAGGGAATACTATTTCCAAACTCTGAAAATAGCTGTTATGGTAAAAACGCTTCTTTCCGATGTCACTTTGTAAACAGGAAGTAAATACACGAAATATAAATTCTAAGCTATTAGGAGCGATGGTGAGGAAACAATGCTCTTAATGCTCTTTTAAAAAAACACTTTTGAAAGTATTTATTTGAAATACTTAAAAGGTACAGTTGTATTCAGGTTTTAGACGCCTAGAATTCTAACCACTCTTTTACATTAAAACCAGTTAAAGCACCTCTCAAATTTCTGAATATCAGCCGAATAAACTACCAACAGTTTCATGCTTAAGATAAGGATCTTCTATGAGGTATATGATCAAGAGTGAACTGTACTTGTATTCTTCATTCATTAGTGGAACTGTAAGGCCCTCTTCTGGATTACAAATTACTGCATGGCCGAGCAAAGCGCAAGCAAATGACAAAGGCAGCCAACACTGTGAAAAAATAAATAGCTCAAAGATACTTTCTTCGCACCATTACCAGTTTTATTGCCTGGTTTTCATATGTATCTGCCCATCCCAGTTACTATAATACAGTAACTTCAGAGCAACTTCAACTTCTTAGTGGGTTCTTAACAGTAAAGCATTTCTTATGCCAGTATTCCCGAAAGGAGTGGACGGCCTGAAGAGTCGTGGAGAGTTTCTCCACAAGTCTGGATGAAGATGCTGCGCAGCCAAGCGACGGCTTGCTTGTGCTTCTTAGCGATGGCATACCCAACCCCGAGACGCGCGATTCTGTATGTGACTTTCGGAAGTCACGTTTGAAAAGCTGGCTCTTGTTAGAGGGGGTGTAAAAAACACCAGGGAACTGCTACAAGGGTCTCATCTCAAAGTCTTCAAGGACTGTACAATTCCTTATTTGTGTTCTGATTGAATATATGAAAAGGGACTGGGAAGCTCTCACAACTGTAACCTTCCAAGAGATTTACGTACGTGCCTAGACAAACATTTACTAGTGAAAAGCAAGGTACTCTCCACAGACAGAAGGAAAAAAATGATTTAGAATGTGCTGTGTAGAATGGCATCATTCTAACGGATCCATCTGGCAGGAAACAAGTGAACTTGCCCCATAAATTTTCCTCTTTCTAAAAACAGCCACTAACTCTTCTGTTTGGTCATGTATCATAACAAGTATCCGATCAGTACAAACTCTGTACAGAACATCAGACACAGTGTAATTGGACTGTACATTTTAAAAACAAGGATGCTTCGGGTAGCACTTTTTGGTAAGTTTCTGTCTCCCATCCGCGTAGGGCTATTTACGATTGTCCTTTTTCCGTACTTTTGATTTTGGTGCTGCCAAGAGGAAACAGAAAGGGAGAAAATTCATCAGAAGTGAATTACAGCAATACCAGCGCCAGCATTCGTTTAAATTAGATTGGGATCAAAATAGATCCACTAACGTGAACCTTACCGTTGGGATTTTCTTGTCTGTAGAAAGCTTTTAACATTTCCACCGCTTCTTTGGCGCGATAGCCAGAGACGCACTGTTCAAATGAGAACGATGTTGGTGAGCGCATCTGAGAATAACATGCTCTGTGCTCCACGCTAATGCCTTCGGTACGCAGTAATTGTAAACAACCGTCCTGTCCATTCCACTAACTTACCATGCACCTTTAACTGTTTGGGGGTCAGAAAATCTCCTTTTCAGGCTGAATGCATTTGACAAACACACTGTTGAGGCTTAGTAGAGTACATAATTTCTGTAATAACTTGAAGTTAGGCAAAACAAACTTTCTTAGTAACTTACGTATGTTTTTTATGCAATCTCCAACTTCTTTCTTATTAACGTGTTTCCAGCTTACTTCAGAGACAGGCACTAGGTATCTGTAGTAAGATTCCTACCAGGAAATATTCATCCACGCACCTGTCCTTTCTTCCTAACAGTCACCTCTCAGACCTTTCTGGTCCTTCCAAAATATTTTTCCAGGCCACGAACATTAATGACCAAGTGTTTAAATGTCATTAATGCTAAATGAATCTCCACCCCCACACAAAAATAATGAATTACACCCATACGCCCATGCAGTTGCCTACAGACACAAAGGAAGGATTTGAGGTATCAAGAATCTTTTTTCCTTCTGAACAGACAGAAAAACTACACACCACGTACCAGTGTTGGCACATGAAGGCTCTTCCAGTTCTGACTATACAAATGAATTCAGAAGCTAGTCTCACCAACACCCTGACAGAAAGATGCTTAATATGTTTACACTGAACTGCCAAACAGTATTGTCCTGCCGACTGAAATTCCTTCGGAGCCTTGCGCCTTCAGTGCTTAGTTGCAATGCTGAAATACGTTACTTGGTTTTGTTACAGTCATTAAATCATAAATGTTAAGTGTGAAAAAGGAACTCTAAGAACCCTGATCAGCATCCTTGTATAAGGCAGGATCATTCTGAGTTCTTAAACTCAAAATACAGGTTTTAAACTGTGTGTAATGTACTAGATAGAATGCTATAAATACTATCTATGTGGATGTACAAATATATTACACCAGTATAATGCTGTAAAGCGTCTAGATTTGTGTGTACTATACCTCCACTGAACGCTTGCTCAGCCTTTCTCAAGTGACAAAGACGCCTCCCCAGATGCTCTGTCCTGGTCCTTCGGTATCCTGACTGACCAGAAAGTTTCCCGATATCTAAACTAAATCTCCTCCGCTACTTTTGCTGTCCAGATTTATTTTGGGATTTGAACGATGTGAAGTAACTCATCAGTTTCTGCAGCATACACTTAACTGTTCTAAGTATTACACATCTTTTAGATATATTTATTCCTTACTTTGTTCCATAAGGATAATTCTTTCCTCTTTGATGCATCCTTTGAAACATTTTAAGATGGTCATCAGGCTTTTCCTCCATTTTCTCTTCTTTAAGGACTCTTTTTTTAATATTATAATTTTGTTATAATATAAAAAAATTTTTAGATTATAATATAAATGTAATATTACAAGTTTATAATATAAAATAAGTTTTGTTTATATTATACATTTTTTTATATCATAGTCTTGTTAAGTCATCTTTCATCTGAGTCCTCTTAAAGTGATGCACCGCACTGTTCTCAAAGCGTGGCAATGAAGCCAGGCACAGCACGCTAGCTGACAAACAATGGAAAACGTTTTCAAGCTTACTTCAAATGGTTCTCCTGTGTCTACCATCTCATCAGACGAGATGCTCAAAACCGAGCCGCAGCCTCCAAATCGCTCATTTCGACAGCCGTATATGACCCGTGGAATTTATGTGAATGAGTTAAGGTATTAAGTTAAAGTGAAAAGCAAGCAGGAAGTAAAGTAGCCTGATTTAAGTAGTCATTAAATTTCACTAAAACGTGCTTGTACTTTTCTAACTAAATCAGTCTGCACGACAATTCCTCCCTCATAAAATCAGAACTTACTTTGGAAGAACGTATTTCTCAATCTGCCTCAGAAAAGGAGAAGGATGAATCCCAAAGCAGAGGCATAGAAAGCCACGGTTTTCTGGTTGTTACAACATTCCAAACTGAACACTGAACTGAGAGTAGCTCACTGTACGTAATAACAGATACCTCTAGAACGTGTTTCTGCATCCCTAAGGGAAATCGTTGCTTGTCATAATCGCACCGTTTCCCTGTCATTCTTGTGTCTCTCGCTCTTTACCATGCAGTAAATGGAGGTGGGTGCAGACTCTCAAACCACAAGACCCTGCTGGCTTCGACCGACAGTGTCGAGCCCTTCTCCGTGGGCTGACTGCCAAAAGAGCAACATTTGGACATCTGGTTTCCCAGCATGAATAAGCAGGAAAGGATACTCATCAAGCGCACGGCAGCTGCACACATGATACAAGGCTCTACAGTTACGTACAACACCGAGTGTGCAAACACTTCTGTATAATCTCGGTCGTGTTGCTTGCACCAGTCAAGGACCTCATCGATTGCGACCAGTTCCGCATGTCGAGTAGCCTAGGAGATAAAAATAAACATCTTCTTAAAGTCTGCATTGATTCACAGCTTTAAGCTTCTCACTTGTGCAAGTGAAGTAACGTGCAGAATCACAGTTCTTTCAAGTCAAAGGCACGACTGGCCTGACATCGACTTTATTAATAATGCACTTATTTTCACTTCTCTTGAAGAAGTAATGTGATACTTCCTTGAGAAACCTCTTTTTAGTACCCTTTCTCGCTGGTTCAAGTTGCAGAAGAAATTTCACAAGAACACATTTTCAGTTTCACGCAGCCCAAACTGTAGAAGAAACGCTCAGCCCAAGAAAGAACGTAATCCACCTCAGCCTCATAGGCAGCAGGCACAAGATCCACGAGCGCACACCAGCTTTTCCTTCTACCTGCTCCTAGGCAGAGCAGTCTGCTTGGAGGTTCTCCCCTCCCTGCCACGCCACCGTGGTAAGACGAGACATGAAAACTCTGCTTGGGGCTTAAGGGACACACAAAGCCCTCTAGAACAACTGATTCGGCCCCGATCTGACCTGTGCTTCCAAGAGCACAAAGGCAGGCTGGGTCAGTTTCTCTGGACATATTAAGAGACTGCTCCTAGCTGGTACCTCTTCCTCCCTGGCCACGTCACTGTGCCTGCACAGAATGAACGAGCTGTGAACGTACAACCATTTCGGTATGTCTCTGGAACTGCCTGGCCTACTGTGTAGACACGGTCTGTTTGGTTTGCATCAGGTTTAATGCTTCCTGGGAATATGAACAGATAGATACAGCAATAGGCAGGAGTTGCAGCATATGCCCAGTTACAAAAAGACAGAAGAATACTGATTGATCTTTTTTTAATCCAAGACAACCAAATGAGGGGTATCTCAGCGGTCACAGCAACAGGTGTGGCACAAAATCCTGAACAGAAGTGTTGGCTTTCATTGCAGAGAGACAAAACCCACTCAGTAATGTCCTAGTATTGCTCTGGAATTTCTGCAGCAGTGTGTTTCGCCAATCAAATGTCACAGCAAATAAAAAAAAAAATCACTATGTACTCGTTATGAAAGGACTCTCCAGTTACAAAGCCTGATGCTTATTTGAACGAAGGGTGTTAGGATTTTCCTTCTTTTTAATCTGTTCTGGAAAAAGGATGTTTTTGACGCAGGGATTAGACTAAGGCTTAATCAAATCCAAATTGCACTTGTACCGCAGCTACATAGGTCTTGGTATGACCTTAGATAACTTCCTCTCAGTGCGTGAACTGGGGTTAACGTTTTAGCACTGCGAAGACCTGTGGCAGTAACCATGACGTGATCTACAATATATGGCAAAGGACTCACGTATAAATAACTCTTCTACTTAAATTCTTAAGTTTAATACTTTTTAAAAATGTTTCAAAACCCCTACAAAGATCTACGTGGCCTGTGCCTACAGCAGGAAATGGTGCCGTGCAGAGGAAGCGTATCTGCAGAGCAAAGCAGGGCTGAGGACTCAGCGCCAGTTCAGGGGAGTTCACGCTCCAGCTCCCCGGGTGCATCTTTTCAGTACAGTCTCACCTGAAGACAGTTTGCCATCTCTCAGACACAAACCAAAGCACGGTAAGCGGACGCAATCAAGGCGTTTATTCCCTGAGTGCACTTGTGATCTGAACTAACATAGTAATGAAGCCACTCGGAATAAAACCAAGGATCTGGCTCAACACGCAGACATGATTCCTCCAGACCTAAGTGAAACGCTGCCGTGAAGGTTCCCTACTTGAATGAACGCGATCACATCAGCCGAAGTCTCAGTGCACACAAAGCACAACGCCCTCCAGCAGAATGATGCCTAGGAACTACTATGGCTACGGTAACTCGCAAGTGTAAGTTGTGGCTGTTCTGGTTTCGTGCCCCTCAGATCAGAAGAGACATGAATAGCACGCTGGCTTTTCAGCCCCTGAGCACGGATTGACAGCGTACAGGCAATAAGCCTTCACTGCCAGCAGAAAACGTGGCTCCAGCCTATGACACCGCTTCATACCGGGTACACCTTTGGGCCTCTGCTGATCTGGGGAGCACGAGTTCAGAAGAGAGACGCAGCTGCTGCAGTCACAGAAGACAGCTACACAGAAGAGATTACACTAATATAGAATATTACTAGACCCCAGTGCATCCACATCTGAAGTAACACATACCGGTTCGGTCGTCTCCCCTGATGAGGACGGGATCACAGGACAAATTCACCACAGGGTGAGAAAGAATTATCCGAGTTACAGAACAGTCCCCGCACAGAGTTAACTAGGCTACTACGGCTCTGAACTCGCCGGACACAGTCATTAGCTTTCCAAGTTAAGAGGACTACGGTAGAGGTTTATAAAAATCAAGAAAAATGTGGCAACGCAAACAGGGAATTGTTACCTATTATTTCTCCTAACAAGCGGGCACCCAATGAAATTACCAGGCAGCAGATTTAAAACAATCAACAGGAAGTACTCTTTCACAAAGCACATAATTTAATTGTGGGACTCATTGCCACAGGATGCTATGGAAGCCAAAACCATAAATGAGTTCAAAAAAGGTTTAGACAAATTCAGGGAGGATATGTGCCCAGACAGCTATCAGAAACAATGATCCAGATAGTCTTGGGTGCTGGAAGTCCTTCAGCTAATCACTTTCAGAAGAGGAAAGGTTACGCCAGGGGGAGGTTTACACTACTCTCCTCTTGTTTCTCGAGCTCTTTCCTTAAGCATCTGCTAAAGGTCCCTCTTAAAGACAAGATATGGGGGAAAACTGACCTTCTAGGTCTGTCTTCAGATTTTGTGTTGACCTAGGACTAGGTAGTCTTTTTTATTGACCTCCTGTGTGTCAAATAACGTACAAAAAAGACGATTTTCATTTTGAGTCACTGACTCAATTCGTAAGCTTCAAAAGCCCCTACTGTTTATTCATTTGACCCATGTCATACGTTATTTTAAAACCGAGAAAACAAAAGCAGGTAAGAGTAGAAAGGGAAAAAGAGAATTGTTACAGAGTAGCAAATGGTGTTCCAAGAAGAAATTATTTGAAGCTGATGTCAGTGGGGAAGAAGCCTTGACAAAGCCTTAAAATAGTGCCCCAAACTGTGGCAAATGTTTAACAGACAAATAAAGATACCATCCCTGCCCTGAAAAGCTTACCTTCCAAACCTTAGACAAGAATTAACAAGTCAGAGTAAAGGGGGCCAAAGCTCAAAATCCTGTACTAGCCTGTGGCTTCATTAGTAAGAGCGCAAACAATACTTCATTTGCAATTATCACGTACTGAACTCACAAGATGATCTGCGCAAAGACACGTGCTACAGTGACCCCACAGGAGGTAACAGAGGAGAATGCATGCGTCAACAAAGGACCTAAGACAGAGGGCATTTTAGAGGGAAGCAAATGACTGCACACACATGGAAATAAAAATGCCCAAAAGAAGGGTTCCAGCTGGGAAGGGTCACATATGTTACAAGGAGGAAAACGTTCAGGTTGGTCTGAGGCAAGAATGCGAACGAGCAAGTGTGGGAGCTGCCAGAGGGAGCACAATGCTGGCACAAGCTTGTGAATGTGTCGCCAGGCTGCTGAAAATGAGTGTCTTACACAGACAGGTCTTGCCCTGTTGCCCAACGAATACAAGTAATGACATGTCTAACTATTTTGAAATGCTGATGCCACAGCCACACTCCTAAAAAACATAAACCAAAGACAGCTGTATATCAATTCCCTTCTTCCAGTGGCAACTTTGTCCAGAAGAACGTGACGATGGTCAGTAATTCTGCAAATAACTTCCACCGAGTAAGCGGCGGTACCTCTGACATGCATGTGTTCTGCTGCGGACAGGCGGGGCAGAACAGAAGCATGCGGGGTGACAGGGGACAGACTGAAGGAAATAGGAGAGCCTTCAGCAACTAAACCTTTTCGCCAAAATGAGCAGTTTATGACCAGAAAGAAAGCAAGCACAAAGACGGTACTACCTGCTCACAACTCCAGTCAGTTAGATCAGAGGATGCAGGGACTTAAGGAAAGACAGGGAAGGCGTTGGACGCAGAGCATAGTGGCTAGTCGATTCCTGAGCAAGGGCAAAACTGTAGGGAAGGACTGCAGGTCTAAGTGGATAAATGATCACTGCGTAAGAGTGGAAATAAAGTTTGCAAGGAGTGAAAAGAGCCAAGAGCAAAAGCTAAAGGAAGAATCACCAGACATCAACCTTGCAAAACAAACGACGTAAAAAGAAAGAACGCCTTGAGACAAAATGTGTGAAAAAGGAGTTTGAACTACCACAGTGACCTTGAGATGACACTCCAACAGAATTCCAGTACTACTCCAAAATTAATACTTTGCCTTTTCAATAAAAATAATGCGGAGAATGTGGTCAAAAGGCAGAATAAGCCTATGGAAGCAGAAATTACAGCGTTTAGGATACAGAATTACGACGTTAAAAGGATGAAATTGCGTAAGGCATGGAAGAGGGATGAGGGCAAAACCTCAAGTGGATAGATCATCTCCATCAGAAAAACACTAAGGAACTCATGCATGAGGCTGCCAATCCCACAGCAATGCTTTTGATATATCAAGGGAGAGTGTCACGTGGCTGAAACCTGTCAGAGCAGAGTCCCTGCAACGAAAAACAGGAAGGACATACAACCCTGACATCTACAGATCCACAACAGCCTCAACGGCGAAGCGTGCAACATAGCAGACTCTGAAGGTGACAGTGTAAGGGCTAGTCTGTAAAAGGGAAATGAAATACAATCCAGTGTGGCGTTACATGAGACAGCTGACACTGAATTAACCTGGTCGCTTTCTTTGACAAACATTTAGACCAGAGAAACACCAGTGTCATCTCTCTCAACTTTTACAAAGCACTCAGCACAGCACAACACGTGAAATTATTGTCTACAAGAAACCTGGGGGGGGGGACTTTTTGTAAGTGACAGGACAAGGGGTAACAGGTTTAAACTGAAAGTGGGAAGATTTAGATTGGACATCAGGAAGAAATTCTTCCTGGAGAGGGTGGTGAGGCACTGGCACAGGCTGCCCAGAGAAGCTGTGGGTGCCCCATCCCTGGCAGTGTTCAAGGCCAGGCTGGATGAGGCTGTGAGCAACCTGGTCTAGCGGAGGGTGTCCCTGCCCATGGCAGGGGGTTGGAACTAGATGGTCTTTAAGGTCCCTTCCCACCCAAACTACTCTGTGATTCATTCTGTGATGCAGTCTGGGGAAAAGAGCATAGCACAAGAAAGGTAAGGTGAGCAAACAGTGAAGAGAAGTTGCATTGGAAGGGGAAATATTTACCCAAAGGGAACTAATTAGCGAAGGGAACTAAATAGCAAAGACAGTAAAAGATAATTTTGTTTAAATCTTTTCAGTTGTGACATTGGCATTATCTGGAGAAACAGGTACAGAAAACAGCTAACAATGCGATCTCTTTCATGGGATGAACAACATCATCAGAAAAGACAGGGTCAGAGTATCACTCAAGAAGTGGATGGCCTTATAGATGGGAGTAAGACAAACAAACAAACCAACAATGAAGGCTAACAAAACAGCATTAAAGACCATGGCAGCCCCAGAAAAGATGGACTTATTTCCGTGAAGAGTGGGAATTATTATTGTTGTCAGACTGGGCACAAGAAAATCCATGTGGAATGAAGTACACAGTTCTGGTTCAGTGAATTCAAGAAAGATGAATCAAAGCTGCAATAGATGTATACAAGAATTATTAGAATGAACACAGGAAGGAAACCCATCTTCTCCACAAGGAGATTAAACAGCTGGCTCAGGGAAAGCAGGGAAAAGCAAAAGCCAAAAGGGAATATGACTTTAAATACCTCCAAGCTATGTAAAATAAAGGATGATGCTGGCACAAGAACAGAGAGATAGAAAGAGACCATAAAAAGTTTAAGACTGGAAATCGGATGTTTTCTAGCCATCTGAGGAATGATGTTCTGGAGAAGTCCTCCAAAGTGAGGCAGGACAAGAAATTAATTTCAAAGTGGACCTTAACAAATTTACGATGTCTGCTGAACTGCCTCAATGGTTCCAGAGTTGGGGTTTTTTTTCCCCCTCTGGATTGTTCCTAAATAATGCCAGAAATCGTTAGGAGAAAACTGAAAACAATTTCCTGCATTCACACTTCCCAGCAAGTGCCTCTTTCAAGCTCACATTTTCATTCAGACTATAAAGAGCAATTAAGGATCTGATACAAAATTCAGAAGCACCGAGTACCCTGCATTTCCTATCGCTGTAATATAAGAATTTATGAAAATTAAACCACAAAAGAATTGCAACTTGAGCGAAGTCGAAACTGAAAAAAGGATTGGCTTTCAAAGATATTAGCAGTTTACTGTTTGCAAAACGCAGACCAGTTTTTTAAAATCAAGCTGCTTGGATTTAAGTACACACCTTCAGGCAACCCTGATGCTAATACAAAGAGAGTCCGAAAGCTGCCCTGGTATTTTTAAAGTTGATTCTGTTACCAGTCTTGTCAGCTGTGTTCTGCATGTGTGATTTTTACACAGCATTAATATCTCTGCCACAACTTTCCCAAGAAGGGTCTGCTTCCCCGCAGTGTATACACTGATTTAATTTGGGACACCGACCTTCTCTGTCATCTGACTTTCTTGAGTTGTATCAGAATTATCTTAATACGTTACGGACTGTCCTGCAGCACAAGTTACTATAATAATTCATTTTTACTGTTACATTTTTGAGCTTAAAAGTCATTTTCACCGTTCATTGTATTTTCAGATTTCAGACATCTAATACAAGTTACAGCCAGATCCTGCAATCACATCCATTTACAGCAAACTTCCAGTTGCACAAAATCCCTCTGGGGTTCAACGGGTCTCTCAGCACGTACAAGATCTAAATCGATGGCCGGAATTGCAAGCATCACGTCTAAAACGTACCGGCAGTGTTTTTCAGGAAAAGCCAACTTTGTCAAAGGGACGATTTTTTGCAAACTGAACATGAGAGTGTGTTAGCGTGCACATTCGGCAACTCTGCACAACTTCCCAACTCCCTGCCCCCTCCAACAGGAGACTGATTGATTTACTCATTTGTTTGTAGGGCAGCTTCCCTAGGAAAGCGACGGGGCTGGATTTCATGAAAATGCCAGTTTGCTAGCAGTGTACACCGTTTCTGCAGTGTCCGTGGCAGAGAATTTCAACAGAAAGGCTGCACAGGTTGCTCTTTTCCCACTCGACCCCCAGATGACTTTAAAGGCCTCCAGGGCGCGGCTCTGAAACCTCAACGCCTCCCAGGGACGGCACCACGGTTTTACGCTCTTCCCGGCCCTGCCTTCCGTCCCGCTGCTCCCGGGCGCCGAGGTGACGCTCCCCGAAAAACTGTCCCCGATGTCCCCAGGCCCCTCCCGTCACGGCCGGGGGGGTGAAGCGGCCGAAGCGCGACCCGACAGGGGCCAAACGCGGCCTCGGCCCCCCTCCCGCCCCGAACTCACGTTCTTGGTCTCGTTGACCTCGTTCCCGCCCCTCCCGATGACCTCGCCGTTGTACACCAGGAGGCAGCCCACGGGCACCTCCCCCTTCTCCAGCGCCTCTCTGGCCTGCGGGACGGACGGACACGAGACAGCGTTACCCGCGGGCGGCGCAAGCTTCAAGGAACAGCCCCCCCCCACCGCCCCTTCGGCGCTGCCGTGTGGCAGGCCCCGGCCATGAGGTTCCCCGCTCCCCTCACGCCCCCCTCCCCGAGGCGGGAGAGGGGAGCCCGGCCACCCGCACCCCTCACGGCCTGGGGGGACGCCGGCGGCGCCCCCATCCCCGCCCGCACTGACCACGTCGAGGGCCTGGTCCATCCAGGCCAGCGTCGCCGCCTCATCCTGCTCCTGCTCCCCTTTCTTCTCCTCCTGCTCCTGCTCCCGCTCCCCTTCCTTCCCCTGCTCCCCTTCCTTCTCCTCCGGCTCCCCTTCCTTCTTCTCCGGCTCCTGCTCCCGCTCCCCTTCCTTCTCCGGCTCCCCTTCCTTCTCCTCCGGCTCCTGCTCCCGCTCCCCTTCCTTCTCCCGCTCCCCTTCTTTCTCCTTCTCCCTTTCCCTCTCGCTCTCCCTCTCGTCCATAGCCGGCACCGGCGGCGAGCGGGCGGTGTTTCCGGGGGTTCCGGTGCCGGGGCACCGCGGGCGGGCCCGCTGCCACCTCCCCTTCCGCCGACGTGAGCAGGCGAAGGGCGGCTGGGCCGGGCCGGGCCGGGCGCGCAGGATGCTCCGGTCTCTCTGGAGTTTCCTCAAGCGGCACAAGAAGAAATGCCTGGTCCTCGGCACCTTCCTCGGCGGTGAGTGCCCGGCGGCTGGGCTGAGGCGGGGCGCTGGTGGGCCGTAACGGGGCGCGGGGCCTCCCGCTTCCCGCCGGGGAGGCCCCCCTCGGAGGCGGCGCTCGGCCGCGGAGCCCGACGAGTCCCCCCCCCGCGGTGGTCAGGCGGGTTCCCCGCTGGCTCGGAAGCTCGTGGGCCGCCGGGTCAGCCCGGTGACCGGCCGCTGTCGTGACCGACCCGGCGGGCCTCGTCCCTGCTTCGCCGCCGTTGCGCGGGGAGCGCCTTCGCCTCGCGGGGGGCGCCGGGACGCACCCACCGCCCGCCCGCGGCGGAGCTGAGGTGGCCCGAGGGAGGAGAATCTGCACGTCGTGCCCGGCGTGCTGGAGCCCAGGGGTCGGAGCTGCCGGGGGGTTCTTAGGGCCGGCGCTTGCCATGGTTGGAGAGGACGTTTGGCCGAGCAGAGCGCGGGTGGCGTTCGTGTCGTCGTTTTTAGGACAGAGGCCGAAAGCCTTGCAGAAGTGACCTGTGCGTTGAGGTGAATCGTCAAATATCAACCAGCTGCAGCCATAAAGCTTCATCGGAGAGGAGGGTTTGCATTAATTATTCAAGCCCATCCTTCTCCTTGAGGCTCTCGTCTAATCTGTAGTGTTAGGCTCCAGTCTAACTCCTGGCAAGCTCCTCCTTTCCTTGGAGTTATTATAGGGTTATTTTTAGTTGGTGTTGGATTTAAAAGAACACCTTGGCTCTCTCTCTCTGCATACTATTCCAGTGTATATCTGTGCAGATGGAGATCAGATACTCCTCAGAAGGTACAGCCATGTCTTTGCATGCTCAGTCATCAGACCTATTTATATCTTATGCAAATGACACGGAATTAAATATTACAGAGTTGCTAAGAAAAGTTTGTTTGTTTATACCCGCGCAGCTGATATTCTCAGGGCTACAGGGGTTTTGCAGTACATCTTGCCTTGTATTCAGGTGAGGTCTCTTGCAAAGGTGCATTATATATATGTCTGACTCGCCTTGATTGCGGTCTTCTCTGCATCCTTTCAGCGTGAATCCCTTCTGCACTTTCCCAAGGAGTGCCGACTAATACACAGTAATAGGTTAGATGGTGGTTGCTGGAGCACTTCTCAGACCGCTTTTCCAGCTCACCCCCTCGCCGGCAGGTTTCCTGACTCCGCGAGGACAGCGGAATGTAATGTTTACCAGTTTCTGAGCCACCCCACTTACAGCCCACCACATTAAGTAAACAAATTTAATACACCAGGCTGTAACCTGCAAGCTGTTCCCCTCCCCTTCAGCTTTCTGTGTGAGTGGTGGGTGGACAAATGGGAATAGTAAAACCATCAGTTGTCCTGGTTTCAGCTAGTAAACGTGGATCAGTGTCCAAGTGGGAAAGCAGATACTGGGGAGCTGGTGGTTTTTGGTAGTTCTCGTAGCCTGAAATCCCAAACTCATCATGTGTGAACAGCCCTCTGCCAGCCTTCCAACCATCCTAATGTCACTGCAGCTTTTTCCTTGCGATTGGTGCCGTTTATGTACAGTTTAGTGTCACTTTCCCCAAGATGCTACTGACTGGATGAAGTACACTTGAAAAAAAATTAACCAGGGACTAAGATAAAGTCACTTAAAGTATGACCAATCCAAAAAAACCCAGGGTGCTACTCTTCTAACAAGCATTTCAATTTCTGGCTGAAAATATTGACCGGTCCTCTCAGTGCCTGCAGCGTGGATCGAGTACCTGATTCCTCAGGCTGTGTTGTATTTGAGCACTCGGAGGCGAATTGCTTTTTTCTGTGTGAGATGCTGTAGTACACGAGGGCACTTACAAGCATCATTAGCTGCCACCGGCTGCAACTTGCGCCACGGTGTTTTAGGGCAGCCTGGGAGATGGAGGGGATTTACTGCAGAGTGCTGCACTACAGCTGTTCAGCAGCTGGATCGTGAGTGCGTTGGCCATCTACGTATTAACTATGGATCAGACCTTAAAATAACTCCAGGAGGTGCGGTAACGCCACCACCAGTGAATCGGAACTCTTGGGATCCGCAACAGACTCTCCTTCAAAAAATACTGCCTAACGGTGAAAGGTGGAATGCAGCTTTGCATTACTTGAAGACGGAGTATTTGGAAGTGGCTGAATGAATTAAGGAAGGCATCCAAATCTGCTGATTTAATACCAGGGACTGGAATCTACGTCTCTGTGGTGTGTGTCTGGTTGGGATTTTTTAAGAGCTGTAGGTGCGTTTTCTGGGAAGGAGGATGTAACAGTGGGGCATCATAGTGTTTAATGATTTTAAGTCTTTAACTGGCACATGGTCAGGGATTCATGTGAATATTTAATGATTCACTGGACAGTACAGAGCGGACTCTACGTTAGTACTGATACAGTGCTGCATCAGCGCTGTGTCGCTGAAGAATTACTGCACCAAAATCTGGGTCAGTTGGTAGCCTTTCCCCTGTTGACGGAGGTGGATTCCCTGTGCATTACCAGTGGCTGTCACGCTTAGTGTCATTTCTGTCAATCCCAACTCTGCAGCAGATTGTTCTGTTTATGAAGATACAAAACTCATAGAATAAGAGCTCAGACTGAGGGAAAAGCAACAGAAATAAGTGTAACCTTCCCTTAAGCACTGAGCAGGGTGGGTTGAGAAGACCTCAACTTAGCAAAGCCTCACGTACAAACCCTTTCTTCAGAAGTCTGGGGTTTTAGTCACATGTAACGTAAATTGCACGTTAAAAAACTTAAATCTCTTCAAGGATGCAAAATCTAGTGATCTGGGACCAAACCCAGTAGAAACATGTAAGTAGAGGGTGAGCTAGCGTGACGGAGCTGAAGGATGGGTTATGTCCGCTTGTTCTTATTGGGTAGGTAGGGCGACCTTACAGGGGTTTCTGTCCCAGCGCTCAGGGCAGATTTCAGTGGGTATTACAAAATGATTCACCGTTGAAATTCTCTTGTTGCGGCAGAAGAGCAGGTTCGGGGTGTGTCTGCGATGTCGGGTTCCGATTTCAGCGGTGAATTAATTGTTGCTCGGTCTCGTCCGTTGCAGCCTTTGGCTTGCAGAGGGAGCGTCTGAGTTCAGGAGTCTCCTCAGCGAAGAGAGTTGTCTTGGTTTGTGAGTGAGTGCGGGGACGCTAAATAGGCCTTGGTGGGACTCAGTGGTGCCAGGAGAATAAAGCTTTAGTGCCTCTCTGTTTTGCATGTGGTTTTCAGCCATAATGGGACAGTTGTATGTCAGTCGATGCGTGGCTTGCTTGTACGTAAGGACAAACCTCACAGAGCTGTCAGTGTTCCGGAAGGATACAGGCTTCTGTGTGTCAGCACAATTTCTGCATAATGAAATTCTTAAAACGGAAAGTTTTCCCTTAGTTTGGGGGTTTTTTTTGTCCTCTGAGGGAAGTGTGTCAGTGAGGGTAAAGGTTACATAGGGTTGTAAAGAGATTTCCTGACAACATGATGCTCCTCTCTTCATTCCGCTTGCGAAGCAAGGAAAGGGCTGAAGGAGAGGTGAGCCGTAACTTGTGTGATGTGAGAAATATCCTACCTGTTCCCTGGCCGCTGACCTGCACGTGTAGGAGCCTGCAGGTTTTGTAAGCTACGTCCATTTTGATGGGAAGAGACCATACATGCTACAGCCAAAGAGGGCTACAGGGACAAATTCGAGCATGTTTATCTCAATTCAGTGTTAACAGATGAATCAAAGTGTTGCTTCCACAGGATATGTGGGTACTGTAGGCCCCAGGTGTTCCCAGTGTGGTAGGACAGTGCTGTGGTTTAACCCCATCCGGCAGCTAAGCACCACACAGCTGCTCGCTCACTCCCTGTCCTGCCCCACTGGGATGGGGTAGAGAATCGGAAGGGTAAAGGTGAAAAAACGCATGAGTTGAGATAAAAACCAGGTTAATAATTAAAAAAATAAATGATAATAAAAAATTGTAAGGAAGGGGGGGTGCAGATAACGAAGAGAGAGAGAAAAGTAAAACTCAAGGAAGACAAGTGATGCAAACAGAAGCAGTTGCTCATTACCAACCAACTGATGTGCAGCCAGTGCCCAAGTAGCAGCCCCCCACTAGTGTACCCCCTAGTTTTATTGCTGAATATGATGTGGAATGTGTCTTTGGTCAGCTGGGGTCAGCTGTCCTGGCTGTGGCCCCTCCCAGCCTCTCGTGCACCCCCAGCCCACTCGCTGGTGGGGTGGGGTGAGAGGCAGAAAAGGCCTTGACTCTGTGCAAGCACTGCTCAGCAGTAACGAAAACAGCCCTGTGTTATCAACACTGTTTCCAGCACAAATCCAAAACACAGCCCCATGCCAGCTACTGTGAAGAAAATTAACTGTATCCCAGCCCAAACCAGCACACACAGCCGGTACAAGTGTAAGCCCATTTCACTTTGCGGATCAGTTTTAAAGCAGTGTGAATTGTAGTCCGAGAGCCTTCCGGAGGTTCCTGTACCTGAAGGTTCTGGCACTGGGTGGTGTAGTTTGTACCACTCCCCTGTTACTGAACCTTCTGTGAATCGGAAGCCTTGGGACTGTATTTGTTTCCATAGTTCACATTTTAATGAAGGCAGAAAAAGGTTTGCATAGAAATTATCTTTGGGGCAGTCTCGCTATCACTGAATTTTCTTAATTCCTGGTTTTATATGGAACATATGAGAAAGATGCAGTATGAAGTTCCATCTATACAATGGTTTAGCCGATTAGACATGAGTGAAATGTTGCTGCTGCCACTTTTTACAGACCTCCTATCCCATACTGAGAGGTGAAATTGAGTTGTATCGGCTGTTGGAAAAAGTTGGTGTCCGCTTTGCTTAGGACGACAGAGGCTCTGGTAAGGTCTGCTTAGTTTCTTACCGTTACGCTAGCCGACTTGACGTTATGGCAGTGCTTGGGCTGTGGCTTTCTCTGGTCCTGCTTCCAGCTCCTGCTGCCTTCAGCCTGCACTTCGGGTCTTCTGAATTAGTGCTGCGCGTACCGTTGATACAGGCGGTAGTTCTGAAGTAAAATGAGAACGGACGCGCGCCGACCGACCCCCAGGCTGGCAGCTCCTTGTCGCGCCCCGTAAGGCGGAGGCTTGCAGAGGCTCGGATGCCGCGTTCAGGCACGAGGGACTGGGGGGCAGAGGTTCGTCGTTCCGAGCCACACTCACGTTTCCCGCGTGCAGGGCCGTCCCCTCCACGCGACTCGGAGAGAGACGCGTAGGGGCCATGCAGTTAGTGATGGAGGCAGTCTGCTGGGGGCACCCAGCCTGCCGCCTCGTTCACTGGTTTTGCTCAAGCTGTGCGGACGGTGTAACTTGTACTTTGGCTAGTTTGGAACGCGTTGCGCTCCCAAAGGTGAAATTGCAGTAAATAACGTCTGTTAGTGACGGGTCAAAGACGCTTCTCAGTTCAGGGGTCGGGGGGAGAAGAAGAGTGACTAAAGTTAGTAACTGGTGTTGCATCATTGTAGGCAAATGGCCTTTTTTCTGGAAACTCCAGAGAACATCCAGCTGAACCCGGATGACTGCTCATGCAACTTTGGACCCTCACGAGGTCTTGGTACAGAGTCATCACACAGCTTTAAGAACTGAGTATGAAGCAATTAGGTGTCTCAGGCTTCATTATAAAGGTGCTGCGCCAGCCTATCGCTCAAGGGCACGCACGTGATTCTCCCTGACTTGTTTGCATGTCTGCCTGTGTCCTGGGGAGGGGCCTCCCCCCCCCTTTTTTTTTTTTTTTTTAATACTTAAGAGACCTGTCTGCCACAAAACCCTGAGTTAAAGGGTTTATTTCAGAGGAGAGAAAAATAAACAAAAGTTGCAGTTTGGACAAATGACTGTGTCTAAATGTAATGTGAAAAATGTGCTGGGATAAACTGATTGGGAAAATCTTGTGTTCGAAAATTATTTGCTAATACAAAAAAAAAAAGTTGCTGTTTCAGTCTGTTAGCTGGAAAAAAAAAAGTACTCTGACACTTGTGTTGTGAATACATATTCCTGGCAGGAATCGATAACTTTTTTAGAGGGAAAAACCCGCCGTTACTTAAAGTCTCATTTTTAGTTAACAATTTACAGTGGTAAAGTTGCATTTTATAGATACAGAACTACAATATTAAAGTTTGCATCTAATGGGGTGAATCTTCCACCTGGCAGATGTTCAGTCTGTCTAAAGGCTGAAGCGAGAGAGACTGGTTCCCCCCACCACCACCTTTTACTTTATGAGGCTTTTGGGAAGTAAATGGAAGTGGCTGCGGTTGTTCCAGACTGGTCTGGCCTGTTAGGAAACATCGTGCTGATGTGAATAGCCACGTTTTTTTTGCAACCGTGACTGCTGGGGCACAAGGTTGACAAACCTTTTGAAATACTGACGGTGGTTTGGGAGAACGTATTGGAAGGCTTTAATGATCTCAAAAAAACGTAGCTGAATTCAAAATCTTGGGGAGTTCGGGGGTTTGGTTTGTGGGGTTTTGTAGTTGCTGTGGATCAGGCTTACGAGAACAGTTTTAAAACTTTCAGCGTTCAGCAAGTGCTAAAATGCTTCATGCATTCAGATACTGACTTTGAAATGAGAAAATGGAACTTTGGGGAAAACTGTCGCTCTGCGTTTACGACTTGTACCACGGCCCTTTCTGCTTGGCTTTGGGCCACCCTTAACATTGCACACCCCCCCCCTTCTTTCACGAGAGAACGTGGGAAGAGGTGGTTGTGCGCCTGAACGGGTAACTGCATACAGGAGGCAGCGCGTGAGCTCGACGTACAGGACGGGATATGAGAAGCCCCGGGTGGGCCGGGAGAAATTCAGGCAAAGCAGCTTGCGGGCGGCAAAGGCGCCGAGGGTAAGTGTGGGAGACGTGGTGGTATCTTGAGGAACGGCTTAGAAGCGGGGGACGGGACGAGGAAAGACAAGGGGGCTGCGGGCAGCCTGGAGAGGTCTCCGAACCCCTCGGTGGTGGGGCGGGAAGAGCAGCTGGGGGAAACTGCAAAGGCATGTCTGTGCGGAGAGGGGAAACGTAGAGCGAACATTTGGGGTGGGTCTTTGTGGAAATGGAGGTTCATGGTGAGGGTGATGAGGGATGGTCAGGTCATCAAGGGAAGAAGGGTGGGGCTGGAGAGTGGGAACCAGGCAGGGTAAGAAATAAGAGGGCGGCAGTCAAGCCCTGCTGAATCTTGAGGTTCTTCCTACGGACAAGTTTCAGGACCACAAGAAGGAAGTGTTCGTCTGTAACATTTTTCTCTTATGTGCTTTTTAAGATTTGAGTTTCATCTCTAATTTCTGCTAAATGTAGAAAAATATCTTTTACAAAGAATTGTTTTCATCCATCTCCAGACCTGTGCATTTCGGTTTCCATTTCTCTGTTGTCTGGGGTTTTTTACCCTGCATTTTTTCTCTCCCCAGGATTTGCTTCAGTCTCTTCAGTGCTAGTTGTTCACGTTGCAGTAGTACCAAAAGGGCCTTCTTTGAAAGGCAAGGAATCCCTTCTCAGGAAAGTTTCTTGTACTGATTCAAGTCACTAACCTTGACAATTAATGTTGAAAACATTATTTCTGAGCGTTACTTTGCCAATCAGTATTAAAATACTCAAGACCCACATATCCCCCAAACCCCAGTATGCACCCTTGTGGTTTAAAATCAACGAAAGGGGGTGATGGGGCCTCCCTCGCATTTTTAAACCAACCTGTAATATGAAAATTTCTCTGCAGGGGTCTATTTGCTGGGAAAATATGGGCAGAAGAAAATCAGAGAAATCCAGGAGCGAGAGGCAGCTGAATACATCGCCCAAGCGCGAAGGCAGTACCACTTCGAAAGCAATCAGAGGACGTGTAACATGACAGGTGAGAGAAGGAGATGGCTACTGTTCTCGAGAGGGGGGATTACTGGGGATTTGTTGTACATATTGGCAGGATGGAAGAAGAATAAGAAATGTAGGTGAATTCAAAACCTTAATTAAATATTAGTGCATAAATAGAGTAATTTTGCATAATAAAAACATAATCTGAGGAACAGAGGATTGAAGGGATTTCTAGGGGTCATATTAACCTTTGAATATATCCATCTATAATTCATACAGATACACATGCAGGTCACAATTTTTTATCACTTCAGGACCCTTTTTATGTTGCCCTAAACTGCTTATGGTATTGAGAGGTGAAAAAGTGCCCAGATTCCAACCATATTGATGGTACAGAAGGATTATTTTATTCATTATAGCGCGTTGTTAGTAAGCTACACAGACAGCTTGGTGGGTAATTTTTATTTAGAAATAAAAAGCATGTCAGCCCATTAGTTCCCTACATTTTACCCGTTAAAAGGTACCTGTCTGGCTGGGGAGCAAAAAGCGTGTATAGTACAGTAGTTCTCTTGGGATTTTTGAAGAGGAGGCGGTAGGGTAGAGTTTAAAAAAAAATCCTTATCATTCCTATAAATACAGGCCATTCAGAACTATTTCTGTAAAACAAACGGGGCAGCATTTTCTTCTGGTGAAATCTGTAACGGCTTCTTATGTGTCTGCAGATGCTTTGTGCACGGTGTTTACCCTGACATGAAATACCCTGGTATTTCATTTCCATCTTTGCTGTTTTGTAGTGTTGGGATTGATTTTACTGCAAGGACTAGATTTTTCCTTGCCCTTCACTGTGCGAAGTACCTTCTGTCTGGCAGCATGCGTTCTTGTCAAGGCTTCTCATGTTTTGTTCTTAGTGTTTATTATGTTCTGTGCGTGCTTGTTGTCCATTTCCCGTTCCCATCACATAATGGCAGACTGGACGTTGCCTGTTCCAAAAGAAAAGGACTTTTCCCCACCAGCTTTTTTGTTTAAAACTTGCCTTTCTCTGGTTCTCTTGCTTGGGGGAAAAAAACCCCAAACCTCAGATATTTTCCTGCTCCTTTGGAGAAACGCAAGGGCGTGGATTTTCAGCAGAATTTCTTCTGGGGAGCTGGGAGTGCGCACCTGCAGCCAGGGCCAGCAGAGACGCAGCCACCTAAGGGCAGCGTTGTGCCCGGGCTCGTCGGGGGCACGCGGGGAATTGCACTGCTGGGTCCCCCCAGGGTTTCCGATTTGGTTTGTCCTCCCAGCTTTGCCTGTTGAGCAACGGGATTTACACCGCACACAGCTGTTGAGCGAGGGTTGGGGAGAGGTTTATGATAATTTCTCAATGTTGACGGACTTTTTTTTTTTTTTTCTTTTAATAACAGTGCTGTCAATGCTTCCGACACTGAGAGACGCCTTAATGCATCAATTAAATTCTGAGAGTCTCACATCTCTTCTTAAAAACAGGTAAGACTGTTTTGTTAATTTTGTTGAAGATCACTTGTTTTGATCACAAGGCAAGGGTTTGTGGTTCTTTCAAATTCTATATTTAGAACATAGAGAGCGTGCAGGGTTTTGGTTGTGTGTTCCATTGGGTCAGTAGTCTTAAAAGCATGTTGAAATCACCACGTAAATATTTTGTGTCACGTTAGATGTGTTTTGATAGGTGTGGCTGGCATTGCCCAACCGTTACAAAAAATAGTAGTTCCTTTAAGAGGCTGCAGCGAGAGCCGTGGGTTTTGTTGCAGTGCGTGTAAGGTGGGCAGATCAAGTGCTTGGAAGACCTAGTTCTCTCATGAACAGGACGGAGTTTCTTGGCTGAGTCGCTGCTGTTGTGTTTGTAAAAGCGTTTGTGTCGTCCCACCAAGGTCAGAGGTGAACAGTAGCGGGAAGTATCCAAGGTGAGGTTGCAAATGGTTGTAAGCTATGAGAAGTCGGTTTCTTTCTTTTCGAAGTAGAACAAATAGGGACATGTCATACACTAAGAGGAATGCTTCCCTGTCAGGAAACACCTTTGGTTTCCTTGTAACTGCAGGAGCAAATAGCGTATTTTTCAATATATAAAGTGCATATTAGCATACCTTAAAAACAGGCTAAGCTGCTTAGCATTTGGCACGGAGTAAAAGTGTTATGTAGGCAATTAACACCAGGTTTCTGACTCACTCTAGGCTGCCTTTCTAGTTTACCTCCCACTAGCTTATTTATATCGCTGTAACTTCAGCTGTCCAGCATCTAATAGGTTACCTACCCAGTCATCTTCCAGTCGAATAACTCCCACAGCAAGGCAACAGGAAGTGGGAATTATAGCTTGAATTATATTTTTTTATAACAGATTATCTGAGAATTCGCAACCGTCATTGAGTATTATTTACCCCAAACAACAATAAATTAGGAAAAGTTAATTTAAATGGAATATTTAATATATTTGTCGTAATAAGAGTTTTAATGAATGCAAAATTAGCCTCAGTGAGTAAGAGATCTTGTGGATCACCAGATTTGTCTTCGGGACTCTACAGCAAAATAGTCTACAAAGGCCTGTAATCTTTGTTCAGTGGTGACCACGTATGCTGCCTCGGTGCGTTCCCTGTGGCGTATGTTCTTTTCTTAGAACACATCTGGTGTCTCTAACCCGCTGGACTAGTTGAACAGTTCACAGGTATGGTGACACACTTCTGAATTCCAGTGATCCCAGTGAAAAGAGACGTTTCAGAAATGCGTACCAATAATATCAAAACCAATTAAATTTTAAAAGGCCGGTTACATGCACCATCCTGTAAGCACGGATGTCCATTTGGAGCGTATCTTACAGTGCGGTTTGCGTCTTAGCGTTTCCTTTGTTTGACTTACGCTGAGGAAGTTTTAAATAGATGCCCGAACTTTCTGAACCGAAGAGGTAGAGGGGGGTTGGGAAGGCACAGCTCATGGCATAAACCCGATCGTGGTGTCCCTAACGGGGTTTATGCCATGATCTGTGCCTTCCCAACCCCTTCTCTGCCTCTTGGAAGAATCACTTTGTTGATTATAAGCATTACCGCCCACCTGTTCAGCGCTTAGCTTTATTCCAAACCTCTCTTTTTTTGTTTGGTTTTGCTTCCATGGCAGGTAATGCTTTCCCAAACAAATAAATGTGAACTAAAAGCTGAGTTTTGAGTAGCAGCCGAGTCTTAGTAAACTGCAGCAGATGAAGACTGAAAAATCCCTTTCCACTGTTAGGCTTAATACTTGTGGACTTAATCTGGTACCTGGCCGTTGCCTCACGTTGTGAGGAGAAACTGTAAGCGTGAGCTCTAGAAAACGTTCTCACGTAGTGTCAGTGTAGTTGGCTGACGTCGATGTATCGGCTTCTCTTTCTCTCTTCCGTTGGCGTGGAAAACTTAACCGCTCTTCAGTAACAAACGTGGTTTTGAGTCCTGCCATGTGTTTTACCTATAGAAATATTGCTGCATGTTCTTAACAGTCTTTGCTTTGTTTCGCTTCAGGATAGCTTTTAGAACTCTTGATTTAGCTTGCAAAAATAGAAGTGTGTAAACCGTTTTTGTGTGTGACATGGGTCTTTGTATCTCTTCCGGCTATCCTTTCTTTAGTCTGTCTCTTTACTTTTCAGAGTTGTGACTTAATAGTTTATTATTTCAGTTCATTCACAGTATTTGATAGTGGTGAGCTTAAAAAAAAATGCAGTGTTTGTGCAAGTGATGTAATGGTCAAACTGATGCCAAAGCGCACGTGTTGTGCCTATAAGGAGAAATTATTCCTGGTGAAAAGTGTGTTATGTTTCATCGTGTAGGGTTACTGTAAAGTCTAGGTTCATCTGAACTATCTGCCCCAAACATTTGTTAATTCTGATCCTAAGGAACTACCAAATGTTTCTCTAAGTGACTTTCACACGTTACTTCTTCCACGGCAGATGTACGGTAGCCATTCGTTACCGGCAGTGCTTAACAGGCGAGGATGGCTGGTGACACTTTCTGGATGGGTAACTCGCTCTTTTCCCTGCTAGTGCCGCTGTACGGCTAACGTTACTGCTGGGGAGCAGTTACAGATGCGCAGCCTGCCTTAGGGAGTTCAGGGCTACCCACGCAATCTGCGCTTCTGCTCTTGACTGCAGAATATATCCCGTTTTATCAATTGGCCGGGTCAAAAATAAAGTAAATATAGCTCAACGAAAGAAGAAGGATCAACTTGCAATTTGGGTGGATGGCGCAAGACTTCTTTCCCACAGATGGTCGTGATCTCGTTGTTTTTTGGTGATGAAATCTGAACTGTAAAACCGAGTCAGGGAACGGTAAGTCTTGCAAGAAAGTAGGATATCGAAATTCGGATCCTGTGCTGCTTGTGCCTGGCTACCGGAAGCCCGGCTGAGCTGAGGTCTACATTCAATATATGCAGGATCAAGGACCCAGACAGGACCGCTCTGTACCATCGGCGCCCTTTTTCTGACTGCTTAGCATGGTAACCTGAAATTGGTGATCTAAGTGTATAACGGACATCACTAAACACGACGTTTATACAATAAAGCTTGAGAATCTTTGCTGTGACTGCATTGTTTACAGGCTGCTTTTTCTGAATGAGGCAGATCAACGTAGACCTGAATCTGATCTGAATAATTACAGCAGCTAAGCGAGCTCATCTTAGAGGACTGCTGTTTCATTGAACATATTTATTCATTTCCAAGGAAAATATGCTTTTTAATGTTTAATATTTCCATTTATGTTTCCTACAGGCCAGCAAACAAGTTAGAAATATGGGAGGATTTAAAGATAATAAGTAAGTGGAAATGAAAGATTCCATCTGCATAATACGTAGCATAAATCTAAGATGTCTTTCACACCCTTTGAAGTGCACACTCTACACTGGGTTGTTGTGGCAGACCTTTCCCTGGCCTCCCCTCCCCCCAAAAGCTCCCCAGGAAGGAATTTTTCATAGCTTTGGGGGAAGTTAGCAGCTCAGGGACAAAGGTGAAGAATTTTGTTGGTCTCCATGTTACCCCACTCAAGAAAAACTCGTGAGGGCTTTCTGTGCCGCCGCACAAAAATCAGACTCATTTCTCAGCAAGTTCTCTGCTGAGCCTGAGGGCAAACATCAGTCAGAAACGGAGGCCAGCCCTTCCATGGGCAGCAGTTTCCGCTTCCCGAGCCGGTCTGAGAGAACCGCCGTAGCGGTGGTTGTGAACCCTGTGGCTCCTCTTTTTATTTATTGGCTGATGGAAGGAGCGGAAAGGAAGGAAGAGTAGTGAAGTCAGAGAACTGCTGTGAGCGCTACTGAGCTGTTTCACTACTCTTGATTCCTTGGTACCACTTGTTATCCCTGCCACCTCCCTGGTTTTGTCTTTCCTTCATTTTGGTTTTGCTTCTCCTTCTCACACCACCTTTACAGACCCTGCTTCTGATCCGGCTCCTTTCTTCCCGTGGCCTTGCTACTCGGCATTGGTTCGCATTTATTCATGTCACTTCTTCCACACATCCTCCTGTTGCCTAGTGGCTGGTACTCGTTGTAGTTTTCTTTCATTAGCTATTAGCTGCTCCTGCCGTAGGTTACCGTCTTCCCAAGCTGCTGTCATGCTTTCCATGTCTTAATTGCATGACGAGGCCTAACGTGCTGTGTGAATTCCCGGCTTGATGAAGACGATTTGGCAGTACATCCGTTTTCCTTCTGGAGCAACTCGTGTAATTTTCAGTTTTCCCCAAAATAACTTGTGCAACGTGCAAAATTCTACCCGCATAGGACTTTAAATGGGACGCGTCCGATGTAGCTCCAGCACGTGTTAGGCTCAAGGCCCTCTTGGGTGTGTGTTGTGAGAACGTGTTATGACAGCCAACGAGAGACGTGACGCTGCGTCCCAAGATCATCAGCACTTCTTGAGCCGTGGGGAGCACGCTCCCTCCTGGGCTCACCCCTGCTGCCTGGACTTCGCCGTTACTCTGTGGTCTCCTTTCCAGGTTTCACCAGAAGCATTGTAGCTGTGTATAGCACCTGTATGCTCGTCGTTCTTTTGCGAGTCCAGCTGAATATTATTGGCGGGTACATCTACCTAGACAACGCTGCGCTCTGCAAGAACGGCACCGTAAGTTTCTTGGCTTGCTTCAGAGGTAGAACTTCCGCTCTCTTAATGATTTACTGAGAGAGAAGGGCATAGCTTGGGAGCGTTAGAACGAAAGCACGAGTTGCCGTAGGAGTGGGAGGTGCGGAAGCATTACTGGAAGGTAAGATACAGTGATGTGTTTCAGCGGCCTCTAAATTGGGGTGATACTCTGGCTTAACAAAATACTGGCAGTATTGAAGAATACTTTCGTCCCCACGTGTATTGCTTGAAGGTGGTTACTGCGTGTCTCCACCAACACAGAATAATGTATTCGCTTTCATCAATTTTTGGTGAAACAGTAACACTGTGAATGATCCGAGACACGTATGCAAATGGACATAAATGCTTAGGTCTTCCTACCACGTACATTAATTCCCCTAGTTAAATTTTTCTAGGATTAAAGAAGAAAAATGCTATCTTTGCCATCCTGACTGCTTTCTTTAACCCCAAAAGGTCATCTACCTAACGTCTGCTGGTGGGGCCAAGCAAGGTAGAAGACTTGTTATTTGTTCACGCAGTGTATCTATCACTGCTCAATAAAAGTAGCTCAATCCCACAGCAAGCAAAAACCCACTGCAGAGAGTAAGATCTGCAAACCGTTGGACAGCTCATCCAAAAACAGCGATACAAGCTCGTATTAGTTCTTGTTGCCTGCCCTGTGAGAGCTCCTGCTGCGAGCCAAGGAACAGCGTGTCAAGGCTTTCCTTAGGGCAGCCAGCGTTGGTGGAGATCGTACTTCGTTTTGTAAAACCTGGGAAAAAAGCTTTCTTAAAAGGGCAAAACGCATTTGGGCTGGAAATGTGTTTTCTTTCTGTTGTTTTTCCAATAGAGAAGTGGGTTGACAGGGCCGGCTCAGAGGCGCTCCGCTGGAGCAAATGGGATCCTGCCTCGGTTCCTGAAAGCTTCTTTTCCATCAGAGGAGCTTTTGTTAGGCTTGGGCATAAATATCCCATTCCACTAGGTTTAATTTTTGGGGTGGAGGAGGGTCTAGTTTCACCAGCAATGCAGTTTCTTAAGAGCCTTTCCTCTATATGAATGAAAAGGTTTCTCTGTGCCATTGAAGATGGAGGAAAGATCCGTATAGGATTGAAGAGAAGAATGCCAGAGGACTGAGGAAAGATCCAGGGGTTGGTGGCAGGAAGAGAGTCAGAAGCTAGAGAGTTGCATGAGAATGGGGGAGTCACTGCTGCAGGGCACTGTGAAGATCAAGGTCGCGACAGGTTTGAAGCGATTTCTGTCACAGACCTGTGTTATTTTTCCCCACAGACACCACTGGCTCCCCCTGACGTTCAGCAGCAGTATCTATCCAGCATTCAGCACCTTTTAGGAGATGGTACGATGACAAGCTAACTACACTTACACGATGCTACTTTTCGCTAGGCTTGAGCAAATCATGAGAATAATTTTGACACTTTCCTTGTTCTAGGCCTGACTGAGTTAATAACTATCGTTAAACAAGCTGTGCATAAAGTTTTCGGAAGGTAAGAGCCTGTATCGCTCTGTGGTTAGCTTTTAATCTTTATTGGGATGACTGTTCCCAAAACAATGAGTTTTATTGGAACTAGGAAAAAAAAAATAGGAAGGTGCACTGGCTTGTTCCAAAACAAGGCTCCCATTACAGCTCTGCCGGCGCAAGCCAATGCAGCAGATTGGGATCTTGCTACCTGTGAAAACGTTACTGGTAGGAGAACAAAGCATCGTTTTGCAATCAACACTAACGGGTTTTTTTTCCTTTCCAGTATTTCCCTTAAGCACACCCTCTCTCTTCTGGAGCTGGAACAGAAACTCAAAGATATCAGGAAAGTAGTGGAACATAAAAATTCAGATCAGATGGCATCTTACTCTCCCTTATGTCATTATCTGATGCCAGATGAAGAAAACCCTTTGGCTACCCAGGTGCTTGTTTCAGCTTCTTTCACTTACCTCTCTCCATTCTGCGTTTCTTGTTTGGGATTTCTGGGAGAGGGAAGGGTGCGTAACAGTCCTCTAGTGGTACCGTGGCATCCCTGTCTTTAATCAACGGCGACGCCTCTTCCGTCCTAGTTCACGTGCCCTTATCTCTTTAGGCAGAGTACAGTTGTCCTTTCCTCAGACTTGACTGAAGACAAGCGTCGCCCTCAGAACGTCAGCTCCGCGCTCAGAAACACGGCCCCGCCACTGCTCTTAGCCCACGCCGTCTGCTGCAGCGTGGCGCAGCTGAACCCAGCCCCGAGCTAAACCGCCCTGCCTCGCACTTGTGCACCAGGCGGCACTGCCCAGAGCTGCGGTGCCTCGGGCTGGGAAGTGGAGGCGGGAGGGAGGCGTATCTAACCGCAGTTGTAACATCAGTCTCCTAAGTTTTCTCGAGGAGTTTGTCTCCATCCACACCACAGGCTGGAGAAAACCCAGCTTGGTATTTTCCTAGTATGGAGGAGAAAGAGGCGTCAGTGTGTGACCACATGCACGTACCCCCTCAGCGTGAGCGTACGTGCCGGGCTTATTTCAGTTTTGGAGGTCAGAAGTGGAAAAGATACTTTGCTCGCTTAGTCTGGCATTTCCTGCCAACAGTGGTTGTAGTAACAAAATCCTACAGTGAGCATTTAAAAGGTAAATTAGAACAGAAATTGTAAATAATCTGATCTACAGCAATAATGATTTTTTAAATAGGTTTGACTCGTACATCTTGACTTCATTCCATGGTACAACACTCTTCTATTGCTGCTGTTATTCTTAAAGCTGCCAACGGATTTCTTACTCAACAGTGTGTCTTTGCTTTTTCTAGGCCTGTGGACTCACGGAAAGAGACATTGCTACAATTAAATTACTTAATGAAACCAGAGACATGCTAGAAAGGTACAGAGAAATACCCTGTATTCACATTACGCTCCTCACAGCTGTTGTTTATGAAAGGCAACTACTCCCATATAAAAAGCTGTCAACTTTCATTTGAGGAACGTGACCGCTCCGCTGCGTTAAGGTTTTTATATTCGGTAATTGTAGGCTGGGGGTTTCAAAATCTGAGAGCTCTGAAACTGGTAAGAAATAATCCTGCCTTACTGAGGTGACCAGGCTCTCCTTCCCAGTCAGGCCCCTTCCCTCTCCCTCACCTGTTTGGTAGTGATGCCGGAAGAGAGGAGTACTCCTCTTCTGCTAATTGCACGGGACCTGCTTGCTCTGATAACGCCAACACCAGTTTTGGCTTCCCGGAGTTCGTCTGTCATGCGGGGGGGTGGCTGCGTGCATCCCCTTACCCCGGAGCTACCGCAGAGAGGCGCCTGTAACAGGAGGCCCCGAACAGGAGGGAGTTGAGCCGCATGCCCAACGACTCTTACGATTCAGCCGCTCGAGATCCGGGGCACTTTAAGGAGGAGGGAAGGCCCTTCTGTGCGTTACTTGCTAGGAAAGAGAAGTGAGGAACGCTTCCGCTTTCCCTGGGTTCTAGTAATGGCAGGGCAGGGTTTGGGTAGTTGATTGGTTTGCTGTGGAGTTACTGGGGAGCTGGGGTCTCTGGAGGCCCTTTGCTGGGGCCATACATCTTCTCTTACATGTCTGCAGCACCGAATACCGGCAGGGTTTTTTCAGTCTGAAAAACGAACTCCTAGGAATCAAACCTTTTGTGCTTTTCCCTCCAGTCCAGACTTCAGTACAGTTTTGAGCACGTGTTTAAATAGAGGATTCAGTCGGCTGCTGGACAACGTGGCGGAGTTTTTTAGACCTACTGAACAGGACCTCTCTCGGAATGGTTCTGTAAATAGGTACACCTTTTCTTTTGTTGGGGTTCTCACGTGAATAACACTTTGGGCTCATAGTGAATTCCGAAAAAGGCTATGGCTTTTCCTGCCTACTTGAAGCTGTCGTGCTGGAAATAATTCTGCAGCTTGCTTTTCACAAGTAACTGCAGTCTCCCCGCTGCGGTCAGCTGGGAGTATCGCGTGTTTCTTCCCACTCACGAGACCACTAGAATTTACCGGAGGTAGCTTTCCCACTGGCACTTGCAGATCTAAAAGTGGAAATTGGAAGACCTAAACCTTCCACTTCGTGCCAGCCCTGCGCGAGCAGGCTGCCTTGCTGGCCAAGGTGACTGCCGAGGGGTGTACCGCTGAGGCTGTGGGAAGGGCAGATCAGCTCTGTACACCCCAGCTCTGTACACCCGTCGGTCACAGGGAAGGTGGGTGTTACCACGCTGCTCCAAATACAGGCACCGGAGCACCTATGGAGCTTTAAGCTCTTTGCTGGCACGCTGGAAAAAGGGTGCTGGCCTTCAGGTTCGGCTGCCTTTTCCTAGAAAACTGTGTAAAATCAGCTTTCGTTGGGAAGTTAACTTTGGGTTTTAACAGTGCAGTGAGTGTTACAAATCCGAAAGCTGAGTTCAAATCCTTGAAATATGATTTCTAAAGTATTAAAATTAACACCTTGAATAAAAACCGGTTTGATGTATGTTCATTTAATAACTGATGCCTCTCAGAGAGTAATGTTTTTATTTAAATACGTGCCATTTACATCACTTAAAATATCCCAAAGGCTGTACTACAGCTGTCTGTCCTAAGCCTGGGTTAGAGTTTGAAATAGCGTGAGTGTAGGCCGGCACTTCTACCAACTGCTTACATACACACGCGTAAAGGCTGGCTAAACCCTCTCTCTCCTGCAGGAGAAGCAAGTGTGAAACTGTGTGGGTAGCAGGAGCACCACCTGAAACTTGCTTTGGTGCTTCCGTGTATCAAATGGAAGACTTGAGAAGGGGGAAAACCTCATCAGTACATTTTAGTTTGCAGTCTTTCAACTCCTACTTTCAAAGCAAATTGTTTAAATTGTAATAATCACAGTTTAATGGCTTTACTAATGTCAGGGCAGGTCTAGATCAATATTTTTTGTTCTTTTCTAGTCTTTCCAGTGTCAGTCTTCCTTTAGCCAAGATAATTCCAATAATAAATGGACAAATCCATTCAGTATGCAGTGAAACACCCAGTCACTTTGTTCAGGTAAGAACCTTTACTTGGGATATTTTAAATAAGAAAATTTTGAAATTAATTGTGTATATGTCTTTTTAGTACTGTATTTCATTCTGTTTGATTTCAGTGGCTTGAAAATAAAAAGCAGAAACAATTGGCATAACTTAAACATGTTGTAAATTCCCATCTTCCAAAGATACGCTGTTTTTCTAGAGCCCCTTCTCTCTGCTAAAGTCTCCGCAGAAGCACTAAAAGGGCTCTCAACCTGGTTCTACTGGCAGTTCTGCCCCTAAACCTTTCTAAAGCAAGAAATGCGAGTTCGGTCTCTCGCTCGCTGTGGGAGTGCCAGCTGCTCTTCTCGCGCTGCATTTCGTACCGCAGCGACAGGGTGTTCGGTTAAGCAAACTTACTCTTTAAATTTCTTCCAGGACCTGTTGATGATGGAACAAGTGAAAGACTTTGCTGCTAATGTTTACGAAGCTTTCAGTACCCCTCAGCAGCTAGAGAAATGAACTGCACGTTCATAGGAGTAGGTAGTGTATTTAAACCCCTGGTGACTACTGATGGGAGGCGGGTTAATTCTGTCACGGTGTAGGAGTGGTAGACCAGCAGAAAGAACAGTCTGAAAAAAGCAGGAGGAAGCCCCTACTTGTTCTGGTAGAATCCCATTTCAAACGGCCACTCACAGTGTTCTTGTTCAAAGAATTGTTGTACGTAAAGACTTTTCTATTAAAGAAGTGGTTAAACTCCCCCATAATTCATTTGATTATCTTTATTGCACCTGGTGGCAGTATTAAGGGAAGTTACTAACAACCCCATCTGTTTGCCTGGGATGTGTCAGTTTTGGAAAAAACTAACAACAGTGAACTAAGAATAGCACAGAGTAGCAGGATGAAGTAAGGCTTCTTCCTTCTGCTCCCAAATTCCCTTTTTATAAAGGAAAACTCTTTTCCCCCCTTAACTTTACAAATGTTACTCCAAAGAGCCTCATTCCTCAGCAAACCTTTGCCAACTGATGCGCGTTCCTCTTTGAAGAAGCCGAGGAGGGGTGCCCCCTGTTATTTAATACTACTAAAGGAATGTGGATTTTTAGAAGTTCTCTTGATTACGCTGTTCAAACAGCTACACTGTACACATTAACTTGTAAATATTTTATCTTAATTTGTATTAATTTTGAGCCTGATTGTCTGTATTGTAATAAAATATTTTAATGTAAAATCTGTGCGTGCATTAACCGCCTGCAGGAAAGGCGGCAGCCTCGGCTGGCCCACCACGTACCGCCCTCACGTAGCTGAAAGGATAAATTCAACTCACACGGTGATAGTTTTGCACCTGCTAACATTACTTGGGAAAAACAAGCCTTTGGTGTCGAGGCCGAAGCAATCCCTGCTTTTTGTTGTCCCATACCTCCCCCTCTTCGCAAACGTCCCACTGCAGGTCTGTCCCTACGCATCCTGACGTGGTGCGTTTGGGAATTTTTCAGGTGGGATGCGATCTACCCTCTGGCAGAAAGAAAACATCGTTAGCAAAGTTGAGGATCCCTAGCAACTACTCGTTATTTCTCTTTTTAAAGAGAATTAGTCATCCAAGTATCCGTTTTGTTTAATAGTCCGCAGAAGGCACCCTGGTAACTGTGTAATAACAACGGCTATAAACAGAGTTGGCTTTAACCACGTAAAATTATACAAACCAGCAAAAAAGCCCTCCCACTTGGCTTCTATCCCGATAACGGGCACACTAACTCAGCAGTAGGAGGGTGTAAGATAAATCAGACTCGTGATGAGCAATGAAGACGCACGCACAGCCCCCAGGCCTTTGTGATGAATTCCTAACCCCTCCAGGACTGTTCTTGCAGCAGGTACACTACCCCCGCTCAGCCGAAACTGCCAGCTGTTGCATACAACTGGAACAAGGTTATTTTTTTCCCCTAAAACCAACAGATTTTAGGGTACAGTTTTGTGGAAGTTAGATTTCTTGCATTAAAGAAGGTACATGACTGCCTTCTGCTGGCTGGCTGATCGACTGAGTGCTGGCCTGGGCTAGCTTTGCTCTTTCTCATGGCTTTAAGATGCTGGTGCCCGTGTTCCCCCCCACCCCCCATTCCTCACGTACCTTGGCAAGTACCTGACTGAAAAAAACACGGAGAGGTCGAGGTGGACGCTCAGTTTTCACACAAGTTCAGTGAAACAAGTTGTATGCGGCGATTCAGCCTCTACTGCTAGATTTCATCTGAGGTTCACTCCGTTCCATCCTCTAACAGCAGCTCACCTTCCATAAAAAAAGTGAAGCTACGGATGTTTCCCAGTCAGGGAAGCAAGAGTCAGAAGCCATCACTGAGAAGCTGGGCAAAGCGCGGGCATTCCCTCCTCGCCAAGGTTCCCGCAGCACGTGGCTCAGTTTACATCCATCAGCTGCAAAGCCCAGCCCCACTGACACGGTAGTTGCTTAGGAGTTAGCCGAGGCAGAGCTATCACCATTCCCTTTTCTCCCAGTGCAACCCATTTCAGGAGCTCCTTGTAGCCGGTCAGCTTCACCTGCGGGGGAAGTACACTGTCCTCAGAACAGCGCCTTTTCAACGTGCACGTCGCTGCAAAATTGACAGAAGTAAGTGCTCCATAGCTACTTTACTGTCCAGTTAGCGTTAAAAAACACTCAGCAACCAACTAAGCGATAAAACAGCAATTAATGCTAGTAGAAAAATACTTGCAGAGGTAGATATTATAGAATCACGGAACGGTTTGGGTTGGAAGGGACCTTACAGACCATCTAGTTCCAAGCCCCTGCCATGGGCAGGGACACCCTCCACTAGACCAGGTTGCTCACAGCCTCATCCAGCCTGGCCTTGAACACTGCCAGGGATGGGGCACCCACAGCTTCTCTGGGCAACCTGTTCCAGTGCCTCACCACCCTCTCCGGGAAGAATTTCTTCCTGATATCCAATCTAAATCTCCCTGCTTTCAGTTTAAACCCATTACAACTTGTCCTGTCAAGTTATGTGAAAGTTCTAAAGTACCTAATAACGTATATATATAAGTAACTATAATGTATATGTAAGTTATAAAGCTGGGGATGTTTGGTCTTGAGCAGTACTTCGGTCTGTAAAAGGTCTATAAACACACTTCAGAGCTATTTGGGATGGGGTTTGGGTCTAAGCAGGGATCCGGGTACCACAGGACGCAGCTGTGTGTCACTCATTTCCGAAATACACATTTCCCGTGGTAGAACTTGCAGTGTCGAGCGAGCGATGTTTCTTACAGTCTGCAGCCGGGTATCCCGGCACAAAGCTGACCCAAAGAGCCGCTCCACTAAAACCACAGCAGTAGGTGTTACGGTGAGACTCTTATCCAGCGAGTGAAGTGCCAAAAACAGGGAAGCAGCTGAAGCCCTGTCCCTGAGGAACGTTACTCTCTTGTGCACACACACAGTCTAGGTGCCTCTACAGAACTCAAGCTGCGTCGACACCATTTCTGAAATCACTCTTTCTTCCTGGCACTAACCAGATTCTTTTCACACGGAACTAGACCAGAAGAGACAGTTGCGAAACACCCTTCACCCTTCCTGCGTTTCCGCAGCTGGTGGGCATCCAGCACGCGAGACCAGGACGGTGCTAAGCGGGAGCGAATCCCCACCTTAACACGGTGCTGATGCCAAGCCCTGCGCAGCAGCTGTTCTGCTCTGTTAAGTCAGCTTCTGCTGGGCCACGCTGCCTGCCAGTGTAACTGGGGCATCAGCGGCCTCCGCTTCCGGCCACCGCGACACCCATCGAGGGTCACGCCCACGTACTGCTTAGCACACCCGGGCGACGACGAGCCTTCGTGCAAGGCTTTGCCTTGGAAGCACGGCACCGTTACTGCAACGATGGCATCGCCGAAGTCACCAAGGATGGGTGTTCAGAAAGGTCGTGCCGAGTTAGAGCCTGCACAGGGAATGGAAAGGGTGGCAGGTTTTTTTCCCTGCCGCTTGGCCTCTTTTTATGATGCTTGGTTTGCAAGCTGAAACACATCCCAGCAACAGTTCACTAACTTTGCTTGTTGGAGAAGAAACACCCCAGTGGGAGGACAATGGCAAGGAGGTCCCGGAACAAACCCAAACATTTTGGTGTGTCTCTTCCAGCGTACTCTCTCCTAAGAGCTACGCATTCCCAAAGATGCCAGAAACTGAAATAAACACTGCTGGAACACGACAAACCCTAGAGGTGCTTTCCTTCGGAGCGCGTTCACTGCCTGCGCTGCGTGTTAAAAGCCTCGCTGTTCTGACGGGGAAGGGGGGAGCGGGGGGTGTCTTTTACCTGTGTGTCTCCAAGCTTAGCCTGTGGCTCTCCAAGCTGCAGAGTCCCAGAGGCTGGCCAGTTAAGGAAGATAGCGTTGACCGTGCCTTCTCTAGGGCTGAAAGTGTACCTCGGTGGAAACGGGGAACAGAAACGTGTGTCAGTTCTTCCTTGAAACTTTTCCGAAGCAGTATATAAAGTGCTTTCAAGACTGGATTTAAAAAGTTGGCATTAATTACACCTTCACACACATACCCATCTTTTCAGACAGCTTACACCTGTCAACAAACTAGAGGCCGAGAAGAGGGTTGAGACCAAAACCCTGTTGTATCACAGAACCACAGACTGGTTTGGGTTGGAAGGGACCTTAAAGCCCATCTAGTTCCAACCCCCTGCCATGGGCAGGGACACCCTCCACTAGACCAGGGAGGTGTTACCGCAGCTACAAGGCACAGAGGCAGAGGAGGGCCCAGAGACTGGCTGAACTCAGTGGCCAAACAAGTGCTGTTACCTTCCTGTGCATTTTCGCCTTAAAAAGAAACACCGAATATGCCAGACTGATTTCTAGTTTCTTTCTCTCCCCTCTTTCTCTCTAAACAGTGACATCAAGTATTCCTTTCTACAGATAAACACTTCACAGCAGTTTTATACTTCTGGGTTTATACTTTTTAATAGTTTCTGTTCCCAGCTACACTAAGAAGCATAAGATCACCAAGGAAACATCTGCAACCTTCCCTTCAGCCTCGGCACCATCCCAAAACGACCTTCTCTGACACCCATCATCTACCTACAGTTGTGTGCACACTCCCACGTGCAGTTCCTTCAACTGACAACAAGGTTGATTTCTTCACAGCGTATAAAATAAGACGGTGATTTCTGCAGCATCAGGCCGTTCAGAATTTTGCAGTTTCACCTGCACTGCTGCTGCTTTACAAGGCCTACACTTCGATTCAGCAGCCTTACCACACTCCCGGTGTGACCGTGTCGTTCTGTGCCCTCCACGGTTTCGTTCCATAGATGGCTCCCCCGTTGACTTCCAGCCAGGCGCCCACCTGCCTCAGGCGTTCCTCGAACACAACAGCGATGCGACCGTCGTGAGTGGGCCCGATGTTCATCAAGAGGTTTCCTCCACAAGACACTGTTTCCACAAGTTGCTGAAATGTTTTTAAACACGTACACGGAACATATGGTTACAGCTAATGACATCATACGTTTGAAGTTCTCTCCAAAGCCAGGCACTGCTTCGTAACGATGAACTGAACAAGTCACGTTACTGCTGCACATTTAGACTTCGGGGGTCATCCCAACAGTCCACACAAAATGTAACCTCCCATAATACAAAGATCTGCTGCCCATTTTTGTGGCAGAAGATAGCCCCAGAAAACGTTTTTGCACCAACACGTCTGACTGAATCTACATGAGAATCAGATCCTACAACCTTCTAACATTTGGACTTCTGCAGGCATTTCACGAGGGTTTTACCAACGGAATGAACAGACGCTGTCTCTGCACGAGAGGAGAATAAGGCTGATAGAAGCCGCCTTGTTCTTACTGAAGCTGAGAGAAGCAACTTCCTTCTTCCTCTGTCTGATGATCTCCCTGTGGTACAGAGACAGCCAGAGAACACTAGGAAGCCCGCCCACAATACTTGTGTTCACATTCATGCTGCCCTCCGGAAACCATGGACCGAGATGCACAAGTCTGAGGAACAGACAGCTGGAGAGGAGCTACTGAATGAATCTAAACCTCTGAAAAGAGGTTACGTCAATTTGAAATTACCTTCTGCAAGGCCTACTAGGAACAGATTTGGATTAAGCATCAATAACAATCAATCTTCTCCTCACTGGCTGAATCTTGCCATGAAATGCTTTTATCTGAAAGAGCGATCAGGTTTCCTTTCATTCAGTTTCCCCAAGCTTCAAATCTTGGTTTTTTTTTTTTAATATATTAGACTAGCAAAGGGATTCGATGTTCTATTAACTCCTGACGTCTGCATCTGCTAGTGTTTATCTGTACAAAGTGTGTTGAGTTCTTTCCTTTAAATGAACTGGGAGAAAAGGAAAGTTTCTGGCTGCAAGGTAAAAGGACTATTAAGAGTTATAAACTGTTTCCAGCTAGAAGGGGGAAAAGATGCAGCCTTCAGTCTGGAGTTCCTAAACAGGAACTGTGAAACTGCGACCGTTTGCTTCTCATCAACTTAGAGGCGCAGTTACCAGGAAAACTTGGTAGAAAAGGTAGTTCTGAGTCTGTCCAGATCAGTCTTTGGCCCGTTACGCCAGAGGAAACAGCTTCTAAGAAAGTGACTGAATTTTCACTACATAATTTTTCTCCTAGTCATTCCTATGAAATTAGTAAGAATTACACGGATATTCCATCCTGCCAGGGTTAGACCGCAAACGAACAAAGTGATTTATGACTTCACCCTCTGTCCCGCTGTACCTTCACCAAGTCCTCAGCTGCGAGGTAATCGTCAAGTTGTGCCTCCCTCCTGTACCCCCACGACTGCCTGTCCACAGTCATACAGTTCTCCCACTTGTGAGGCAGGAGGTGGCCGGGGTTATAGCGGTCGCTGCAAGTGTAGAAGCCACCATGCCTACAGATGCTGCCAGCTCCCCAGCGGTCGTTGGTCACCACCGTGTCCCGCACTGGACTGGAAACAGAGATGTTCTCGGTTTAGGGGTTTTATTCTAAAAAAAGCAGTCACAGCCAGGGTCATCCCTTCCCACACACCCCCTCCCTCCCAGAAACTGATGCAGGACCACTGCTGCGCTGTTAATTTATTATGATTAGATTAAGTGCAATTTCAGGGCTCCTGTTCTCGTCCTTTCCTAGGAAAACGGCCCAGACCGGCATTTCTTAGGGAAATAGGCTGCAGACTTTCACAGGAGGTCTGCCAGAAACCAGCCTGCACTTCACATCCACTGCCAGACGGTCAGGCTGCGATGACAACAAGGTTCCCATATTCCCAAATCACCCTGCTGTCCTGTTAATCTGTGCAGCAGACAGTACTTCGGGAAGAACATCGTTAGGTAGAACAGCCAACATCATCTTAATTGGCAAATGTGGTTAAAAAGGTTTTGAATTTTTTTTTTTTAAGTCTTTTTCTAAAGCAAGCTTTGATAGTTCTAGGGAAGACCTGCATTCTCTGTTTTAAGAAAATTAATATTTAGTTCAGTCCTCGTAAGCAGGGGTAATGGGTACTGCAAAATATACAGGACACGAGACAAACTAGAGACAGAGCAGGATTTCAGATAAGGAGCAAAACCAGCATCGTTACGTACCTGTCATTATACAGCCAAGCCAAGAAACCAGTGCTGTTCCAGTAAGTATCTGGCGCATTTCCGTTCCCATCAGACCAGATTATTTCTGGTTTGTACTTGGTCACAATCTCATACAGTTCTGGTAATGATTTACTGGTTGGAAACTTTCTTGTCTTAAAGACATTGGTGGCATCCTCAAGGAAGAGGGGATTAAACCATTCAAACAGGGAGTGATACAACCCAAACCGCAAGTCAGTCCTGTTTCTAACAGCTGTTGCCAGTTCAGCCACAAGATCTCGTTTCGGTCCCACATCAACAGCATTCCAGTTCCAGGAATATTTGGACCCCCACAAAGTAAAGCCTGAAAAGAGAAAAATCAAAGGATAAGAAAGGGAAGCAGAAGAGGGGAAGCTATACTCCCTCCTGGAAAGTAGGTGGCAAGCGTGTTGCAAACAATAGCTATAAAACAATAAAAATAATAGACCACATAATATCATGGTATCATAGAGTACACGAATAATCTGTTTATGCACGGTGACGTCCGTCGTAACACCAGAGCACCACGCCAGATATGTTTATGCAATTTTTTATTCACATACATATGCATTTATATTTTTATAAATATAAAATAGTCAATGTTCCAGTTCTGTACTCCTTAGGATAATTATTCCTTCCCCTTAATTATTCACTCCATTCGTATGTCCCAATTAAATTAATCAAGTATCCAGCAGCTTTTCAGGCATCTGCATTTTCACTGGATGTATCACATGTTCATACACATTCAACAGCTGGAAGATGAAGCGCTTTCTCAGTGGCAGAACGCACAAGCCGTCATTTGCATTCAAAGACTCTCCTCCTCCCTTCTGTTTAGGTTTTATGCAAATGATCACTTTTCATTTGCCATGACATTTGTAACAGCTCGGTCAACTCCGCAGTACAAGTGCAAAAACTCACGAAGCACATTTTAAATAAATATCAGGAGGGATTTAACAGTTCAGACACTCAGCCATCCAGCACGAGCGCTTCCGAGTACTACTGCACTGCAGGCTCAGACCACTGCCCGAGGAGCTCCATTCTCACCCTCAAACTGCCTTCTACTCATCATCCAATAAATCCTGCAATACTTTGGTGAACTGGATACATGTAATTGCATTGGCTAGAGAAACAAGCTAAAACTTCATGCCCAAGGCTACAGGACAGACTAAATGAGTCACCAGTTCTTTTGAAGTCACTGGGAATTACACCACGGGCATCATCAGGATCAAGATTTGATGTGTGTTAGTGCCGAGAGTAAAATTCACAAGTTACTGGTTGCCAGTCTCAAACCCACATCTCCCCAGACACCAACAGCAGTCACCAGGTGTACTGTCATACTGCGCCTCAGTATGCTACCCTTTCTCCGCTACCATGTTTCCTTCCCACCACTTTCTTTTCCTCTGCTTTCCTTAACTTACTGGTACAGTACCAAAACCAAATCCTGCCTGTCAAGTTCCAGACCTGGTTCAAGGTTTGGGCTTCTATGCTCTGCACTGGGAAGAGCTACACCCTGTGTGTGCTCGTAACTCTGAAGTTGATTCCTGGAACATACACCTACATTTCTTGGAGAACCCTGTGGAGCTCGTTAACTGCCTGTACCCAGCAGCTCTCCACACAGGAAGCAGTGCAGAGTTCACTTTTGTGGATCCTTGAGCTGCACAACAAAAAATAAACTATGGCTACTGCAGGAAGTTCAGCTGCCCCCACCACCTCAGGCTGTCTTACCTACGGCAAGAGCACCATGGCACAACCTATTTCTCCTTCTCTGCAAGCTTCACAGCATCTGCGAAAGAGCCAGGAAAAGGCCCACACATTTCTGGGGTGGTTTGTTTCCGCTTTGGCTGGGCTGGGGCAGGTAATCCTGCCTGGCTGTCTCTGTCTCTCTCGGCAGGCAGGAGATTCACCTGCGTTTTTCTTCTGTTGACAGAAAGGCGACAATTCCTAACATTCACAAACTTTCCACTCACCTTCATGATGTTTTGAAGTTAAGACAACATATTTTGCACCTGAAGCCTTCAGAATATCTGCCCACTGGTTGGGATCAAAGAATTCTGCCGTAAACAGCGGCCCAAAATCTTCGTAACTGAACCCAGGTGGGTAATTTGCCTCCATAAATCTCACATAGGGCTCTCTCTTTTCCTTCTGCCAGTACCACCTACAAAATAGAGCAAGAATATGTCTGCTGGTGTATTTTTAGACAAAAGAGAATTCAAATCGTCGGTTCCTATTTGTGTTCACACTGAGAGGCACATGCACTGGGAGTACATGACACTGGCAATGGGGTAAAACTGCTTCAGAACCAACAGTATTAATTATAGCTTAATTAATTAATTACAGATTAAGATTTCCTTTTCTCTGTCCTCTTTCCCCACACTTCGCTTCTTTCAAGCACTCCACTTTGGAAAGATCCCAGGATTTCATCTGGAGCAACGTCACAAAGCAACGGCACTTGGCAGTGTTCCTCAGTACCCGAATCCTGCAGCCGTACTGAAGAGCACAGTTACACGGTCCATAGAAGCAGCTCAGGTGGCACAAGGAACCTACTTTTTCCAGACTGACTACTCACCCTCTTCAGGTCTCACATATGAGCCATCAGGCACCACTGCCCTAGCCCCCCGCTACTGCAACACCACAAACATGCGGGCCAGCATCTGTACCTCCCTGCTGGTCCGGAGTCCTCTATGCCAAATGCAGCTGCACGACCTGATGTGTGAGGGGATGCTCACGACGCAGGATTGAGCTGTGGCTGCAGAGCACTGCAGCTGCCGCACATCAGGCTCAGAAGCAAAGGCACGTCCGTCACCAACCACCTGCCTCTGCAAGAACCCCGCACGCACACTGACAAAGGCACCTCCGTCACAGGCTCAGCATGCAGGCACACACCTACCAGTGTGAAACAGTGCACACAGATTTAGGAACTGGAAGGAAAAATAAGCTGACAGCCTCTTTTTGCATCCCACTTAGCAAAGGCAGGGACAGTTTCTACCCTACATTTCCCCCATCGCATCTATTCCTGATCCAGTATCATCGCTGTTCCAACTGGCCTAGTCCACAGCAAGGTTTGAACTTCGCTCTGTGGTCCGAGAGGGGTTTCTCGCCCTCATGATGGGCAGAGATCATAAATCACCAACAGAGCGCTCTTTATTTTCAACCTGCTCAACCCCTCCCCTACCCAGCAATGAAAGAAGAGCTCCAGAAACAGCACGCAACAGCCCCTACTGCATAAACAGCCTGGAGACCTTCTAACAACAACATACGTTGTGACTGCTAATACTTGCGGGAGAAGGGTCTGAAAGCATTCACCTTCCTATGAAGGAAACCAAGCAGCAAAAGTCCTGCTGGCACATTTAGACGCAAATGAAAACACATTGAAAGTGAAGGCATGAAGCAGGCCAGAGTCTCAATGTTTGAAATGCGTTTCTCTCTCCTGTCATGAGCTGGACTCCGACCCTGATTCTGCAAGACCACAGTAACCTATGGATATTGTTGTAGCCTTCCCAAACAGACTCCAGAATAAACAAACACAATCTCTGGCAGCCAGCGGGGGGTAGAAAAGAAAGGCTGAGACACCCTCTCTCCATGAAAGAGCCTGGGAAAAAAAAACCAAACTCTCTTACTTTAAAGTATGTAATTGCACAAAAAACCAAATAATATCCTTGCTTCTCCTCCTTTGTCACATGGTTTGCCACCAACCTGAGCATTTCTACTCTGACTGGATTAGGTTCTAGAAACATCCTGACCGAGGTTATGCAGCTGAGGAGAGGAGGACAGGCTGGATGACAGCAGAGTTTATGACCTTCCGTATGAAGCTGCTAACACGGGACCTGTCATCGGACTGCACGTGCTGCCAGAAGGCCCTGGAGCAGCTTCACACCCACGGATGAGGGATGCTTACAGACGAGGGATGCCTACAGATGAGAGGCAAAAGTGATATTAAAAACAACTTAATCAGCTACATTAACATTTTGGGGTCTTTTTAGGACAACAATGAAAAAAACCAGAATGCTTGAGCCCAAATTCATGTGACAGTATCAGAGCACAGCACTCAAGATTAAGGCCTGAACTTAAAGCTAGCGCCCTTCCTCCCCAGAAAGTCATTAATTAGTGAACAGAGACCACATTAAAAAACTGCTGAAACCCTTGAATGTCATTCTGAAAAGAGCAGGCCAAATACTGCCTTCAGAAAACTGGTTTGTTTATACTGATGTTGGTTTGGTTTACGAATATTGCATTTAATGCTGCCACAGTGCTGCTGTTATCTTCATACTGTAAACGACACTGTGACTCACTGGAAGTCATACAGGAAGTATTTGGTAGAGCACGGAAGGAAGACAGCAAAAAAATGCTTAGAGCCAAAGGGCCCGACCCAGTGAACACTCACAAATCAAACGTTTTGTTCAGCCTTTGAACCAAAATTATTTGAAAGATGAGAGCTTTCATAAAATCACAGAACAGGTTGGGTTGGAAGGGACCTTAAAGTTCCACCCCCCGTGCCATGGGCAGGGACACCCTCCGCTAGACCAGGTTGCTCACAGCCTCATCCAGCCTGGCCTTGAACACTTCCAGGGATGGGGCACCCACAGCTTCTCTGGGCAACCTGTTCCAGTGCCTCACCACCCTCTCCAGGAAGAGGGTTCTCTGGGCCTGCGTGTGATACTGGGCCCTTAAAAACACGCGAAGTATTTTATTACTGTAAAATAATTCCCGTTCCAGGATCCCATTAGCCTTCACCTTTTAGCTTTTTTGTTTTCCTGAGTAAATACAGACTAAATTATTTGGAAGCAGGTTTTCCTGCAATGTGATTGCTGTGCTGGCAAGAGCTGAGTGTTTTCCATAGAGCAGGGGATCAACGCGCTCTGCCAGGGTGGGGAGTGAGGGGGCGGTTTGTTTGGCCCTCTCAAGTAGTGGCCGCTAGAGCGACACTTGTCACAGAGTCAGGCTTTTCATGATACCACCCTAGGAGGGGACCAGCACCCTTTGCTCCTCAAGCAGTCATCAAAGAATCACAGACTGGTTTGGGTTGGAAGGGACCTCAAAGCCCATGTAGTTCCAACCCCCCTGCCATGGGCAGGGACACCCTCCACTAGACCAGGTTGCTCACAGCCTCATCCAGCCTGGCCTTGAACACTTCCAGGGATGGGGCACCCACAGCTTCTCTGGGCAACCTGTTCCAGTGCCTCACCACCCTCTCCGGGAAGAATTTCTCCCTGATATCCAATCTAAATCTCCCTGCTTTCAGTTTAAACCCATTACCCTTGTCCTGTCACTACAGGCCCTTGTAAAAAGACCCCCTCCTTTAGGTTCTTTTAAGTGGAAAGCACTCTTTAATAAAAATAACAATAAAAAAGAAAACCATCGACAGCACGAAACACGCCCAAGAGCACTGCAGGCAGTTTGCCAAGCAAGGTCAGCGATGGCGGAAGGAGGGAGCGATGGACTCCCACGCTCCCCACAGAGGGGGTCACAGCCCTCCAGCAAGAGCTGCCCAAGGCTCCCTCGGGGAGGCTGGGAGAGAGGTCTCCCCCCGCCACGGGGCTGCCCTTTCCACTAAGGCTGTGGAAACCACACCTGTCAGCGCTACGAGCTCTCGCCACGGAGCCCGTGGTCTCACTGCCCAGCCTCGGGTGGGCATCAACCTCTTCCCGCTCCCCTCAGCTCCGGGGTCAGCCTGCAGAGGGGCTTCAGCCGTGGCGTTGGGGGGGGGGGGGGGGGGGAGGGGGGGGGGAACGGGAGAACGCCAAGCCCAACCCCACCTGCCCCTAGAGCCGTTCTCCAAGCAAACCCCCAGGTGCCCGCACAACCCATCCGAGGCAGCGGCTACCTCGGTGCCGCCCGTCCGGCTGCCTCAGGGGCGCCGGGGCCTGAGAGCTCACCAGAACCACTCGCTGCCGAAGCTGGGCACCGAGAACACGCCCCAGTGGATGAAGATGCCAAACTTCGCCTCGTCAAACCAGGCGGGCAGCGGCCGGGCGTCCAGCGAACCCCAGGTAGGCTCGTAGCGGGGCCGCCCGCCGCCCGGCACCGGCTCCGGCACGAGCCCAGGCAGCCCCAGCAGCAGCAGCAGCAGCGGCGCGGCGAGGCCGGGCGGGCCCGACATGGCGGCGGGCTGACGGGGCGGGGGGCGAAGAGGGACCTCGGGGCGGGGGGTCGTGGCGCGGCCGCGCCCGGGTAGGCCGCAGGGCGGGGGTGGGGGAGCGCGGGCGGGGCGGGCCGGGGCTCAAGGCGGGCTCGGGCTCAAGGCGGGCTCAGGCTCTCCCCGCCCCGCTGCCCGCTCCGCCGGAGCCCGCCGCCCCCCGGCCGAAGTGCTGCCCGTGGGGTGCCCCAAAGCCTGTCACGGGGGTACGTTTCCTCGGCCGTTAGGATGGCTTCAGGGGAAGCCCGTGCTGAAGCGGCTTCGCTTCGGCGGATGACACTCTGCATATGTGCCTGCGTGTGGCAGGCACGTACCTTGAAAAATGAATCTTCCAGCGCCTTTGTAGCCCTCGCTGGCGCTTCTCCCGCCTTTCCCGATGCCCGAGTTGCCTGGTTTTGCATCAGACCCCAGCGGCCATAGGATGGCCTTCGCGAAATTACGTGGCTTAATCAGCAAATACTAACTTTCAAGAGAAATCACCACGAATGCATACTTCGTTGGCAATCTCATCAAAACGGTTAAAAAACTGAATGAGCTGACACCTGAATTAATGTCTCTCCACCTGGGAAGGATGTATTCTTTACTGCTGCCGTATGGAAACAGAGCTTCAGTTTCCAGAGCCATTAACCCCAATTGTTACAGTTCATCCAAAAAACATCTAAAGGGCTGTGAAAGTACATTTTTTTAATATATTTTCATTTATATACCTTCATGAGTGAATATTAAGTTACAGGCTGATAAAAAGCATTGTGACTTCCATGGTTTCCGTCCTTTGTGACGGACTGCTCACACTACTCTGATTTACAAAAGCACTTTGATACCACAATAGGAGCCTCTTCATATCTCTTTTACATTCGACGTTGACCTACTTTCTCTATGTCTTCTTTTACCTTCACCCCTTCAGCTGTCACTTTGCTTCCCAAAAGGAATCTAAGCTTAAACGCCTTTGACCTCTTGCTACAGTATCTTTTCTAGTTTATCTTTGGATTTCTTCATGTTCTCCTTTTCTTTTTGATCACATGAAAGGATTGCAGGCACGGAGCAGCTCCTTAGTGGGGGAATTGTGAAAGTAGACTCTCTGAAGCTTATTCTGTACAGCACGCTAAAGTTACAACTGCTCTGTGGACCAAAATGCTTTGGAGGAAAAACGATTTATAAAAAGCTCAAGGGTCTGACCCAAAGCCCACTGACATCTGTGACTTGCTGTCGACTTTGGTGAGATTTGGAGCAGGAGCTGTGTATTTCAGTAATGAACTTGATCACGTTCTTTAAATTAAGAAAATAATAATCAGAAACCAGTTCAATAAATAGCAACCATGAGTGCACTTCTGATTAAGGCATAAACAGGTTCAGAAAATGTCACCAGCCCACACAAGCACAGCTACTGAATCCTCCAGTGAGGGAAAAGGTCCTCAGTGTCACATCTGTAATGATGCAAGCTCAAAGTGTAAATAGTGAAAATAGTACATTGTAAGACTTGGTGACTAACGCAAGACCAATGCCTGCGTCTTCAGGAAGCTCTCTAAGCCTGGGTTCTGCCTGCCTACGTGAGACCGGAGCCACACGGACCACCGAGGGAGGTCTGTAAGCGTGGAGCTCACCGCTGCACCCAGCGAGGAGAAGCCCCTGCCTCTCACCCTCGCAGCACTGTCCCGCTGGGAAAGCTCTCGACAGCTAGGGAAGGAGCAGGCTGGTCTGTTAGCCCAGTGAAGAAGGAGAGGAAATACTGAAGGCAATTACCTGGGAGATGCTGAGCAGAATCATAGAACCATAGAATTGTTTTGGTTGGAGGACAGACCTTTAAGATCACTGAGTACAGCCTTCAACCTAGCAATGCCAAGTGTACCCTAAACCATGTCCCTAAGCACCACATCAACTTGTCTCTTAAATACCTCCAGTGACGGTGACTCCACCACTTCCCTGGGCAGCGCGTTCAAACCCCTGGCCACCCTTTTGGTGACGTTTTTCCTAATATCCAAGCGGAACCTCCCCTGGTGGAACTTGAGTCCATTTCCTCTTGTCCTATTACTTGTTACTTGGGAGAAGAGACCCACACCCACCTAAAGACCTTTTGACCTGACTAATGGCCGACATCGGGGACTCATGGGCTAGATCGGTGTTCGGATGAAGGCGAAGGGTGCCTGAGCCGTATGACTGCTGGGAAGGCTGCTGTAGCCTGGAGAGCTGCACGTGGCTTGGCCTTGAGAGGAGGGCACTTGGTTGCTCGGTGGGAAGCGGAGGCCAGCAACTGAATTTCATATGGGCACGTTTCAGGCGGGATAGGATTTGATTCAGCCCTGGGGAGTGGTAGTTGCTAAATAGTTTTCATACAGCCTGAATGGGATTTTTCCATGTGATCGCTAGGTAATGCGGCACTGGCTGCATTCAAAATACAGGGTGAAGTCGTGTCCGTCTTTGCCACCGTGCCACTGGTTTCAGAGCAGCGAGGATTCAATTCAAGGCAGAGCTTAAAATGACTTGCCTGTAAAAAGCAGTGAAGCCATGAAATATCCTTTTAAAGATGAATCATGTCATAAAAGTGTACCTGTAAAACCAAACACCAGAAAATGAAACCACGGGGCTTGATTTTGCTTTTGCCCTCAGTCGGTGTGACTCCAGCTTCTGATCTAAAAGGCGGGTGTGCCTTCCTCCCAAAATGTTGAAACTGCTTTGTGAAAAGCCTCTTGCCTGCACCCCAGACTTTAAGAAAGATAAAGACACGGAGGGGGAGGGGGATGGGGAGCAGATTTGACTCACCGCCCTCCCCGCTCGGTTGCAGGGGTGCGATGCCTTGTGCAACCTCCCGGTTTGGCGGGGGCCGGGCCGGTGGTGGGAGGAGGGAAGGCACCCTGTTACACAAAACAGAAGTGGTGGCGTCGGTTGCTCGGCTCTTTTTTAACCGATTCTCTCTTTTTTGTTGTTGTTGTTAGTTTTTTGTGATAGTTGGAAATGAGGGGAGCGGGGAGCACAACCCCGGGGGGTGTTGCAGATGCACGGAGGGAGGGGACGCGGGGGGAACCCCCGCGTCCCCTCCCTCCGTGCTTCTGCAACACCCCCATCCCCTTCTACCCCCCACCTTTGCTTTGCCCCGGTGCAAACACAAATTTAGGCTCCGCCAGACCCAAAATCCCCGTCACCGTCCCGGCGGGGCGGCCCCGCTCCGGCGGGGCGGTCGGAGACGAGGGGCGGCTCTTCCTCTGCAAACTTTCCCTTTCCCCTCCCTCGTCTCCTCTTTCCCTCCTCGCCTCTCCTCCCTGCCCCTCTCGGCTCCCCGACGGCGATGGCTGAGAGGCCGGGGAGCACCGGGGGAGCACCGCTCCCCGCCTGGTCCTTGCCCGGTCCCCGCGGCCGTTCCCAAAGCGACATCTCCTCCTTCTCCTCCTCCCGCAGAACCTGCCTGCTCCGGTCCAGCGTGGGCGGCTCAGGTAAGGGGGAGGGAGGGGAGGGTCCTCGTGTCCGAGCCCCTTAGGCAATTTGGGAAAAGGCATCCTCCTCTACACCCTCCCAGGGCTGTCTTCTCTCGGTGGCCAAAGAGCGGGTCCCTGTTTTACGTGATGCTTGATGTACCCCCTCGAGGTGATGTTCGTCAAGTTCCTGGATTTTCGTCTTCTCAGGTTTAAATGAATCCCAGTAAAGTCGTGCGTACCCACCCGTTCGCTGAAGCATCTCCGGATGCAAGGGCAGAAAAGCCCCAGGAAGGCTTTTGGGGTGCGTTGCCGGGGCATCAAAACTCCTCGTCCTGCCACTTCACACACTTCAGTTGCCCGTTCGAGTTTTAGCTCACGCACTTATTTTGCCTTCGGGTTTTGCCTTAACAGGTAGAGGCAACAAAACGTGAGTCAGCATCCCACCGTCCTCCTGCAGGGAGGTAACCCCTGCAAGTGCACAGGGGGGTGATTTGGGGGTGGAAGCCGTCTGTTTGGGACAGAGTAAACTTCCTGCAGGATTTGGAGTAACTTTGCTGTGTAAAATGAGAGGAAGTGAGGGTCTTAGTTTACAGTGCAGATATTTGAAAGTGGCCAGAGTAAAATAAATATATACCCAGTTGCGCTATTCTTCACTCAGGCTGTTCCCTGAGGTTGGGAATTAAGGAAAATGAAAACATGGTCTCCATACTGCTGTGCACATTTTGAAAATGTTTGCTGAACTGGTTGCAACTCAGCCCTGCTCCGTTGACTAAAACAAGACTGTAGGCACATACATCCCTGGGGATGTAGGTGTTTGGCTGCACTCGGACATTGCTGTACAGAGGTAACCATGAACCACGACACCGCCAGGGGAGCTCCGGGGTGCACTCAGGCACCTCCTCTGCTGCAGCACAAGTAGGACAGCGCAGCGCGTGGTCAGGTCTGCAGTGGACCACAAGGTCCTCTTATTTGCTTGGGGAAGCTCAAATATACGGCTATGTATGCCTGATAGGAGAGAGTGAAAACTTGCTTAGTCACCTAGGAGCGAGTAGGTTCCTCTTGTGAGGCCAGGGGCTTGCAGGCAAAAGCAACTCTATGTGCCGTTTTCTGCTCTATCTTTTTCCCTGTCCACTTCAAAGTTATGTTGAAGGACATTTGGGACAGGGAGGAGGGGGAGGGTCCCAGTGGCTTTTCCAAATTGGAAAGGAGTACTTTTAGGTGTAAGGTGCTTTTCAGCACCACCTGGAAGAGTGTCGCGTGAACAGTGCCCCACAACTTGGTGTGTACACGAGATGCCTTATCCTGGATGCAGAGACATGACCACAGAGGTTGACGAGATTGAGACCATGTCAGTGTCAGACTATGTTTGTTGTTAGCTTAACTACAAAGACTACTAACAACGAGCTGGGTTCATTATAGGAGACTGACAGAGGCAGCGGAGGTAAAATGATGGTGTTTTCAAAGATGTGTCGTTATTTGTAGTTTCTTACACACAAAATTTAGGCCTCCCTGTTGCCCTACATGATTTTTTTACTTTAATTTTGAGGATGTGTTTCCTGCCAGCAAGTGACAAGGGTTGCTTTCTCTGGGTTTTTTTTTTATATTTTTTGACATCTTTTCTTTCGTTCTGTATTTTCTCCATTGCTGCTTCCTGTATTTTTTTCCGGCTGCTCATTGGACACAACAAAAATACATGCTGCTACACAACTGTTGATTCCCTCTTTAAAAAGGCAAGTGTGCATTAAAGATGCAAAGCCGTTTCATTTTTAATGTGGTGGTCAGAGAATTGTTTCTATACTGAGATGCCATTAAAATAACTTGCATTTTCATTCCCCCACTAACCTGAAGAACAACCGTAATGGGGGCAGAAATGTGAAGCACTTAGAGAAACAACGTGAGCCTTATTACTTTTGCATCTACCTCTTTCTTTAGCTGCACCATTTGATTAGTTTAAAGTAGGTCAGTCATTTACATCAGATGTTACCTGTGCTCCAGCTGCTCCATTTAGGAAAGAGCAATTTGCATTTGTTTGCTTGCTGCCTGTTTCTGATTCACTTCCACCTGTTGAAGTCACAAGTTGCAGTTTCTGTTGTATATTTTTCTTCATTTTCTAGATCCCGATGCCTGTTGTGCTGAGAAGACGATATTGTCTCCTCTCACTCCATCCGTGATGGGTTGTACCCCTGTAGACAGTTCACACTTCTCATATGTCTTACCACCTCCTGATCCACCATTCTTCATGCAGGATCTGTTAAGAGGCAATATGTGTAGAGACCCTTCTAGCTAAGGGAAATACAATAGCCTTTCTAAAAGCAGCTTTGGCTGTGGCTCATAATATGCATCTGTTTTTTATTCTAGATCAGTGCTGTGCGTATCTCAATAGTACAGTGAGGCTGGTCGGGTGGTCCCTGTGTTTATGCAGCCTGTGCTTACCCCCACTCCTTCCTCTGCGATTATCATATACTGAAAGTAGCGACTTCCTGGTATCACTTTGCAGCATCTCACTTCATCAGCTCCCGTCCAGTTTGTGAGGACAGTGTATTTTCAGGTTTTTTTCTTCTTCTTAAAGATAGCCTTTTGTTTTAGGGTTAGTGGCAGAAGATTTAATTTCTTAATTCCTTAAACTTTTTAAATTTTAAACCTTTAAACTTTAAAAAATTACTTCATTTCTCTCTCTGGGCTGTCACCTCACCTGTCGTTGTATCAGGCCTTTAACTTCCAACTCTTTCTCTACTTCTGGTAAATCCTGGGAGGAATAAGGTGATCCTCATCCCGAGTAAGGGTGGCATGAGCTAGACTTTTGATTTAGACTCAGAAATACTGCAGTGTCAGTGATGTTCAGAGCCTCTGTGACAGGCATAGCCTGTGCATCACTTCAGCATCGTGGTATGCCCGGTCTGACAACTGGCTGGTTTGTCAGAGCGTCTCTAGGAGATTGGTGAAGAAAAAAATATTCTCCGAAAATTACAGAGCAGCACCAGAGCCACTCCGAGCATGCTGCTGGAATTACATACCTTTGAGCAGCCTTCCACGTTTAGTGACTAGATTTAAACGCACCTTAAAGGTGGATCGCGTTAGCTGAGTTTCTTGATTAGCCCAGCATAGATGGAGACCAAACTGCATTTGAAACAAAGACCCTGCTGAAATGCTTTCTCAGAGCTTCCCCAAAATCTGCATTTGGTGGCGATGGGGCTGAGGGCAGCTCTCAGCGTGAGCGGGAAGCCCTGGTGTGCAGGGGGATGCTGCTGTACCATATCATCTGCCTTTGTGCTCCTGTGGTGCTGTTTGCGACAGCCCTCAGGCACCAGCCTCGGCTGCTGCGGTGCCCAATTCTTCGTCTGTATGTCCACGTAGACAGTTTTCAGTTTGCTCTCTTTTTAGTGTTGTGGCTTTTTGCTATACGGCCTTGCATTTTGTTCTGAAGGTGGTGAGGTTTGTGGTGAGGTACATCTTGGTAAAAAGGGAACTTTACTGCTCAGACCAGAAGTTAAAAAGAACACCCATTTCTCCACCCCAGGATTGACACTGTCATGTTGTGGCAGTTCCTTTTGAGGTCTTGCTCTTTAGCAAGAAGTAGAAGTCTCAGATAATTTGTTCCACTGCCAAGAAGCACACCTTTCAGGTCTTTCAGGTAGAGACGTGAACTCCTCGTGCATGTTTCCATTCCTTTCATGATTTTTTTTTTTTTTGTGCTTTTCTGATGACAGACCAAAAAAACCCCAAACCTACCTGAGAATTCAGACAGCAGTTCATCGATACCTTGGGCTGCAGCCCAGATGCTGGGTTGCAGCAGACAGTGAAAGTCTGAGCGCAAATGACGATCCTACCTCAAAACTTGTACATCCCAGGATTATTCTGGGAATTTTTGGCAAGAAAAGCAGTCCTTCGCAGGTTAATGTGTTCAAAATGATAATGAGTAACAGCTAGGATTCCTTCTGCTGCTGATTCCAGTGTAGGGTGGGTGAAAAGATGGCTTAAACTCACCCACTTCAGTGAAGAATCAGGGAAGATTTCATGTAGTGGTAAGAGTGGCTGATGTTGGATGGGAAGAAAATCGAAGATTTTTGGAATTATGGGAGATTTTCGTTATTAGAGTGCTCCACTTTGTGAACTCAACAAATGTCAGTTTCTCTTCTTAAAGGACAAACTTTCTGGCTGGTGCAAAGGAAATAAAATGGTTTTGACAGCTGGAGGTATTTGATCATCTAGAAAGAGTGAAACCCAAAAACCCTCTTTATCTGGAGGTTTACTTGACTATCTTGGGGCTTGGAAACTATGGAAAAAGATAAGTCTTGGCTGGGTAGATAGGCAGTTGTTAAGGTTTGCTTGTATTTCCCTCTGCACTTGCATTTCTCAAAATGGCTACAGTTTCCAGTTTCTTGGATCCAATTTCCATATTCACCAATCGAGTCCTACCAAAGTTTATGGGAGTTGAGTTCAGTGTTCGTGAAGAAGACACCAGATGTGCTTTGGGAGGGCAGATAGAAAGATGGTACTTTTCAGTCATCAGATGGGGGTGAGGGAAGAGCAGCCTCTTGATGTGGAATAACACTCATAACTAAAGCATCTGGTTTTGGTACATTATGTGAAAATATGAAAATAAGGGAGTTACAGAAAAACATAATTCTCCATTGTATCAAGCAGGACTTGTCTGCAACGTAAAGCTATGTACAGAACTTTGCAAGAAGCCCAAGGCAGATAATTTGGGGTAGAAAACCATAGTAGAATTTAAGACAAATCATCATCGCCGGGGATTTAGAAACTAAACGCAACACAACTGTGTAATTTCCAAGAAACAGTGCATACTCTCCCTAAGTCCACATTAATATTTTTCCATCAGTTTGAAAATCTAAATTATCAGAAAGAGGTAGGAATCATAACCATGTGAAATTTGATACATGCTTATAGAATTGAAGCATCTACTTCTTCATAAATTGGAAACAAGCTTAGACCGTCATCCCATAATGTTAAATTTCATTCCAGTCATCCTTACACGTAACTTGTAGTTTCAGAAGTGTGCTGAGGAATAATCCAGGAACCACATAACATTTTGTACTACATACACTGATAAACTTCAAGTCTGCCTGAAAACTGGTTTAGTTTGTAAGATTACGTGGGCGTGCAGGGAAGAAGTGTGTGCCAGAGTATCGCCAGCATTTCTAACATGAGTTTATACAATATTGTTTATGAAATAAGAATCTGCCTGTTTTATCCTGGACTAAAAGACATTATTCCACACCATCTCTTGCAGAATGACTGGCATATATTCCTGGTATTTCTCCTGATTAAGTGTGAAACGGGGAACACTGGGAACGCTATGATTTACCAAAACAAACCATGTATATACTATGTGTCATTTACACATGACCCAGTTTCTGGGACAACTTTACAATCAAATATTCAGACTTGGGTTTAGGATTAAAAAAAAAAAAAAAAAAAGGTATTTTCTAAATGTGGTAATAATCAGCATGGTTGGCTAAGTAAAATTTTGAGTGCAAACATTCGCAGCTTGTGTTTTTATGTGTATTTTACAGCAACTAATCAGTAGCTGACTGGGTGATCTGTTCAGCATTTTGCTACCCTGTGTGCTTTAGTTTCTCAAGGCTCTTTGGTATTTAGCACTTCCTGCTGATGTGTGGCTTCTAGCAAGTAACCATTTAATATCAGACAGCATGTCAAGTATTGAAGCCTGAAGAAGTGAACTAAAGCGAAGACGAAGACAACGTTTTACTCCTTCTCTTCCTGAACGTAAACAATTTGTTCCAAAAAAGCATTTGTTTTGGTTTTAAAACCTAAATGTTTCATCAGTCAAATTCATCCTTAGTGTAAACCATTTACCTTTCTTTCCCATCCCTCCCCCCTCCCCGCCCCCCCCCCCCCCCCCCCCCCCCCCCCCCCCCCGCTCTTTTTGCTGTTATTTCCTGAAAAAGTGGGCACTATTTAATGTTAAAGTGCTGGGGACAGTTGGCAGGTTTTTTTTAAAGATTGATGAAGAATTTACATTTGTATTTATTTTTGTTTTTTAAAGACAGAATCTTTTCAGTGCCAGAAATTCTGTAGGATTTCAGTTCTCAAAAACACCAGTCATAGTCTTGCTTCTGAATTTTTAGTAGTTCTCGTTGTATGTGCTTTAGCGTAAGGCAAAGATGTTTGTTTTGGTTTGGTTTGGTTTTTCCCCCCCCTAGCATTTTACCTAGCATGTTGCTATTTTAAACAGATGCAGAGGTTAGTTTTTCTCAGGTACACACAAAAGCAAAAATAAGAAAATAGAAAATCCTGCCTTGGGTGTTCCAAGTTCAATCACTTTTCACTTTGCCTTTGAAATTGTCAGCTTAAAACCCACCACAAGAAGGGATGCTCTTGCTTTCCATTCATGTGGAAAGCACTGGGATCTTCCTGAAATGCAAGCAGAGTTTGTAGGCAGTCAGCAGGTCCCTTGGTGGTGAGCAGAGAAAACTCATTCCCCTTCAGGCAGTTTTGATGTAGAACTGGACTTCTAATATGTTGTATTGTATAAAGTCTATGAGTGCCTTTAGTATCGTTAGGATTTTTGACTTTTGAAAGGCTGAAGTGGTAAAATATTAGTAAATTACATGAGTATCAAGTACTCAGGATAATGGGCTCAGGAGCGTTGGCACTGCTCTAATATAGCCTGACTCTTCAAAGCCCCCACGCTTTGCAAGGCTACTGCGCCCTCAGGTACAGGACTTTGTAACGACGTCAAGCTGAACAGCAGCTTAAATCACTGCGTGCTTTGGTGGTAGGACACTTTCTTACCCTCTCTCTTCTCTCCCATGTTTCTTATATATCTAGTGCACATTCTGGATTGCCCTTCCCGTTTCTCATGTTGTTAAAACCGCCTGGTCACAGGCAGAGAAATACAGGGCCAGGCAGTGCGGGGCTGGGAGGGAAATGTGGGAGAGGAAGCGTTCTACGGAGGTGGCAATGTGGTGAGTCTTCACACACTAAAATACTGTGTGTAAATGGCTCCTCTTTGAAATAGTGAACATGGTTTTTACTAAACATCTTATTTTTTTAATAAAAAGTAGCATTTACTGGTTATTTTAAATCAAATGTATTTTACAGCTCACCCTACATTTTTTAACGTTTGCACAATTTACAGTATCAGGAAGAAAAACTTGTCTGGGGAGAGTGGACTCCTGGTAAAAGCAGCTTCTTTTTCTTTCCCTTCAACTTCAGATGCGACTTCAGTCTTGCACGCAAACTGTGTTGGCTACTACTTGGGGAATTTGGCCAGTTGCGCAGTACCACACACTATTTCTGTTAGCTGGATGTGTCCCTCGGTAGCTCAGTTTTGGCACCTTTACGCAAGTCATTGCTGTCAAAACTATACTGGAAATAAAAGGCACTTATCTCTTTCTTCCTTTCATCTTCTGGCCACTTTTTCACTCCCCTCTCCCCTGCTAGCTTCTCTATCTCCTCCACAGCTTCCAACAAATCTCACGTATATTGCGTCGATAGCCTACGTACTGCTTTGGATGATCCTCTGGCTAGGCCTGGCTGTGTATGTGCTAGGTTCTGTCCTGCCCACTCAAGTCTCATGCACTCCAGTGCCTCCCAGGTGTTGGAGGCTCTTTGGGCCCAGAGACTGAGATGTGAATGGACTAGGGACCTGCAAACATGAAGCTCATTTTCTAACTGTCACAGGGAGATAAAGGTTGGAATTTGTACAGGCAGAGCAGAGATTTGTTCAGTTTTAGGAATTCATTGGGAATAAAAAAAAAGATCTTCTAAAAATTAAAATAAATAAAGGTTCCTGTTAGGAATGGAGGATAAGTGCCTCAGAACCTTTACAGATAAGGGTTGGCACAGTGGTGAGGATCAGGAACAGGCTTAAATCTGGCACAATCACTACATTATTTAAAGCTGTTAAGTTAACTAAAGTTTCTTTGAATACAAACGTAACCTGATGAAGTAAGAGTTTTGTGAAGATCCACCTTTTTCATAGAAACAAGCAGTTTCAGGCACATTTCTACACTTGCAGGAGAAATATCTGACAAAATTAGGAAATGGTACAATGTCACTTCAATAAATCAATCTAAGGGGTTTAGAATTTTTCATCATATGAAAATTTGACATAGGAGGGTTTTTTTTTCCTTCAGTTTAGAGAGCAGGAATAGGAATGAAGGCAGCAGGGAAGTGTCAGAATTTCCCTGACACAGAAAAGCGATTATTCTAAGGGATCCTCTCCACCTATGCAGGGCAAGTGCGACCACAGCCACTTTGATTCGTCATGGCTAAATCATTGGATATCAAATTCTTTAAATGTTCAAATGCCTTCTTGAAAGACTAAGGATGTATAAGGAAGTATTTCATGGAACCAGGCCCTAAAGACTCTGTTGAGTAACTCTCTCCCTCCAGAGCATGTGTGTTTTCTTTTTCCTTTTCTGGGAGGAGAATCACAACCTTTAACATACATCTGCAACTAATATACACAGTACTCAAGAAAATTACAGGCACCAAGTAGAATTGGTGTTGAGGTATTGTTTTGTATCAGCTACTCAAACAGCAAAGAAGGGGTTGCGGTGCATTTGCAGTTGAATGTGTCCTAATTGCTGGCCTTCTTTGTGTTCAAACACAGTCAGCTATATTTAAACTTTGTGAGTGAAAGGATAATTGGCAGTCATCTGCTTGCCACTTTTTTATTTATTTCTTCTGTTGCCCAGCGTCAGGCCTGACAGTTAATGGTAGTGGTTTAAACAACCAATGAAACTGTGAACTTTTATTCCGAAAAAAAGATGAGTGCTACCAAAGTGCAGAATGAAAAGGCAACATCTACCAGACGTAATTCTGTTTTGGTTTTTTTTTCTGATTAAAAGCGGTTTTGGCAAGTTCAGAAGGGTTGCTTTTGAAATAAGTCATTTTACTTACACAGCCAGAGCAAGTGTAATCCTTCGGGGACAAGCGGACGTCCCAGGTCATCATGGTATGAACTGCTCTAGCCTCAGGGATGAAGCATGGCATCCTGCTTTCATTACTTGGGCTGTAGGCATCTCTGTCTGTGTTCCTCTGCCTCGGCTCTCAACTCTGTATCCTTAGGAGTGAGCTGAGAGGGAGAGCTACAGCTCCCCAGGGGCACAGCATCTTTCTTCCAGCCTTTTGACTTTTTAGCCCTGAGCATTTAAAAAAATAAAGATGTCTTCCTGTTATGCCTTGCTGCAAACAAAACTGAATGGCAGCATTTCACACCGTGTTTATTTTAGTGAATAGCAAATCCAAAAAATATGCTGCCACCCAGCTATTTAAGTCTTTGGAAACACATCTGCTATGAATTTTGCCTTATTCTTTGGAAGTTGAGATAAACAATGGCTTTTGATCTGCAAATAGCAAAAATCATTTTGGGGAAAGATTTCCAAAGGCTTGATGCAGTAATTTTCAGAGCTCTCTCTTATTTATATAGTCAACTTGGTATTTGTCTAATGGGATCTCCAGAAGGTGAGCAAGTGAATGTATATATAATTTTGTAGGTGATTTTGACTCATAAGCCAAGAGTGCCCATTTCACTCTGTGGTATGGATGTTTGTCACTGGCCACATGGTACATGAGCACGTTGTACTACAGCTTGTGCATTCAGTGGTCTATCAGAAAGCTATACCCTTTGCAGCGCAAAATCTGCCGGACCTGGAGGGAAACAGCAGGGTGAATGACTTTCTTTCAGCTACAGGGGTGAAAGACTTCGGGGTGAGCTTGGGGCTTTGGCCGTGCTGCCTGCCCTTTTTTGGCTCTGTATCAAAAGCTCTCCTGATCGTCACCAGACCCTGGAAGAAGGTTTCTCCCCTTGCAGCTCCCTTGAGGACAAATAAAGCCTTTCACTTGGTGCCTGCTGCGGAGGCAGCACCAGGAAGCAGGCAGCTCTGCAGATTTGCCCATCCTTGGGTGAGGGAAGGTGGTACGCCGTCACAATGAAATCACTCTTAACTCAAGCTGGGTTACGTAAAATGCAAACAAAAGCACTTCTTTACAGTATCTAAGATAATGCAGCTGCTAGTCTTTTAAAAAGAGAAAGGAAACATCACCAACAGAGCGAGTGCTGGAAAGAGGTCTGTGTCCAGTTTGCCGGATTCAGGGGCACAAAGACCCATCAGACATGGTCTTGCTGTCAGCAGCTTAAGTAAAGCTTTTCTTTACTTATTTGCTTATGTCTTCTATGAAGTTTGTCATTATATGGTTTGTTTTGGATGGTTTTGCACTTCAGTGGGGTTGTTGACATTTATTAAAATTAGAAATCATCTGTTGCAAGCAACACACAAGTTCGTATCTCATAAATTCCTGACTAGTGAAAGTAACTCGATGGATGGAACAGCTTTTGCAACATTGTTGCATTATTGTGTAAACTCTGTGGGGAAAAAGGTATTTGTTCCACTAGTTCCAGGCCAAGATTGGAAAAGTGCTGCAAGCACAGGAGGGGACATGTGTAAAGGAGGTTCCTTGGGAGTGAGACTTACTCGGCTGGCGAATAGTCTCCCAGCAGGAGCAGCAAAAGCTACCCAACTGCAAGCATGTAAAATCAGAGCTGGAAATGCACTAAAAAGTACGTGAAAAGCACTGTTTTGCAGTGGCAAGGAGCAGGGTCTTTTGCAGTTGTGGTGTTTTTTATTGTTCTGTGTTTAGGCCAAGTCAGGAATGACAGTGGAGGACACAGGACTGAGCATACGAGCCATCCACCTGCACCAGACACACTGGGCTAAGGAGGTACAGATGGATCTCACTTTTTGGCTGGATGGAAGAGCCACCCCTACATCCCTCCCACCCCCATCTGTGGCAGAGGGAAAGCAGAGGGAAGCAAAAGAGACGGGAAGGAATTCTCCCAAGCAGCAAAGACATAACTGACCAGGACATAAAGACATAAGTGAAATGAAAGGGAAAACCAAAGGAAATTCTCTGTCAGTATTTTGAAGAGGAGTTGCATTGCACTCACTTTTACCTAGGCTTAAGATAAATATATACTTAGATGAATTTAGAAGAATATTTAAATGAATTCTAGGCAACCGGGTCTTGACAGTGAGAAGTCCATTGAATAAACAAGTGCTGTCTGCCTTTTAAGCCCATTGCTGTTTTTAAAGAAATGATGTCAAAGAGTTTTTAATTCAGGCACTAATTAATAAAGTGAATTCTAATGCTTATTAGAACTCCATACTTCTGCTCCAGTGAATTTGTCTCAGTTATATATATGCCATAGAGGAAATAAATGCCAGCAAACTAAACTTCATGCATATCATATATGAAGTAAATGAGATTTGATCCAAAATGTTTCTATACAAACATTGATTATCATAATAACAAAAGAAGAGAGTCCAGTAAGAGCTCTGCAAATAGCAACTTTGCATCTCAGACTCAGGATTAAGTGGTTCAAGTTATGCAAATTTATAAGAAGGACCTGAGTTTTAAAAATACATGCAAATGATTTCTGATCCTAATCCTTTTAAATGTCAACAAAAGCTATCAAATATGAACACTTTTGAGTAGTTCAAATTTCCATTTGTTAATGGGACCTTAATCTCTTTGAAAGGGCATTGTTGCAGGAGTGGTTTTCATGTTTTGATGCAATTTGGGATCACTGTGATTGTGATTTGGCCAGTGTAATAATTGTACCAAAGAGAAATCAGAAGTCGGGTTCCATGACATTTGGTAGATGCCAGATATCTGAGGGATTCACTCTGACATGAAAGACTCCTGCAGTAAAGGCTGGTGTGGTTCAGAGAACCAAAATTCCTTGCTTGTCCTCTAATGTAATATCTTCCCTCCATGACACTCTGATGGATGTAACATCCCTAAGTGGATTGCTCTGAGCCAGGGAATTTCTGTAAGAGTGCTGGACATCATTGGCTGAGTTGCGTTGATAGTGGGCACTGAAATACTCTGCCATAGAACCGCAGGGCAGTTTTTAGCAGGTTTGCATATTTCATTCGTGAAATTGCAGCGTGGGTTCTTCTGTTGAGAATTCATGACATGCAAGGAATAAGAATGTATCAGGTAGGCCCTGTCCATAGGCATTGATAGGTTCTTGGGCACGATGATGTGTCTATATATGAAAAAATAACTAATCACCTTCAGTTCAGTCCAGTTCATTGAAATGATGTTTTTCTAAACCACTGAAATATGAGCACATAGCTGTCAGACTGGTGGAGCCTTGCTTTGTCTGCTAGAAAATCCAGGTACACAGTCACGGGAGGAAAGTGAGAAACCAGTGGGTAGCTATCAGGCATCTCCAGGAGAGATGCTGACAGCTGGCCACGCAGACCCTTGCACTGAACAGGGTAGCGGGTTTTGGTCACTGTGCTTTGAGAGTGTCACGGAAGGATAAAGGGCTGGGCACCCTCTTTTCCCCCTCTGCTCTGTGCCAACATTTTTGCTCCCATTTCAGTGTATTCAGTGTAGTGGTAGCAGATAACATGAACATTTGGATCCTTTAGCAAATGCATTGGCTTAGAGAAAAACAGAGGAGGCCCAGCACTTTCAGCAGAGTGGACATTCTTCAACAGAGCGACTGTCCCAGTGGGTCCAGCCAAGGTGTGGCTGTGACTGCAGCCCACTCGAGCTTCACCTTCAGCTGCTGTGCACCTCTCTTCTAAACACAGCAGTACACTGCTGCTGAACACTAATGCAGCGTTGCTGGGCTTGTGATTTCATTGTGACTTTCCAGTGTTTAATACTGTTTTGGCTCTTATAGTCACATTCTCAGTTGTTTTTTTCAGTGGTTGCTGGGCTGCTTTGGTGTTGAAAACTTCTGAAAACAGGATCCTGCCATGCCCAAGCATTCAGAAATTAGGAGAGAGACAGAGAAGTTCCTGGGTTGTTGTTTATTATTATTATTATTATTATTATTATTATTATTATTATTATTTTAAATGAAGTTATAATATGCTTTTTATGTCATACTCGTGTTTCTGGAGGCCTGATTCATGACTTTCATACGTTTGTGGCTGGCAGTGCTGCTATTGACTTCAAAGGTCTTTGGCTCAGGCCATATATCGCTGCAGCATTTATCCCGGGAAGGCTTCTTCACAGTACTTTACAAAGATGAGGTGACCTGAAGTTCAATATCACAGTCCTTTGGGAGGCAAAAGTGCCTTTGGGACCAGACTGGGTGTTTTTTTCAGTTCCGGACTCTTAAGAAAATCCTGATGTAAGCAAGCATGAGATGCATTAACACATTTTGTGATTGTCCAGGCTCAATAATGATCAAAATAAATGTGAGATTGTTTTCCAAAGGAAATTAAATGAGACCGTAGAAAGCATGTGCAGCAATTTCATAGCATTATATAGCAACTTCTACCTTTTTACTGTGAAAGCCTTATGGAAGTACACTTGATGATGTGAGGGTCTCCAGGCAGCCTGGCTTCATGTGAGAGGGTCTCCTCTGGGATGAGAGCTCTGCCTGGGCTCCTTGTTACTTAGGTAAGGACAGGAAGACGGGGGGATTGTCCATGAGTTACTTCAACCTCTTCTGCCTGTGAGTGGGACTGAGGAGCATGTTGGCTCTTCTCTGATGTGAGGGATATTACCTCTTTCTGTTCAGCTAGTCCCTTTATTATGGTATCAAAGCGAGGAAAAAGGTACAAACTCAGACAGCAAAGCTAAATGGAGAGAGTTTTAAATGTGAAAGATCCCCAACAAGAACAGAAGCAATTCTTTCATTCCAAGTTTTGATAGTGCTTTGATAACCCCACCATTATGTCCACCGAGCAATTTTTTTTTTTTTTTAATCTAGAAAAATCAATTGATTCTGCTCTGTCTCTTCCACTTTATCTCTAGCAAACCACTTTTAGGCTCTGCTCCCTTGATTCTTGTTCAGTAGAAGATCCTTATTCTCCAGTTCTTTTGCATTGCAGTGCCTACCAAGTGTGAGAAAAGTGGGGATGCTCTCCATCCAGCCTCAATGACTGCAGGAGCCCCTCTACCTGTGGTGGCCAGCAGACCTGACATGCTGGACCCTTACCAGTTCCAGCTCTGCCTTGGCCATGGAGATGAGGAGAATTATCCATGGGTTGGGATTTTCCAACAGGTCCATGAAGGAGCCTAAAAACACAGACCATACAACAAAAACCAGCAAATGAGTAGGTTGGTGGTATTAAACAATTTGTTTGCATTATAGTGATTTCTTGAAGAGAATCTCACTCATGTGAGTAAATTTTTTTTTTCAGTGCAATGAATGTGTAAGGTAACAGAGCTTTCTTTTGCCTTTGTTCATGACATTTCCAGTCCTATAAGGCCCAAGAGCTTATACCCAAGAGCTCCTTCCTGCTGCAGGAGAGAAATGGAAAAAAGTTGGAAAAGTCAAGGTTCTTGGCTTTTGTGAGGATGCTCAGGTTTATCAGTACACAGCCAAAACGGGATGTTTTGCCCAGTCATAAAGTAGGCTTAACCCCTTTGTAGCTCCTGTTTCATTACCTCTTACTTACGCCAGCTATTCTTGGTAGGACTTCAGGGCTAAGACCATCCTTGTGATTACTGCAGCATCTGGCCTCTTCGCCACTAAAACAGCTTTCCCCGACCCAGCGGTACGCCTTATACCGTATGCTCCCCACTGCCCCCACGGTCTTCTGACCCGTTTGCTGCACCTCTGTTACCTATCACCTCCGTAAGTTTGTGTAGGTGCCTTAACCTCTCCAGCTGCCCCGGAGAACTGCTGGGGGAAAAGCGCAGTGGGCGGGAGATGTGGCGTCTCGGGGAGATGATGACACATCAGGCTGACACGCGGTGTGAGGTGGGGTGGTTGTTATGCTGATCCACAAAGTCTCATCTCTCTGGCCCTGGATTTCTGCTTGGATCACACACCTGCTCACAGAAGAAAAGATCTGAAATACAGGCTTGTTTATATGAAGCGAGCAGGCCTCCTGTAGCAGAGTTGGTAGATTGCTCTGAGCTGGTTTTGGCTGGTTCTGCTCCTTCCTGGATGAAGTCACAGCAGAGTCATCCTTAGTTTCAGTGTCTTTAAATGCAAACTCAGTTGTCCTTAAAAGAACAAAGCTGGACTGGGATGGGGTGGCGTGGCTGCATTTTAAACTTCCTGAAGCCCCTCTGCCCTTTTATTTTCTTTAATCCATAAAATGTGTATTTAAACAACACAAAATTATCGTCCATTGCTCTTCCCTCAGTCAAGGTAATGCTGCAAGCTTGACGTTATCGGTTGTACTGGTGAAATTGGATCCTCTTGTAGTATTGATTCTTCTGTACTTTGGTTGGGGCTTGCGGGATTTGTATTGATCTGCCAAAGAAAATGCTGAGGAGCAGGTGAGCAAGGGCTGTTGTCTGTGTCATTTGGGAGCTAATAGAAGCTCTTGTTCTTTGCCAGCAGCCTGTTGCACACCTGGACATTGATTCATTGTGAGCAAAGTTGGCTTTAATTAGAACCAGGCTTTCCAGTGTTTGTACAGAGTGCTTTGACCCTGGGCCACAGCAAGTTCATAAAGACAGACTCTCAGGCTGAGTTGTTCATTTATTATGTAGTCTTCTGAAAAAGAAACCATTAAAATAATCGGACTAAAATTTTTTGTATGTGCTGAACTTGAAGTAGTCTTTTCTAAAACAAAACTCAATGGGATCTATAAAATCTGTTCAGAAGTATGCATCTAGACCTCCATGGGCATTGTGCATTGAAATAGGTATTGCTTACCCTGATGTTTTCCTGGGCTGCTAGAGACGCAGATTTGATGCATGCAGCTCTAAGGGCAGATGCAGAATCCTTGACTGGTCTGAAAGAGCCTGAAAACAGGAATTCCTTCTCTCAGCCTGAAACCTTCAGCATTAGAAAGGCTTTCCCCAGAACCCTAAAAGAGACTTCACTCATTTTTTCCAACCTCAAAACAATTTTATGGCAGAAAAAGACTTGTTTTGCTTTTTTCTTTCTTTATTGAGGAGGAGCAGGGCCTGGCTAGATTTTTGCTTTTAGACTTTATTTCACACAAAAAATCCCCAGTACTGTTAAGTGGTTCACATACAATTGCTAAGTATCAGAGATAACATCAAAGCGTTCATGTATGCCAGTGTGTGTGCAACAGAAATTCTTTTTCTATATGAAATAATAAAAGTATAGACACTAGATACATGACTAAAAGTAGGCTAAAGCTATTTTCCCATGCCATATCCTCCAAATGAAACATGAAAAGAACACTCTTACTGAATTATCAAAACATTTCTCTATTATTTATTCAAAGCTGCCTGAAATGATCAAGAAAAGTGACTCAGTGAAAAATGACTGTGTTATTTTATAGAATTGTAGTAATAAAGTAGTACAATCAAACCCAGAAGTCTGGTAAATTACAGCTGTAAGTTCTAGCCACCTCATACATAGATGTGCTGATTAATATAATTGGGGGGGGGGGGGGGGGGGGAAGAGGAAAAAGGGCCCTTGCAATAGCTCTTATGAGCCAGGTCTCAGCCGAGTACCAGCCTCTAGCAGTCATACTCTTCCTGCAACCTCCAAGCAGCCGTTGCAGCATTGACAAAACTAAGGAGCTGAAGCTCCCTCACCTCACAGCACCCACAAGAAATTCTTGGTTTGTTTCAGGCTCAGGAATATGCAGGAGTGCTGCAGGCTTTCTGAAAGCTTTGGGGCAGGCTGTGTTGCTAGAGCAGGGCTGTGGAAGATCTTCACATCCTTGACTCTGGGGGAGGAGGCATGGTGTAGTTTCATGCAGGCCTTGAAATGTGTGGTTGATAATATCCTTACGTCAAGATGAAAAGCATAGTTGATTTTTTTATCAATTTGAAAATTACGCCCTAATGTGTTCTAGATTCAGATACAACATTGACCTAAAGATGCAATAAATAAGGTGGCCTGCTTTACTGCTTGTCGCAGCCTTAGGACAAGATAGTATCTGAATTCTTCCTTTTAGGTTAACTACTCAGTATGCTTCCAAAGTGGTTTAATTCTTGATTTGGACTAAAAAGCCTGTGGGAGATGTAGAGCAGAGAATCTGCAAGTTCTGTCAGAGCACATTAGAAAGTTTGCCTATTGCATTTGACTTTTCTTTTATGAAATAGAAAAGTGCTTGTTAAATCTGTAGTAAGAGACTCTCTTTGTGGACTGGTCTAGTACAAAAATTGATGTAAATTACTTAGTTATCTTTAAACATCATCCTTTCCCAAAAGAAGCATGGCAAAATTAATGAAAGTCACTAAAAATATTACATTACTAAAATGTTACAGGACTTGTGTAACTGTACAGAAAACAACTGGTCTGCATGGTTGATATTGCACAAGGATAGGCATTGACAGGACTGTGCCTTTAATTTATATGGGCTCACTGAAATATGTGGGGCCAGCGCAATCTTCTTTTTAGATCAACTTCATTTCTGCCATAGCAGCTTGTAAACCACGTGACAGCACCTTGACAACATGTATCTCCTTAACTGGTATTTGTGATCATCATAACCATTTCACTTACGTTGTTTTCTCCCCCTGTATTTGCTGGGCCTCTCTATGGCTTCTTGTGCTTGGTTTGTAGGGTTCCACCATCCCCAACAGCCCTCACTCAGCTGAGCAGCCACCTTGGCCTGGATTGTCCATACCATATGTGGAAGAAGCTTTTTCCTTTTGGTGTAGCAACACAACCCTTTTTCTGGGGACCCTTTCCCCAGGATCGGCTGGTGGGGCGTGGAGGTGGGCTGGCTGGAGGGGACGAGTGAGTGTGCCATGCTGCCTGCTCCGTCTCCATCCCTGAAAGCCAAGCAGGAAAATTGATTACCTGGGTCTGCATTATTGTTTCCATGTAGAGCTTCCCAGAGCAAGCCCTGGTCGTGCTGGTATTGCTGCACGGTGAAGGGGCTGAGCTTGCTGTATGGGCCCAGCGTACCTGCACTGGTGGGTGACCTTAGCTCCCTGAGGGTGTTTTCCAAATCACTGTTGCTTGACAGTGTCCTGGTCTCAGTGTGGTGTTTTATAACAAATAGTGGAGACCAGATAGACTAAAATGCATCCCAAGAAGGTTCCAGAATGAGTTATGTTGAACGATGGACGAGTACGTAGAAGACAGTCAAGTCAATAACTAAACGAGAGAAAATGTGTAGTAAATCAACCAGTTGGAGCAAGTCCAGAGGAGGCCACGAAGATGCTCAGAGGGCTGGAGCACCTCTGCTATGGGGACAGGCTGAGAGAGTTTGGCTTGTTCAGCCTGGAGAAGAGAAGGTTTCAGGGAGACCTTACAGCACCTTCCAGTACCTGAAGGGGCCTACAAAAAACTTGAGGAGGGACTTTCTACAAGGCCTGTAGTGATAGGACAAGGTGTAATGGGTTTTAATTGAAAGCAGGGAGATTTAGATTAGATTATCAGGAAAAAATTCTTCCCAGAGAGGGTGGTGAGGCACTGGAACAGGTTGCCCAGAGAAGCTGTGGATGCCCCAGCCCTGGCAGTGTCCAAGGCCAGGCTGGATGAGGCTGTGAGCAACCTGGTCTAGTGGAGGGTGTCCCTGCCCATGGCAGGGGGGTTGGAACTGGATGATCTTTAAGGTCCCTTCCAACCCAAAACATTCTGTGATTCTATGAAATTAATTTGATTTTCTACTTTTGGAGGACTAAGTTGCCTAGTGAAGGAAAACACCAGATATATCTTGATTTGATGTATCTTGATATCAAGAAGCTTTTGAGACTGTTCTGCAGGACTGTGTTTTAGACATAAGCTAAGGAAACATGGCCTAGATGTAATCTCCATGAAGTGGGTGTACAGCAGTTTGATAAATTGCTCTCAAAAATACTTATCATCAGTAGTGTTCTATCAGACTAAAATGCCATCTCAAGCAGGATCTTGCAGGGGGCAGTTCTTGGCCCAGTTCTACTCTGTACTTCAGTTTTCATTTGAATATAGGATTACCAAATACCCTTGCAAAATTTGCAACCGTTACCAAGCCAGGAAAATTGCAAGCAGTGAGGAGGACAGCACTGGTAATCAAAACAGTCTTCACAAATTGAAGCAAAGAGGTAGTACAGCTTTCCTTCAATTGGCATACTCCTCCTTCGGTCTGATTTTCATACAAACACAGCACACAAAGAAAGCATTATCAAAAACCAGGTAAAATTCCAAAGCACTGGAGAGGTTAATGACTGTCAAGTAATTTATGCCCTATGCTAAGGTCTGTAAGAATTTAAAATAAAGACTTTTGAACAAATGCCTTGGAGAAATGCTGAAGCTACCACATAGAAACGTACCATTTCATGTTTTCACCAAAATGCTTGGGGTTTTGGGATTGTCAGACTTGAAGGTTGTGACCTGAGAGGGCAAGTAGAGACCAAAAGGTTTGGGAGGTTACATCAGAGGAAGGGAATTATCAAAAGACAGTATGCCTGTGCTTGAAAACCAAGATGGAAAATGGGAAATAAAAGAGGAAACAATCTTCATTGTAATCCCATTGTCCATGCTGACTGCAGTGACAAAGGAAAAAGATATCAGCAGTGAAATAATTAGCCATTTCAAATTCATTACATTTTAATAATTCAAACACTATTAATAATGCAGGCAAAAAGAATATTTCAAATATATTTTTGTCAAGGTCCTTCTATAATATTCTCTTCCTCACTGAAGCAAAGAAGTTTACACTTCTCACCACCTGCAATGTAAAGAGAACAAGAGAGCTCTAAAATACCTAACTGCCTTTTGTAGCAGCTTTAATGAGCTTTTTCATATTGCTCTCAAGAGGGCAGCTTTCCCTGCATTTCTAAACATGCTCTCCAGGCAAATTCAAGCAGCATGTTCCTGATGAAATTTTGCTATTTTTAGAAATAAATGAAGCACGATACATCATTTTCCCTCCTACACCTTTGTGGATGCTTTAATATAAAGACCTGTGTTCAGAAGTTAATTACAGCATCCTAGATTGCACACCAAACAACTACAAGTGGGTGCTATTGTAAAGGGAAAAGAAAAGGAACAGTGCCGTACAAATGTCGCTTTGGAGTTCTTTTTATGACTGATTACCACCCCAAGAAAACAGTGCTGACTTGTTTGCCACAAAAGGGATTAAACTGCCTCGCATGACACCCTGGGAATGGACGCCCAGGTGAAAGGCACGTTACAATACAACAGGGTATTTTGGGTAATTGCTAAGGAAGGAAAGAAATATCACAAACCAACTTGTCAGGCATATTTGGACCCTTTTTGAACTTGTACGCAATCTTATATGCTGTTTCACTTCGGAAGAGAAATTGACAATAGAAACAGGAATGTCTCATTTCTTCATCTGCTAGTACAGCAAGTTCTGTTTCCCTGAAGACAGCAGGAGTCAAACGAGGGCATAATTTCATTGCCCATGGCTCAGTCTTTTTCAGCTGGTGTTTGGTCCTTAGGTTTTTCTTGGAAGGTTTTTCCAGGGTTTTCCTGGCTTCACTATTGCCTCCTTGGTCAAATTCTCATGTCTTTCTGCCCTTCTTCCCCAGACTTGGATGTTTCTGAGCAAAGCCTCCAAGCGATCTGAACCAGTTTTATAACATTTCATTGAGTTCATCATAACACACTTCTCAGCAGTGATGAGAGGTTTCTATGTTGCATTAATGGTAGTTTACCTTCGGTCTCTGTGCTGGAGTGGAGCACTGCTAGAATTTTGACTCAGAGTAAAACGTTTGGGCTGCTGAATTATCAGCATTATTACCTGAAAAGACTCTGGGGTTTCATTTTATTTCTACTGTACTGGCCAGCTGTGGCATAATGAAAGTACAGCCTATGGCAATACAGTTACATCCTGAGCTGGAAAATATTTACCTTGTCTGTTCATTCAGCAAAAACACACTCACTCTAATGCATATTTTCCCAACACCTGCATATGGTACATCTCCAGGTTGCCAATTTGTCTGATGTGCTTTGCTGATATCAGTTAAGCTCTGTGTTTGTCGTAACATTTTGCAGTAAGTTCTGGCAAACATATTCATTATCAAACAAAAATAAAAATAACTAGTGATGTTAACTAGCCTCTTTCAGGGCAAATATATATTTTATAAGAATTAAAACATTCCTGTCCTTTCATTACCTTTGGGGTGCATTTGAACATCTGTTTTGTTGCTGGTTCTAGAAAACCATCAAGTTGTACAGAGTGAAGTGATCCTCTATGTGGTACCTCAAGTAGATAAAGACAGGAGTTCAGCAGAAATCAAAGAGAACACAGACATTCATGTGACTGACAAGGGTACTGAGAGCTAAGTTACACATACACCAACAGACAATCAGTCCACCACACTTTCTGCTCTTGAGAAGTGAAGTCAATTGCTGACTATTAGTCATTAAAAAGAAATATCTTTTCGTGCACATATGAAGCACCAAATACCAGCAGCATCTAGAGCTGTGATTCTAGCGTAGCTGGATCCTTTCTGTGGGTTGATCAAGCAGAAGAAGTTCTCATTCATAAATATCTCACTTTGAATCAGGAAACAGCAAGTGAAGTAGATACAGAGGAAAGGTGAGTGTTTAGTTGCAGGGGTCTCTGCTGGCACAACACAGACATGCTGGACATGCTTCATTGTTACACAGCCCATTCTGCTTGAGCTCTTGCCCATGAAAGGGGAAAGTAATCTTTGCAACTCCATGGAAACTCAGAGGCTGAAGTAATAGCAATCCTGAGCTTGAAGAGAGGAGTCAGAATTCAGACCTTGTGCAGATACCAATTGCTCAGAGGGATACCATAACTTGGACTATATGTGGGTAAACTGAATCCCATCTATGTGGAACAGAAGTTGCAATTAAGTGAGAACGCCATCACAGTACAGTATGATAGAGATTAAATTTATATATAAACATAGATAAACAGGTATTTTTAAAACTCATTTGGGAAAATACACTCAAGCAGTGTGCTTTACTCTGCTTAAGTTAGGTTCTCCTGCCATCCTCCTTTCCAAATACTGCAGAACATTTGGCAGCACCTAACAGTGCTCCTTTATTTGATAGTAACTTCTGGCTGATGGACTTTACTTTTATAACGAGCAGTATGGAGTACAAAAGCAACACAGGCGAGCAGCAAGATCTATGTGATAACTAGCAGTATCTCAGGGGAAGAGACAGTCAAGTAACAAGCTGATGTTATACCTCTCTCTAGTGAATCTTGTCAGGTGCCTCCTCTGGTAATTTCTAATTTATGTCTGCTCAGATTTCTGTCTCACGAATCAAGTTACAAAGCACTAACCTCTGAAGAGCCAGTTATGTTTGTCTGGCTAAATGTACAGAGCATAATATACGGCGTGTGACTTCACACTAGTGGTTGTTCAACAGCCTTCAGATTTTGAAAGACTTCTTTTTCTTTCTTGGTATTTATTTTATCATTTTCCTATGGGTGGCTTTTGACATTTAAGTGATAATTATCTAGCTCTCACTTGCCTAGATTTCACTTCAGCTGGGATAGAGGGATTAAAACAAATGCCAGTGAGTATCTCAAATGCACTCTTCTATTCCATTGCTGACGTCTTGCTTCATGTATTTTTACTAGTACTACTTAAAACAAACTGGCATACCCAGAATGTCCCCTATCCTTAACATAAGTTTGACCATATGTTTTATGTCCAGAGATGAAGTCCTGGCCACGCTGAAGTGGAAGTTTTGCTGTTGGCTTCGCTGTGAGTGGGATGTCACCTCAGATCATCAGACCAGGATATATTGTCTCCCCTTGGTTTTCCTTCACTGAATTATCTGTTAGCAGATTTTAAGGCAAAGCAGAAGAAAAAACTATCTTTATACCTCTCAGTAAGGTTAAATTCCCTCTCTTTCTACTGTATGTAAGATCACAAGAGAGAAATCTGCAGAACACACAAGAGGAAAAGTTATGGGCAGAAGGTAAGAATAAGGTCCCGAGATAAGGAGCAGGGTAAAATGTTTTGTAAATCTATTATATGTAGTCATTAAGGCATGATAAAAGTCTGGTATTTCATCTCAGCAAGGATAATGAAGACTAGCCTTTTTACAAAGATTCATAGCACTAATGCCAGAGGGGTTATTAGGTCTGACTTGTGCGATACAAGCCCTTAAATTACTCTCATTTACCCTTTTGTTGAGCTCAGTAACTTACGTTTGATTGCTGTCATCCAGAAAAACATCCAGTCCTGATGTGATGACCTCCAGAGACAGAAAATCCACTGATAGCCTTGGTAGCTTAATCACATTTGCTGTTGCAATAGATATTTGTTTTTATTTGAAACTGCCTGTTCTCGGTTTTCAAACATTGTGTCTTACTGTAACTTTCTCTGCCAGACTAAAAGGCCTTTTGTTTTACATGGTGCCTTGTCCCTTATGACTCAAAATGTGTGTTCCCTTCTTATATTGCAATAGAAGGCTAAAGCATTTTTGCTCTTATTAGCCATCCTCATCGAGCTGCATACTGAGAGTGGGGTGTTGCTGCACCAGCCACCGCATGAGAGACAGAGACAAATGGAGATCCAAAACTAGCTGTCCTTGTACCCGGAGCTTCGGTTTTGCCTCTTTATAGAAAAATCTGTCCAAATACACAGACTGCATCCAGCCAAGTATCATGATGGTTTCAGAACATTCAAAGATGTTCATGGATTTTCAAAGCCAGAATATTTTATAAACAAGCTTTGTGACTGTCTAGCCCAGGTGTGGAAAACCTGCAGCCCAGAAATAGGGGGGTTTGAGGCTGGGGCTTTATTTCACAATGTACATAGGGATACAAATTTTCTATTCCTTGATATTATCAGACAATACTGAGGATTATATCAGTCTGCTACCTTACAATTAGACTCAGTAGTCCTATTTTGCCCTGATTTACCCCTTTTCCTATGCCTGATTTAGCCTGGCACTCTGGATAGCAAAGGCCATGCTCTGAGGTAAGGTTTTGGCTGAAGCTCATCTCTGTTTCCATAGGAATAGTAACTCGTTCAAATGCACTTATTTGTGATATTTAGAGAGAAAAGGAGAGAGGTTATTTCAGTTTGCTTGACAGAATTCTCTTGTGTGAGCAATACGCCCCTAATGCATGAACACCAACGACGAGGCTTGTAAAGTGCTGCCCAGGTCTTGGAGCCTTTCTCACAGAACGCTTACCCGGTTTTCTGTGACAGAGAGGGAAACATCTCTTCTTCACTTTCCCAAATCATAGCCCTAATCCCTTTTAGTAACCCTGTGCTTTTTCAAGTCATTTCCAATTTTGGGAGACTGTAAAAAGCAACTAAAAGGGCACGATTTGTTTTTGAGGGCAAATACTTTACGGTTCAGTGGAAGGTGTGTGGCAGTTTGAGATCCCTACCTCTTCCCTCTGTTATGGTCCCACTCAGGTCTGGTACGTGATGGGCTCTCAGAGTTTAGCTTCCAGTAAGAGACGAACAAGGAGGACTAACCACAGCTCAGTTTGTGTGTGTACGTGTGGCCGTGAGAGAGATGAGGGAAGAAGGGGGAGCAGTACAGAAGCAATGGCTGTCTAAGAGGGAGGAGAGAGCACAGATGAGACTGAGACTTATGGCATTTTTACCAGTGTGTCAATTAAAGCTGACTTTGAGTAGATTTAATTGTACTCTGAAGGCAGCCAGCTTGCCAATAGTTCTGAGCTGGTTTAAATAGTAGTAAAAATGCTAGAAGCCATTAGACATCCTGTTTCTGAGGCTCCCATGGCCAGCTGTGCAGCTGTGCTCATGGTGGCACCAGCAGATATTTCATATATAATTATTTCTGGTCATGTCAGGGCATGGCATAAATCATTCAAGCACATCCAACTCCAGGAAATCCTCTAAGATTTCCAGGACTAGGTAGGCTGTTGGGCATGTGCAAAGCTGCCTGACTCCATGGTGAGATCAGTGGGAAAAATAAAGGGGAAAAATGTTTTGTTTTTGAAGAAGTTTCCAAGTGTTCATTAAAAATAGCTGTTCCCTCCAGGAGAGTGACACCAAACACATACCACACTTCCTTCTAGTTACGAGTTTACTAAAAGAAGGGGTTCAGAAAAAAGTTAGAATTTCCTTAAATAATTAAGCACTTAGAGGTGGTTTTCTTGTCCATGCTTTTATCTCCCACTGAGCACCCCTCTTCATGGTATGCTGAAACCTCTTTCTTGACCTCTCCCTGCATCCCTGCCTTCCCCTCCCACTGCCTCCCTGCCTCCCCTCACTCAGCCCTGCCGCCCCCTGCTCTATGCTCAACATACGCCCAGCCCTTCCTGCTCCCTCTGAAAACCCATCTGTGCTGTGAAACTCCCCACCTACAACGACCACACGTTGCTGTCTGGATGCCACCCTCTTCTTGTTTTCTATCAGTTTAAATCTGTTGACTTCAGTGGTGTTGCTTCTCCCCTTGCAGCTTTTGGCAAGAGTCAGAACCTTTGCATCTGACTGGGCTGTTCAAGGATAAAGTCTTCCTAGGGACCACAGGCTCCTGTTGTTTGATCAGCAAAGTAAAGTATCCTCTGCACTTACAGTGGTATATTAACAACATTTCCAGCTTGAACTGTAAATTCTTCCCAGGAAAAGAGCATCCTCGACCAGCAGGTCAAGGGAGGTGATTCTCCCCCTTTACTCTGCTCTCATGAAACTCCACCTGCAGTACTGTGTCCAGCTTTGGGGTCCTCAGCATAAGAAGGACACAGACCAGTTGGAGTGAGTCCAGAGGAGACCACAAAGATGCTCAGAGGGCTGAAGCCCCTCTGCTATGGGGACAGGCTGAGAGAGCTGGGCTTGTTCAGCCTGGAGAAGAGAAGGCTCTGGGGAGACCTTATGGCACATTCCAGTACCTGAAGGGGCCTACAAGGAAGCTGGGGGGGACTTTTTACAAGTGCCTGTAGTGACAGGACAAGGGGCAATGGGTTTAAATTGAAAGTGGGGAAATTTAGATTGGATATCAGGAAGAAATTCTTCACGGAGAGGGTGGTGAGGCACTGGAACAGGTTGCCCAGAGAAGCTGTGGGTGCCCCATCCCTGGCAGTGTTCAAGGCCAGGCTGGATGAGGCTGTGAGCAACCTGGTCTGGTGGAGGGTGCCCCTGCCCATGGCAGGGGGGTTGGAACTAGATGATCTTCAAGATCCCTTCCAACCCAAACCATTCTATGATTCTGTGATTCTATGATCCTTGTTATTGTCTTGCTCTCAAACTCTTCTGCCTCTGTGAGGTGGGGAAGAGATATTTGGCAAAACCTTCTCCTGATGATGCTGGGATCTGTTGCTGAGGCTCAGTGAAGGCTTCTTCTAGAGGTCAAACCTGCCATAGGCAGAATGCTCAGCCCTAACCCAGGGAAACCTCTTCTGTGCATACAGTTCAGGACTTCCTCAAGAGGTTTTCACTGGCTTTCACTTTTGCCTAACAATTTTCAGTAACGTGCCAGAAGTGAGATGGTTTTCATATACCTAAGGCCTGAATAATGTGAGTCTAATAAATACGTGTTTGTAGAGACATTGCTAAACAAGGATTTTGGAGCGGTTTATAAAGCATCCTTTTGCAGTGAATGGCAATCTTCATTACTGACTGAAAAACTGGGATTTGTCTGAGGCAGAGTCCAGTTCTTTTGCTGCCATTCCCATGCCTTCAAAGTGTCCTTCCCTCCCTCCCTGTGAAACTGCCCCACCACTGATGGGGAGAAGTGTACTTCACAGAAGGAAACATCTTTTTAAGGGTCACAGAACCCTTGTACTCAGTACGGTCGCTGCCCTGGGACTTAGTCGATACTTAGAAGAATTGCACAAAGCTGTATATTTAGAGCGTTGGCGTTGACGATAAAAACCCACAGCATCTAAAAACAAGTACAGCTTCTCCCAGAGACACCTGCATGATGGTTTCTGTGTGGGAAGAAACAGACACAGTGAAAGGGAAGTGAAACATTTTGCCCAAAATGGCATCTTACGGAGTCAGATCTTTGCAGTGACAAATCTGTGCTGAGCCAAGCCAGATTTCACATTTTCTAAATGTGTTCTTAGGCGTCTTTGTCATGATTGGAAACACCACAGCTGAAGCTGTACATCGATTCTGTGGGTTTGTCAACTCACTGTGGTTTTGATGGCTGGGATCTGAGGTGTCTGTTTATCCTGCTTTCTCTATTTACTTCTTACCTGGGCAGATTGCTGTGTCTCTGTGAATCCCCATCGATTTTCCCGGGAGTGAAATGTCATTACTGCGGCAGGCTGTGTGCATCAGGTACATTGGAGAGCGGGATCATTAGGGTTCTATGTCATTAGCGGTGCTTCTAACGTACCCCATAATGCTTTCTGCTCTAGGAGATGGCACTGATTATCTGAGTTAGCTGCTTCGTTGGCTCTTAACACCGTTCCACCAGTGTCTCACACAGCCTCCAGCGTGTTTGTCCTCTCACAGCTGAGGTGTAGGGAGTGAGCACAGTACAAGCCGTTCCTGCAGGAGGTCAGATGTTGGAGGAGCTTGGGCAAAATCGTTCAGGAAGTCTGTGGCTGAACAAGGAATTGAACCCAGTCTTAAGTGCCTGCAACTGTAATGAACTGTGAGCCCAGCTCACCTCATAGCTGAATAAAACTGGGATACAGGCTGAAGTATGAGATTCAGGGAACAGACAACTTTGGACCCCACCTTATATCTCTATCTTTCTTTTGCCAATGTGCAGTTAGGGAGACATTGCTTTAACCCTGTAATAATTGCATCTCATCTTACACATTTTTTAACTTTTAATGCAAAAATCCAATTACCTACAAGGAAAAAAAAAAGTCATTTTTGTTGTAAAGTTTTATTTTTTTGGAAGGTTCCTGGTGAGATATTTTCTGTTCAAATGGAAGTGATTTAGGTCATATATCATATTAAGTTTCCATTTATAGTTAGCTTTCAAGAGTTAATAAATGGTTACCCATCACACAGTCCTGATGAAGCACCCACACCTCAATGCTTACCAAACTGTTGTAACTGAGGCTTCCCATACTTAGTTTGCATGATATAATCCTGATCCTCAGCTGACCTGAGTCTGTGACTATATCTGAACTGAATGTCAGGATGGAACACCTTGTCATTTTCCAGGGCTTCTTTGGGAGGAAACTTGTGCACGTGGGCAGGAAGGTAGCTGTGGTGTGCTCCCGTAGGTCTTCTTCACCTGCATGGTTGGAGGACCAGCACCTTGAGGGACACCATGAAGGCCATCTGGGGTTCAGCCACAGCACACACACTGATACCTGCCCGCCACATAGAAATAGTCATCAGTTGGAGCTCTTTGTTGCTCTGAGGTCTAAGTAGGTACAGCTTTGAATCTTATCTTGGGCTCATTGGCACAGGCTGATGCCTACCTTTATCCCCAGCATCAAGGTTCAGTACTGGTTTCCTACAGCTGCACCATTGCCTGGTGGCTGCTGAAGTGCATAGTTACCAATTCCCGGTCCAATGAAGCTCAAAGCAAACAGGCTGGATTAAAAGCCAATCTCTCTGAGCTTTACTCAGCACAAGACATTTACGTTCTTGCTAAGATTTAAGATGCGCGTATGCCCTTCTGCCCTGCTGTGGTTTTGTCACCATCCCTCATCATTTTTTGGGCTCAGTCAGATACCTGTAGGCTTTGCAGCTCTGCAGAGCACCATCTCCAAACTAGGGAATCTCCTCACACAGCCAGCTTACCTTTCCCTTGGTTAGCTCTGTGGTTAAGCAATAGCATCCTGGCATAAAGGCACAATCCTCTGCTCTTCTCTCTCCTGCAGCCTGACAGTGCGGCAGTACGTACCCCAGCTCTCCCCAGGCCCTGTGGGGCTCTGGAGACACACCAAGAGCCCCTGCTTTCTCTCCTTTTCTCCAGAAACCCAGCACTCTCCAGGCAGCTACCTCCCACAGAAGAGCTGGGGGAAACTGGTTGCATCTACCATATCACTATCTCACAGCCTCCGATGTAGTGCTCCTATGCAACTAGATTTCATCAGATGCACATAGCCGATTACTTAAATTGGCACATTAATCAGTTGTCATTAACTGATACAGAGTCTAGCAGGTGAATAAGCTCCCTATTGATAATTTTTAACCCTTCATATTGCTGTGGTTGTAGCTCTCTGTGACATGTACTAACCAACATGCTTATGGTAACTTCTATTTTTTATAAGCTCTTTATAAGCCACTTATAAATAGAAGCTTAATATGAAATGTGACAGATTTCTAATCTTTAGTCTCTCCTTAGCCCTCCAAGCTCTTCTCTCCTGGAAATACAGAATATATCCAGTGTGCCCTAGATATTCTCCATTTTTGCTGATGACTTTAGCTCTCAGCCATTGATTCTCTTTACTTCTTAATCAGTGTAAATAGATCAGTGCTGCAACTGTCTTTTTATTTAACATTTTAAAAGGACAAATAAGATCAAAGGGGCCGTAAAGGGGTGGTGAATGGAAAGTGTATTTTGTTGCTCATGTGATGCTGTGAGTCTGAGGGGTGTTCATGTCAATATAATGCAGATACAAAAGTCTGTATTTTTTTTCCATTGCAATAAAGAGGATTGGAGGAGCTGAGTGGATTATTTAGAAGAAGGGAAAAAGTGTTGAGAAGATACTGTGTGGCATTTATGCAGTGTCAGTACTTTGCAACAGTCTCTTTCACCTATGGCACTGTGTGTATTGGTCTCCCTTTCACCACTGGGCAAATTCTTTGGCACAGAATGCTTTGTTTAGAGTTACCCAGCAAATCAGTGCCAAAGTGGGCGACAGAACCCACATATCCTGGTACTCTCCATGTACTGCTGCTGTTCATCTGCTGCTGCCAGGGGAGAGATTCTTTTATTTGAAAAGAAGATATTTTTTTCATTCATAAGGAGGAAACCCTAGATGTGTAGGGAAAGGACATGTTTAGGAGTCTGTAATGGTTTTGCTTGTTTGTTTACTTCTATGAAGAGAAGCCTGTGCATCAGAGGCTCAGGTGGGTATGGAAAACTTAGAAGTAATACCTGCTCGTCTCAGCATATGTCATTCAGATTTTGTTGAGTCTAATTGGTCCAGCATCCAGTGTGTGATTTTACTCTGACTTTAAAAGAAGTAAAGCCCTGTAGTCACTTTTCACCCTTTCCTTACATTGTTATGAACAGTATAATAGCAAATGTTTCCAGGCAATTAATATATTGATATGCATTTGCAGATAAGCACATTTACTGTGGTTCTCACAAACCATAGGGGACATCAGGTGCAGAACTTGTAGGATTTAAAGTACAGCCAAAGCTAATAACTGCAAATTGTAATCTAACCTAACACTTTCTCAGCCATTCATTCCCCTCCCCCCCCCCCCCTTCTTTTTCTCCTTAAAACTTTTGCTGTTGCATCACTGAGAAATCACAGCCCTTTGCTCTGTAATATATCCCTTTTTTATTTCAAGTTTTGCCTTCCTACCCATTAAACCTTTCCTTATTAGCATTGCTTTTACTTTTCAGAAACATACATTCAATATTATAGGCTTGGAGTTCTTTTGTTTTCTCCCCAAAGACGTAAAACCCTGGGGGATTTAAGTATCTACTTGATAGGCTCACACAATCTTAATCAGCCTATAATGGAGCTAATGGCTGTTTGTCATCCTTGGAGATATAAATTTCCTGGTGATGTCTACTGCAGTCAGTGCATGAAGTATGCTCTGACTGCCAGCAAGGTCTAATAACCAGGAGAAGGGCAGCCAGCTTCATTAGCGAGAGGAGGACTGAGATCGTACCGGCTGCTTTTCTGAGGAACTCTGCTTTTTTTGAATACCAAGGGGGGAAAATGGATAATGCTGGTAAGTGAAATAAAACAGATTCTTAGTGGAGCTACGGGGTTCATTTGTATCCTGTCTGACTTGCTGCAGGAGATGTGTTTCTTTAGCCTTTGTGGCTTCTTCTTTTTCAATGTCCTTTATTAAAGCAAATTTCGATGTGTAAAATATGACACACTTAAGTTGTTAACCCTTTGACAGTCTGGGTTTTTTTCTGGTTTAATTGTTTCCTGGAAATGTAAACCTAAACTGCAATGTAGGATCTGCCTTTTCAAGGTTTTCAACGTTATTTTGGAAGCTATATGCAGGAAATGTGTCAGGAAGGGAAAATGCATGTACTTCAGTAGGAAAATATCTCTCACAGATTGCAATTAGTGTGGATAGGTAACTAGTAAAGCTAAAGAAAAGTAGATAATGCATATCTCTCATCTGTCTTATTTTAAGCTGTTTCTATTTTCTCCATATAATGCCTTACTCTTTTATACTTAGTACATAAAATATTGAATATATCTGCACTCTTTATTATTTTCTTTGATGTTCCAACTTTAGATCATACATTTTCATGCTAAATAATGCACTTCATGGTTTCTAAGGAGGCACACACAATACTAACATTGCGTCGGCGATGAAATGCATTATTTGCATTTCCCTTTTGCGTTACCTTGTATCACTGAGCAGAGCAAAAAGAGCCCTTTGGGATGGGTATTTTGCATGTTGCTTTGACTGCTGTAAAACTTGAACATATCAATGTCTCACTGATTCATTGGTGCTATTAGGGCATTATACAGATTGGGACACAGAATCTGTGGTAGACTCGGTGTCCTTTGAAACCTGCTCAAATCATTCAGATTTGTCTAATGTTGACCTTAAAAGTGATGATTGCCTATACAGTGTGTGGAAAACACTATTCTACAGTACATTTCAGTGATGATGCTATCTATATACATAGCTTGTTTTTGTGGGTGGGTTTTTTGTTTTAATAATAAAAGCAAAACTCTTGCTTGTGTCTGCTAAGCTGTCAGGTCAATCTCATCTCAAGTGTATTGCTATTGACTTCTGTGACAAACAGATTAAACGGTCTTGCTGCTTTTATTTCTACAAAGTCCAAGATTAAAAAAAGTTTTTCCCAAAACAAAAATATTTGCATCATGGAAAATTACATTGCCAGTACCCATGAACTTAAAAACTGACATTGTCCTAGTATAAAGTTCACTTTTGTGAAGTAAATAAGATTGGGAATACTCTGCACTTGGTGCTTTGGCTAGCTTTTAAGAAGCTTTAACATAAAAAATGATAATGATGACTTGTGCTCGGTATTCCATGACGAGGCAGAATTTTCTGGTCAGAGGGGAAGGATTCCTCTTCTCCAGAACAGAATGCCTGTGGGCAACAGATACAGCTCTGCCTGCCAGGGTTAATTCCTCCCAGGTTTTTACACTCCCCAACATCAACAACTAATACTATTGAAGTCTTGACAGAGCTATCACTTTAATCCAGCTATAAGAATCTGCTCTGGAATGAGTCACACTTATTTTAAAGGACAGCTTTTTGGGGTGGGGGTGGGGGGGGAGGGTGGTGGTGAACAGGGAAGCTGGTATCTGAAAACCATAGGAACAAATTTTCTTCTCTGTATGTATATATTTTTTTCCCTTAGGAAGATTCTTGTTTGATTGATATCTGCAAAATTTGGAAGTTAAAATAAGTAAGGCTTTTCTCTCTACACAACTCTACCAACTACTCTCAAAGCCTCTTATAACACCAGTTTGCTGAATAACAACCTTTTTTTTTTTCCATGCAGAAACAGTGACCGATACTTTGGATTTTTTTTAGACAACAACCTACATATAGTTAAAAATGGCTAAAGTAATCCTTTTGGAAAGAGAATTAAAAACTAGCTGTTAAAAACAAACAAATGAAAAACCCAAACCAAGAAAAACCTCAACCAAATCAATGCAACAACAAGTGGAATTAAGCCTCAGTGAGGATGTCACAGCAGAGGGTAAGGCCATGCTCCAGCCTCCACTGTGGTTACCAGCAAACTTCTTGCTGTCTGGGTCAGGTGGGTCCAAACCCCCAGCAAGCTTCAGCCATGGGCATTCTCCCTTCCCCAGGCAGCTCTTCCAAGAGTCCAGCTGCTTCCATGCTCTGAGCAGTGCAGGGGATACATCAGTTTCCAAAATGTCTACAGGGAGCTGAGTAAACACAGCCAGGTTGGCAGAGGTATTTTTAGGGCTCTTGATCCCTAATTGCATACAAATGGAGTTGGGTGCCACCGTGGGGACTGTGCAGCTGAATACCTCTGTAGACCTGGTCCGTGCCCTCTCCCACAGGGATATGAGCACACCTTTGAAAACTCACATGGTGTAATCTTGGCATGTATGAGATCGAACAGAAAGGAGCAGGATATTTGCAACCATAAAACTAACTGCCTAATTAATTTGTTCTTCAGCAGTTCGCCAACCGAAATGTAAACACACTGATGTATACAAACTGGATACCTGCCTGAATTCTTCCTAAAGGAATGCTATTTCTGGCAATACAGAACTGCAGAATATTAGGACAGCTGTAAGGTTTCAGCCACCGAGTGTTAGAAATAACAATTTGGTTATCAGTGTCAGTGAATCAGGCCTTTGTTATTACATTCATCATGCTGCCAAAGAAACTTCCAAAGTCAGACCATGGATAATTGTTGGGCAAAACTCCATCTTCTGCTCTGCATAACAGAAGTATTTCTGTAATTCATCCCTCATCTTCTGTGCCATCATTAAAATAATTTTCTGGCCGAAACTGTTATTTAAAAAGATCGGTGTTGTGAATAGGTCACCTGTGTGCATATTTTAACTGTTTTGGTCTGTGTTATCTTGTGGTTTTGAGAAACAGTGTTTCATTTAAAAGGTCCTTTCCTATATATGTTAGATATTTTGTATTTTTAACCTGTGTACCGAGACAGCTCCACATAATCGTCGTCTCGTGTGTTCCTTTAAAAGCCTTTCCTGGAATAACAATAAAATATTCATCCATCTGTGCATGGCACATCAGGACAGTTCTAGTCATATTTTTTTGCCTCTTGGCATCAGCTGTTTGTGATGGGCTGGCTGCAGGTATTCAGCTGCAAATCTGCTTGCTGTGGTGGGCAGGGGAGGGCAGCCAGCAGCCCCCCCTCCCAAGCCTGCCTCTACCAGCAGGTCCTGGGCTCTGGCTTTGCTGTACATGTCTGGTTCAGGCCAGACACATCAAGCCTGGCGACAGCAATGATGTAATAAAACTGGCTTTAAAAAACCAAGGAAGGGCTGGAAATAACTCATGGAGAAGAAAGCAAATATTAAAGTAGTGGGAAACTTGCGGTAGCAGGAAAAGAGAGAAGCTGCGGAAACAGACGTGCTTCCAAGTGATGCTTTTTTGGGGGGATTTCCTGTAAGAAGGAGTGAGATCAGCATCATCCCTTCGCCCAGGACTCCTAGTCAGCTGTGTGCTGTCTGGGCAGGCATCTCACCTTAGAGCAGACGAGTCTCACACACGCATTGGTACCCAATGAGCGTGCCAATGGGAAATGCCAAAAGCTGGGAGGAGGGATTCCATCAGGTGAATGGTGCCATAGCACAGTGCAGTGTCATGCATACCATAATAGTATGGAACAAAAATGGGAGGCCTTGTTTCATCTTTCCTGGGGATTTATATGACATCTTTGCACTTGGAATATCATTTTAGCAGCAATGAGCTAGCTGTGGCTAATGGTTACCCTGAATTGTGTGGGCTCTACGGCTGTGGCTGCAGGCTATGCCTTCTGGGTTTGAAGAGACTGGAGGTCTTGCATATTGAATATCCTGTCTCTGAGGAACATCCAGTAGCACATTGAACTTCTTATTTGACCAGTAGTGAAATAGAGCTTTCCATTGAAACAAGACTATTTAACTTGAGGCCTGAAATGCTGTTGATTTAGCCTCCTTCTGTGTGGTATCGTGTGTTGCAGGAAGGGTAAGAGACACAGGAAGCTGTTTGCTGACTGTAATTCCCTTGCTGTTGAAGTAACTGGTCATTTCTGTCTTTCAGTAAGTCGATAGGATTTCTTTAGCATCCTTTCAAAATAAGACAGCTGGGACTGAATGCTGATTTAAGGATTTGACCTTACAGATACTTTCTCTTCTCTGAATTTGAGACAAACAGGGTGCATGTTTTTAAAATGTAACAGAGAAAAGCATTCAAGTTTGAGTGTTTTTTGGTTTTTATTTTGGTTTTTGTTGTGTGTTTTTTTTGTTTGTTTGGTTTGGTTGTTTCTTTTTTTTTTTTTTTTAGAACAGCAAGCTGGGAGGTGAGCTTTAGATTACCATCTCAGTTTTCTCATAAATTCACAGTGTTCAGAAATCTCTAATGTGGCCCGGCTGATCTGTGTGCAGAATTAGCCTAGATAACAATCTCAGTGTGTTGTAAGGTTCACTTGTTGCCCATAAAGGGCTCTGCAATCCTTTGGCCATCTAAGGCTTAAGCTTGGCTGAATTGTCCCTATCAATTTGGAAATCTATTGAAACAAATCCACTTGCAATGGAGACACTGGCACTGCAACTGCATGTTTGTCAGCCCTTGAGACTCAATGACAGCTCCAACTCCAGCAGCAAAATCAGTTGTGTCCTGCTGACAGCTTCTTCTCTTTTAATCTTTTGGTGGTACTTTACCCAAAGTGACTTGTGGCTTCATCCCAGCCAGCAATCAAGTAGCACACAGCCACTCTGTCACCTCCCCCTAGGCCCCTCCAGTGGAGGAGGAGAATTGGAGGAACAGACAAGGAAGCTTGTGATACTAATAATATTAACAATACTAATACTAGTGTTACTACTGATAAAAGGTAATGAAAATACTACTAATAACATGTAATGGAAAATAAAACAAATGATACTACTGCTCACCACCTGCCAATTGATACACAGCCAGGTCCTGAGTAGTGAGAGTGAGTCTGAGTGAGCCCCACAAGAGAGAGTGACTGAGAGCCAACCAACTAACTAACCTGGCCCCCTGGCCCACCCTCAAATTACATACTGAGCGTGACATGCTATGGAATGAAATACTCCTTTGGTTAGTTTGGGTCAGCTGTCTGAATGGTGTTCTTCCTATCTGCACACACACCCACACACCCACACACACCCCTGCTTATAGCAAGAAAGTTGGGAACACAGCTGCAGTATCAGAAGCTGAAAAAGTCCTTGAATTGTTACAACCACTCCTTAGCAACAACTAAAAACTCTTTATCAGTACTCTTCTCAGTGCAAATCCAGAACGTAGCCCCATACCAGCTACCGTGAAGAAAATTAACTCTGTCCTGACTAAAACCAGCACACTTGTGTATGTGCTCTTGGGCTTTTTCCTTCTCCCCAACAGTGGGAAGACAGGTCAACAGCATCTTCTTTCTCTCTCCCCTCACTCTTACATTGTCCTTGCAAAGCTCGTACATTGTCCTTGCAAAATGTAGCTATCAGTGATGCCATGTTGACTTTTATTGGGCTCATATTCTGTGTTCTGTAAATCACAAAATGGTTTGCATATGGACAATAAAATACAAAGCAACAATTAACTCTCTTATAGTATGTTGTGTATCTTTATTTGTCTCCTGCTTACACTCATGGCCTAGGCTGAAGCAGATGCCGTAGTGTGTCACAGGTCGCTGTCTGCTGAAGTTGAATTTCTTCTTGCTGTAATTTTAGAATAATATTCATGGCTTATGTCCCTTTACCCAGAAGCTGGAACAGTGTGATTATAAAGCTGTGGTCTTGGAAAACATCTCTGTGAGGATTAAACTTCCTTGTGATGCTGCTGTTTGCCATGTTATTTTCAAGCCTGTATACATGTAGCCCGGAATAACTGTATAGGAGCTTGGACTAGAAGTAACTGAATGCCATGTAGGACTAAAACAATGGGGCATCTTCTAATGTAGAGATGGTGCACTCACTCTACTTCAAAAGGCTCTTTAGGTAGAAATGCGGTTGGTGCACACTCGTGATATTTTAAGCAACTCTTGCAGTCTCTGCTTCTTATAACAAAGCACCATGAACTGGTTTGGCGAGATGGTCTAATGCAGACTTTATTTTCTAAGAAGTTGTGATTCTGTTTTCTGATAAAAGCTAGCAAGCATCAGACCATCAAGTGCTGAGTTCGTGCCTTATGTTTACATCTGCTGGTTGTGTGGTTTGCTTTTTTTGGTGTATTTTTTTTTTCTTTGGCAAACTGCCCTCAGACCCCTGTTCTGAACTCAAACACCACTGCCCCCTATGGTGGAGAAGCAAGTGTTGGGTATTGAAGTAGAAATTCAGATTTGATGGGTATCACTTCCCCATACACTTCTAGCAAGGACCAGACCATAGTTGCAGGAGCTAACAATTTTGACAGCATGAGGGGGTAGTTGGGAGGAGGAAGGGTTGTATTAAGAGAGGCACCAACACAAATGGCTCTGAGAAAAGCAGCCTGAGCTCTGGGGGCTTTGAACACCCCAAATTGAGGGGGCTAGAAGTGAGCTGCAAGGGAGAAAGCAAGATCATATGACCAAAGAGCAGGTGGCTGATAATAAAGATCTAGTCTGCTGCTGTTTAATCATCGCTCATTGTCTCTAACTGTGACTCTTTTAGGAAATTTGATGCTTAATTATGGGGTGACTTGCAGGGGTTATTGCTTTGGGCTTTAAAAGTAGTCTGGATGGAATTTTACCAGAAAGTCTTTTTTTTTTTTTAACTCTGACTATTTAACCATTTTTTTTATATATTTTCACATAAAACATTTATGAGACTTCTTCCCAAAGTATAATTGGAAAATATAAGTAGCTTAGGACTATAAGAATACCTAGCAACCTTCTCCCTGCAGGCAGAAGTAAATCCTGAGTAAAGCAGCTGAGTTGCTTTCTAATCGCTCCTTCTGCCAAGCGGGGCCCAGCAGCCCCTGGGTGAGTATGAAGGGGTCCAGGGCCAAAGCAAGCAGCCCCCACTGGTGCCCTGTGGAGAGGTAGGGTGGCAGAGATGGGTCACCCAGGGTTGTTCTCCCACACCAAGGAGCTGTGTGTGCTTGGCTCAGCACTAGAAGGGCTGTCCCATTTGCTGCTGGAGATGCCAGAATAAAGAAGTAGCCATCTTCATTTGAATAACCCTGCCACTTTTTCTGCAGATTCTGGGACACAGAAGCTAATGTGGACTGTGCTGGTATCGGTACAAAAGCATCATCCTCAAGCACCTTGCAGGGGCAGTGGTACCAGCAGTGGGACTTCTCGCAAGGAACAGAAGTGGGGATGATGTTTATGATTAGCTGCTTTCCTCCCAGAGGAAACAAACTCGACCCACATTTGTCAGCAATGGAGTATTGTGTTGCTGGGAGCGTATGGCTCAAACAACAGACGAGCACAGAATTAGGTCCCTGATAACATCCAATTTTCAAATAAAGCAGAAGGCCCAGCAGAAGCTAAACTGGCCAGGGCCAAATATTTGCTTAATCTTAGTTTGCTCAGCACCACTGTTCCTGTAACAGAACTATCAAAAATTCCTGTGATTGCATATTTCACAACTTATTGTATGCTAAAATCTCTTTAGATGTATTTCTGAATAGCAACAGGCTGTTCCATAATGATAAAGATAATTCTATAGCTCTATAGAGAGGCAGACACAATGGGGAAACAATCCCAGAAACAATCTTTTCACCCGTGGCCTGACCACGGGTCAGGAGAAGCCTCGCACAATGTAATTCAAATACAAATATGACAGCAGCTGGTATTTCCACAGGAAACAAAGTTGTGATTGATTCGTACTAGCTCCTGCTGACTCATAAGTCCCTTCTGTCATTGTCACTGAGACTTGCCTAGGTCCAAAAAGCGAGGGGTATTTCATTAAGGAGGCTTTCATGGAAACTGTGTGGAGAGATGAAATGCAAACATGGAGCACTCAAACCAGTAAAAATGCATGTTGGTGGGAGCTGCTTACTGACTTTTACACCATAGTCCAGCAATGCTTTGCTATGGCCATGCTGTCAGGGGAAATGGTTTGTTAATGTAGGAAGCCTATGGAGTTGGTGTGAGTGCTCATATCGCAAAAACAGCCCATATTTTTTAGCTGCTTTGTAGCTGCAGTTGTTATATGTCTCCTTTTCTTCTCTTTTTCTGTTTCTGTTTTTGTTGTTTAATGTTATTAAAATAACTAACATGATGCATTATTCTGTTCTAATTTCCAGTGAAATTTGGCAACTTCCAGTGGCGGGATAAGGTTTAAATTGCTCTTGGCATTTTAAAAAGAAACGCAAATGACAAAGACATTAAACTGGCAAATTATGACAGCTCACATAACACTTTTTTCAATGGATTTTTTCCATGCATTTTTAATACCCAGAATAGTCAGCCTTAATACTACCTTATTTACAAGAAATCATTATTCTGCTTTGTCAGGCAATACACATCAGCAGTTTTCAATGAAGAATCTGAAAACTGTTTAACATTAATTCTGTGACACAAACTTATAAATGCCAGACAATTTAAAATTGGGGCCAATATGCTGCCCTTAAATAGGGATATTAAGAAATAATTGGAGCACAGTAAGGGCAGGTTGCCAAATGTAACTTTTAAATTCTCTACTTTCTATCACTTCGCACAGTGATTATAATATATGGCTTCTGTAAGGCATAAACATGCCTTTCTTACACAACAGCTTAAGGCTCTGAGTGGTGCCTGCAAGAGGTCAAAGTGGCTATTTACTTTGGCATGTGTGGCTTCAGGAGGCATAATGCATCACAGAATTTAGGAGCAAGGATAGCTTTGAGGTCAAAAATGGGAAAGGGAAGCAATGGTAGAGTCCACCTTTCCCACTCTTCCTATGAACTTCAGCAATGGGGGTCTTTGGTAGTTTTTCTCCTTTGGCACCCCACAGAGGCCATGTTTGCTCTGTGTAACCAGCGCTGTGCCAGAGGTCCCTGAGCTAGCTCTGAGCATGTTTATATGGTGCGGTGCCTTTTGCCCGGCAGGCATTCATCTGGACCTGTAAGCAGCACAGTCACGTCTGTACTGGTGCCTGCACCCAGGCTGGTTACCCAGCTCAGGGTAGGTGTGATGGAGTGTCTTCCATCTGCACAGGACCCAGCTTGGGACACAGTTTTTCTGCTTCTAGCTGGAGGGACTTGGAATACTGATGTCAATTGTTGCGAACGGGCCTCAGAGCCCAACTCTGCCCATGGTTTTGGAGGTGCCATCCATGCTGATAAATGACCAGTCTTATTTTGAAGCAGAAGGAGGTTGCACAGTGCCATATGAGGGCATCTTGACAATTTCCAAGGTTAGACAGTCTAGAGAGTGGGGGAAAATACTTTCCTGCCTACATGTGGGAAGTTCTACGGCCAAATTAACAGTGATAAAATCTTGAGCAAGATTTTGAGGTCCCTCAAGGTGAACAATTTACGTTGCAATTTCACCAACATCTGAAGGTGATGTTCAGTATATTATTATTTTTAACTGGAGGACAATAACATAATATGTAACATCTATTCATGCTCATTATTTTAGCTCTGGATTTGATTCTCCAACATGAATAATGGAGAAGATGGAGTAGTTGTACACATACCTCTTTATTTTCACACGTTTCAGTCACCTTTGCAAACTCTCAAATTTCCTAAGTGTTGTGTATATTTTTTAATACTGTAGTTCAGGAAACTTGTCTGCAAAGTAGAGTGGGGGGGGGTGTGTGTGTGTGTGTATAATGTTGGCAAAGTAGACATACTGCTCCGCACCACTGAGAGTCTTATTTTGAAATGCTGGAGAGGGAAGGATAGCCAGTGTTATTTCCATCTTCCCACCCAAAAGTGTTGTCTTCTCTCACAGAGGAATAAGGAGGACTGTGATGAGGTCCCATTCCTCTCTCAAGTGGTAGCCTGCCTCACCCTTGCTTCTGCACTACAGGTTAAGAAGCTAATGATATTTGGCTTGAGGTCCCAGGGCCCTCAGAGGGCTGGAGCACCTCTGCTATGGGGACAGGCTGAAGGGGTTGGGCTTGTTCAGCCTGGAGAAGAAAAGGCTCTGCAGAGACCTTATTGCAGCCTTCCAGTACCTGAAGGGGCCTACAAGAAAGCTGGGGGGGACTCCTTACAAGGGCTTGTAGTGAGAAGAGAAGGGGTAATGGGTTTAAACTGAAAGCAGGGAGATTTAGATTGGATATCAGGAAGAAATTCTTCCCGGAGAGGGTGGTGAGGCACTGGAACAGGTTGCCCAGAGAAGCTGTGGATGCCCCATCCCTGGCAGTGTTCAAGGCCAGGCTGGATGAGGCTGTGAGCAACCTGGTCTAGTGGAGGGTGTCCCTGCCCACGGCAGGGGGGTTGGAACTAGATGATCTTTAAGGTCCCTTCCAACCCAAACCATTCTATGATTGAGTGAGGGGGCCGTTGGTACTGTTTAAGAGCACTTTTCTGAGTAGTGTTTTTCTGCTGCATAAGTAATTCTGCATGTGATTCAGTGAAGTTTGCTTCTCCCCGCAGTCCTGTTGTGACAGAGAAACATGCAGTTAACTTGTCTGCCTGACACAATGACTTTCTAAATCAGTGACATGAAAATCTCCACTGAGACAAAGATTAGAATCACAAAATCATAGAATGGTTTGGGTTGGAAGAGACCTTAAAGATCACTAACTAAACCCACTAGTGTTATCAGTACTCAGTGCAAATCCAGAACATAGCCCCATACCAGCTCCTGTGAAGAAAATTAACTCTGACCTGACTAAAACCATCACACTTGTGTATGTGTTCTTGCGCTTTTTCCTTCTCTTCTCCCCAACAGTGGGAAGATCCTTTTGGACAGGACAGCAGAATCTCCTTTCTCTCCCCCTCACTCTTATACGTAAATTCACTCGTTGTCCTTGCAAAATGTAGCTATCAATGATCATAGAAACATAGAATGGTTTGGGTTGGAAGGGACCTTAAAGGTCATCTGGTTCCAACCCCCTGCCGTGGGCAGGGACACCCTCCACTAGACCAGGTTTCTCAAAGCCTCATCCAGCCTGGCCTTGAACACTGCCAGGGATGGGGCATCTGCAACTTCTCCAGGCAACTGTTCCAGTGCTTCAGCACCCTCTCTGAAGAATTTTTTCCTGATGTCCAATGTAAATCTCCCCTCTTTCAATTTAAACCCATTACCCCTTGTCCTGTCACTACAGGCCCTTGTAAAAAGTCCCCCTCCAGCTTTCTTGTTCTATCCTTCTTATGCTGAGGGCTCCACAGCTGGACATAGCACTCCAGGTGGGGTCTTACGAGAGCAGAGTAGAGGGGGAGAACCACCTCTGTCGACCTGCTGACCACAATTCTCCTGATACAGGCCAGGATAGGGTTGGCTTTCTGGGCTGCCAGCGCACACTGCCGGCTCATGTTCAGCTTCTCATCCACCAGTACCCCAAGTCCTTCTCCTCAGGGCTGCTCTCGATCCATTCTCCACCCAGCCTGTACTTGTGCTTGGGATTGCCCTGACCCAGATGCAAGACCTTGCACTTGGCCTTGTTGAACTCCATGAGGTCGGCACAGGCCCACCTCTCCAGCCTGTCCAGGTCCCTCTGGATGGCATCCCTTCCCTCCAGCGTGTCAACCGCACCACATGGCTTGGTGTTATCAGCAAACTTGCTGAGGGTGCACTCGATCCCACCGTCCATGTCTCTAACAAAGATGTTAAACAGCACCAGTCCCAATACCAATCCCTGAGGAACACCACTCGTCACTGGTCACCACCTGGACATTGACCCATTGACAGCAACTGTTTGAGTGCAACTAACCAGTCAATTCTTTATCCACTGAATGGTCCACCCATCAAATCCATGTCTCTCCAATTTAGAAGCAAGTATGTCATGTGGGACATTGTCAAATGCTTTGCACAAGTCCAGGTAGATAATGTCAGTTGTTCTTCCTTTATCCACCAATGCTATAACCCTGTTGTTGAAGGTCAACACATTCATCAGGCACAATTTGCCCCTAGTGAAGCCATGTTGGCTGTCACCAATCACCACCTATTTTCCATGTGCCTTAACTTAGTTTCCAGGAGGGTCTGCTCCACGATTTTTGTGAGCACAGAGGTGAGACTGACTGGTCTGTAGTTTCCTGAGTCTTCTTTTTTTTTCCCTTTTTAAAGATGGGGGTTATGTTTCACCATTTCCAGTCAGTGGAAACTTCACTGGACTGCCACGACTTCTCACATATGATGGATAGTGGCTTGGCAACTTCATCTGCCAGTTTCCTCAGGACTCGCAAATGCATCTCATGAAGTCCCAAGGACTTGTGAGCCTTCAGGTTCCTTAGATGGTCTTGACCCTGGTCTTCTCCTACAGTGGGCAGTTCTTCACTCTCCCAGTCCCTTTGCCTTTGCCTTCTGTGACTTGGACAGTGTGGCTTGAGCACTTGCCGGTGAAGACTGAGGCAAAAAGTCATTGAGTACCTCAGCCTTCTCCAGACCCTGGATAACCAGCTCTCCTGTTTCCTTCCAGAGAGGGCCCACATTTTCCCTAGCCTTCTTTTTATCCCCTATGTATCTAGCAAAGCCTTTCTTGTTGCCCTTGATGTCCCTGGCCAGGTTTAATTCTGTCAGGGCTTCAGCTTTCCTAGGATGACCCATGACATCTTGGGCAACTTCTCTGTAATCCTCCCAGGGGTCCCTGTCCCTGCTTCCACCCTCTGTAGGCTTCCTTTTTGTATGATTTTGTCTAGGAGCTCCTTGTTAATCCACTCAGACCTCCTGGTGTTTTTGCCTGACTTCCTTTTTGTTGGGATGCATCGCTCCTGAGCTTGGAGGAGGTGATCTTTGAATATTAACCAGCATCCTTGGGCCTGTCTTCCCTCCAGGACTTCATCCCATGGAACTCTACCAAAAAGATCCCTGAAGAGGCCAAAGTTTTCTCACCTGCAGTCCAGGGTAGCGAGCTTGCTGCGCACCCTCCTCACTGCCCTAAGGATCTCAAACTCCACCGTTTTGTGGTCACTGCAACCAAGCTTCACATTCCCCACCAGCCCCTCCTTGTTGGTGAGAACAAGGTCCAGCACGGCACCCCTCCTCATCGGCTCCTCTATCGCTTGGAGAAGGAAGTTATCAATGTATTCTGGGAACTTCCTGGCTTGCTTGTGCCCCGAGATAGCTGTGATTGCAAGCAGCAAGATTTCTTTGGGGTTTTTTTAATCTAAATTTGAAAACTTGAGAGCAAGTTCAACTTTTTCATCTTGTAAACTAGAAACTAGATGGCTCACAAGTATTAAAGTTTGTGCACCTCTCCTGGGTGCAGGTAGGTTGGGCAGCCGTTTCACACTACCCTTGGTGTAAATAAGGTGAAGGTGAAAGTTAGTATCATTCCTATGATGAGCATTTAGCCACGGTTTTGTGGCATCATGACCTCTTGTCTGTGATCTCCTTTTCCTTTGCTCTGCCTTTAATCTTTTTCCCAGACCAATAAATGCTACGTCAAGCAGTAGGTCAGACTGCTAATGGGGAAGAGGGCTGTCACTGTTGTGAAAGACAGCTGATTTGTGCTTGCCTGAAAAAGCAACATTAAAACTTCTCAGCGCAGTGTGGATGGAGCTGTGTGACCTCAGGCTCTCCTTTTCTCTTCCTCTGGCACACCACACTTCTCTTTTGCACCTTGGTCTTTTTTACTGCTTATCAGGAAGCACCTAAGCATCCATAGGTTGCAAAAGTGCCATTTCCCCAGCAAAGCTTCTGTTGTCTGCTACCGTGTTGGATTGGCCTTGATAACGCCTGTGGTCCCCTCTACCTTCATATTCCCACGTTCTTCTGCTTGCTCAGTGTGAACCTGCATCACTGGGGTTTCTTGTCTGTCTTTTTTCTGCCCACTTTCACAGTCACAGTGTACTATAGGCAGAATGAAAAAGGAAAATAAGTATTTTGACAATATTAGTAGCCTGGCAACCATAAAGCTTTCCTGTGGCTTTGCAGAGGAATTTGGAGTACTTATTTTCTGTAGTTCGCCTGGTTGTCCTAGAGCCCCAGGTCTGCAACCAATGCCGTGCAAGTAGGTTGCTGTGCTCAAACCCAGTGTTTGCCCGAGTCTTCCAAGTTCAGTCCTAGCACTGGTAAGAGAGCACGCACATTGCTGGTTTAGAATGCTTCCACCCTGGGCCATCCATTGGCTCTCTTTTCCCATTTGGAAGAGGGAGGGGGTGAAATCTTAACACCCGTGTGGTTTCTAGGAACACAGAAACAAAATGGTAAGAGAACACTTACCTGTACCAAGCTGGGCGGCTTCTCAGCTGAGAGAAAAAGCGAAGGACGTTTTCGTGTGCCTCATGATTTTCCTCCTTGCCATCTCCGTGGTCACACTGGTTACACCTGAATGCTCGGAATTTGGAGGTTCCTTACAAGTGGTACAAAAGGACATCCCACAGCTGAGAAATGGTCCCTAAGTAATTTCAGATTTTGCTGTGTCAAAGATGACAAGTCCAAGATTTTTACCATTCTTATAAAACATACCAACACTTCCACTTTGCTCCCAAATTTTTTCTCCCATTTCAGCAAACATTACATTAAATCAAATTATATCACGAGTTCATTTATCAAACAAGCTGCTCCTCATAATATTTATGCACAGCTGCATCCCGTTCTTTGTGCAGTAGGCATTGCAAACACATGGGAGCAAAGATGTTTCCTAAGCAAAACACCACACTCTTTGGCACACAGGGGACTACCCTGTGTGGGTGATACTCATCCAGAGTGAAGAGCCTGTGCAAAGCCTGTAGTGCCTGGGGACACAGTTGGAGACGCAGTGCTGGGCTAGGAGGACCTTTCCTAAATGAGTAGGAGGGATGAAGGAGGCAGAGAGGTCCCAGCCTGTTGTAAGATATGTTAATATATTAGTGGCCAGAAGAGTGCTATGAAAGAGCTGCTGACAGTGGGCCACACAGAGGCACAGAACTGCCATTTGTTTCACAGCCTAGAGATGGAGCTGGCAGAGCTTTCTGTCCTTCTGTTTGTGGGCTAGAAAGGCAATGAGTTACCTGGGCTCAGAATCATTCCTCTTCTGACGGTAACCGAGGGTACCCCCTCCATCTCCCTTGTGAGAGCGCTGCAGGCTTTTAAAGGAATAATTATTAGCCTGTGTTGTAACGATTTTTAAAGCGAGTAACTGAGGAAGACTGATAATCACTTGCTGGTGAGTCTGACATCAGTCCCAGGCAAAAATATGGAACAGATGATACAGGGACTGAGCCAGAAAGGATGGAGAGATTGAATACAAATAATTCCAATTAACATGGGTTGGAGGAAAAACAGGTTTGAGGGAATTATTTCATACATCTGTCTTGCTGCTTTAGATGATGCTTGGCTTGATTATGCTGTGTAGAACATAAAATGATACAAAACCAATATGTTATGTATCAAATGGGTTATTCAGTGCCTAAATGCCAAGCTTCAAAATATGGGTGTATTTTGGGAGTTGTTGCCACCCGTCAGGTGTGATTCAAGAGGTGTCCAGCAAGAATTGGTTCTTTGCTCCTAGCTTTATGGTGCTACTAGCAGTGACTAACAAGAAAATATAAAACTATTCTTAGGTGAGAAACCAATGTGTTCAGTATGGTCATATAATGGGAGGGAAATTAATTTGGTCATAGTTACAGATTGGGAGGCTCAGTGTTGAGAAGCAGTGATTTTTGAAAGACAGTTGCATCATAATAATATTATTATTAAGCACATGGTCAGCTGATCAGATCTCTGTCAGAGAGCTAATGCACTCTTTAAATGTATTTGCAATATTGAAATATGTTGGTTTACTCTGGTTTGGGCACTGGAGTGCTGGGATGCTAGATAATCTTTGGTATGCCATGTCTTTCTTGAAACATGACAATCTGGAGAGGATTCAGGGAAGCCTCGTAACTAAGCAATCTGAGTCACCATGAAAGACTGATGAAAGCAAATTTCTTAATATTCTGAACCTCCTTCTCACCTCACCTCACCTCACCCTTTGAACTTTTCTAAGTGTAATAATCCTGCAAAGAAAACTGTCTCAATGTTTCTTACTGGAAAATTCTAGTTTGGACCTCTTTGTTCTCACTTACGACTAAATATCACCAAGATCTATCTGTAAAGGTACACTGTTGGGAACTGTAGTATATATGTAGATATATTTTGTGTGTGTATATATATATCTCTCTATATATTACATACAAATACTGGTAATGGGTGATTCTGGATATATTTCAGATTAGAAAAAGGAAGGTAACTCTTGACTACCACCAGGGAAAAACAGTATTGAACAGCTTCATGCATACAGGCTGCTAAAAAGACTGGAAGTCAGGGATCCCAGGTGTTAGAAAGCCTCTAGCAGGATGCTTCCTAATCAACACTCAGAATTCCTCCTTCCAGCTTTAATAAAGGCTCCACTGGAGCTAGCTGCACGTGCCTTAATTGCTGCCTGTCGGACACTACGGTATGGCAATGCTGACACATACAAGCCTTGGCTCCCCTGCCTCCTCAGCAGGAGAACAGCTTGTTGAAATAATGCCCATTATACTGTTTTTCAGTGCACACTGTAGTTAAATGAAAGATGCTCAGTTCTTTCTCATCATCCCAGAGTCAGCACAGGCCAGGGTTCCCATGCAAGTGTATCAACTCCTGTTTCTTTTATGTGGTTAGTACCAGCAAGTGGGGCTGGGGGGTGAGAGGGGGGAGAGCCAGAACCAATTAAGTCATTCATCTCCACTAGTGCCAGTGAAGGGCAGATTTTGGCATTACTCCAGCACCTCTGAAATCAGGCACCATCCTCATTCCTTAGTGTCGCTGTCAGCCTGACAATGTAGCTGGGACTCACACAGGGCTGCAGTAAAGATCATGGTTAAAAACTGCTTTGGTGTTTTGCCTGATAGGAAGGGTTCACTGGTTGAATCTGGCTTTTGAAAGGCAAATTACTTGTGCTGCTCTTCATACTGTAAGGAACCTCTTTCTAGTCTTATTGTTTCTTGATGCAGGTGGTGTCATTTTCTCCCCTGCTCTCCAGTGAGAGATAGTCTTCTTAAATTTTATTTAAAAAACAAAACAGCAGGAGGAACCTTTAAGTCCTGTCTTTCTTCAAGTGTCTGATTATCTTTCTTTGGCACCTGGGAATTCAACACCACAGGCCACTCCCTGCTGGGAGAGGCCCCTCAGGACACCAGCTGGAGGCAGCAGAACAGGCTGTGATGAGGGTTAACGCTGTCCTTGGAGCACGCAGCCAGGGTCTGCCTAAAATAATAAGCAGTTCATTAGGCCTTAAATAGACTGTGTGTATGGTAATACAGCTTACTGATTAGGGCACTCCTCTGTCCTACTCAGTACCTACTCAAAATGCTGAAGCACTTTTGGTTTTTTTGGAAGGAGACAAGAGCTCAGCTCCATGCCACCTTGCTATAGAGAGGTGCTGACGCTGCTTTATTCTCTATGCAAAAGCATCACCAGTGTTTCCCCTGAATCCCAGCTGGCAGGACAAAAGTCCCCAGATACTTGTACGATACCTTCAAACACATCTGTCTGGTTTGGCTGTTGGAAGGTAGGAGAAGTAGGAATTAATCCCTTCAGGCAGAAAAGAGGATTGAGCCAAGACCTAAGCTGTTTTGAGTGGATGGACAGGAAGGGTCCCCTCCATCTAAATGCCAGACTTGTGTGGGATTTGGTCTGGAAAGAAAGCCTCTGTAACACAAATGACAGGGTACCTTGCTACCCAGCACTGTGTTGTCTAGGTTCATCTTTTAGGAATGGAGACCCTGAGGAGAGAGGATAAGCTTTTTCCCCCAAACATGCATTCTTTTGACAGCCCAGTATCACTCGCAAAGGCACAAGCTCCTCAAAAAGTGCAGTCTTGAAGCTGCTCTCCAGGAGTCTTTAAAAGGGACTGGACACCATTTATCCAACAGTCTAAGTGCTAAGAGGGCACTGCGGTGATGCAGACAGTCGTGGTGGTACCCCGAAGTGGAGATGTAGGTACCAAGGAGGAAAGCTTCAATGTATGGGTAATTCTGGTGTCGGTGTTGTTGGGCAGCAATGAAAGAGGGGACTGTGGAACTGAGTGTTTGTGGATCTAAGCACGTTTCTGTGAAAGGGAGTAATTTGTCACATAGCTCTCCTGTTACCCCTTAGATTATGTCTGTAGCAGATCCGTTTGCTGGGTACCGTGAGGTACTCAAATATTGCAGTGATGGGGAGCCTGAGATTTGCTTTACACCATACCTGGCCACCTCCCATAGGGCAAACTGTTACAGCTACTCAGTGTTTTCAGGATAAATGTGCTTCTCCTACACCTTGTTCTTTTCTGGGCTGCAACAAATAGCAGAAAAGGCTTTGACCGTAATGGAAATAGCTACTGCACACATGTGCTTTCTTCATAGCAAAGGGAATGGGAGTGAAGAAGTCAGGTCTGAGTGCAGGCTGTTGTTGTAACCTTTCGCTCACATTCACAAACAATACCCTATTGTGATGCTGTTTCCTGCAGATTATCCTAATAACCAGCGAGCAGTGAAGCATGAACATGTGTTCAGGTTTCTTAGATTGAATTCTGACGTAATAAAATGTGTCAGCTTTTTAAGGACTGATCAAAAATGCGCAAGGATGCGAATTGGATAAGACAGAGCACGGAGAATTTTGCTGTCGCTCTCCAAACTTGGAAACTTCCAGGAAGAAATGGATTTTATACCTGAGGACACAATGCTTGCTTTCTTTTCAGCTATTTTATATACATAAATTTCTTCTCTGAAAGGGCATAGTCTGATGTTGGTAGTAGAGTTTTCGTAAAGGCTTGATTGATTGCAATTATCATGGGGATAGGATTTTTTGTGCAAGTGAAAAGCACACAGCCTGAGGCCTCGCGTGGTGTTCAGAACATGATCAGAACCGCTGATCAAGTACCTCACCGGGGAAAACGGGGAGACCTACAGCTCCTATGTGGCCACGTCACTGCACACATGCTGAAGTACTCCAGCTACTTACTGCACCAGCGCGTTTGTCGTATATTGGGTATAAAACTGAAATACATTTGAGTGACTCCAGTAGAATGGCACCAAAGACAAGCTGAATGACATCTCATTTTGGCGGTTTGGTGCCAGGCTGTTAGCAGTAGACTAATGACGTAGGCACATATATGTTCTGTCTACAGAGGAGGCTGTGCTCCTCATATTCTGGGTTTTCTTTTGTTCTTTAGACTGGCTCAGCTTTTAGTCAGCACTGACCTGAGAGGTAGATAATGTCATGGCACTTGGAAGGGTTTGCAGTCAGAAAGGCCCTTGCAATCAGGCAAATTATGTTCAGTGTTAAAAATAACAGACAAACCAGCCTAAAATAGCTTCAGAAAGGGTATGGATTTTTCTTAATACAGTGTTATGGTCCATTAGTTAACCAGTGTTACCAGACAACTTACACAAACGAAAAATGCCTTGCATGAATTGTGGATCCAGTTACTTTATACTAGCTTAGTCAACTTGACAGGGAAAATTATTTATAAAATCACCTAATATTTACCATATGATAAGCAAATGCCAGATTTGTATAGGTGGCTTGCACCATAATTTTTCACCTACTAGTTTAATAACAGAACATTTTAAAATTCAGATACTTCATTTTCTTTATATTAGACTGGTAACCAGATTTCTCTGACATGCCTTCCTTTCTATACCTGTTACAGTCCATGGATTTGAACTGCACCAGATCTCCCTGCTGGAACTCCTACTCACACTTATAAACCTTTCATTGGGTTGAAAAGATGTTGTAGCACAAACATCTGTGCACCAAGAAAGTTTTCAGTGGTGCTGGCTGCAAAAGAAAATTGATACCTTTTTACCTGGGCCAACATTCAACTGAGTTGCATCAGTTTAGAATATCTATTCACTGATATGCATGAGTCTAACTAAATACATTCACTTTGTAAAATGACTTTACATAAACTGGTGCAGCCCATGCCCATAGGCATGATCTGCCTTGTGAGGCCAGGAGTTAGTAGAGCGCTGAGCAGAGGTTATGGCCTTTGAAAAAATCAACTTTGATTAGCTTGAACTGTGGGGATCTGACCCCTGACAATGTAACGTGATTTTAACCACACTTTGTCTTGAACTGAATTGAAGTCTACCTGGATCCAGGTGTCTCAGCATGGGGTACTACATTTGGGTTTTGTGGAATTCAATTGTCCCTTAGCCAAAAGGCGATCTCTCCTAAGGGCTACTTTAGAAAGGAACACGCATTTTCTCTGTATACACTGGTGGTGGGGGGGGGGAAGCACCACTGTGTGCTTTCCTCACATGCTAATTCTGCATATTGCACTCTGATTTATGTCCCGCATGTCAGGATAATGGGGATGGAAAGCACAAGACACACTTCTCGGTCACATAAATACGTTGTAAAACATTCTGAAAGCTTTCGGCACATCTCCAGCAATGGATCATTAAATAAGAGGAATAAACAAAGAAAGGACCATCAACCTGACCTCCGCATAATGTACTTAATGACTGCCAGCTACATTCATAAATCCGCAGGCGCTGGGTTTTATCACCGTGTGTGAATCAAGGTTGCGTCTCATATTTACTGTGTGGTTCATGGGAAAATGAAGACTCTGACATCTTGTGTTGTATTTTAGGAGCTGAAGTGAGTGGGCTCTGTGCTTGAGAGTGCTGAGGACCACCCCCACTCCTCGTACATCACATGTGTAGGCGAGACTATATAAAGACTTTTGCTTACCGTTTCGGGAGAAAACAACTATTTACTGTGGTATAGAGCTAACGTGCAAGGAACTGTGTCAGCTTTTCTGGAAAGGGTAACTGTTTAAAAAGAGAAATGGAGTGGGTTTGGGTGTTTTATGTAGGGTATCTTTTTCTTCTTTCCGCACCGTTAAGACCTATCAAATAAGAAGGCCAGCATTTACATACCCCAGTGATAGGACAGTCCAGTCCCACACCAGATAGCACAGGTCTCAAATGACTTTACAGAAAACACTGGAGCATAATGTCTAGCTGCATTTTGTGGATCATACCCCACAACCAAAGGTATTTGTCCTGCAGCCAGAAAGCCCAGGTGATGCTGTTTGCGGTGCCCAGGAAGGCACTCCCACATTGCGTGAGGCTAATCCTTGCACTGACCCAGGGGTTCAGAAGATGCTTGGCATTGCATCCTGGCTCCTGATGAAGCTGGGGACTGCAGAGGAGGCAGTGAGGGCTCACCAGGCAGGTCATGGTTTTGGAAATAAGTATTTTCTGCCTTTTGGAATGGGTCTTCTTGGGTGTCTTTTTCTTTTTTTTTCCCCTACATTCAAATACTTACAATAAGCACTGTAAAATTAAGTCATTTTTCTCCTAGTAAGTAACACGCCAGTAAAGGTCTTATTACTGGTTCTCCCACATCATCTTTGCGGCTTCTATACAGGAATGTAATTCAGCGAGCCACAGAACCATGAAAATACCTGAAGTACTGTTTCTTTTAAATGGATTTTCCTTACAGACAAGTTATCTTCCTGGGCATTTCTGTGAAAGCTTCTGTCAGCCCAGTTTAATTGGATTGTAGCTGAAAACAATAATATTACATTTACATTAGCATTAAAAGTCTCTGCATTTTTTCTCCATGCAGCCCATCTGGCTTTAATGCTGCTGAATTTTATTTTAATGAAATTTGTTCATTTTAACTAACTAAATGTGCTGCATTAATCATCTGCTGTATTAAGCAGGTAGGTAGGAAAAAGTGTAATATTGATGTTTAGTCTTGGTAAAAGGCCTTTTCACAAGAACCATATGGCATTCCTGCTTTAGTTCATGTAATTGTTTCAGTTTCCTTAAGTGTGGGTTTTACAACTGAACAAACCTGAGCTAAGCACGATCTGCATCAGCACTAAACTCCCACCAGGACTAGCGTGGTTAAAGCACGCTGGTTCCCCTGGCCACCAGCAAGAGAACAAATGAGGCACGAGAATTTAAAAAGCAAAATCAGACCCACAGATTTACGCTCGATTTCAACAATCCCCGTGAAGAAACCAAATGCCGTGCGTATGGGAGGAACGTGAAGCAAAGCTCACCAGGCTTTCTGCCTCATTCAAAGCAGCCTTCTCCAGGGAGATGTTAGCAGGTTACTGGATCAGAATTCCCCTACAGCAGGTCAGCAGGGGTGCAGAACCCGACCCTTTATAACCTTCCCCATCCACAACAATGCACTTGGTAAGATGATGAAAGTTAAACAGGGATGATATGTTTCCCAACATCAAGGAGGGCTTCAGAAAAGGAATGTATGTAAAACCTATTAAGAGAAAAACTGCGTCCCGTTTGGAGAATGAAGGGCCATGACTGAGCCTGAAGGTTCAAAACAAAACCCCCAAACAATCTAGGGGCGAAGGGAAGGGAGGAAGGTGGTTGGCGTGTATATAAGCATGAAGTTGCATCTACTTGTATCTTTGAACTGGTTGTGCCTTTTCGACTTTACATCTAAAGTGCAGGTCCCAGTCACCAGAGTCAACATCCATGGAACCCACTGGTGTTCATCAGCCATTGTGACCCCCTTGGCTGGCTGCTCTTCCCTGGCAGAGCAGGCTGTGTGCTTTGCCAGTCCCGCTTGCTTGCCCACGGCTGCTGTTCGTGAGCCCCGTCAGACCCCACCACCTGACTGACCCTTAGGAGGAGCCGCAGCTTGGGTGAGCACCGCAAAGGTGATCCACGCCACACCGCCCCCACAGTACATTTTGGGGAAGGAAAGGGCTGGTGAGCCCAATGCACAGAGACCCAAGAGGAAACTTTTTCTCTTCTGTCCCCACCTTCCCAGTCCCTGGTGACTCGGGGAGCAGTGACTGTACGTCCCCACAGAGAGTCAGGGAGCAACCGAAGCTGCAGAGCTGTGTGGCTACTGCTGGCTGAGCCCAGATCCTCCTCAGGACCAGCAGGAAGGTGCAGCCACACACACGTGCTTGGAGGCACCAAGCCGGAGGGCCTGGTCTGCCTTCCCAAGGGAAGCGGGCTTGTACGATAATGCTTTCATACAGAGGCCTTGAACAGCAGCACTTAAGCCCTGTCGGGAGCTGGGACATGACCTGGCAGAGGAGAACCAGCCTGAGTCAGTGCTCTGCAACTGCTCCTGTGTATCTGCAGCTGGATGGACCCCGACAGAGCTGTCAGGGAGGGGACTTCGCTCCCCCGTTAAACCTCTGGAGAATTCCAGTGGCAGAGAGGGAGGCTCCAACAGCCCCACTCCTGGGAAAACTTTCTGTCAGTGTTTGCATTATATTGCAAGGCAAAAACTGTGATCAAAAGCCACAAATCCACAGAAAAATCAGGCTGCAAAAAGCAGAAGACAGATTTTTATGCCCTTGATTAGGACACTTTCAACCAGTTGTGTGTTAATTTCTATTGAATCGGCAAAGGTGAAGGCCAAGCATCATAGCTGTAATCAAAGTAGGTGCAAAAAGGGAGTTTTCCATGATAGCAAACTGCTCAGAGCCAGGCCAACTGCCTTGGAGCAGCTGGAAGAAGCATGCCAAATACAGCAGCAGGAGTCTGCCAAGGAGGAGAGTGCAGTTGAGAAGGATGCCCTCACGCTTTTTGCAGCACCTTCCCTCCCCCATCACTTTGGATGAAATGTGGAAATCCTACCCTGGGGATAAGAACACTTCCCTAGGACCCATCAGGGGTGCTCACATGCTGTAATAATAAATGCTTGTATAAATGCTGCAGATGGGAAGTGGATGTTGGCTCCGTATTGGCAAAGTGGGAATAATAAGCTTGGTCTTGCAGAAGACTATTCGGGGAGCGTGTGGTGCAAGGAAAGAACCCAGCCCAAGGAAAGGAGAGCACCTCCACCACTGGCCCCTTATTCTGTTACTTTCCAGACACTGATGAATTAAGTGTACAGTGTCGTGCTGTGCAGAGTAAGTGGAACAGGCACAGGGAGATGTCTGACATATATTTTGAGGTGTATTTAATATTGTAGTGCTTCCGGATTCCACTAGCGTGCTAGGGGTTTTGGCCTCAAACCAATGTTTGCATCAGTACCATGTGTCTCTGGAACAGCAGTGCTTACTTTAGAGCTGGCTATGAAAATAGTTTCCATTATAACCCCTTGTTTTCACATGCTTCTTATATTTTATTTTATTTTGAAAAACCTCTTTTGAGTCAAAGATTTCCATTCTGTATCTTTGCCAAAAGGTGAAGTTTTTCCCCCCTCTTAAGCTTGAAGGAAGAATCTTTCAGATGTTTTTGAGTCATGGGAGAGTGGAAAAAATGCATTTTCCCAGTAGGGTGAAAAAATGTCCACATTTTCATAGTAATAGAAACACGGGGGGAAATGAAACTGAAGGCTGAAGCTTGTATTGTGGTCTAGAGATTTCTGTAGTTAACCAGCTTCGCAGGGAATGACTTTGACTTGCCAAAGGCAGAGATCGTTCTGATTTTTGGCAGTTAATCAGGCACGGTCCAGGTTTCAAACTTTGCTGGCAATCAGGTTATTGTTTCAGGTAGTGTCTTTACAGCTGCCCATTTAAAGAGGAAAGAGCCAGTCCCCTGTGGTCTTCTGCCCTTCGGAGCTAATTATAGTCCAGCGATACATTTAAATTCATTCTAAAATCTGATTGAATGGAGAGGAACTAGAGGAACAGTTGTGCCTAACGCACTCAAAACTTTTTCTCTGTTCTCGCGCAAGTCAGCAAGAGCAAATGGATGTGTTCAAGGCACGGACAGGCTCAGGCACTTTGAAAGAGCCAAAGTGCATGACAGGCTCGAGTAACTGAGAAACTTCATTCAGTATGCCTGCCAAATTCTTTGCTGATGTCTCTGTCTTTTCTTTTTTTTTTACCCCTTTACGTAGGCTAGGAAGCATCAGTATAAAAATCTGCTGTGCTATGTGTAGTTACTCTGAATCAGTTAATCAATAGAAGAGCAAAGAAAGAGGTAGGCATCTAACAGTCATGCTGATGAGTGATCCTGCACTCCTATACTGCTTTCTATTACAGTTTTTCATGGTGAAAACAGTGGCTGACACACTAGTGGTAATCCCTCCTGTGTGTTCTAGAAAAGACAAAAGCTGTGGACAACTATTGGACTAATGGCATTCTGGTGACCTTCAGGTTCACGTTATCTGGCTATTTTGCAACTTCTAGCTACGCAGCCTGCACATTTCATTAAACCCGTTGCTTGCTACCATTCAAAACCTGCTCTAAGTGTACATAGGTTTCACAAAGGCATCCAAAATTATGTGTTTATTTTGCTTCGGTGCCAAAAAGCCGTGAGTCATTAAGGAGCTTGGAGCCGTAGAGGGAAAGCCACAGCCAGTAACCATCACACATGCCCTGAAGAGCAGAAGGCTGTGTTTTCCTAAGGAAAATGGTTCGTGCACCTGGACTAGCATCATGTCTGACTTTTCTGAGGCGAGGAGGCACTGCTGGACTGGCTGGAGAGCGCAGTTCTCCTGGATAACTGGGCTTTGCCGCAGCAGCCAGAAGGCATCTGGAGGCTGCCACTAAGCCCAGACAGAAGAGAGAAAAAAATGCCTGAGGGAAGCTGGTCCAGTGGCTGGAGCCTTTCCTTGACATAATGAATTGGGGAGCTGCAGTCCTGGGACCACTGCTATGGTGAACGCAACGAAAGGTGCAACAGGCCTTGAGAGAAGAGGTAGAGGAGGAAACGTGGTGTTCTGCACTAAGAACAGACCTCCAGCTGCTTTTAGCTGTACTACTGCATTTTCTCTGCTGGGGACACCAGAAAAGGGGTGTCAGCAAAGGGGCCAGTCCACTCTGTTCATTATAACTACTGATACGAACTTGCAGGGGCAAAACCCTTTGAAAACCTGGCAGAAACCTGACTCTTGAGGAACTCTACCTCCAGCATGTCGTTTTTACACCATTGCTTTCTTCTTTCCCCAGTGGCTTGAACTAGGACAGGCAGAATGCTATTTATAATTTTTAATGTAGTCCTTTTTGTCTTTCATCACAAATCTGGAACCCCGGACAAAAATTGATATCTAGTGACAAACACATGCTTGATTGGAAAATTTCTGATGGTTATCTTCTGCCTGGAAAGGGAATGCCATCCTGTACTGTTGCAGCACTGCTGCAAACCAATGCAACAGGAGGTGCTGGGATCAAGGAGTCAGTGCGAGGCACAAAGAAAATGCTCACACATGAAGAGCCTCAATACCAAGAATTCTTGTTATTAACAACTATAAACAAGTAGAAGAGATTTTTTTTTAATTTAAAGTTCAACATCTAAACCAGGACTGTAGCGTTTAAGTTATTAAGTATTAAGGTGGGACCTTACAGACTTTGGGTAATATGTCATGCCATCTACTGGGGGGTTCTTCAGCCTTTTTCAGGAATATCTGGTCTAGGCTGAGAAACACAATGTGATCCAGTATGTCAGTTCCCCTTCGTGCTTTAAACAAAGACAGAAGGTAGCTTTTTCCAGCATGACTGCATGGTGCTTAGCCCTTCTTAAAACAAGACAAGATCCTTGCCCTGAAGAACACACATTTCTTGGATTATTATTTTTCAGTAAATTCAAATTTTAAAAGCTCAACACAGTTAGTGTCAGAAGGGTCTGATTAATTAGGGTCTGAATCTTTTACTTGATCACCTATCATATTCTTGCACAAGAAATTCTCAAAAAACCCAGATTACACCACTTCTGCTACTTATAAGTCTTCAGGCAGCTGGTAACCTTTAAAACGTTAGATATGAAAGTAATAATACCCCAAACAATTAGTGAACTACTCTGGGTCTGTGAGAAAAGGAAGGCTCCTGCGTCAGCCAGGGTTGCTGAAGCAAAGCAAGGGAACTCGCTCCAGATCTTCACAAGTCAAGTAAACAAACATTAGCAACAACTGTGAGATGGAGAAAAAGTCAAAGAACTCAGAGGAATATAAAGTTTTAGAATTTGCCTTTAAGGAACATTAGGGAAGGAAAACACTTTTGAAAGATATTGTGGAACAGATCTGGGGTGGAGATGAAGTGTGCAGAAACTGAAGTGTTAGAAGAAAGCACAGCGGGGGAGCAGGGCAGTTCCTGAAGCTGAGGAGCACGTGCAAGAGGTGAGCACATCTGCCCTCTGTGACTCCCGAAATGCTGGTGTTGGGACTATTTTCGTGCTATTTTCTGCCTTTCGACCACATACATTATGTAAATTACTTTAAAAGCTCAGTGCATACAGTACCACGAAAAATTGCAAACTGTTATTAAAATGAAAACAGAGATTTCTCTTTTTAACATATTTGCAATGTTCAAACTTGTAGAAATATTTCCTAGCAGTTAATATAGGCAAGAGTAATGTTAAGTTAAAGGGTATAGCAAAAGTCACAGATCAGATGATAAAACCACATGGGTAGGTGTATGAGCATTCATTACTAACCATTTTCACAACAGCTGCATCAATATGATTCTAAGTTTCCTCTAGGTACAGATAGCACCCCTGAGTCAGAGATCACAGAGAGGCCCAGGGTTGAGGGCCCCTAGCACACAGCCTGGGTAATAAATTGTTGAAATGCTGTTGCCATTAATTGTTTACCTGCTTCCCAGTGTCCGAAACTGGCTTACAAACCGCTATGGTGAATAATTTAGAGTAGCAAACAACTTTGCAAGTGCATAACCTATTTGCAGATCACTTGTGAGCAGATAGAAAACCTGTCTGTGCCAAGTCTCCAGGAGTGAGTTTGTCCAGCTGTGCTCTTTTCCCGCCTGTGATGGCAAAGGGCTGGTAAGGATGAGTAAGAACAGGTACCGAAACATGAGTTGAGATCACCTGAATACTAAACAACTCCCTCAGACCTTCCATAGGTAAGGGCCTCTTTACCTGTTTCCCAGTTTAATCTGAACAAAAAAATCTCAGCCAAGAAATGCCTGCTATATGTTTTAATCTGAATAGCCCTCATTTGCGTATTAACTCCTCTTGTTCGAGGCTTTGAACCCTAGCTTCCAAATTTAAGAGGCTGAACTGCAGAAGCTCCTCTTAGTTATTCTGTAGAGATGCCTTCCATTCTATGATGTTAACTAGTATGTACAGTGGGGGTTTTTGAGGGAGGAAGACTTGTGACAATCACTTGCAAAAGCAACAGCCTCTTTTTTTAAAGAAGATGTCAAATTCCGGTTTTTGCGCTATACTTGTACATTGGAAGTGGGAGGTGACACTGGCAAGAGCACAGCATTGCTAGGCCATTAAAAGTGAAAAAGGATACAAAAATATTTTAGAATATTTTCAAATGAGAGAATAATCTAGGGCTATTGCAAAAGTCCCTGGTTATTAAAAGAAAATGGCCTAAATTCCCTATACAATGCCAGTATAATTCATGAATATGGCCTGTGATTTTATTTTGACAGTGCCTGTTTAAGAACTGCATTCTTTTCCTCAGAAAACAGAATTAGCTTTTTGCTCAACCCTAGCTGATGCTCTAGTCTTAAGCAAACAAACTGATTGTGGTGGTGCCCTCCCCAGACTCTTCCCCTTTGTAACTGCAAGTGCTCTACAGGCAGGTACAAATTCAGTGTCATAAACCTTCGCTTGAGCCATGCCTAAAACACATTACTTTTAGCTTCTTGCTCGTGTTTGCTCCTGTCATAACCTTTTCTTAGTTTGCTGAATCGTACAGCTCTGCGGCCCGCAGGACACGGTGCTGCTCATCTTCCCTCAGTTCTGCACGCTGACAGGAGTCGTGAGTGGGTGTGGAAGGGTGGGAGGACCACACAAGACATGACCTGTCTGGGTCATTTCTGTTCAGGACTCAGTGCCATCCCCTTGGCTTATCTTGACAAGAACCCGGGTAATAGTTTTTTTCCTGTTACAAGGTTGGACACATTTACCAGTGCTGCGTTACGACTCCTGGGACTGAACGTGATAGCCCCTCCTTATAGCTTCTGTTATATTTAGTGCCATAAATTAATCTTGGTGACCGAAGGAAGAGTAAGACAAACTCACCTTTCTAAAAGGCCTCTTTACTTTATGTGAGCCTACAAAACGCTAAAGACTGGGCAACAGCATCCTACAGGTTTTAGGTCATCTATTGTCATCCATTGTCCCAGCATAGTAAACAGACCGAAACACAGCTGTCTTTGAAGATTTATTGATGGGAAGGAACTTCTCCTTTGATAGGTGAGGTAGGTTATTGTGTGTATTATTTCATTCTGACTTGGGAACAACTTTGAGGTTTTACACTCTGTTCTGCAAAGAACTCTCATACTAGCCATTTATACAAGTGCATATTCTTGTTTTACAAACCCTGCAGAAATTCATGAAGAAGATGATATTCTTCTTCTTTCAGTGGAAGATTTCAGTTCTTAAGGGACAGCAGAGACACTGTGCTGCCCAATACAATATCTTGGGATAAGAAGTGAAGAACTGCGCATGCAGCATGAGGCAATCAGATAACTGCAGTATTATTACTGACAGTGGAATCTGAAATCTATCTGGGACGGTGGGTCCAGGAACCCCATTGATGCTGATGTTGCACCAGAACAGTCTGGCATGACTTACTGGCACCTGTTCTACCCATCAGCTGAACCTCCACTTCCCCATCCGATAGAAGACATATTCTTGTTTCAGCATCTTGTTGCAGCATTTTCTCCAGCACAAGATGAGCCCTGGCTAAAATAAGCATGGAAATTTTAATCATTAAATTCTTACTCTTATCTTCCCAGGCCATTTTTGCTTTGCTTGCAGTTGTGGACTTCCAGAAACCCATGAAGACTATAATAACTACAAATTGCTGGGCAGTCTATTTGTGTCATCGAGGATGATGATAGTATTAAATGCGCCCAGTATCTTGCCCATCATGAATAAATATCTCCTTTAAATTTTCTAATGCAAGTAAACAATTTCTTTATGTGGTAAACTTTTATAAGCAGAAGCTTTATTTTCTTATTCTATACAACACGATGCCTATAATGTTAGTGCTATAAATTAGTATTTATCTTCCCTGCTAGAATTGCCATCCCTGCTTTCTAAAGCAGTAACCATAGCTGATTAGTTCTGCAACATACCACTAAGTGTTGCTGAGGTATGAAGACAGGACCCTTAAAATGAGATGGCTGCACTGAAAACCTATAAGAGAAAGTCACCACCACTTAAAAAGAAAACCCCCAAACAAACACCACAACCAAAACATAAGAAGTTGGCAACTACTTCAGCTACACTGCAGGATGTGATACCTATACCCATTTTATCAGCTTACGACTCAGCCTTGAGGAGTTTATTACTTCACAGGAATCGTTGCAGACATCTGTTATACGCTTTTACATTGTAATCAGAGCTTTTACATAGTAGGGGAACACAAATTCCTTTGATAAAATTAATGAGACAGGAACACTTTTATGTTCCTGTTTACAAGTGACTCCAAAGAGGTAACTCGAGTTCTCCAAACAAGCCCTTTGGAAATCATTTTTCAAGGTAAGAAAAATAAATATGGGGAATCAATGCAAAAAACTCTCTTGAGAAGTAAGTGACAGGAGTCAGTTCCTCAACAAGTCACCCTTCCAAAAGCCTTTCCTCGGCTGGAAGAAGGGACCATTAGACCATCTACCTTCCCCTAAGTTCCCACTGCGTAATTCAGCTTGGCGCCTCCAAATTAGCCCCACTCACTTGTCTTCAACTCCATGCTTTGTACGGGTCCTGGATTTGGAGGTGCCAGGCAAAGAGCGTTGCCTTCAGCGTTGGAACATCCAGGCACGCTGCAATGCTATTCTCTCCCTGCAAAGGCACTGTTACGTTAACGTGCAACACATCATTGGTCTTCCCCATGCGCATCTGCACCAGCCGTCTTCAAGTCCCTGGTCAGAGAGCACTTTCTATCTCACCTTGCGGATCCCTTTTGAGCTGTCTCACATCACTCAGCATCTTTTATAGGGGCAGACAACACCGGACACGGGACAGCACTTTTTGTCTGATAAAAAGCGTAACGATGTAGTGGGATTTCTACCCACTCACCCCTTTCCTATTTGCACATCCAGATGTGTGTATCATCAGCTCTCTTTTGTACCAGCATGAGCTCCCTTGGAGCTAGGAATTTCTCTGAGCCCCTGCATGGAGCAGCTTTCTAAAATACTTTCCTTGGCCCTTGTAGGCTATGTTACTCCATCCTGCAAGTCTGAGGTTTTTTTCTTCTTTTGACCCTATTAAAACCTACTTGCTTGAAAGAGCTGAGTTTATTAAATAATTCAGATAACTCGGTGACGGCCTTGTCCTCATTATCACTCTGGTAATATTTACTCCATCCAAAATTGCTGCCACTGGTGATTTATTTAGTCTTTTAAAGCTGTTTGAAATAGTACTTCTCTAGATTGCTGATGAAAACGCTGAAGAGCCTGCCCGCAGCTCCCCAGCGGAAACACCCTCATTAAACGCTAGCACCGCTTGGGCAACTGCTCTGCTTTTCATTTTGTTCTTCATCTGTTTGCGCTTTATTAATTTTGTGTTGTCCTCACCTTTTTTTCTCTTACTAAATCAAGTACGTAGCGGAAGTCTATTACACTCCAGCCCAGACCTCTGGCAATTTAATCTGTAATCATATAAAACAAAGAAATAAATTCCTGGCTACCAAGACCTGTTTTCTATAAAAAACATGAAGACTAACATGAGCTGTATTCTTTATTCATCACGTAGCAGCTGATGACCACATCTCCTCTGCCTCTACCTGACGCCGGGCTAAGCAGCCTGCATCTACCTGTGGTACTCCCGAGGATGGCCCCCACACTAGCACACTCCTCCATCTCTCGAAACATCACCACAGTGCCGATACATACAAAGAGCAGCAGGTCAGATATCTCTTCAGCCAACCCCTCTAGGACTTCCAGGCCACTCAAAACCAGTGATTTCACCTTCCGTCTGGCTAATACATGTCCTTTAGCATGTTCTTTTGATGAGCCTTGAGTGTTGTCCTGTGAGGCATATGCAACGCCCTGCTCTGTTCTTGATCCTGCATAATAGCAGCTATTAGGCCCTTCAGCTTTGGTTTTCTTTTTTGCATCGCTGGTAACGGTTACCCGTTTTCTTGCATCCCTCCTTAGATTATGGTTACGCATAAAAAACCCTCAAACAAACCTTGGTTCCTTTTTGCCCTTGTGCTGTGCACAATCTCTATTTCTCCCCATTAATTTGTCCAGTCGATGATGTCCCCTTCCCGTCACTCGGTAGGGCAGAGGGCTGTCTGGATGCTGCTGCCCTGAGCGAGGCAGCTCCCTTTTCGGAAGGAAAAGGGGTCCTGGCCTCGGTTACGCACCCGCGGAGAGAGGAGCGCTCGGGGGCTGTTTCAGACCTCTGTCGCGGCAGCACAAGGGCTCCTAACGACCCCACGAGCTGCCCTGCCCTGGCGTTCTCCCTCCGCTCCAGGCGGGAGCGCAGCCCTGGAAACGGCTCGGAGCAGGGCGACGGGACCGCTCCCGCAGCTGCCGCGGGGCTCCCTGCACCTTCGCAGGGAGAAGAATCCTCTGTCCGGGCCGGCGCCTTGACTTGGGGGAAGGGCCGGGGTTAGGCGGGGGCGCCAGCAGCCCGGCCAGTTAAGCACCGTCTTTCCCAATCTCCGTGTAATTAACGGCGGTTTTACGTTCTTTTTCTAAATTCAGTAAAGACTTTCACAGCCCTCCCCACTGCCCTGCCCCGCGGCGGTGACCGGCGCAGGGAACGGGGCGGCTGCGCGCAGTGCCCCCCCCCCCGACACCCCGCCCCGCGCCTCCCGGGGCAGGGCGGGGGCGAGGCGGCGCCCCGGGGCGGGAGCGGGGCGAGGCGCTGCGACCGCGGGCCCGCGCCCACCGGCGGCCCGGCAGTATGACAGGCAGCCGCCGGCCCCCAGCCGCTCCCCGCCAGCCGGCGGGGAGCGCGGCCCCGGCGAAAAGTGAGATGATGCCCCCCCGGAAACAGCCGCGGCGAAGGCTGCGCGCCCGGCGGGCGGAGTGATCACCTCCCGGCCAAGCCATGGGACAGACCTCGGTCTCCACGCTGCCCGAGCCGGCCGGCGGTGAGTACCGGCGATGGGGGGGGGGGGCGCCGGCGGCGAGGGGTCGGGGTGGGGATGCTGTGCCCGCGGTCCTCGGGGCGCCGCGGCCGCCCGCCTCCTCCCTTGGACCGTAGCGGGGACGGTGGCGGCGGCAGCCGGGGTGGTGCGGCCGCTCCCCGCGCTGCCCTACCCGGCTCGGTCGCCCCGGCGGGCGAGGGGCTCCGCCGTGCCCCCGGTCCCCGGGCCGTGGGGCTCCCTTTTACCCCTTTAATGAGAAAGTACGGAGAAGGGGAAAGAAAGAGGGGAAGGAAAGGAGTTCTGGCACCGCGCCCAGCGGCGCGACTAGCAACCCGCCCATCTGGTTGCGTTTGGCTCCGGGGCATTTTATGTGTAAGCAGGCGATTGAAAATAAATAAATAGCGTGTGAGTGGAACTTTATTTTTTTTTTCTTCCAATAAAGCAAGCCTAGTTGTTTGCAAATTAATTTTTTTTTTTTCTTTTAGATAGTACAAACTACTTGGGAATACTGTTTGCAGGCACGTTAGGATAAACCCGGTGTGTTTTAGTTACCGCAAAACAAAGCGGGTCCCTTCCCACGATAATAGGATGTAGAATCTAAATTAACTCCAGCGAGGTTTGAAGTTTCCTGTGAAAATGTCACCGCTCGCGTGTTTTTCTCCAGTGCCTGTTTCCTTTGCATCCATTAAAAAACGTAAACAAATCCTGTTGCAGACTTGAGTTCTGAAGGCAGACCTTTATTCTTAATTTGCTTGTTGCTGTTAAAGCGGGAATGTTTTGCCAACTGGGAGGCAGCGCAACAAACTTTCTTTTTCCCCTCTCTTTTTCCCTTCACGTCTGTTTCAAAGAACAGTTTTGGTAGGAACACCTACGTTTTCAGAGAAGCTGCATTATGTTGGAAGTGGTGCAGCTTCCCAGTCATCCCATCCCAGTCAAAGTCTTGGATGATTTCTTCTCCTGCCAAAAAAATCCATGTAAGAGTAATGTGACCGTTTCCAGTAAACTTCGCCATCCTGTTAAAGGTTTCACCCAGCAGCCGGCACATTAGAATTGTATCAAGGTAGGCGTTGGGAAACAGATGTAAGGAAACAGATGGAGGGGTTGGAAGTTTTTGTTAAACTTCCTGTGCAAAAATGTGCCCAAACTCTCATGTACACGCGTCTGTTGTGAGGGTATTTTGCCTGGGAGAGGTCGCCTATCTTGCCTAATGATAGCTGTGGTGCCTGCATTCCCTCGGCAGAATGCTGACTGACAATAATTGGGCTGGATTTCTAGTTTTAGCTAAAAGAAAAAAAAAAGGTCACCCTTGAATTCATTCCTAACTGAAACCAAGGTTTTCAATCAGGAGCAACAAGAGACAGTTATCTGAAGGTGTAAGTTATGGTAATGTTACCTCAGTGTTGTCAAGTAAGTTGTAGTTATCAGCATTTTAAGAACACTGCACTTGTGAGGAGACACTGGTAGTGCCTTCAGGAGGTTTCACAGAAGGGCAGTCGCACTGCACTTTCAGTTTCCCTGTTAAAACGTTGGGAGAGTATGTCCTCGACAAGACAACACGGGGGCAGGCAGGTTTCTGGGTGACATGGATTCTTGGGAGTGCAGTCATTTGTTTTCTCTATCTTGCTGCGCAGGTAAGGTCTGAATGCTTAATATCTTGCAAAGTTTGGGAGGCCCCATCCAGCTCTGGTCAGGGCAGGAGAACGACTTCCATCGGTTCCAGTTCAGACTGGTTGCCCCTTAGGCAAGTAGTCCTAAAATCTTGGTTGATTTTGGCATGCTGGCCAACTACAAGCCATTTAAGTCTTTGACAGCTGCTAGAGATTAGAGTTGAAGGGGATCCCTGTCTTGCACACACAGAGGCTACAAATCTGTTTTAGTGCTAAGGAATCAATAGTGCATTCAGATCCCCAGTGAGCCACACAAAAGCAGCTGTGAGAAGTTACTTGCCGGTTCGCTCCCTTTTTTTCCCCAGCCGTGCTAGCCTGCGAGGGCTCGGTTCCTGCCCTCTGATCCCTGCTGTGCCCCTGCAGAGTCTGGAGGGGCTGTGGGCTGGACACCTGGGTGGGCACCACTACTAAATCACTGTGGGACCTTTGGGTGGTCTGAAAATGGTGAACGTGGTTTGATGTAGAAAATTGAAATAAAGGTTTTTTTCCTGAGAGTCACAAAGTGTTAGAAGAGAGGAAATACATGCATAATACAATACTCAGTATGAACCCCAGCCACTGTCCTGCAGGTGTTTTTTTTTTCTTAAGTTTTACTTTAAATAAAAGATTTTACTCTTGGAAAGGGAAATACATACTGAAATACTTAGCAGATCAAGGTCCTAGTGGCACTTTCCCATTGGGTTAAGTGCAAGACTGAGGCCAAACCATAAAACTCAAGGTCCTTCTTGACTGGGCAAATGTGGACTCATACCAGCCTATAAAGAGAGGAAGAATTGGATTTCTGTGCCCCATTGGAACTTTCTTTAGTAGCAGCGCTCTCTCGCTAGAGTTTGCCATCAGCTGTAGCTGTGTGGGTGTTGAAGTATGTTGGACAGGAGGGTCAGGGATTTAATAATCTCCCATAACTGTGAACGGTAGGTGGGCAGCAATGCAGGTCTTAGCTCTCTGTGGACACCCACCAAGCAACCCTTTGTTCCTTCACCTCTGTTCCAGCTTTTCAGTCATTAAGAAGAACTTTCTAAAGCTTTTTTGTTATTTGCCATGGTTAGCAAAGGTGAACAAGCAGTGACAGCAAGAGGGGCTTGGGAAGATGGTATAGACAGTGTAGGTATGTGGAAAAGGAGGAGGGCATCCTGTCCTTGTTCATCTTCCTTCCTCTTCTGTTATTTTTCCCACGCCTGGCAGGACTTGATTAACGTGCTCTCTCCCCATTCACTGGCCAAAGTTGAGTGCTTTTAGGGGTTATCAGCCACTGTGTGCAAAGGCTATCACTTCTGCTTTCTGATCTGCAGCTTATCAAAGAGCAGCAGAGCTGTGCACTTTTTTCAGGTTGGTTTTTTTTTTTTCCTTTTTGGATTTGTTCTTGGGTTGTTCAGTACCAGCCACAGTACTGGGAAACAGCCAGGTCCTCCAAGTGGAAGCATGATTGACATATTTGGAAGATAATACTTAAAAGCAAACCTCATTAGGTGGCAAAATATTTTTGTTGCTTCTTGAATAGCGATGCCTTGTAGAGAATGAAACTTGCAGTAAAAATGAACCTATTAGTGTCCTAGGAAGAGGTCAATCAGTTCAGCAGGGAGGCTGTGGAGCACAGCAGAGGCTGTGTGGAAGGGAAGGACAAGCTGCAGAGGGAAGGTCTCGTGAACCTCTTGTCTTTGACGGTCAGGGTGCTCAGTGGGGCCAGTTGAAGACTGGGGTCAGATCCCTGTGCTGACCTGTGCCACCAAGTACGTAATCCACGGGCCTGTTTATTCTGGGCTGGGTGGGAGTTCCTCTCGTTGTATACGTTTTACAGAAACAGAGCACAAATTGTCAGGCTTGCGTTTCATCCTATTACAGACCCGGAGTTTTTTCAAGGGCACGAAAATGTACTTCGACAGCACAGGAAAACCGTTTCCCACCCAGCTCCCCCCATAAGATGAAAGTAGTCACTGGTAGGATCCTGTTGTTTGTTGATCTTGGCACTCAGTGAAATGATGATCGTAGGTCAGAAGTGAGCATGTTTCTCAGACTGCTCTTTTTCATCTCTTGTGGCTTTATGGGATTTCCTGTTCATTGTCAAGGAAACAGAAGCTTCACCTGTGTTTGTGCAGAGGAATTACAATTGCCTTAACTGGGCAGCCTTATCTTAATCCTGAAATGAAATGGAAGACTAATATTTGTTTCTGCAGCTGTAGGTGTTGGTAAACAAATTAATTGGTTATCAGCACAGCAATTTCAGGACTCTTCTAGTAGTAGCTACTGGTGAGCCTCACTGAGGGTGCTCTTCTGGAGCAAGCACTTCAGTTCCTGAGGAGTTGGACATGGAGATACTCCGCTGTAGCCTTAAATTCTCATCCTGACTCAGACACTGAGTCTGAGTGTGCAGTGATAATTCTTCATGAAGAAAAAAATCGAGTTGATTTTTCTCCTTCAGCTTCTCTTCCTTTCCAAAGTGGAAGAACTTTTGACAACATTGCACTTTACAGGGGGGCATCTCAAAGTATTTACAGGTACAGTGAGTTACTCACAACACACCTGTTACCTGGTCATTTCAGTTATTGGTGCACTTTAGAAGAGCGAAAAGCCGAGATATTGAGCTGTCAAGTCCCGCGTGATGTGAAGCTCAAAATGACTTGTTCACAGCCACAAAGGAAGTTCTGGACAAAGCGCCTCATCCCCCTTTTTTTTTTTCCAAGGGTTAAATTGACTGGGGGCCTTGAGGCCGAACACTTCTCATACTGCAATGGGAATCCAATTCCTTATTTTCCCTTCTTCATGCTTTTGTTAATTATGGAAGCGTTGTTAGTACAAAGGGAACTGTTTTCAGTTGCTGCTAAATTTGCATCCAAAGCTTTTCAGTTTTTGTGGATCTTGAGCATGGGAAACTCTTTTGTCCTCTTACCAGTGTTGTCAGATGGGGCTACAGTTGTGACGGCTCCAGAATTTGGGTTCATTAAGTAACCAATTTTCTCTAGACTTTGGGCTGATTGAGTGGGTGTTTTAGATATCTAATGGTATCTATTTAGATGGTCAGAAATCATCTATTTAGATAGTCAGAGGCATAAAAAGCCCATTTTTTCAGACCGAATGGGTAGCCACAAATTTGCCTGCTACTGATGGGAACTGCAAGTGCTCTTTTAAAAAATTGGTCCTTGTGTGTCTTGAGCTGAAATATAAAAAGTAAATAGCAGCTACTGAAAAGGTAGGTCTCGGCACCCAAAACCGTTCTGATTTGTGCTGTTGGTGAGGGTCCAAGTTGTGAGCATGTGGAATGAATCACTATTTATAGAGGAAAAAAAAGCGTACACATTTTAAAATACAACACGTTTATAAAATATCAAATGTATTTCCGTGTTCATGGGTGCTGCCGTATAGTCTGTGATCTGCCAGAGCAAAACTGTGCCCCAGACGCCTTGGCAACTGCTGCCAGTTGGCCCAGACCAAGCTCCTCGGCTGCAGCGATAACTCGCTGCAGAGGAGGTTGCAATCTGAGCCTTCGCTACAGGGCACGGCCGAGAGCAGGGATCTTGTAAGGACACGGGGGACCGGCCACACCACCGGAACTGCGCGTGAACCACGGGAAGGCGTGTTTGTGGAAATAAAGGCTGAATGCTCAGCAGGTCCCAGGTTGGTGTCTCTGCTCTTCTCACTCTGAGGCTGCTTCAAGGGTGACCAGGAATTCCCCTTGCTCGGCTGCCAGGGTACGTGACCTTTCGTGTCAGGCGTGCTGGCTGAGATGCCTTCATGCAGCGGGGTTTGGTAGCCTCTGATCACCTGTTCGCAGTGTTAATCATCAGCTTCCTCATCTGCCGCGAGGAGAATGAGAGCTGGCTCCCGAGAGGGCAGCGTGGGCAGGGTTTGTGTGGAGTTGTCTTCTCAGATGACCACCCCGATACTTCCCCCAGATGAAAAGCTCATGGGAGAGCTCATTTCCTACTGAGCCCCCTGTGCTAAGCCCCACAGACAACTGATCGCGCTCGGTGGGATCTCAGCCACCCCTCAGGTTGTCCTTCCTTCCTAGATCCAATTCCTCGGCTTTTGTACTGCTCCTGGGTAGTGTAGCCTTGTCCTCAGGTGGTGTTTTCCATGGCATGTTTCAAAACACTTTCCAGTCCTTTTTAGAATATTCACCGATTTAAATGGGAAAACTGAGCACGAGGAGGCCGGACAGCTTACTTGTGAGCGCTTCCTAGGCCTAAGGCGCAGCCAGAGGAAACCACTGGGCTCCCCAGTCCTCTTGAGTGTTCGAGCCATATATCAGTCCTGCCTATTAAAAGTGGAAAATGCTTGGACATTTACATCTTCATATGGTTTTATCTGCTTAAAGTTGTCCTTTAAGGCCAGGCTTAAAGTCCAGGCTGGTAGTCCTTCAAGGCCAGGCTGGATGAGGCTTGGAGCAACCTGGTCTAGTGGAGGGTGCCCCTGCCCATGGCAGGGAGGGTGGAACTGGATGATCTTTAAGGTCCCTTCCCACCCAAACCGTTCTGTGATTCTATGATTCTTTATTCTTTTTGGGTACTGATACATTCTGAGATTTATAAAATGAAGAAACAGTAACATTTCTGGAAAATATTTCTGAATCAATGCTGGATTTGGATTTATTTTTCACTTTAGTCTATTTTTTTTTTTAGAATATAGTGATGATGATTAAAAAAAAATAGAGTGCACTTAATGCTTTGGGTCAATCACTGATGCATTTTTAAAAAAATACTTTGTCAGAGAGCCAGCTTCCAGAACTTATTTCTGTGCGTTGTATTCACACTGTAAAGGTGGCTAAAAACATATTTCTGATTCACAGCAATGCCCCTACCAGCTGCCATTCAGTCCCATGTAGAAAAGCAATTTCTGAAGGGTCCATTTGTTGCCTTGTCTAGTTGATGTAAGGGTGATACCTGATCCTGTGCTTTTTCTGATTGGGATCATGAGAACGTGGCAGAGGGATTTTCATTCTAGTAGGTTGAAGGTTAGACAGACAGTGAGGGATTTTATTTTATTTTATTTTATTTTATTTTATTTTATTTTATTTTATTTTATTTTATTTTATTTGCCCCCAAAGAAAATAAAAGTCAGACAATGAAGTCAAGTAATTTATATCCCCTCTTAGGTGAATTCTACAACCCCTAGACTGTCAAGTGTATTTTGGGGCAAATATAAAATTACGGTGGGGGTCCGGAGTGTGTGTTTCCTACAGTGCTGTATGATAGAAATGGTTCAGTAGGAACGAGGTAGGAAGGCCACTGTGAACATCAAAGTGGTGCATGGTGTGAAGATGGGCTGTTTTTTCACTGTCTCTGACCAGAATCACATGGGTAACAGTGCTGGGTGTCATCTCTTTTGTATGTGGGGGTTTTTTTTCCCTTGTTTTGTTCTGGATTTAAATACTACAATACGTGAATTAATTTAACCTTGCCTGTTTGCAGTCCAGAGAGTGGTTTGGACTAACAATCTGTACAGATGATGCAATTACCTCTGTCCATCATGTGGAGGCTCATTATTAGGAAATTCGATACAAGGCTTGGGTTGCATGAAGGCTGTATACACGGTCACTGCATAGGAATGTATTTTTTTCTGTCCCTGACTTGGTTTTTGGGCACTTGGAAATAAAGCCTCTGTCAAAAGTGAAAGTCTTATTTACCTTTGTGTTCTCTCACTGCTTTGAACAGCTGTGATGGTCAGTGTAAGTGGGGAAAAAACTTAGGGAGAAATGACCTAGGTTGCTCTGTCATTGCATGGACGTCTAGGGTGTGCGCTCAGGTTGCAAGTAAGGTGGGGAAAAAAATGTGAAGATAATGACTTGCAGTCTCTTTTGTATTGATTAAGGGTTGACTAAGTGTATGTTGGCTAATACTCTTCTGTATAATGCTATAAAATTGTGATAGCACTCTGTTAATTGGCAGATTGGAGTAGTAATACAGAATCCCGTGTCAATGACAGCTTTGTGTAAATCAAGTTTTATATGACAAGATGTAAACAGCAAGGGGTGTGTTGCCTTCTTCTTCTCTGATTGCTGGTTTGGTTTCATATGAATTAGAATAATGTTTTGCTGAGCAGAATTAGACTGTGATACAGCTGTCCTAACATTTGAAACTCAGTGAGCAAAACCAGTTCTGTTCCCAAAGATCAGCCTGCATCCTTCATCCCTGACAATGTGCTTTCTTAATTAGTGTTGCAAGATGCTTCACTCCGACCAACTGCCCAAACCATCAGCAAATCCTTGTCATGTAGATGAACGGTCCTTGTTTCAGTATTAATTAATCCTTATTGTATTTTCTGGACCTGAATGGTTTAGTGTGCTGCCGAGTCCCAAGAATGGTGCAGAGACCTTAGATGTTGGTTGGGCTTTTAAGCTGAGGCTATTACCACACTGTGCAAACAAAGCGCATAGTTTATAGTCTAGAAATAATTAATGAAAATTACGGAAAATCTCTAAAGTCTATTGATGTAAGGTAAATACCTAATTTGCACAATTAGAATAACTGTGGTAGGCCTTGAAACTTGATGTTTTCACTGCGATCATGTGATTTACATTTTCAGTTTAAGCCATTGCTGACAAGACTCAGAGGTGCACAGGGGCTCTTTTCCAGGCTTAAGAATTTTTCTTTAATGCTTGAAGCTTCAGCTCAGAAAATTAACTCCTGACTGGGAATTTGTCACCCCTGGTTGTCTTTCTGGGGTTTGCAACCCCAACCTTTGTTGATGTGCACTAAAATTGTCATTTCGCTGGACCTTTTCTGCTCAAGAAGACAGGGCTCTTCTTGTCTTCTGCCTTTGTGGCTGCAGAGCCAGGGCAGGCAACAGAAAGCTATTTGGATTCCTGCTTCTGTTGGGTAGCCAGATGAACTAAGTAACATAGAACTTGTCATGAGTGAGACTGGGTCTGAATGCCCAGGAAACTTCACAGAAGGTCAGCCTGGCACTCGAGAGGATGGTGTGTTGAAGAATCAAACCACACTGACAGCAGTTGGGCTCCGCATTCCAGCTCAGCCCACTGCAGTTGGGTTCACCAGGGACCTTCAAACCAGGAGCTGGGAAGCCAACGCTGTGTGCCGGTGTCTGTGGCTGCATCCTCAGGAAACTGCAGCCTCTGCTGATGTATACCAACACAGTTACCAATATAAGTCAGTGTGTGTTGTTGCATGGATGTCAAAAGGCATAGCAGGTCATGGAAGAGTCATGATGCTGTAGGTTACAACCGCCAGTGCCCCAAGTCAGTTTTTGCTCATAGTCTAGGGAGCAACATGCCCGAGACACTTACTCCTAGTCAGCCTTTGTCCATGAGGCCCTGGTAAGCCTCAGCATGGCTTGCAGCTCTCCCACCCCTACTGCCGAAGGGATGCACAGAGATTTCTAATGCTCAGACACCAAACCAGTGAAGTTCACCAATGCAGTAGCATCCTCAGTTAAAAATGTGTTGTGACTGTGAATAGTGAGAGACGGTCCATTTTAGACTTCTGTCCCAGTTGCCTTCCTTGCGTATAACCCCTGGAGATCAACTTACCTGGAGCATTTATGTCATAACAAGCAATATAAAGTCACCCAGGCTGAAAACTAATCTCCTGTAGGCTTTCATTTTCTTCTTTTTTCCCCCAGATCCTAGAGGAGTCAACAAAGAAATGACACTTTCATTTCGTGCTTATGGAACACAGATTTAGTGGGATAGAGACAAGCAGTTTGAGTCACGTTACCACTTAAAGTTGTTGTAAGCTGATGGGAAATGATTTTTAGATACTATCTGTCTTTACAAGGAGGGAAAAAACCCCAAACAGTTCATTGCCAAGAAATTGGGCATGTTTAAATTATACATATATAATGTGTTATAATTTATTTCATTGGTAATAATTCAAAACTGGCTGTGCATTTCCTTTCCTGTAAATTCATTCAATGCGGCTGAAGGTTACTGGTTTGTTTCTTGGAGTTTTATAGATTTATTGCATTTCTGAGGGGAAGGGAGTGTTGGTTTTGGCATGGATGCTAAGGATATTCTTGTTCTGAAAATGTGAAGCAGTGCTGTAGTGCACTGTTCATCTGGCCTCTTTTATGTTGATAGAAAGAAATGTGTAGTGGTTTTCTTACCCTACGTGTTATATACCACCATGCATAGTTCTCCTCTTCTGATGAACTGTTTGAGTGATTGATTAAAAAAAAGTATTAGTATTAATAATTAGTATTAAAAATCCATACATGATTTTAAAAAAATTACACTAATTTCAGAGTAGTTTCTGTGCTTAAATTCTGAAGTGAAATGTTTTAGAAGGCTGGTCTGAGTCTCACAAGAAGACGCCAGATTCAATTTCTTGGGAAGAAGGTGGTATTCTTGTTTCTTACTTGAATATTGCTGCTTTTGCCACATGGAAATAGGGTGTGGAAGAAACATGTAAGACCTGATGGTGAGACAAAAGAGACTGTGTCTGTGCAAGGGAGTGAACAATAAAATGGACAGCTAAGACTGTGGATAAAGCCAGCTTGTCAAGAGCTGGACAAGCACCAAGCAGAAATGAAAAACGGTCTAGATTTCAGTTGGAGGAGAAAGTCAGAGAGAGTAGCAGAACATGAGCCAGCAGCAGAAAGAGAGAGATGTTAACTGCAAGGCACTGCAGAAACTATGTGACCACGACGCTCTGCTTTTAAAGCCTTTTGTTGGACAATACCATCACGTTACTCTGTCATGTTATAGAGTGAATATGATTCTGAAGAGTGGAAGAAAGTTTTTGTTGGAGAAGTTAGAGGGAATTCACAGAGACCTGAAACTGAATAAACAAATATCTTGGACACTTAGCAGCAACACCTCTTTCTTAACTCCCCTCTGGCACTGCTCCTCCTGTTTCAATTTTCCCATCACTACTGGAGGAGGAGGGCATATTTCAGCCAGAGCCAGCAAGACAGTTTGCTTCTGAAACGTTTAATGCACCTGGAAACTCTGTAGCATAGTTTGACATGCATAATAAAAATTTATTTGAAGTGAAAAGGATATTTAATGTCAATATTGGACTAGATGATCTCTAGAGGTCCCTTCTAACCCCTTCTATTCTGTGAAATCTGTGAACTCTAGGATCATGTCTTTTTTTGAAAGGAGGAGGGAAAAAGAATGTGCCTTTCTAGCTGTTATCTATGAAAGAAGAAAAAAAAAAACGTTGAGAATACAGATCTAGGACTAGAAAGCATCCAAAAGCTAAGCATTATTTGCAATACGTTTTAAGTCATTAAGTGAAAGTTTGGGACTTCGCAGGTTTCTCTTTTTAGGAGAAGCTGGACACAGAAGTTGATGTATAGCACCGCACAATGTATCTAATGCATAGACCTATTCCTGGTTTGGAAATGGCTGCAGTGGCTGAAGATGCGCTGATGACTGCTTGCCTTCCCTTAGGGAGAAGTTACCCCCTCCTGAGCTCAGCCCTGCTGCTGTGCAGGCCTCTCCCAGTGGCTCTGATGCAAAATCTGTTAGCGTGCAAGAATAAAGGCCACAGCCTATTGCCCCCGCGTGATCTGGAAGGGTTCGTGTCTCCTAGCTCTGGACTATTCTACGAGCATTCATCAGTCTTGAGAATGGTCGTGTCTGATGATAACTAAATATTGCCCTCCCCTCGCCGCAGACGGAGCATGCTAGACCTGAAGGCCGTAGGCCAAGGAACCAAGTGAGCACCAGCGAACAAAGTCAGGCCGCGGATTTTTGTGTTTGCACCTTCCAACCCGCTGACGTTAAGGGATCTGTTTGTAAAGAAAACATCTTTCTTGCCCAGCCTACAGTGCATTCAGGGTTTCCTCAACCACAGAGGCAAAAACATTGCAGGAGTCATCCCCAGAAGATGAGGTGAACCACAAAAAAGCCCTTCGTTAAGCGAGCGCACCGTGGTGGAGGAATGCAGCTGAAGACAGCTAGCGAGTGATCCCGCTGCTGTGGGGAACTTTTCCTTCAGCTCTTGGAGCGGAGCAGCCTCCTCAGACCCTGCCTGCCCGTGGTTTAACAGATAAGGGCATTACACCCTGACAGTCCCTGGGTCAGAATGCTACTGTTTGCCATCACTGACAGCCTGGTTTTTCCTGAGGGCTTGTTTTGGGGGAATATATGCCGGCAGGGCAGAACTGAGCCCAGAGTCTTTCTGCTGTCACAGAGGTGTCTGGTGGTACAGATCAGGGGGTTTTAACCCCTTAAGAAGTGATACACCGTCTGTTTATATGGAGTCAGAGGTTTCTTTGTTTCAATTTGATTTTTTATTCTTTATGCAGTAAATTCCACATGGGAATGAGGGGAGAGTGGAGGAAGAACAGAGGCAGCAGAGCTAATTAAATCAGCCATTTCTTAAAAACAAATAAATACCAGGCAGTGCAATCTCATTAAAAAAATACCAGCATGGAGCCCATTCTTTCTGGTTTAAGCAATTATTTGCATGTCCAGATGTCAGTGCAGGAAGAACTTGCAAATCTAGAGAGGTTTATTTTGTCTTACTTTTTGTATTTCTTTATAATTCAGTCTTTGCGCCTACTGTTTTTGGTGGTGGTAGCAAAAGTTGAGACAAAAAAATGTCACTTTTGAGGGGTAAAAAAAATAAAAGGTAATGTGTTTGAGGTGAGAGAGAAGGGAGGGAATTTTGGGTAGTGCTGAGGCAATGCATGAGCTGAATGAAGTCTTTCTGAGGACTTTCAGTAGCCTTCTCTAGCCCAGCAGCTTGCTCTGAAGTTATGTGAGAGAGGCAATCATTAGTATGTCTTAATGCAATTATTCTTGGTATCATATTGATGGGTTTTTTCCTGACATATGGACAGGAACATTCTTTTTCTAACCTAAGAATTGTGACTAGGTACCACAGAGAGATATACATACGTGTCTAGATGCATATATTTGCAAAAACTTTTAGCGTTAGATTATGGTTTACGTTATATTCTTGCTGTAGATTTCTGTAGCACAGTTTTCAAGAAAACTGTGACATTATTTTTTTCAGAATATTTCTCATCTTTTATCAGTTGAAATAGAAAAGCCAGAACTCTGGTAGCTGTAACTGGGTTTAGACACAGAGAACTGTTTGCAGTTGGAGGATGGGTGCATGTAATCAGTGAACATAAGAGGAGCTGGGAGATGGAGCAATGCACCCCAGAGCTCCCTGGTAGTAGAATAAGGAGGGTTTAGGGTAGGAGAAGGTTAAAACCCCCTTCAATATTAGGGATTTGCAGTGGGTCTCCCCAGTTCCGGGCAGGTGTCATAAGAGATAAATGGATTGAGAAGTAAATGGAATCACTCAGTTTTGTGGATAAAGCCCTCCATTTCATCTAGCATTGCTATAACTGCCTGAAAAGAGACACCCAGACGAAAGTGCACATTACATTTGAACTGACATAAAATTTTTGATGAGTACTTAACTTGCACAAAAAACCTACACTAATGCTTTTTTAGTTACTGTCCTTCCAGCATTTTCACTGGTGGCTTGCCTGTTCCTATTGACAGGGAGTTTTGTGCTTGTAAAAACAACATCCAGATACACCCAAAACCAGTACCTTGGCTTCAGATGAAATTATGATTACATTCTTTTCAACAGCTTGACCAAAGCATACAGAGGACAGTATTCTGCCACTGTACATTTATCTCTGGATTTAAGCTCTAGCTTGTTGTAGTTGTGAAATAAGAGGATTTGTCAAAACATTTTCTGGAGGCATAGGCCCTTTCCAGAAGCCAGCCTGTAGGGCCATGGCCTCTAGGTACAGAACAGGGAGCTTTCATCTGCACTTTATATTTCATATTTATGTCTGTACGTGGCCACCTCCCCGTGACGCAGGAGTTGAGCTCAGGGTGCTGCCGTGGCTGGGGAGGGGGAACCGCATGTCCCAGTGAGTGGCGGCTGGGGCTCGCATTGCGTCCCTGCCGCGAGGGCATTCCTGGCCACCACTGCCTGTCCTTCCTCCGGCCCTTGCTGCAGCACTGGGCTATGTAAAACTCCTCAGTATTAGAGATAAATCAATGTATTCCAAACACATGAGTAGATTAAGGTGTAGTCTTTTCCTCTGAATGTGAAGAAAATCGATGTGCTATAGAAATGGCTTTTTTTTTTCCTTATTTATTATTTTTTTCTTCTTAATTTTTCTCAAAACCTTATAATTCTGTGTTGGGGTGAAAGACAATTATCAGTCCACTCAAACCTTTGATTCCCAGGTGGGTTAAAAGACAGACATTTAAAGTTAGTGTAGGTAAGGTCTGGGAAGGCAGTGTCAGTGGTGGAGCTTGGTGGGAAGACAGGTGTTTGCATTAGAAGCTTCAAGGCAATATCTAAGATTCTTCATCCCCTTCAGGGCTTGCGTTACCTGAAATAGGATCACATTTTCCTTGGGACCCCGGTACAATCCCTGGACCCTACCCTTCAGTAGGCTGCTCCAGCGTCGCCGAGATGCTCTGTCAGGGGCTGACTTACAGCGGGTCACCAACTGAGTGCTCGGCTGAGCTGCTGCTCCTCCTGCCAACACCTGTCCAAACCCTATAGGGCAGCCTTGAAAGAGCCAAGGTGACATATGGCCCTGTTGATATGGGCCATATACATGTTCGTGAACAGGAAACTGAAGGGTTTTGGTTTAAGTGAAGATTCTTATAGGATTGGTTCCCAGCGACCACTGTTCATAAAAGCGTGAAACATCATAAGGTTTGCCACAACAACTTTTGAGTCAGTTATATCGTGCATACCTTTGCTGTTCATGTTTAGTATATTACTCCTGATCAAATACAGGAGTTTGAAAAAACAGAGCCAGTTAACAATTGCTTTCAATTTGATTTTATTCCTTCTAGAACAAGAAAATATTCAGTGAAGGTTTTGATGCTTTTCTAGCCATGTTTTTTAACTTGAGCCAGCCTGTGTGGTTGTGCTTCCCTACATTCCTTGTATTGTACATCTTTACTAATATACAGAAAACCTCCTACCACGTACGGAAATCTTCAGTCTTACTTATGTGGCTTCTATATGTTTTCATCAGGGTTTCAGGTTTTTCCCTGAAATACCTTACCTCCTGTGAGCACTGGGTGTCAGAGGTTCCATGTGATTAGCCAGCAGTGTCGTTCTGAGGACACTTCTGAGTGTAAGGGCAGATAAAGGCTCGCTGCATCGGGCTGCCAGCTGCCATGCGCAGGCAGTGCCACTGCTGAGCAGGAGCTGCAGGGTATGATGTGCCAGTCCCTTTTTGGGTCCTTCCCGGGGTGAAAATTGCTGCTCCCTCCTGGAGCTCAGCATCCAACCAGGGTGAAAAGTGAGTGCAGGGTCTAAAAATACTGACTGTGTGTGCTGAGTACTTGAATGTTTGCAAGAATGTGGGGAGGTTTAGGGAAAATATAAACCTTTTTCAAGGCAGGAAAAGCGACCGAACCGTTTATTGATTATTTTCATCTCCTAAATGTCACGACCACTTCCCCATGCTCAGGAAAGTTGCCGTCATTTGTTTGTAAGCTGCTTGAAGACGCTATTTTAAAGAATAATTATTAACCTGTTTCTATTTCAAAACCTCTTACACAAAGCTTGTTTTGCTGGAGTTGCTGTTACATGGCAGTTTTGTTCAGTGTGGCAAAGAGAATTTTCCAGGAGGTATTTTCTGAGGGAGGCAAACTGCTGGGGCTTGCAGTGGGGGCCTTCCACTCCTTCGGTCGAGGTTGGAGCTGAACTGGCTTCAAACAAGGCAGTCGGAGTGGTGCTGGGGGTGACAGCGAAGACATCGTGCCTTGCAGAAGTGCACGGGGACGAGGTCCAACCCCTGGTTGACAGCCCAGCGCTGCTGCGTTCCCCCTGTGCCTGCCAGCATGGGGACAGGAGTGTCCATCATCCGCGGGCTCTCTGCTTTCCTTTCCCTCCTCCCAGCCCTGAAGCTATGCTGTTTTGGGGGCTGCTGAGCAGGGACCAAAGTGACCCCTGACTGCTGGGATGGGCTGCCTGTCTCTGGGCAAACCCTCAGAGAAAGACTGCTGTGGAAGCAGCACCAGTGGAAACTCAGCATTTGCTCGTTTCTTTGTGTAAGACTCTGTCCACGCATTGATTTCCTTATTAAATGAGCAGATAAATAACTCTTTCTCTCCCTTGCTGGGTGCATCAGCCGCTGGGTGAGTTGCAGAAAGCCCAGGATGAGAGCAGGAGAAAATGTCAGGACAGGCAAAAACTGCCATCAGGAATTTTAAGTATTCCTGTGGGCTTTCCTAAGGGATGTCTGGCTTTCCCAGGGACTGCTGGAAACAGGCGGGCGCTCTGTCACATCATGTTCCCTCTCTAGGAAAACATGATTTAGTAGTTAAAAAAAAAAAAAAAAAAAAAAAAAAACTTTACAGAGCTTAAATAAAGCCAAAGATTAATTTGGTGAACCGTGATGCTGTACATGCTTTACTTGGGAAGATTTTGAATTTCCAGTCCTGCTTGGAGTTGCTAGCAGGTGTAGGGCTTGCCAGTCAAATTTGGGCTTTTTGCTCCACCCCTTTTTTTTATTAAGTTCTTACTATGGCACTTCTAAGTATATGGCTGAATACTAAAGCTTTTGTGTTCAGTTCATCTGCATTAGCGTGGTCATGGCACTCGCAACAATACCACAGAATTTGAGTAATCATAAAATTAATGAAATCCTAATAATTATGAGAACGGCTTCAATTTCATTCAATTTTTAAAGTAAACCTTTTTGGTGTTTTAATTTCTGTTCTGGCCTGTAACTATCCAAGGGTCATGTAGCTTGGTTTACCTCTGCAGTCATAAATAATAATTAAAAAAAAATCTTTTTAATGAAAGCTGTATTTTTTAGGGTTTAAAGAGAGTCTTTAAGAATATGTGAAATATAGTGAAGTGTGTCATTCCCTACGGTGAGGGCGACCTTTGTCAGCGCTAGTCTGGCTAAAGTAGGCTCAGTTATTCTTGACGCCTGTAGTGGGTTTTGTGCAAAGTAAATAGATCGGTGTATTATCTGGTTCAGGACACGCTGGAGTACATCGTAATGTACTGTAACTAAGAGTTACTGTTTCTCCGTGGGCTACAATGACTGCTAACTCCTAACTGCACCCAGCTCAGTAGGAAGAGGAAAGGAAAGGTGTTCCCAGGTAGCAGTGCAGTGCTGTGGGATGTAGCTGGGTGGGCTCAGACCCCCACCCGCCAGGCAAACAGGCATCGCCGCTGGCGCCACTTACAGCTCTTACTAACGATGTGCGTGGAAGCTAAGTGCCGAATGAATGCAGTTAGGCTCTGTGACAGTGTGGCGCTGAAATGCATTGGCTGTTGGGGCGAAGGTGGGCTCTGATATTTCGTCTGCGGGTAGTTGCTTTCAGACTCAAGGGATGCTCATCCAGCTCCAGCTAAAACAATTCAGTTTGAACTGGCGCGTAGAAGTTCAAGTTGGCATTTTATTTTAGCCTACAGATGACAAAGATATATTTTATGATTGCTCGATGCCAGTATCTGAGAGGTGTTAGAAAAGGACATGCTGCAAACAAAATCCTGTAGACTTTTGGATTGCTAAAAACTTCTAAAAATGCAACAGCTGAGCAGGTGGCAATGAAAAATTGGAAATCTGTTGTTCAAGCTGTTCTCTTGTTTTGTACTTAGAGTTGGAGTAAGAATGGTCTTTATGGTTTTTGTTTGTACAGGTCTTGTCACAAAGAGGTCCTGATCTATGACCAGCCCTCTTAAGCACTGCAATAATACAGTCATTCATTATTAACAGAGAGCAGAGGAGAAGTGGGAGCCTCAAATACAGCATGAGATGAGCAAGTGGGGAAATGAAGGTATCAATTATGTATCCGCCGTGTTGATGGTGCTCTTACAGAGTAGTTATTTTCCCCTAAGGGAAGAATCTACTGGATGAGCCAAGCATTTTCTCAGTGCCTCCTCTGACAGCAAGACGACATCTCCCCAGCCGAGGCCTCACCAAGCCCTTTTCTTTAGCCATTTTCCCTCTCAGGCCAACTTGATGCTTTTGTTAGTCCTGAGCTGTGCCTGGCCCTAGAAGGAGAGCGCTGCTGGCTCTCCCATGGGGGAATGAGATCCTGGTTTCCAACCCCACCTCCATGAGTATCTGCATCCCTGGGGCACGCTGCAAACAGTGTGCTCTCCCAGCACGACATCCTGGTGTGCTGAGCCAAAGGGGAGCACCTTTCTCATTTGCAATTTGTTCCAACTGAAGCTTTTTGATTATCTGTGCCTCGCTTCTGTAAACAGTGATTCCGTGGAAAAACTGAAGTCCAAAATGTGTTTGAATGCAGCCTTCAAATCCACATACAGATAGAACTATCATTCTGCTGGGTTTTGCTGTAGTGATTTACAGTGCCACCAGCTTGCTTGATGGAATTACTATTTTTTTATGGTGTAGGAAAGGAACACACTATTTTTTTGAAGTATAACTGAATCCCATCACAAATTGCGCACAGACCTGTCCTTTTACATGAATGTGCTGCTGAGCGTCTGAGTTTAAATTGGCAAAAGAGGAGCAGCTGGGCTACACAAATATGTCAGCTTGTGTCTGATTTTCCCCACCCTGGCCCTAATAAAGAACAAGATAACAGGGAATAAAACAGCTGTTTGCTGTGCAGCCAGGGATGGAGAGAGTAATGAAACTTGATGCGGAATAAAAGTCAGCTGCAACTTGGCAACTCCCATTTCCTCATAGCAAAGATGATGGCTTACACTGCGTTCAGAATTGTGATACTGTAGGTACAGAGTGATAGGAACAATTTTTACAGGCTGTGGTTTTAGAGTTGACAAATTGGCACTTTGAGAGGAACTGCGTTTAATCGTTAAGTAGTTTCTTGTGAGTGTGTTGGAGTTATATATCATTGTTTATCTAAGCTGGTATCTAGCAACAAAGACAAACATTTAAAAGGCAACTAAAAACTGAACTTAAAAATAAACACAGATTTCTCTACAAAGACTGTAGGGCTCATAGCTTGTACAAACATTTACAATGACAGCAACACTCAGAAATTTGCTGGTTGGATTTAAGTGTCCTTGACCTCCCCAGCGTGGTTCTGAGGCCAGCAGGTCGCAAAAGAAACTCTCTGCTTCGGGTTTGACTTACACATATTTCGACAAGTGTGATACGCTGTTTCCTGTACTAGAAAAAAGGTGTTGAAATGGTGCCAGTATAAAAGAAAATGTCGCTTTTAAAAGGCAGCACAGCGAGGTCCAGGCTGTCCCGTACGGGGGATTTAATTACATGACTGATCAAATTGCTTCAAACTGTTTTTGTATGTAAATATTCTCTTACTTGTAGATGGAGAGATTCTTGTTATAGTACTTAAGTGTGAGGAAGCGTTGGGATGGGAGCCTACAAAATCAAACCTGCTCATCAGATGTATAAAGATGTTAGTTGTGAAAGTTTTGGTTAAAGATAGTAATAATAAAGGGAAAAGAACATGTGTAATGTTAATATAGAATTGTATTTAGTAAGGGTGGTCTGGAATGTGTTGGGTTGGGATGGAATGGGGAGGAGAGATGTGTACCTCCTTCCCCAGCTTCCTTCATGCAGACGAGGAAAGTGGCCAACAGCATTAGCACTTCAGGCGGTCACAGCTTCGGTGCTGGATGTGATGAAGGGGTGGGGGAGTGCTCCTGTGCCTTCCATCTCTTCCCAAGCTTTGCCCCCATCCCCTCCTGTTCTGTTCCTGCCCCAGCTCCACAGCACACCACCCAACTCAGCCTGGTTAACAGAACTACGTGCCTGACCCTCCCGTGTCGGTAGTTGAACAGACTCAGGTTTAAAAGCCTAGGCAAAAGGTTATTCTGGCTCAGTGCAGCGATAAAGTGCAGCTTCACAAATGGCCACCAGCAAGGTTGGCGGTGCAGCTGACGTTTCCAACGTGGTGTGGTGGTGCGAAAACACGAGCTGAGATGACCAAGAACCCGCCTGTGTGTGCAGCATCTCTATCAAGCCATATGTGCGTGCTGCCCCCGCTGACCGCAGCGATGGTTTCTGGGGACACATCCAGCAAGCTGCGGGGAAACACCGGAAAGGTCAAGAGGCGTTGGAGAGGGATCAGCATCTGGGTCCTTTAGCCGGTGCTGCAGGGTAGGCTAGTTGTTAGCAGAGCAAAGCCCTCCCTTGGGATGATGTATGCCTCCAGAAGAACCATCCCCCTGAGGTCTGAAGCAGTCCTAAGCTTACGTTTGCTTAGGCGTGGAGAGGAGAGGAGCTAGAAACAGCCTGGAGTAACTTTAGCCATGCTTTGACTGTTTTGCTGGGGTTTTGACTCAGCTTGCATAGCAAGTAGTAAGGGCCATCTGAGGGTGTGCTGGTTCACTCTTGGAAGGCAAATGGGCTCCTAAGAAGAGTCATAGAGAAGCATCAGGCCCTGCCTGGGAGTTAGCAGCCTGACGGTACAGGGGCTGCTCGGCAGAGTTTGCAGTGGATGCCTTCCGTCTTCCAGTTTCCCTTTCCCCAAAATCATGTGGACTGTTTTTCTCATCAAGTACTTGGGAATGCTGGAGGTGGAACTTTCCAGCAGGGCAATGACATGGCATACCTATTGCCTTGGCTGTCTTGTCGGGACAAGCCAGCACCAGGAACCTTCCCTCTTAGCATCCCATTCTTCCGCAGGCACTGCTGCTGCTTGGACAGGGCATCCAAGGGCTCCTGGCCCATTTGGGGCGGATAGAGAGTAACTTTGCCACTAGCTGGAGAAGTGGGAACAGGGCCAAAGGCTTCCCTGTGACACGCTTGGCCCGGTTTTGTCTCAACATCAGTATTACATACCTATTAATTACCCCCAAAAATGTTTTAACTCCTGTTTCTTAGCACGCATGAGAGGGGCCACGTACTCACTTCTGTTTATTTTTACACTTCTAGCCCCTATCTGCTGGGACGTTTTACCAGTTGCCTGTAGCTAAAAGTATTTGTTTAAAACTTATTATAGTTACTCTCCCCCATGTTAAGGCTGTACTAAGAAAAGTCAGTAAGGAAATATTTCCAGTTCTGCAGTTCAGGTTTCAGGTGTGACATTTTAAAAATAACATTACATAATTTAACAAGATGGGTATGTGCAGCTTACTTTTAGGTGGAATTACAAAATTATGCAAAAAGATGTTTATACTATAAATAGAAATCTATCCCATTGTACTCTAAGGAGGTTTACCCTTTAAAATTCTCGCACAAGAGGCGTTAATTTTCAATCCTCAGCAGTTCAAAGTAGTTTGGTTGCCCTTTTATGTACACTGCTTTTAGTTGTTTTTTTCTGTCACCCCACATCTCTGTTACTGTGCCTGGATTTCTTTTCCCCCTGTTTTTGTGGATAAGTTGCTTGAATCCAGAATTTGACCTGGAAAATTTTCTATTCGTGGCTGTTTTGCTCAAGAATTGGGGTTGAGAAAAAAGGATTAAACAGCCTGCCTTAAACCCTTTCCTTCTGACCAGAGCCGGCTGTGTTCAGATCAGAGAGGAGGTAGCAAAAAGACTTTTGACCAGATCGCTTTTGAACCTGCATAATGGGATTGTTGAACATTCGCTTATTCCTCTCTTAGGAAGCCAAAAAGATGGAAGTTAAACATTTGGTTGAAGAGGAGGAAGTGCAGGTGTTCGAACAAGGGCTGCGTGATGCCAAAATGTAAATAATTAATTTGCAAACACGTGCTTGTGGGCACATTGCAAACATAAGATCAGGTCCTTATTTTAATTCAGACTTTAAGCAAATCCCTACTGTGTTTTGGCAGAATAAACAGGTGAGAAGAGAGGTGATGTGGTCATAGAGGTACAACTGCAGTGCTGAATGCGCTGTAGACGCCCCCAGCTCACATGCCAGTGCAGATGTGGCAGATGAAAGCTCTGCACAGGTTCCTGCATGAGAGGTGTCATTTGGTCAGGCTGGGTATTGCCCGTGGTATTTCCAGTGGCTCTGTGCGGTCCCAACAAATAGTGCCCTACGACCACAACTTTGCTTTTTTTCTGTAGGATTAACCCAACGGGTGTGAAAACTGTACTGTGAAGTAACTCTGAAGCTGCACGTTACAAGTGCGTCATCTGCATTTGGGTTGCTTTAGCAAGAGAAAACTCGCGGTAACTGATGTGATAACATGATAGCCTGTAATGACAGAACAGCCAACAGCACTTTAATTGATGTGGTTATTGTGACCAGAAAAAAAAAAAAAGAACAACCCTTACGGTAACTCTAAAGCAAAGAGGTACTTTGTGTTTACCCCAGCGAAGCAGCAAGCACATCTCAAGCCCTAAAGTTAATACAGTTTTCTTTGCTGTTTCTTGTGTAAGGTAGAAGGAAGCCGGGGTAAAGTCCTCTCCTTGCTTGCTGGGGACTGGTATCTTGCGAGGCGAGGGCTTGCTGCCTTAGAGATGGGTAGATAAACTTTTCCAGGCTCTGAGCAAGTTAATCCCAGGCATACAGGTGAAAGAATGAGAACTAAAATAAATGCTTGCGGGCGGCAGCACCGTTGCTTGGGACGTTGCTCATGTTCTGCACGCAGCAGCAGAGGACTGTGTGGCTGCGCGTCCCTCTGAGCCATGCAGCTCTTTCTCTGAAATGTGGAGCCATGGGCATCTGTGGTACCACTTTCAGAGGGAGCAGGGTCTCCCCTCCTTCCCTTGCAAGCACCAGCTTAGCAGCACCCGTGCTTTTTGCAGAGCTTGGGCAGGGACCGATCACAGAGGCAGAATGGCATATGGCCTTTCGTCTCCAGATGATTTTTCCACCCTTTGCAGCGCTTGACTTTCTGCAGCAAGGTAATGTTTTGCTTCTGGTGAGATGGGAGTTGGCAGGTTCAGCCTCCTGCAGCCCTTTCTGGACTTTGGCACCGCCAGTCCATGCGTGACTCCAAAACCTGAAAGGCGTTTGTGCGTGTATCCTTGTAGAAACCCGGAGGCATTTAGGCAGCCGTATCCATTCCTGCCGTGGCTATCCCAGGAGGATACCCTCCGGCTGTTGTGAGACAGCAGCCAGCAACCCTCTGAAGAAGCCGCTACCCAGCCTGTTTTGCTCATCGCCAGCAGGAGGGCCAATTAACATTTTGCATTATTGGCAGTTCCATATGGAAACTACCATTCAGCCGCCTACATCTGAACTTCAGCTTTTTCCTTTCATTTAATTAAAACACAATCAAGTCAATTAGCTCATGACAGAGTTTCCCCAAAGTTAAACTCCAGATGTATGGCAAGGAGAAAGCATTCAGATGCCAGTTCATTGTGCTGCTCAGAGGTAGATTATAGCTCTCCCATTTATCAGTTTATCCACTGGCGATTAGTTGGGGTTTTTTGCCTTCCAAGTAGAAAATAAAAAGAGAGAAAGAAGAAAGACTCTTCTTTTCATCTGGTTCTGGTCAGGAAAAATCAATATAACGTTACAGAATTTGAGAGGTTTCTTGCAAATGACATGGATAGTGTCAGAATGACTTCTGGGTTTTAATGACCACACCAGACATTTTACCATGCAGTGTCTTGATTTTGTTTCCAGGAGGCTCCAGGAATAAGCAGCTTCCCATACTCTATAGCAAGTTGATGGGTTATTGTTCTTGCCACTAAATGGGGATAATAGGCAGCTGCATAAATGTGTTGATTTTATTGGCGTAAAAATCATGACTTCCAACTCTGTGCCCTTTGGCAAGATGGTATAGAAATTCATAACACTGTCAGAAGAGGTTTTGAGGTCTCAGTAAACCAAGATGACTTTTGCAGCACATCTCTGCAGGGCAGCTGGATGCAGTGAGAGGAAGAGGAAAAAATAGCTGCCAACCGGTAGTTAATAAGCACAGGAATCATTCATACCCAAATCCCACGTGTAAGGTAGCTTTGAAGTGGAGCCACTGCATCTCCTGTTGTGTTTCTTAATTCGTTTACGGTTAGATGTGGTGATTGCCTGAGTCACCAGTATTCCAACAAAAAGGTTATCCTCACGCACTTTAAGGGTGATGCAGTGATACCATGGTGATCCTGAAGATACCCAGTGCTAGTGAAAGTATTAGATACCAACCCTACCTTAGTACCTCGATAGCAGTGGAGCACTTGGTTATGTGCCTTTTCCCCTCTTGGTCACGTTTGCCAGCGGTGGGGAGGAAGAAAACCTGGAGGCAGACCCTTCCTTTGCCTGCTCTGCACCTTGCTTTTGTTTACAGGGATCCAGAGCTGAACTGCAGTGCCATGGGTGAGCCTTGGGAGGCAAGTGGGTGGGAGGAGGGATTGCGACATGCAAGGTGCAGCACCTGGAAGGGTGGAGAAAGAAGAGAACTTGCCACTCTGCCGGTACCATCTTGTACTTGACAGCCCCGAGGTGAGAAAGAATCCCTTAAATATATATCCCAGCACTCCAGCAAGATTAGATAGATTGTGGAGAATGGTGCTGGTGAGGGGAGTGGAGAGACAGAGAGAAGAAAAAAATGCTGCTGGCTACCCATTCGGAAGGTTTAATAGCATCGCAACCCTGTAATACTTCTTTTTTTTTAGTATGAGAAAGGTTCAAGTGATATTGTACATTCTTATCTAAACTACAGCGACTGATTTTCTTGCAGAAGGACGGTACACATTGCATCACCCATGATGTATATGAATTCCTGTATCTTTGTGAAGGTGTGAACTTAGCTGACCGAGTACACCATCACGTTCCTCCTGGTGTTCTCGCTCTTGCTTGTGGCTGAATGGCCCAAGAACTGCTTTCTGCAGAGGACCACGACTCCAACTCCCATCTAGGGACTCCTTTGGGAAGGGAAAGATACTAGATTTCAGCGCTATTTGCTGGGGAAAGGGGAGGAACCCAAGCCTTCCACCTACCCTGTGATTGCTCTAGGCAAACACATGCTTGTTTTCCGGGCTTACGCAGTTTCAGGCCCATGGTATATGCCAGGCTGTGTAGCACTGTCAGGTTCATGGCTGGAGTGTCTTGGTGCCCTGGCTGCAGCTCTGAAGCTGGTTTAGGCCGCCTGCCCAGCCCTGTCACTGGCTCCTGCCCCACGCCACAGCCCACTCCTCACCCAGCCCTGACACTTCAAGTGTTTGTAGGACTGTGCTGGAGACTAATTCACTGAAGTGGCCCAGATTAAAAATAGGCTTTTAAGTAAGGAAAGAGGGCAGAAAGGGGGAGGCATTTTTTGGTTGGGATCATTCAGAGATTTACGTGCAGTGAAGCCCAATGAACAGTTGTATTTTTACAACTGAAGGGATGGCATGTTTTTTAAGGTCAGGAATGAGCAGATGGAAGTGCAGAGAAGAAACTTCTCAGGCTGACTTCATCACCAAAACTACTCTGCTGAGGAACTCCAGTCTGGGATGCTGTTTTATGTACAGAGAAGCAGAGATTTCAGATAATTTTATTGTTATGAATTACAGCATCTGTACCTTCAGAGTCAGGGAGCATCTGATAAGAGTTTCTCAGGCTCTCAATAGCATAATTTTTGACACACACAACTAAATTCTTTTCTTGGCTGTCACCTTAAGTGCTTTTTCCTCCAGGATCTCAAGAATCTTTGTGACAAGAATAAACTAATTACACTTCACTTATTAGCATTGATTCCAGTATACTTGTTATCAGCCTGGAGTCTCTGTAAGACTAAATTAAAATGATTGATGTTCTTCATATCATATGTTGTTGTTGGCCACACAACACAAAGCTGTTTAAAACACCATTCAGATAAGAATTATTAAACAGCAGTTTTGTAAAACGTTCCCTACTAGATTGCAACAATGTCCGTCTAATAAAATCTCATTGGGACTAAATGTGAAGGTGGACTAACGTGAGAATGAATCTTACAACTATTCAGATTCGGTAAAAATTCTTCTACAGAAAAATCTTCTGAGTATACTCCTACTGTAGCTAGCTACTTAATTACTAAGGTTTGACCTTTTTTAATCATCACTGACTCAAATTACTAGTGGTAAACTACAAGCAAGGAATTTTGATCTGTTAACTATTAAAATATGGTTCCATTTGAAAAAGAATAGCATAAGGGCATCATGGTAGTGGTTTTTTTTCCCCCATATATCTTGTATTACTCCTATTATTCTGTTGTGAGGTTATGTTCTTCTACTGGCTTTCCACTTTCACTGCCAAGAGTAAAAATACAAAGAAGTAAAAATGCAGAGCAAGTCATGACATAAATGTAGCCTTCTTTTTCTGATGGTGAATTTTTTTAAGTCAAAGCTTTTAAAAGATGGTTGTACTCCGTTCCAGATCGAAAGGCCTGGAACCAGCAGAAGCACAGCTATGTACTTCAGAGGAATTTACAGCAGGCTTGCTTGAAATGATCGGATGGATAGATTTTTGTTGCGTTTTGCTTTTGTGAAGTTAGTTGTAAGTTCTTACCTGACGAAGGTGTTAGTGTGTGTCAGTGCTGACATGAATGCCTCAGTGCTGAAGCGTACCATGCTGCAGGAAAACTGCGATGAATTCACACGCCTGCTCAGCCATGTGTCTCTGGAGATCATTCACAGCAGAAAAGTGCCTCCCTGGCAGCTACAGAGGTCAGCGTTGCTTATTGCACGTAGCCTTTCTAGGAAAAGACGTGTTTAGGCATTTCCATCTTAGGGTGTTTATAGGAAAGTTGGGGTCATCCATCAGATCCAGCTGATCTAATCTTCGCTGGCTGCCCACGTGCTTGGGGAGAAGCTGTCCTTTTTGTACCCTCCATCCAGCTCATGGCCTGTGCCAGCGTGATCTGGCTTTGCAGTGTCTTGGTTAGCATTGTTGGTCTTTTACATCAAGGTCTCTTCGCATGACGTCAACGTGCATGGTTCATATACTTATTTCTTACGCTTCTTCTGTATGCTTTTTATTCCTCTGGTCTAAAAATCTAAACTTAAGGCAAAGGACTGGAGTATAATAACATAAACAATGCAGGTACTATAGTTAAAAGTCCTACTGTCAAACTTAATGATGTTCACTGAAGGCAATGAAGTGACTCTGGCTTTTTGAAAATGGTGGGAAGAGGCAGGACTTCAAGACACTGTGCAAATAAAAGAATAGCACAAGTGACCAAGCTCCTCTATTCTTGGAAAGCTGTTTCCTTTCATCTTAGTGAATATTTATAATGACCGACAGAAGGTACATAAGCTCTCTGAGGTGAAAAATACACAGCTTTATTCTTATATAGTACATGACCTATAAAGCAAACAGTGTAGGTCTTAAACATTAATTTCCTGCTGAGTGTTTTAAAGATGAGGAGTAATAGCTTTCGAAAAGATCTTTCCATAAATGCTCTGGTGCGTCATTGCTGAAATTGTTTTTTTCTAGGTCGTTTATTAATTGGTAAAATTTGCTACCTTTTTTAAAAGGTATTGCTTTTAAATATAAGTAAGTCCTTTTTCCTAGATATGTTACTTTATCTTAGAATATTTATGAAGTCAATCTATGATGTTTGGTCATGGTTACCCTCCTTTCCAGATACGTATTTGGGTACTTTTTTCGAATGAAGGATCTGGTACCAGGTCAGTGGTTTAGTAAATACCCAATTATGACCACCTGTTGAACTCATTTGATAAATCAACTCCTCATCTCCTATTGTCAGGAGTTAATGTTGAATTCTGGTTTCAAAAGTTGCATTCTTCCCAAACAGAATTATTCACCACTAAAGGGATCCCTTTTTTCCTACCTTAGCTTATTTGAAGCAGGCAGATTTCTTTAGCTAGGATGAATACCATTATTTCAGAGTTAAGTATTTTCAGCAGAGGGCAGAGCAGGGAATGATGCAAATCCATGATTCTCTGTGGGGAGCTATTGGAGCTGTAATCCTTCTCTGTTCCTGCCAGTAGGCACTGGAGGGAAAAATTTAGATGAGGCTTTTGTGAACGTGTTTGCATGCAATAGACTGGACTCCATCACCCAGTAGGATTTGAAATGATCTATTTTTATAAAGAGCGTGCTGTCTGTCACCAGGGTGCAGGCTCTTCAACATCAATAACCCAGTCTTCCTAAGCCGGTGGAGACAAGAACGTGGGTTTTGTCTCGCTGCCTCCAAGGAGCGGGTGCCTTTCCCTCTAATGAGCTGACGACTGCCTCTGCCAGTGAGGTAATGCTTGGCTCCTGTCCCAGGACAAGACTCTTCAGCCACCAGATCCTGGTCTCTTTTCTTCAGCACTTCACTTGTGATTCTTTGGGTTTACTAGCACAGATTTCACAGAGCAACCATGTCTTTCCATCCCTTAGCACCATGAGAGTCTTGACTGGGAGGGAAGTCAGGAGGTCACTCGGTCCAGTCCCACTCAGTGGGACTGACAGCACGTGAGGCCAGCCCTGGCTCTCCTGGATGAGACTCCAAAACTTCCCAAGACTGCTCCAGTGCTGTGCCACCCACCTCCTGGAAGCGTTTTCCTTACATCTAAGCTGACTGCCTGACCACAGGCCGTGGCCCTTGCCCCTTCTTATATCAACTGAAATTGCCAAGATAAATTTAGCCCTCTGATCTTTGTAACTACCCTCCAAGTAAATGTAATTCTTCCTGAGATCCACAATTTTTCCAGCAGAGGCTTCTGTATTCCACAGGGGATTGTACAATATAGGCAGTGACCGTAAGCCTAGACAAAAGCGCGATCACTAATTCCAGGTGAGGCACCCCTGCAGTGGTCCTTCTGCTGTCCCATGCCTCTTTGCAGAGCTGCTCGCTGCCTTGGGTGGTCTTCTCATCCGCACTTCTCACCCACCTTCTCAGGGTCTGTAGGGTGGCAGCTGGTTCATTTTAAGGGAGTCTCAGCTCAAACGACCCTAAAGATCGCCCCGTTATGTTCTTTAGGATGCACAAGTGAGGAAGCTGGGGATCCCTTACTTGTGCAAAGGATAGACGTATCCAGGTCCTTACCAAAATCTTGGGTTTATACATTTAAAGCCCATTTGCATGCCTTTCTCCCATCTTATCTCCGTGTTATAGACCAGAAAGTACCCAAGGAAAACACTTACAGAAAAGCTTTAAATTCTGATGCATCTGAATAACAGTCATTTATCCTGGAGTAGTTTTCCAACTCTAGGTTCTATCTCTCTGACAGTACAGAATTTATTACATATTGTGGCATAACTCAGATTTATTGTTTTAAATGCTATCATTTTCATACAAATTTATCTCTGGTTTTAACTTCATAGACTTCACTGAATGGGTCTTTTTTCCCAGTACTTTATTTCAAAACATTGGAAATAAAGTTTCTTGGACTCTGATTGCATTACATCAGCTTTCGCATAGAAAAGACTAATTTTTTTTTTTTCATCCTGGATCAATCTAAAGTCTAGGACAAATATAGGACTCATTAAATGCCATTTGTCTGAGAAACAGAATATTAAGATTGCACCATGATGTTATGTGTCTGAATATGTATCTTTTTAGCAGCCAGGACACAGGACCGGGATTCAGGAAGCCATTTGGCAAACATAAAATTAAGCACTTAACAATTCTGTGCTTCATATTTTCCATCTGTAAAATGGGGGACAGTGATATTTCCTTCTTTGAATAGCACTTTCTGATTTAATGTTCTATGATTATCATTATTACTGTTGACAGTAGCATCAACTCTGTTCCAGATTGGTTATAATTAGAATGTTTAGATGAATGAAAGCAATTACAGAACCCTTGTGCTGCAAACACTTAAGCCTGTGATTAGTTTTATGTATGTAAGTAATCGCGGTTACTTCAGTGAAGCTACTCACGTGAATAAAATTATGTACATTTGAAGTGTTTGCAGGACCACGAGTGGAAGGCTCTAAGAAGTCTCAGTTCTTAAATAGAAATAGATAATAATAGACTTCATGGGGAAATTTATTTTAACTGTATGCTACGGCATGTTGTGGAATGAGCCATAATTTGGTTCACAAAACTCAGTGTTACAGCCATCGGTTCTAAATACCGACTTTCGCGTCACTCTGTGTTTTTGCAGAAAAGTCACCCTTCATTAAATTCTGGCTACAGCCCAAAAGCTTATTGTTAAATACGTTTTGTTGATAAGAAGCCTGGCTTACGGCAGGCTGTGCGGTGAATGACTGATTACCCGGGATATCAAACGGACCTATTTTCATTCCACTGCCAGAACTGTTGTCTTTAGAGCTCGCTTAAGAAAGGATTCGTTTTACTCAAAAGAAATAGTTTATGTTTTTACATTGTCAGGGTTCTGTTTTCTAAACGATGACAGCTAGTTACTCAGCTTTACCAAAGATAGGGAAAAAGTCACCCAAATATGTGATGAAAGAAATTCTCCAGTAGCGATGAAAAACCGCAGGAACGTGCGGCCGCGCCAGATGTGCTTTGTGAGAAGCAAGCTGTGGCCTGCTGCAGCTGAGGGGCCGAGCAGCCCTGATGCCCAGGGCCAGCTGAGGTGGGGACAGGCTTGTGACCACGGGCTGTGGTCAGATGCCCTTTGGCTGCCTTCTGGAACAGAAAACGCATGGACCCAACAGCCTGTTGCAGTCTGATGGCGGAGTTTAGCTTTTAGATTTGTTTTCCATCCTTCAGTTACTTTTACTTTTTTTTGTTTATACAGTTGATGGTTTGGATAAGGCTTCGATAGCTAACTCAGATGGACCAGCCCCTGGATCCCAAACTCCCCCCTTCAAGCGGAAGGGCAAACTCTCCACCATTGGCAAAATCTTTAAACCTTGGAAATGGCGAAAGAAGAAGACTAGTGACAAATTCAGAGAAACGTCAGCAGGTATGTCTGTGGCCCTTTGGTGACAAACAGTAGGAAACACTGTGATGGCTTTGCTGCAGAGTCATATGTGAGAAGCTCTTGGAGCTGTCTGGGTGGAAGGAATTACTAAGCACCGTATTTGACATACAGAAAAACAGTTTGTTCTTTAGCAAGGAAAAAACTAACCTTGTTCAGCTTCTGTCCTGAACCTATTGCCAAAAATATGCAGTCTATTTGTTTACTATACATTATATATGATATTGTTTTGATGTTGACAGTACTCTTTTTTTTTTTTCTTTTTAACTAAGAAACTCTAAGTTTTATGTTATATATCCTCAGGTATGTTAGAAATATCTTTTATGTCCTCCTGGTAGTCAGTCACTTGGATTATGACACAAACCTTGCCTACATGGGACAGAGGTTTGGTCTGTTCAGAGGGGAGAAGTGGACGTGGCCGTGCCCAGCAGAAGAACGAGGATCAGCTTTGTGACCACTGCCTTCATACAGGCTGCTCTGCCCCTCCACTGCTCATTGACAAGGCTTGAGAAGTGGTCTGAAATAAAATGCTGTGATTGAATTATATTCCTTCTGAAAAAGAGGAAGAGTGAGGGCTGGGATTCACTTGGCTAAACGCTGTTGCTTAGTGCCACCTGAGATGCTCTAGGGTGTGCTGGCTACTCTCCCAGAAGGTTCTGCATCGCATTTGCCATCCCTGTGCAGACATCTCCAAACCCCTGGGGCATCTCAGGTGGCTGTAGACACTCATGTTTAGGAAACTGAATGCCACCCTAAATATATGTGTATGTGTCTCTGTGTGTCACAGCTCTGGCCAAGCTTTCTCCAGAGAAATCCCAAACTTCTGTTTTGGGATTCAGATGTTTGATGCTGTGCTTTTCTAAACTTGAGCCTAATCAGAGTCCCAGGAGCATCTATGAGCTCTTCAGATTCATTACCACAGCGCAAGCCCTCTGTACAATGTCTTCCATGGCTCTAGGCAGTAAAACCAATACTCAGCTCCTAAAGTGTCCTCGGTAGGCTCTCCTGAACTCTTACAAGTACACTGCTTGACGTTTAAACCCATAGCAACTCCTGGCAAGACAGCAAGGAACTGTATTGTTTTGCAGTGTAACTTCTAGAGCATGATTTATTTACACAAAAGGCAAAAAGAAGCCGTCTTCTCTGGTGCCATCATCACTCCAGATACCAACTGAAGCTTTGAACAATCTTTGAGATCCTCAAATCCTTCTCTCAGTCTCTCTCTCTTTTTCATTTTCCTGGGTACCCTGCAACAAAAGCCCCACAATTTCTTGCACTGCTGCAATCAAAACAACCCCTTCAGTCTGCTATCTGCTTCATTTCTTCCAGTTGCCTTCAGCTTCCCCAGTACTTCTATCATATTGCTAGAGCAAAGTTATTTATAGTTAATGACTCCTGAATGTTCTGCAGCTACTGTTGGACAGGTATGTGATTTTATATGCAGTGAATTCTCCAGAATAATCACCATTCATAAGCTGTGTATGCAGAGATTCCCCAGACTGTCACAACATATTAGCAAGTGTTAAACTATTATGCCCTTGAATAATAATGGATGAGTCATTTTGCAGTTATCTTTTGCCAATCCATATCTTGTAAATCCACATTAAATACAGTATTTCTTATGTTGTACTGTCTTTTCTTTAGAGTGCCTCAATCCAGACTCACAAGCACTGACACATCAATTTCTATAATACCAAGGCAAAGCATGTGTTTGTATTTCTTCTACAAAAGGAGGAAATCGAGCACAAAGAAATTAAGGTCAACATTTCTGAAAGTGCCTCCTTGGTTACTGGCTTGTACTTATTTTGTCTGTCTTGTTTATGATGGTGTGGTCCCTCAAGTCCTTTCAGGGGGGTGGAGAACCCACAGTTCCCATTGGCACTGACTTCAGATGGAGTTGTTAAGGACAATTTACCTCAAGGTGAGCACCTGAAAAATGAAGATGCCTAATAGTTGGTGTAATGGACAGAAAACACTAACTTCAAAACTGTAATGAAAATCAAGCTTTAAAATTATGCTATGGATGCAAACAGGCAAACGTGGAGCCACAAAATACCTTTTTCAGGTACCATACAGCAACAGTTGTTTGTGATAAGGGTCGTTACCTCTCTCCCTGAACCTTGCAGCATTCGTATACCTGGAGCATCAGAGGGGAGGTACTAATAACAGTACAGCAGAATATGTGTAACGTTTTACACTTTGAGACTCTGGTTTTAGTGCTGTGTGCTCTCAATGCATAGCTGCATTTATTAGTCTTAATTTGGTAATTATTGGGAAGCAGTGTCTTTCTTGACTACCTCAAAACTAATTTTCAAGCGATAATTTGTCTTCCCAGTTCTCTCAGCTGCGTCTCTTTACTTCCACTGCCTCCTGTGTACTGGCACCAGTGTTGTGATGAGCAGATCACAAACCTGATTCAGCTAAAAACAAATCCAGCAAAACATCACAAGAAGTAGTTTTTACTCTTCTGCAAAGCTTACCACTTTGATTTGTGTCCTGGCGTTGTGATTACTATCAATAAAGCTTGCTGAAGCAGAGAGGAAAGACAGAGCTACTCTTCTGGATGACTTCTTAAACTTTAGACAACTTGATTTTTTTTCACTTCAGCTGTGCTTTTGCAGCACTGCCTTTCAGGTCTGGAAACTAAGAGAGTAATATAGACATCTTTGTCTTTTTTTTTTCAAAGTTAAAGCTTTATTTTGTGATCAATCTTTTCTTGAAAATGGAGAGCACCAGTGTGCGAACAGAAATCCATAAAAGTCAGGAGAATTTGCACTATAAATTGGCAGAAGAACAACAGAGTTGGTGGTGAAAGATAAGTATAGTCCATAGATCATAGAAGTGGGCGCTCTTTTGGTCAATTGAATACATGATTATATGTAATTACATACTGAAACGTGGAAGTTAATTATCTGCACAATGAAGTATCTCCGTAAAAGGTATAGCAGATGGGAAAAGTTTGATGCAGGAGGAGGTAACGCTTAGTTGACTAACTGACGCCCTCACTCTAAGTCCAGCCACAAGACTTTGTATTTAATAATCCTTTGTGGCAAAAAAGCAACTAACGAACGCAATTGATTAATTAAGTGCTTAGTGCATCTTGTGTATCTAGAATTGTCATCTTCTACACAGACTTCTAAATTATCCGTAAAAAAAAAAAGCCTTTCGTTTTTTACTTCATTGTTTAGCAAACACCCTGCTAGATAACTGTGTAGTACACAGTGAAGCTCTTATACAGTAAAGACTGCTATTATATTTAATAACATAACATAAACCAGCTAATAAAACACAGTCATTCTAATGTTCTGAGTTATATAAACTACAGTATTTCAGTGTCCGTGTAGTTTGTGAGGAGTAAATATACAAAATTCAGTGCATGTATTGATGAATGAAACACAAGATGTTACACAAGAGGTTTGGGAATTTTTGCTATTTTTTCATTATTCAGTAGATAGATTTTTTTTTTTTTCCCCTCTAAGGAGTACATATGCTCTATTTTTAATGAAATTCTGCTTATCCATTCTCCTACACTGTAAAATTCAATTTATTTGGGTGGAATTATGCAAACATAGTGACATAGGGAATTAATTTCAGGTTTTCAAAACTTTTGTATTTTGTACATTCAGTGTATCAGTTTATGTGTATATACCAGTTGACGTGCATTTTGCCAACCATCACAATATTTAGTGCTTTTTTGTTTTCTTCCCTTAAAATGAAACTCTGGGAGTTCTGTAATATCTGAAAATCTTGAGTTTTGCCTCAAAACCAGCAAGACTGACTCACTAAGCTAGGGAGAAGGAAAGAAAGTAAACCTGGATTATACGGATTGTAAGAGTTCTAAAAATAAATGAAAGGTTCCACAATTATTTCCTTCCTATATTTCATATGAGAATTTTGCCTCTTGTGACTCTAAGATGTAGCCTAAAAATTCAGGCATTTGGTGATATGACAGTGGTAAAAGAACAGATCCCAGAGCTTTTATGGTGAGAGAGAAGAATGTCTCTAAGTACTAATTAATCTCTTCAAAGCAGGGATTTGGAGTACGTCTTCAAGGCAAATATAGTTCACAGTCGTGCTGAGTTGATATTGCTGTTACCCTCTTATCTACATACAGAGCTCTTTCTTCCAAGTCTGGCTGTACTTTCTGTCCTGTGCCAGCACCTGGTTGTAGGCCAGGTGGATCTTTCATTCATGCTAGTTGCCCAGTAGTAGTAGTCCTGGTAGTGCTCATAAGAGTGGACCAGAGTAAGTCAGTTATTTGTGTTGACTTTGAGTGCTCTCCTGAAGTTCCTCCTTTGTCTTGGCCAGAAATGCAGATGACCTCCCCATATGTTTCCGTACAGAGAATAATAGGGATAAACTGTACTGTAAAGGGCTGTGCCCCCAAAAATCACAGAAACAGACAGGGTGCTGGCCCCAGCTGCATCATGAATAAGCTATAGCTTTGCAGTGCTGATCAGTTTAGCTTGCAGTGAAAGGATAGCGTTATGTGCTTGAGGACTGTCAGAAAGCCCCAGATACTCATTTCCTTTTAAACTCTATGAATGTAAGGTATGGAATCACTTATATTTCTGTATGTGCTTCCTGTGAGGCTGAATTTTGAAACGAAAACTAGTTTGGAATCCATTCATTCCGCCTCAGATGGTAGTTTTGGGGGGCGGGTGGGAAAAAATTGTTTAAAAAGTTATCCCTGTACCTTTTGAGGAAGCAGACCCAGGACCAACAGAGGCTGAGAAGACGCATTTATTTGGCAAGTTGCCCCTTGCTGTATGCTGACTAACACAGCAGAAGAAACTTGCTTATCTAGCTTGAGAAAGAAATGGGAAAACATCCACACAAAACAAAAATCCTACAGGAAATCCTCTTCCTCAGACTACTTGATCAGAGATGTATTTGCATTACAGACCAGGGTATGTGTATGTACGTGTGTGTGCGTGCATCTTACATGCAGGAAGCCGATTTCCTGGCCTGAGACCATGGGACAGTACAATGGTCGTCACGTTTATTGCCTGTGCTCTTAACAGGGCTACAACTTGATAAATCCGTATGCAGCTGAAGAAAGGGTTTCTTCTAAGACAGAATGTGGGCTATTGGAAAGAGCTTTTCTTGCTTTATCTGGGTTTTCAAGAGGCTTTTTGAAATAGGTCTTGCTACAGCCTTGCCAGGGCACGTACCATGCAGTGCTTTGACAAAATCTCATGACTGCCTTATGCTAGCAACTGAAAGATGTTCATAAACAGCAAATACAACAAACATCAAAAAAAGATGGAAGGCTAGATGTGGAAGTATTTGTGCCGATGTGGGGATGATGGTTAGAATTTTTTCCTTTAGCAACATATTTTCCATACTCTATCTCAGAAAATCTGTTCTCTGGGCACTGGTTGTATACTTTCTGCCTAGAGGGCTTTCAAAATTAAGTAAAAACAAACAGAAGATGGCATCATCTCAAGGGTTTCTCCCCTCCACAATGTTTTGCTGTTATGGAAAAGAAGGCAGCAGTTTGTGTCTTGGCACGAAGTAGATGCCACTTCAAAGCACCGCTGCAAAAGTATACGCAGACAGGGAGCAGAAGGCGATTTTAGCTCTTACTAGGTCAGGGAGAAATTAAAAATCTGAGTTCTCTCAAGCTTCTCTTGGAAGAGCAAAACTAAAGACTGGAGGATATCCAGAATCTCACAGCACTCTGAGTCAGAGAATGGGTTTTAAGACTGCCTGAGGTTTGTAGCTGCTGGATATCACTAATCAGTCTCTTTTTGTAGGGTAGAGGGAGGGATGAAAACTGCTTTTTGAGGTAAACTGTTCTTATGATTAGTGTTACTGTTATTTGTATTGGGCTAAAAAGACAAACGTTTGTGGGATCCCTTGGATGAGTAAGATTTACTCAAGTAAACAAGGGCAGCATGCAGTGTGATAAATTCACATGCTTACTGACACTTCTACCTGTAGTCAGGGCAAGCTTTGCTTTTGACTGCAGCAAGGGCAGGATTTTGAGGTGGGATGATGGAGCATGATGTCTCAGGCAAGGAATAATAGCGAGTTACACTCATAGTGAGGACTGACTCCTTTGCATAATTGATCTCAATGTATACGTGTGTACATATGGAGAAATTGTTATTTCCATTTTATTATTGCTTAATGTTAAAAACAATGTGTTGATGTTAATGTTGAAATGCTACATGTACACACATATATATGATATATATCACAGACGTATGTTAAGATGTATGTATTCACAGGTATATATATACACACACACATTATTATATACACATATGACAAAAATGATTTGTAGTAATAAAATCAGCTGGTCACTCAGCTTGAGGATGTCGACATGTTGGTGGTATAGCTAACATTATTTATCATATATTTGCTCCAGGATAGTACTAGTCTTTCACTCCTGAGTGAGGAATAGGTAATAACTTGTAAGATCAGAGGTTGCAAAAAACAATGATCGGCAGGAATGGAGAGACAGACGTGTGCTTACGGGAGAAGCAAATGAGTAGCGTATTATGGCAAATTCTACTAGAAGAAGGAAGAGGAGAGAGGTAGTTCTGGAAACTAAAGATAAGTTTAAACGCCTTCACGTGGAGGAGAAAGCTGCAGATGATGAAGACGTGACAGAGGTGATGAGAGGAGGGAGCATGCCAAGTGGGACAGTGGTGAAAGCATCAAACTACAGTCCTTTCCCCATACTGACCATGGGAGGCTGAAGTCTTTCTAAGGTGACACCCATCCCAGGTTGTTCAGGTAGGTGATGACTGTTTCTACAGTTGTCTGTGCCATTAGCTCAGCAAAAGGTGGACAGCACTTGCAGCTTCACTTCTGGTGATTAGATATTTTGAACCATAAGTAGGCAATTCAGCTAGAATTCCTATGCCTTGGTTTTTTGTTTTACTTATTTAGCACAATTTAAATGTGCAAATTACACCTGAAAAGGGAGCTCAAACTAAACACTTAACAAATGTCAGCATGTTTGATAATATGACTTAATCTTTCTATGCCATAAGTTGCATATCTATAGTCACGATAACACCTTTGCATATCTCACATGGGTGTTCTTGATTCACAGAAATGAAGGTTTAGGTTGTTCCTCAAATTAGGTCTGGGCCTCAGGTTGAAAGGTAGGATTAAAAATTAAGGCAAAAAACCCCATTCATTGAACAGTGCGGTCTGTGTCCTAAAAGAGGCAGGGATGGCAAAAGTAAAATATATAATAAGCGAATAAAAGCTGTACCATCTGCACACCCATCAAGCTTCATTCAAACATTTCCTGACTTCCAACTGCTTGGCTTTGTAACTCTCTTATTTTAAGAGAGTTTACTGAAACATAACAGTAGTCAAATGTGATTAGCTCAGCTGTGTGGTTTTGAGACCCTTAAAGCTCAGTGCAATTAGGCTGTGATAATCAAAATGCTCAACTGTGTAAATGTGTAATACATTGTATAGTCCGAAGTCTGTAATAAGCAATAAATTATAATGAGGAGTCCACCCTGGCTAAATAGCAGCCAGTACAGGTTCGTAAGTAGATAGGCTACTCATTCCTCTTGTGCAAGGGGATGTATTTTTGGTCCCTTTGCTTTAGATTAAAATTCTGCATTCTTCTTTGTAGGAATTAAAATTATGATACTCATAGTGAATACTGGCATGATTTCTAATGTTCTTTCTGTGGCTAAATAATATTTTGAATAAATTATCTTTTCAAGCTGAATTAACTGAGCTTAATCAGTTTAAATAAAACCACCACTCATGGCTAGCATTTTAGATGATGAAGGATTGGGGCTTAAGCTTCTTATCTGTTCATAAATTTTCTAATCTGTGAAATGGAGACAGTTATGTCTAAGGGATGTTATGAAACCTATGTAATGTTAATAACATGCTTCGAGGTCTTCCAGTGAAAATGTAAGGAGTTAATGTCTTTTAATGTCAATTGACATTTTCCATGATAAATAATTGAGTACAGTTGTTAATTCAGTGTTGTAGAGCTGAAAAAATACCTCATCCTGAAAAAAGAGAGAGACACTGATTGGGGGGGGTGGGGTGGGGGTGTCCTGATTCAATGTTCTTGAACTTGACAGAAAGAGCATTATTGTTTCCAAGTGGTATTGAATTACATCCCACAAACAAATATATGAGAGATTATCTAATTCCACTGTCTCCAAGAAAACTTGTAAAAGGGAAGCAGAGAGGAAAAATAGTTGGAAGTAAATCATACTTGTAAAGCTACAGGAAAAAACTCTGCAGGAGTAGGGCATGCCCCTGCTTTGTTTGCCATGCCTTGAACACGTGTCACACACAGTTGCAAAGCGTATACCTTGAAAAGTAATGGGGAAAAACGGGAAGAGCTCCTGCATAATTTAGGATTGGGACCTGAGGCAGTCTAACCTGATCTGAGTGCAGGCTACTTGAATGCTGTGAATGCCGTTTGACCTTTAACGGGCAGATCCCACGACGTACCTGAGTATATAAACACAGACCTAATGCCAGCTTACATGTTCTTGTGGAGCACTGTTTGCATTCACGAGCTGTTAATCTCACAGACATGGGTAATTTGAACTGGGCTGGTCAAAATGGTTACTGTCTCCAGCTCCTCTGCCAGGAGTTGGTGGGTTTTGGCAGGGAAATGCATCCCACGTGGAGCATTTGCTGAATCCCCGCACTTTGCCGTGTGAGAAATGAACCTTGTGCTGAAAATTTAAGAAGCTCCGAACCTGTTTTGTCTCCTATTGAACCGTCCCATTCCCTGGTGGAGAAGGGCAGTGGGAGGCTGCGAGCAGTGATGCCTTCGGGCACCTGATTTCAGCCAACCTGGTTGCAGGGCAGCAGCCGGAGTGACCTGCTGCCGGGAGACATCTACCAGCTGCTACACGTGGGGGGTCAATTTCCCTGAAGTGCCAAACTGCCTCTCCGTGCCTTCCCAGGAGCCGTCACTTCCCTGTATGGCTGCTCACCCCAACTGGGCTGGCCCAAGTGAGATTCACGCAGTATTTAATCTGCATGCAGCAATTAGACTGGTCCTAGAGAGTAATTGGACAACCAGAGTGTTTGAATTAGTTGACGAGATAAATAACCCTATCCCATAGCTGAAGTCCAGCACGGCTGAAGCTTTGACACACGCCCTCAGCTGGAGCTCCAAACGTCACTTGGGTTTTGATGTCCGTATGTAAACAGGATCAGGATGGGACATTAACTCTTCCGAACAGTCAAGACGGGATTTTACGAGTGATACTCGCGTTTTATGGACCATGCACCATCATTCCGTGGATCGTTACTGTAGTCTCCCAGATCACTGACCAAAACTGTACTGGTTTGGTGGTGGGGTGTAGTGGGGAGTTACTCTATTTTGCCATCTGTAAGTGCTTTTCCCTATAAAACTATTTAGCATTTTTCCCATGAGCAATAATAATTAAAATGCTTCATGTCACAGTCTTTTTTTGTGTGTTGTATGCTGCTTTTTTTTTAACCAAACAAACAGGATGCTGTGTTTTTTTCCATGAAAGCCAACCAGCCTGGATGAGGATGTTATTCCCTTTTAGAGCAGAACTTTCTAGCTTCTGTTAAGGTTATTTTTTTCTCTTTAAAACAGTTTGTATGTCATAAAGGCTACCCTGTGAGTTGCTTGCTCTGAGCAGGATTTGTCTCTCCCAACTCAAAACATCTACAAAGCAGACAAAGGTATTTCCAGTGGAGCTAGTCACTCCAGTCAGTGTTAAAGAGGTGCTTTTACGTATTAAAAGCTTATGCTACGGTGAGTTCAGTTTCACCCTGGAAGTACCTTTCTCCGTTAATTGTAAAGGAAGCCTCATGGAGCCTTGCTTAGCTGAAAGCATTGGGTCAGATGAATCCACCCCTTCTGTACCTGAAACTGTGGGAGATGTTTTCAGAGAGCATCCGTGAAAACCCAGACCCCTTTTCCATCAGAATCAGAGGAAACAAGATTTCTGAGGGTTTCTTTAAAATACAAATCTTTTTCTACATTCTTCACGAGCATCAGCAGTACGAGAATAAATTTATTCTTAACTGTGCTTTTTCTTTAGTGTTGGAAAGGAAGATTTCGACAAGACAAAGCAGAGAGGAGCTGATAAGAAGGGGAGTGCTGAAGGAAATGCCCGAGCAAGGTGATAACGTGTTACCTAGAATTTAGCTCCTAAGTGCTAGATGGGGATGATAAAGCCACTGTTGCGTTGTTTCCACGTAGTATAAATAGGTACGAGGAGACAAAGCTGAGGAGTGCGAGAGGTAATTTGGGCCAGTTGACTGAAGTTGGAGTTGAGAGATTTGTGTTCTGTAACTGCTCCTGCCGTAGGTACACCACCAGACTCTGGTCAAATCCTTAAGTATTTTGATGCTCCCTGTAAATAATGTAACTCCTGTGGTTCCTACTTACTGTTTGCCAGAGTTTTTTCAAGCTAGCGATTAACCTACTTTTTGAGTCAAGGTCTGCTGTCTAAAGCAACTGGAATATAATATGACAAACTTTGGCTGAAAAATTAGAGGCTTTGGGACCCCCAAGCAAATCAGTATTACCCATTTCAGGTATCAAAAAGTACGAGTGGTGGGATCTGTGCGATCCCACTGTCACACAGACCACATTCACAAACGAAACCAACATAAAACTGTGGAGAAGTCACCACTTGTTTCAAAATGCTGTAAGTTTTAGTAATCGGCATTAACCAGAGTTTTGTTTCAAAAAGCATGAGTACGCTATGGTTAACGCCTCTGTCCTACACCTGATTATGTTCCTAGTGGTATTCTTTCTAATATTCTTGATCTTGTATAAATCTAGATCAAATAAAAGTCAAGTGAGTAAAACAATTTCCTGTAGCGTAAAATTAAACCATTTGTCATTTTATCAAGGAGTCAAAGAACTCCATGATTTCCAAAAATATTTTTCTCCTAGAAATTGCATTACTCCCCCTGAGCTGAAGAATCATGAAGGTATCAATGTGCATGGTCAGCGTGGTGCACATTGATATTTGGAAGTAAAGGGCTTGTTGGTTGACGTGTGACATCACTTGTCTTTACCGTGTTTCACTGATTGCCAGGCTATGGCATTCTGCATGGCTGGCTTCTGAGCTTGTCTCTGCCACTGTCCTTGACTTAAAACAAGAAATTGCAAACTCTCCATCCCTCAGTTTGTCCCTCTGGGCATTTGTTACGTATTTTTTTGCTACACGCTTTACTGGGGAGCCATGTGACTTTGTTCATTGATGGCCGTAAATTGCATTTAGACTGCTGGGACGGTAAATGAAATGTGTTAACATTTCAGGTTGTTACAAACAGCCTGCACATAAAGACTATAATTTGTGCTGAAAATGTGTGTGCTTTGGTCATCAGTGTCTTCATTCCTCTATTCTGCTCTTAAAAGGGGATGGGACTTTGGATCCCTTACGGAGCGTGAGCAAAGTGAGAAAAAAGGGGTAAAGATGAGCAATTTTCTCCCCTTCCTCCCGTCGTAAGAAGGCCATCGATCTGCTCTGTGTTGCGCTCATCACATTGTGCTTCCTGTCTGATGAAAACTACAGTTTTTGAGGAGCGGTTTGAAAGAATACAGGGTGGGTTTGAAGGTGCTAAAAAAACAGGTACCGAAAAGACTGTGGTTGAGCAGTGTGAAGGTCGTTACAAGGAACACCTGTAGAGATCAAAGCTAGATGGGGAAATTACATGCAGTCTTGACATGTGAGAGGTGAGAAATGTGAAGAGGTGACTCTTTCACCTGGAATGAAGAAGAAGAAAGTGGAAAGTGGCAGGTTCCACTTGGAGGCAGGAGGTGTCTGCAGAAACATGACGTGGATAAGAGGGAATCCCACATGTGGAGGCAGAGAGAAAAGAATGGATTTAAGAACATCTGGATGAAAGGAGCTGGAGAAACTGGATGCTGTGGTAAAGTGAGAAGGAAGCCACGTGCAACTGTCAGCTGTAGTGAATGAGATGAGGTTAAGGCGGCAGACCTTAGTTTTCGCACATCAAGTCCAAGTTAGTGCGTGGGTGAGAATGAAACCATCAGCTTAACCCGTGGAGCAGCCCAAGGTGGTGTGAGAGAGGCTGCATAATTATATTGAAACCAGGGAACTGCCAAACATCCAATTCTGATAGCACACAGCAAGGAAGAGGAGGAGGAGAGTGGAATTACCACAGTGAAGGACTAAACAACTTGAGGAACCAGAAGAGACTCCAGGTAGATCTGCATGATTTTTGGATGGACAGCAAGAGAATCCTGCAGAAGGTAAGCCATTATCTATGTGAACTGCAGATGAGGTGGGAACAACATAAGGCTAACAATCCTTAGAAATGACCAGAGAAGAAAATCGGCAACAATATTAAAACGCATGGAACAGAGAACAGAAATCGGTAAATAAGAGAAGAGAGGAAGGTATGAGCCATCAAGAGTGTGTAACATTTTTCAGGAATGAAGAGAGAGAATTTTTTTTCAGGATTAAGAAAGCTCGTAGCTGAGGTAGTCTGGGTAAGTAAGTAACATATCATCGGAGCTGGGAAAGAATTTGCCTTGCAGAATTTAGTAATGGTATGATACATGATACAGGAAGACCTCACCTTGGTTCTTAAGACTGGATAATGACTTTGCGACCTATTTTATTCATTTACTGGGCACCCATATTCTGAGAACTTCTGTCTGAATTCCTGGCTGATTTATATACTGGCATGCACCGCAGTAGTCCTGCAACTCTGCCCACTCTCTGTCCAGCTCTGATGCCTCTTGGAACATGTTGCAGCACCATTGCGGTCCATCCGACACGTTTCTTTGCTGCGTAAACCAAGATGCGTGGAGGAAGAAAATGGGATACTAATATGCACAGACATGAAGCTGGACCTGAAAACCCACCTGCACTTCCAGGCTGAGGTGGCCACCCAAAGAATGTGGAAGCTTATACAGTTCCTTTACAGCATTAATTTTTCAGAGCAGATCTGCAGCCTGATGTTTCACATTTCAGTAAGTCTTTCTGCTTTGCTTCCATGGAAACTCAAAAGCAGAGGGATGCTGTGTGTTGTCAATGGGTGCTAAGGAATCAGTTTAACTAGACAATAGTTTTTTAATTTTCATTTCAGATGGTGATGTAACAGTAAATTTTGAAACTTCAAATGGACACACCATAGCCATTGGTGAAGAAACCATCCAGGAAGAAAATGTGGTAAAAACCAGTGGAGATAATGGTACTTTATCAGAGAAAGCATCAGCATTGGAAGGAAAAAAAGAAGATCAAAAAGGTAAATGAACACATTCTTCACAAATTGTTTTTCGCTTACTTAAAATATTAACATGTTCTTCCATTAGCACCAATACATGCTGTGAGTTCTGTTCTGCCACAAGGATGCCAGCAGAACCTGCCGAGAAGATAGGACTTGTGAAACATCTGTGTCTCGTCACTGGTAGGCATGCCTTTTACTGTGGATATAATAAGGACATAAAGAGAAGCATGGTCTGAGCATGAAAATGCGTGCAGGGACGTTCAACATCTAAATTCACTGTGAACCTTTCCTTGTAGCCATGGGCAAGCTTTGGTTTCAGGTTTTTCTTTATTGAAAGAAGATACTAAGTGCAGATGCATCACCTTGCAATAAATATCCTTGTAGAAGTGGCTCATGAGTTGAAAGCTCAAAAGTGTTTAAGCCACTTAAAAATCATGTATCATTTTGAAGGTAACCTCAGCAACTCATTCCTGTTGGTGTTCGTTAAATCTTAAACATTTGCAGTCCAGCTCTTCAGAAATATTCAAGAGGCTGTATCACCACTACAAACTGAACCTAGGTCACTTATGGAAAATGTACTTTACGACTACAGGGATTTCTATAGATGAATTGCAGTAAATACAGCTAAATATTTAGCAGTCCCAAAGTCCATATTAATTCTGTTACCTTTACTCAGATCTATCTTGGTAACAAGGGTTTGTCTGAGTAAAAGTAAAGATTAATGTGGAATCACAGGATTTGGACTAGTTTTATTTTCTTTCTCTTTTCCGTGTCAGAAAGTGTTCTTAAATACTATTCCATTTATTGGATTTTCCTAGAGAAAAGAGCAAGGATACAAAAGATCAAGAACTTCATGGCTGGCTGCTAGACTGAGCAGCCTTTCCAATGTCTTCTAGTAACCTCTACCTAGTGATGAATGAGCCTCTGGAGGTTGAAAGGGTCAGTTTGGCTAACACAAAAATTTGAATTCTTCTCTGAGCTATGTAAATCACTTGACTATGTAAAAAGTGTCTGGATGTCCAAGGAGAACTGCCTTTTTTATGAGATTTCTAGTACTTCCTGTCTCCCAACAAGACAGACATACAAGATTAGACTCTTTCTTGACATTTAAATACGTCTATCTTCTGGTGCCAACTAGAACCGGATGTGTATTGGGTCAGGGGAAAAGAGTTAAAAGCCATGGAAAACTCCTTTAAAACGGTTCAGGTTAATTTAGGGGTTAGATCAGACCACTTATTATTTTATGCATCCCTAAATACAGCCTTTTGGAACTGTCAGGTCTTGGAATTTTTCCTAAGGTACAGGGATTTTTTTAGAAATTCACATTTCTAACTATGTTGAAATCTCCTCTAGGTGACGGCAGAATGTCAAACTCCAATGAATCAGGGAAGGTTCAATTCTTATTTCAAACATGTTATTATACTCTGCACACTCTCTCTATATTGTGTTGACGTTACACGGAGAAATTAAAAATGATTGCTGTACAGGAGTAGACTCAGTATGGAGAATATATAGCTATCAATGCCCTCTCAGAAAATGAAGTATATTTGGAGGAGGGTGAAGGAAAACCCACTGACAGAGCAGGGAATTAACAGCCACGGAGTGGAAGTTTGCTAGTGCTCACAGAACATGGCAATGAGAGCAGGAGTACCTAGTTCACTGTCTTCTGCTCAGACCATAAAACATACTGGTATATCAGATCACCGCCCTCTGTCGTGAGAACTGAGATAGGTTCAGTGAACACCAGCTGGACTATCAGGAATAAAGGATGCAAGGAGTTCATCTTTAGTGAGGCTAATGTTGGGCTCTTTAGAGTCATGAACTCTTACATGTAAATCTTGAAGGAAGTTATATACACTTTCCATGTTTATAAGACCTGAGGACAGGATTAATTCCTGTTGTTTAGTAGCGGAGTGTGATGCGGTTCCAACTCCAGCTCAACCAAGATGTTCCAAAAAATGCATCTCAGCCCCTGAAAGTTATGAGGTTATTTTAAAATACTTTTATGAAATGGTGGTCATCATTACTTCAAGTGGGTCTTGAAAATGGCCTTCTCATATAAATACAGTGATTGCTGGAGCCGGAAGCTTAAAAAGAACAAGTGATATAGACACGTTGTGATCATATGGTGAGTGTTGGCAGCAACACCTGATAGAAGGTGGAATATGTTAGGAGTTGAAAGAAGTTAAAGTGAAAAAGTTGTTTCATCATGAGCCACAGAAATACAGTATCAGCGGGGCAAACAGCAGGCTCAGCCATGCAGTGTAATAATGTGTTAAGCAGAAGTGAGTGAAGATGACCCCTGAAATCTGTCCCCTGTGCTGCCAGGCAGTTCCATGAACGATGTACTCATCTGCTGCCTGTCAGCTCACAGGTGTCTTTCCTATTTGGTGAAAAAATTCCCTTTGACAATTTAATAGTGTAACTCTTAGTGTTTGTAATAATGATGAGATGTCAGTCATCCAAGTGAGATGTTTAAAAGGAAATATCTCCTTCATGGCAGGGTAATAAGAAGCTGGTGACAGTTTTACATAAAACAGGTAATTGATAGATAAAGCTTTGCAGATGAGAAATCAGTGAAATCTTTTTCCCAGATAATTTATTCACATTATGTTTCTGCTGGGTTGAGTTCCGAATTCTTCTGTTTTGTTTTGTTTTGACTAAGAATAATCACTAGCATCTTTTGCAGAAGATAAAAAAGCTGAACTCTAGCAATTCTCTGTGAGCACCCTGGAAGGGAAGCAGGGCAGCAAGTAGACAGTCAAAGCACACCCTGGTTGTCCTGGCAGCAGACCAAACTGTATCCATGGCACTTGTCTGCAGTAGACTCAGCAGACCCCAGCGCTCCAGGTCCCCGTTGGGGTACGAGCATTGCAGAGAGGATCTGAAGAGTCTCCTTGCCTCCTGCAGCAGTATTGGAGGAGACCAAAAGCCACATCAGATCAGTAAAATAGGTGTAAAAATTGTTGCTGTTTGCCTCCTTGGGTATAGGGACATAGCATGTTGATAGAGCATGCATGCTGCACGTTATAAAACCTCCTGGTACTGTATCAGAGCTGCTTTTTTCCTTTCCACCCTCCCAGCATGCCCCAGCACGCAGATATACCAGAGAACCCTGAATTTGTATCTGAGTTCAGTTTGTGAACTTGGGTCTTATTTTTATCGTAGCAACCTAAATCTTTTCAAGATTCTGGTAGACTCTTCCACATTTCATTGTCAGCTTGGGCTTGATATAGTGGCTCAGTAACCACTAGCAAGCTACTGCCTGGAAAAAAGTAGTAAGAAGTTTCTTGTTGCATACCATCAGTCAGGTGTGTTAGATGCTGCTCTGATAAATAATTGCATTGCAGGAAGCCAGAGCTCTGTTGTGGATGTTGTGGGTGACATGGAGCATAAGCTGCTGAAATGTTCCTAAGGCATTTATAGCAGACTGATTCCCTCAGGTTTTCTTATATCCTTCAGCGAAGGAAAAAATCTGTAGTCCTGTTTCCAAATGAATTCATAGGGTACATGTGCATAATGTTTTTTCTCCCCAGGATAACTGATCTGAGAGCTGGCAAAGGTTCCAGGTCTTAGTATGTTGGGTTCAGAGGTTTGTTCCTATATACTTTTCCTGCTCTCCCTTAAATCTGCCTCTAAATTTAATCTTTCTTTTTCTCATGAGTAACTATAAAAAAGAAGGTTGGAGGCACAAGCTCTGATCTTATAAGCATGCATCATTGCTGACCAACGCTTTAGGTTGTCTACCAAGGAACGTTCTTCAAAGTCAAATTTTCCAGGTTCCTTTTCTCAGAAATCTTTGCTTTATTTCCCACAAGTGGAACAAAACCCGTTGAATTTAAGACAGCAACCCTCATCTCCCAGGGTCTCAGAGAAGAGCCTGCTTTCTCTCAGAAAACTAATCCTACAAACCACTCACTGTGAGAGATGAGGCAGACTTTCTTCCCTCTTGTGTGCCTAGCTAGTTTCCTACACTCCTGAGCTCTGTAGATCATCGATATGAGCACCATACATAAAAGGGTTTTCTTTTGCCTGACTCCCAAAGAATCTCTTGCTCCAGCTGAGTAATTTGCTGGCTAAAACCAGTTCTTCTAAGAATAGCATATCTTCACTTCATCACCTGAACTATGTAAATGAGGCTGAATCCAAATCTTCTTAAAAGGAAAGCTACTCTAGATAAAGCTGTATTTGGGCAGAGCCTGTCCACTAAGTCAGCCAGGCTGGCTGGTGCCAGTAGGCTGACGTGAGAGGCATGGGCTTTCACCCACAAAAGTTGAGTGGCAGAGTGGCTCCTGATTTGTAAAGCTTTCTTTTTATTTTCTTTCTTTTATAGGAAAGATATCCCAAAGTGACTCCAGAAATAAGATTGTAGACTTATTTTAATGAACTAAGTATCAAATTATTTGGGCATATCTATACAGAAGGTATAAGGGAATGTAGATGCCTACATGTCTTTCACTTTCTAAGTCTCCTGTAGACCTAGAAATGGTAAAAGTATGCAGCTAACAGTGAAGATGTTTTAGGTATTCTCTCTTGATTTAACAGCTTACTTTTTACACAGAAGTTGGACAGTTCGCAACGTAAGATGACAGCCTGTGTGTTTGGTGGTTTTTTTTTTCCTTTCATGTCTTAGAACCAATGCAAAATATCTGACTGTGGTTGTTCTAGGTCAGATGTTACACCTGTCCCCTTCTCCCCTCTCCTGTTTTTTACACTGTCTCTGCTACAAGACCTCTTGCACATGGTGCTGTTGAAATCATAGAGCAAGAAAGATCTGGAAGTCTTCAGACTTCCAGATCTGCTCATCCATCTTCAAGAAAGATGAACTCAGAACTGCAGAGACAGCTGCGAAAAGCGTCATGAGACAGCTGTTCTTGTTCAGCCTAGCAAAACAGAGCCTGAGAAAGCCTGAGTGCGTTTGATGAATGCAACAAGTTGGGATAGAGCCAGGAGAGAGCATGGCGAACAGACAATGCTGGCACAAGTAGAAAGGAATAAACAGTGGCTTCAAATACATTTAGACTGGAAATTAAAGGAAACTTTCTAACAATTAGAATGGGTCTTTTCTTGAACAGAATTTTAGTAGAAATAGCAGGAACAAAAAATGGAGCTGGTTAAATCCCAAGTTTATGAAAGGATTTGTATGAGTTACCCACCTGCATCAGCACAGTCAATGAGTCCAAAAAAAGAGACAAAAGACACCTTGTCTTGCCTATGTTTCTGAATGACAGCTTCCTGTGTTTTGATTAATCAAAACACAACGTTCTGCATAAGCTGGAAGGGAAACTCATGATTCTTATTGACTTTTATTTTGCAGGGAGTAATCCTGCGAAAGACAACAAATCATACATTATTTCCAGCTTCCATTTTACATAGCATTACTCCACTGAGTTGTGCTCGTCTTCGAGGTGAAGGGTGCTTTACAGTTGATGTAGACTATATGCTTGTGCTGCAGCTCTGCTGGTTTTCCCGTGAGCTAGCTTCATGTCACTCCTCTAGCTGTAGAAGCAAAAATAACAGTGCTGTATGACAAAATCCTGGAGTAGAAAAGCTTTGGCCTTTGGTTCCTTAGAAGTTCACAAAAGTAAAGAATAGAATTCTTATATTACACAACCCAGTCGTGTACAGCTTCTGAAACTGCCCAGCATTTTCACAGGTCCATTTGGTCCAGAGTTTGCAAAAGGTCCCACATTTAGCTCCCAGACTAAGTCATCTGATTTTCCAGTGCATAAGGCACACTGGCATCCCTCTGAAAGTCTTTGAGACTTGATGAGCCCCCACCGGAGCTGTTGTGTACGGAGTACTTTGTAACCCTAACTATCATTTAGGTGGTTAAATCAGAACACAGCTTTCTTAAGAGTCTGGCACCAATCACAGTTTCTGGGAACAGGAAAATCTGGTCTCAAAGTGAGCTTTCTTGAAAATCTGCCCTTTGGAAAATTTGTTCTAAACATAAACATATTATTGATCCAAATGCTTAATGAGACATTAACATTTGCTTTCCTTTCCTATTTAAAGAGTAATTTATAGGCGGATTGCTTTTACAGCAGATTTCTTGATCAAAGCAGCAGTGAATAAAAGATATTCCTATCTGATGGTCTTTTGGAGACCTTTTCTTAAAAGGTCAGTTCATGATGAACAGATGTCTGCATTAGGATAAATAACTGCAATAAAAACACATTGCAGCTGGTACTAAGGTAGCTGGGGGATTGGCTTGAACAAATAGATGGATCTGAACTGATTCAGATGCCTCCTTGTTTTGGCAAAAGATGCAAAAGAAAGAGCAGGCATGGAGACCAAGGGTCCATATTCAAGCAGAATCATGTTACGGAGGAACAATTACAACATAATTATATCTTGAGCCATGTGCAGACAGACCATCCCTGTCACTGTTCAAGATCAAGCCACTAGTGCCATTACTAGTTATTTGTATTACTACAGTACTTATGTATATACCAGGAATTTATTGTAGCGTGTTAACATAAATGCAGAAAAACACAAAAAAAGTTCCAATGGACTTCCAGTAAAAGAGAAGACACTGCGGTTAGGCACTGAAAACCAAGAAGGGACCAGACCAGGATAACAAGCACAATGCCAGCAGCCTAAGAATTGTTAGTTTTGGCATCACAGGAGAGGGGAATTTGAGGGAGCACAGTCAGTAAATGTTCACGAAGCCTGAGGGGGAGCAGAGGAAAAGCAATGAAAAACATCTGCTTCAAACCTTGGCTTGTCGCTGGCACAACGGGCTGGTCGGGTAGGAACTGGAAGTCTGTATCTCAAGGGTAAATGGGCAACGGTAGTTTGGGTATGATCAGATTGACACTGAGGGGCAGTCAAGTTTATATCTGATGAGATAAAAAAGGTGAAGCTACCGAAGATAAAGATGACAAAGCTAATAAGATGCCAACAGCTCTTCACCACAGCTTTCCTCATGGCTATGAGCAAAAAGATTCATTGGTCAAAGGCCAGGCAAAGGACATGTACATACTCAAGGGCTGTAACTGTCTGAGCAGATAGGACACTGCTGTGCAGAAGGAGTCTGCCAGTCTTTGGTATGATGTATGTAACAATACGGAAAGAGCTGTCCTAGACAAAGATGATATCCCAGTGATGGCAGAGTATTTCAGTTAAAATCGATTTATATAAAAATCACCAGTTTTAATCACAACTGAAGTCTGCAAGCAAGAACTTTGATGTGAATGAACTGTTCCAATTTTGGTTTTCATTTGTAGTTTTTAGTTATTTCTTGAGAGAAAATTTGAAAATTATTAGTTGTTTTTCACTCAGATGTGTTTATTTGCAGCTAAGTAAAACTTTATCCTTACATTTTGTGCTTTTTTTTCCTGAGTCAGAAGATAAATTCTAATACACATTGTTTAACCGGTTATATAGTTGAATGTAGATTGACTGAGATTCTAAATAATTGCACTTTAGAATATGGTGAATGGTATATTTCTTTTTACTAGCTTATTGCTCTCTCTTTAGTATTTTCTCTACTAATATGACAGGAAACTAAACACAGTAATGGTGTATATGTAAACAAGTTTTAAATTATTTCTCATTAGTAAATAAAATTTTAGCACGCTGGACCCATAACTAAAAGGTATATCAAAAAATTGTTTATACTTACAATTGTTTCTGGTCATCGTGTTCTTCAAGATCTTCAACATACAAAATCTTATCTTCTCTTGTCTGTTACTAATGGAATTAAAATTTCAAAATGTCCTGCTTTTTCAGAATTAAATCAATTTTTCAACTTTGAATGAAGGTAGGTAGAATTTCACAAGGAGATGCTTTTTGCTGTAAAAGAGGAGAGCAAAATATAACAAATATGCATGTTTCTTCTTCCAAAGTCTTTCTCTCATCCCAAGTTCTTTCTCTGGAAAACAAAGAGCAGCACAAGAGCCTGTGCTCGAAAGCATCTGTTTGAAAGCTGTAAAATATTGCTACGGAATGCTTCCTGCAAAACATTAGCAAAAACATATTAGTTTATAATGGGCTGGAAAGAAAGGAGGAAGACACTGGACAGTTAATGTTAATCCCTTTGGTTCATGAAGAGACAAACGTGCGCATGTTGCTTTTAATACCTGCAGGTAATGCATCAGGTTCATGTAAACAAGCCTTAAGCTAAAGGCTGAAAAGGCTTTGTTTCTGAGATGAAGAATGTCATTGTTGTCGAACACATTATTTGTTTTTCATCTACTAATCTTAAAAAGAAGGAATGCTGCTTGGGAATCTTTTATGTGGGAAGGAAGAGAGCAGGGAACGGACAGGAGACCCAGGAATGGCCATTCAATGTGTCTTAAGAGTGAGGCTGTGATAGGAGTATACTGCAAGAAATTAATGGATTTCCTCTCGAATTATAAAAGGCACTGTTAGAAGTCCTTGCAATATTTGCTTGGCTCCTTTCTTCCCCAGCCACGCAAATAAAGACCATATGATTTTGACGGTATGCTCTTGCTTTTAGAATATCCTTTTTCTGGAAGGTTTAGGAAGGCTGTCTTGGGACTGAATGGGCACAGAGCTGGTGTGATTGAATAGAGGGAGATTCCCACCAGGGAACAGCTAGTCTTACAACCATAGCGATTATGTTGCAAAATTTTATATTGACTATAAATGGCTCACCTACATTAACGTCACAGTTGGCCTTAGGCGTACGCTTTTGAAGTGAATTTCCTGGTCATCCCCACGTACCCTTCTCTGTTTTGCAGAGCACACATTTCTTTTGGGTAAAACTAAGCCAAAAGGTGCATTCAAAAACTTGTGCTTCCACCACTACATGGTGGCATGCAATCTACAGAGCTAGCCTGAAGGTCGTCCAAAGTCAAGTCTCCTGAAATGCACATTGTGGACGCTGGGTCCTCAGTGCTACCTCTTTCACTCTACAGAGCCATTCCTGTTGCACAATACAATATAGAAAGAGTCCAAATTCTGCTTGACTAAGGAACTGCTGATTCTTTGATGTGCAGCCCTGTAGCAGTACCCAGAGAGCTGGCAGGAGAGGAGAGCATTCCCATGTCACATGATATCCTATTTGATTTAGCTTTATCTCTTTCTGAAGAGTAGAAATACCCTGGGGAAGATACCCAAAATAAAGTTGCTATTAGCAAGCAGCCTGCAGCTTAGGAGAATGGGTTGCTTCAGAGGAAAATTTCAGCTGCATAGCCATATTTGAAGCTGTGGCTGAGAGAATAGCCCTGTTAATGTTCAGATTCACATGAATCTGAGTTTTATAGCCTGTTGATCTCAGAGACCTGGAAAGAAGCCAAGGGAATTTTAGAGAAGTAAATGGCATTTCCCTTGTTTAGTTTGCAGCCAGTAGTCTAGTTGGGGATAGTGAACATTAAGGATGATCCTTGGAGGTCTAGAATAGATGTTACTGTGAGAAGTGTTGGGCAGATATCTTCCATGAGAAAGACTTGAATTGAGATGGACACTAATTTTTTTCTGAGATAATACTTCAGTAAGGGGCAGAAGAAGAAGAAGTCTCTCCTGATTCCCAAGAGCTCAAGCAGCAAAAAGTAGTCACTGCTGTCAGGTTTCCTGTTGAATGTACATGGTGTATGTCTGTGTCAGTTGGCTTCTGTTCACTTTCTTGTCCATAGAGAGCGCTACTGATCACTGCCCAGAAATACCGACATCCCATGCTCCACCACTACCCAAGCCTAAGCCTAAATCTAAAAAATCTCCGCTACCGCCAAAAAATGCTATTGCCGCTTCCACCACCACCAGCCATAAGAGTAACGAAGCACCTCATGCTAAAAAAAAGGGAAAGGCTCCTGCTAAGCAGCCTCCTCTCCCACCGCCCAAGCCAACAAGTCACAGTGCTAATCGAGAAGCTGGTGAGTACTGCACAGGCAGCGCCAGTTACGATGGGTGCATGTGCATGGGGGTGCTTGGCTTGGTCTTAGGATAACTTCTGCCTTTGTACATAGCAGTGTTACTGAAGAGCATGCCACGGAAGTTTCTAGCTAGCTTCTCGCTGAGCTCTGGTTCTGCTGTCTGCAAACACCCCTGACAGCAGATAAATCGCTTTGCTGTTTAATGGACATACGCGCAACACCAAGCACGTCAGCCACTAGATTGAGGTCCCAGCTCAAGTGTGAATGCTGGCAACAAAATGACCCAGAGAGCTGCTGAAGAATCAGCAGGGAAAAAGGTGACTTCTGAAACCAAATGTATTAATTCCCCCAAAGTAAAACTACCTTGGTATTGCTCTGATTTTCTGCTGGAAATATCTACTATTCTGATTAATTTGACATGATTACAAGATCTCAGAGAGATGAAGGATAAAACCGTGGACATCTTTAAAGATTGTTGAGTAGTGGTTGTTTGAGATGGGGGAAAGAAAAAAAAAAAAAGAGTTACAGCTCATTAGAAATGGGCAGGCTTCCCTGAGCTGGTTGATGGCTTACTGTGGGTGCTAAATATGCACTGGAAATGTACATAGCAGATGTGTTTGTCGCTACAGTTTTCTAACTGAAATTCAGCAGTGACGCTAGATTAAAGTTTATAAGTAGCTGTTCTTAAGGTACTGATCGCGAGTTTGAATGGGTATCATTTAGATGACGACCACAATGAAAACATCCAAATATAATTTGAACACAAGCAGTATTATGATGAAGGGATTGTATATGTGCATTGGCCAACTTACACAAGCCTTGTGTTTTCAGTCCCCTCTCAGTTTTTCAAAGCCCTTTGGTCCCTCCAGTTTTCTCCCCAATTATACCTCTTCATAGCTTGTACATTTTGGCATGTTTTGTATTTGAAGCGCACAGAAGAGGACTGTTTGAAAACATGGCAAGACTGCTAGAGTTACAATAATAACTTTGCCATAAAATATCCATTAATTCGGTATTAACTGTCCCTACTACATCAGACAACCGCAAGAATAAATATTTTGAAAACCCAGAATTTGCTGCTTGTATTTCACATTCAACTCAGTTCTTCCCAGGTGAAGGAACCCTATTAGCAGCAGACCTTTCAGAGGTAAAACAAGAGGTGTTTAGACCAGTGGCTGGTAACAAGCTCTCAGGTATCTCAGTTCTTAAATTAAAATACATTCAGATTCCAGATTTGTCTTTTAATGGCCTTGCTGAAATTTTATGCAATGCTTGGGACCATATCGGTATAAAATATATCAGTATCTCCCTTATATAAAATAGTACATATTCTACTGGTACTTTGTTCCAACATTAGGCACATGGTGTTCATTTGAAGTAGGGCCATACTTCATAAATCGAGCTGTTTGCAGTGTTTAGTACAAGAGGTTTGTCAGATCCCTGTGAATGTGAACGCATAATGCAGCCAGTGATCCAGTCCCACAGAGGCGAAGAGGATTATGAGTAACAACTGAGTCGTGGCTCTCCGGAGAGTACCGCAGCAGGTTTCCAAGCAAAAACAGTGGAGTTGGGAGAAGGGGGGACTTACACGGAAGCATGGACATGTGCCAAAAGACAAGTAACAGCCGTGAAATTTTTCATTTAAACGAAATTCCAATCTTTTACTGAAAAAAAGACATGACAGAAAATTGTCAGCCAGCCCAGTTGAAAGCAACAATAGCAATAGCACTTTTGACCCACGTGAAAGTGCAGGGGAAGATTTTCCCTGGGAGAAATCTTTCAAGTTGCTGTATCTGATTGCAGGTCCAGAAAGGTTCTGAGAATAATGTCAGGGGTTTTTCGATGGAAACATCTATTGACATTTTCCCAGCAGCAATTACAGTGTGGCTGTATATTTGCGTTATGCTGGTGTTCTTGTATTATGCATGGTGTAAGCATGTAACTAGCTCTGTTCACCTCCAGCCTGTGTTTGAGTGCTTTGCTGGATCAGAACCAGAGCCCTTTCCTTACTACCATCCACTTACTCCGTAAGGTTTCTGCTAAGTAATATGCAGGTTGGAGCCATCATCTATTTCCACTGCAGTTACGAACCGCTGCCTATACCATTTCTTTGCTTCCTTTTGACTTGCTGGTAAGTTAAGTCAGTGATGTGGAGTTGATGTGGGTGGTTAGTGCAGTATCAGTAGATTCTGTGCTGTGCCCCTTACACTTACCTGGCAGCACAAGGAGGGACAGTGATTCGCCTCAAGACGTGAGTTTCTGCGGATTTTTCCAGATGTACTGAAGGCCTCACAGCACTCTAAATGTTTATAAACCATAACATTCAGCTGCAGAAGAGAACAGTAGAATGTGTCTTCTGAATTATTTTCCATCTTCTTTGAGACTGAGAACAGTCTCACTGTGAAAGCTATTTTTATATCGTGAGCTTATTATGGCCTGTATCTGTATTTTGGTTCTGTCCTAATCTGCTGAGGTTTTGTTTTTATTTAAATGCTTATAAGTAAAGTAGGCCTTTCAGCAGATTTCTATTACAGCTTTCTGTTTTACTCAGTAAGCTTAGCCGCAAGGCTGCTGTGTAGCTTTATAATGTTTTCATTTGTTCTCTTGAGGTTAATGCATTTTTACTCCAGCAGACGAGTTTGAGTTGGATGCCTTTTGATGAAAAGAACTGAATCGTTAAGATGGTTGTTATTTTTATTGCTTTTTAAATGAAAGTCAAAAGTCTGAAGCTCCCACTTCAGGTGATAGGTGCATCAACACAGCAATCAGAAATGTGACTGGAATGCACACGGGCATGCAGGCTAGCTGAAATCTCTTGCACACTCGGGCATTGATACATATATGCTTAAATATAGTAAGTCTCAGAGGATTAAAAAGCAACATCACTGGCCAGCTTGTACAGCTAGTGGCAAGAGCTTGTGTCAATGGGTTTTCAAGGCTACCTGGGTTGGTCACTGGTAAGATGAAGACCTCCAGTGTATACAGGAGGCCTTCAGCGCCTCCTCCCTTCTGGAGGTCATTGCAGAGTGAGATCAGCGGTTTCTGTCTCTGTTTTATGCACATACCCAGCTGGACATGAAAGTACATCTTAGTTTGCTGTCCTCTGCTGCTTACCATTAACTAGGAGCACACCACTTGCAGTAACATTGTGAAAGGTAATTAACTGATATCCATAGTGTTCCTGAGGTGCTTCTTGAAAAGCATAAAGAAGATCATGGTGTTCTCCTAGTGCTCAGACCAGAACTTCACATACTAGAAAAGGTCAGGTAGTTTTCTCTGTCTGGGGCACGAAACACGTTTGGAATAAGTAGTGGATGTTTTAGATGACATCCAGGCAAGTTGTAATGGACCAGTGCAGAATGCTAGAACCACACTCTCACCCGTTCATCAGGTTGATCCCCTCCACTGTTCTTGGGCAAGTATTTACCGTTTCAGTTTTTCCCACCTCAAGGGTGAAATTTGAAGTGCAACATTTACTTGTCTCTAGCATGTAGATGAAGGATTGTAGAAATATCAAGTGCAAGTTTTAAATTTTTAAAATATTAGCCCACATTAATCCATGCAGAAAGAACAATGCGAAATTCATATAGTTGCAAGATGGTAAAATGCTTTGTTTTTTCTTATTTTAGCTAGTTCCTCTCATGCAAAAAAAACGCCAGTCTCCAAGTCCTCTTCCTCACCATCTTCTTCATCCACATCATCTCATCCCAAAGCCTCTAAGGAGACTTCCAGCAAATTGGGCACATCAGGGACTCCCAGGGGCAAGAAAAAACCTGGGAAACAGTCAGCCCCACGAACAGCGCCGGATGGGGCTGCCTCTTCCCCCTCAGGGGCCACAGCCAACAGGTTGGAAGCAAAGGCAGAAAAACCCGAGCCTGAGCAACCTTCCATAGTAATTTCTGAAACGGAGGACGCAGACCGACCGAGCAAGCTCGTTGTCCCCCCTCCTCCCACCGCTGCCCCTCCTCCACCTCCGCTTCCACCTCCTTTTCCTGCTGCAGCCGGTCAGCCCGCTGTCTCCCCAGATGCCCAAGATGTGTCAGACGGCTGCGTGGCAGGGCCGGCCATCCCCGGATCAGATACTAAACCTCTTCTCCAGACTGAGCACGACGCAGACGAGAGCCTGAGCAGTACGACCCTCGACAGCCGTGCAGATGCTAGTGGAGAAGACACAAAAAGGTGAGATGGCATGGCTGTCGTGGGTAAGTGACCCACAGCCAAGGGAGCCACATCACTTCTCGTAAGGGACACTGTAGGTGTGTGGGGATCTCTTCTGTTTCTTCTGCTGACTGGTTGTCATGGTTTAACTCTGGCCAGCAAAATACCAGTGGCTTGTGTCCATCTCTTGGAGGCCCAGGGCAGTGTTGCATCCCAGCACAATTTGTTCTTTGCCAATGTCTTTGAGCCATTCACCTGCAGTACCTTGTGTTTCCCCAGGTCATTGCTCATAACCCGCCCTTATGTCATCGTGTGGCATAATGTGACCACTGCAGTCAGCAGTTCAGCCAGTAGCTGATAACACTTTTATTTCTTTCTCATAAAGGCAAACAAGAAACAATACTGACTTACAAGAGGGGGGTGTGGGTGTGTGTATTTTTTAGTGGACACCATTAAATATCTGACTGCTAAAGCTCTTGATTCACTAGCTGAATTTACTTTCAGACTCGAAAATGACAGTTGCAGGCTTTGGTTAGTAGGTGTTTGGTCTGTCACTGCCTAGTAGCCTGTTTAAGTCTCAGATACTATAAAATCTAGTCAAGAGCAAGGTCATAATTACATTTTTTAAGCAAAATAATTGGCAGCAAAAAAGAAACTGGCTTATTAATCTGTCTTTTCCCTGCCACGAGAACCAGCATCTTTCATAACAACCCAGGAGAGCTTAGTCTAGATGCCAGTGGCCTAGACACTTTCCTTTACATTCTTGCTGGTATCTCTGTGCCAGCACTACATTCTTGTGCTGCTTCTCCCCTTGCTTTACCCTTCCTTTACAACAGAATTTTCCCAAGGCAGAGAGCACGCTGCTGCTGATTTCCGTGTTCATCAGTGATGGATCCGAACACTTTGGACTCAACAGCAGTAAAATTGTATCTACAATAGAATTAGGCTTCCAGAACAGAAAGCTTTGCACTCCCATCCGTTCTCCAACTTGCTTCTCTCACCTCCAACTTTATGAGCTGGTTTTCTCTTCTTAGTAGCTTTTATGTACTAAAAATTGGTCCCATCCCACAAGAAATAAAAAATAATTAGGATTTTTCTTATGCAGGCTTTGCAGAACATCATTCCAGACTGTTCAGACCTTTTTGCCTAACATACATACATACAGATATGGATAGACATACTTTATATATGGTTTATGTATGTATGTTTTGTAGAAAGAGACAAGTTAGAGTAACAGAACTTTTGTTTTCAAACTTGCTTGTACAGTCTGTCTCCCATTTGCGTTCTGTGCTGCCTGCATTAATGTGACACAACATCTGCTTCTGAACTAACAGCTTGGCTACCGAAGAAGACCAAGAAGTGGAGGTACCTGAGCAGGCACACTCGGAACCGGCGGAGGAGGCTTCTGACACCGCTGCCCCTCCTGAGAGTGAAAGTAGCAGAGATAGCCACAGCAGCGACTCGGACTCTGACGGACCGATACTGTACACAGATGATGATGATGACGATGATGATGATAATGCAAGTGCTGAAAGTAAGCCCCTGACAAGAAGGGTGTACTGGGAAGGGGTGGCCACCTTCGGGTATATCTAATATACACGTTTGGCCTGGGTTAGCTCAGAGAGCCTACTGGGCTGCTGTGATTGCATCCAGATTGCTAACTGGAGCTTACTGGTTGAGTGTAGTCCGAAGACATCTACACCCAGTGAGATTTTGTGCAGCTGCCTCCGTTAAACTGTGCCCTTTGGGAGAGCAAAGACTTGGGATGGTGCTGCTAACAAGCACATCAATCCGTGGGTGATTCTGTCCCAGGATTTGGTTCTCTGGCAGGACATCCCGCTGAGAAGTTGCAGGCTACCTTTTGTGCGCTGCATTATGTGAGAATGCCTGACACACGCTAGTGCAAAGTACAGGGAGGAGGGTATGGCTGCATGGGAGGGGTTTGGATGATTTCAGATTTTACCTCTACTGAGAAATGAGTGTCCTGCTTCTCCCATATAATTGTGATCAGAAACCTGCTGGGGCCCATGCAATGGTGGGAGAAGACCAAGCATTGCATGGATGGGAGTGGAGGTGGGAGGAGCAGGTTCAGGAGAACATGAGGACAGAACAAGGCCTCCACGTTAGGGCATCAGCCAGCCATCAATCTGACTTGCTCATGTCACAAACCTCTACTGTTAAAGCACCAGCGTAGCTTTCAACGGAATTGCACTAGAAATCCCAGAGTTTCCTGTGGGAGCACCGGGCAGTGGTGGACAACAGAGGAGGCCCATCAGTCAGCAGCTTCGCTGCCTGGAAGTCATTTGTTCCTCTCTGATCAGGCTGTTTTTGAAGCACTGGAGCACCTTGGCAAACAGGGGAGATCACAGTGGATTACTTCCAAGTTTACAGCTTTGAAGTGTCACCTGGGGTTGTGGCTGTATCACCACCAAGTATCATTTGGCAGAAGTCCTTGCTGCTGCCGAAGGGTGTTGTGCTGCCCACCCTCTGCCTCCTCCCTGCTCCCAGCTGTTCCTTTTTCCCTGAGACCCGCACTCATGGTTGGGTTTGCAGCGGTGGCTGATTTTCAGCAGAATCGGTTGCCTGATCCAGCTCACCACATGGTTGCACCTTTGCTGGAGCAAATGAGGTGGCAGCGACAACCCATCAGGGGTAGAGAAGAGGGTAACCCTGCCTCTACCACCTGCAGGGTGGCCTTGTGTCAGAACAAAATGACCATCGAACCATGGCTCGAGAGCCTTGCCCACAGCCGTTCAGGAGGAGATCCTTCGCTGTACTTGGTCTAGAAGGCCTGAAGACAAAAGGGCTGGGTATGAAAGGGGGTGAGGGAAAACAAACATTTCTTTTTTACCTGGGACACTGGTGCAGCAGAAGGTGAAATGCCAGCTAGCTCAAGAGGCTGAAGGCTTCTGCAGTTCTGCCTTTGGTTTGAATATGATCCAATGTGGCAGCAACCAAAAATTCCTATATCAGACAGCAGGGCGCTGTCTTAGGAGAAATGAGCTGGGAGCCTGTGGTCTTACCAAACTGTCTAATGTCATGAAGACCTGCCAGCCTAGGACATCTGTAGCTGCTTTGGTCAGAGTCCCAAGAGACAAGGGAAGGACTAAAGGCCATAAAAATTACTCTTTCTTCCACAGCTGGCTGAGGCTAAGACTGGCAAAATTGCACAGCCCTTGTCCCTGCTGTATCTGTGTTGTGGATAGACAGACTGATTCAGTGCCTGGGGCTTACTGTCTAGGCTACTTTACAAGCATTCAGAACACTTTCTAAACTGTATTTTTTGTTTTACCTTACAAATCAGTTAAAGATGAAAAGTATTCTACGAGAACTCAGTGGTATTAGATTGAAAAAAAAAAAAAAAGAGGGAAAAGATGAGAGAATGAGGCTAAACCATTTAAGGCTGACAAAAAAGAGCAGCGAGTTGCTAAATATACTAATTAGTTAAATAAACCAACCTGTAATGTATCCGACTTCAAAGATACTTAAGTTTAGATTTGTCATGCTTATCCTATCACTTCACAGATGACAAGTGATGTTTGTAGAACTCCTCTACCAAACTGGCTGCTTTTTCATCCAAGCCTTTCAGCTTTTTGTTGTTGTGAACTATTTTTCTTTTGATGTTAATTAAAATTCCTCTCCTGCATGTGGGAACAAGGCTGCTTTGGGGAGGTATTAAAGTTCTTACTCAGAGTTTGTGTCTGTAACCTAAGCATGAACGAACTAAATCTACCCTCCTCCTCCTTTCCTCAGACTCTTTGGCAAGTAAAATTCGTCGCAGGGATACTCTTGCTATCAAACTTGGCAACAGACCATCTAAGAAAGAATTAGAAGACAAAAACATCTTGCAGCGTACATCTGAAGAGGAGAGGCAGGAAATCAGACATCAGATTGGAACGAAGCTAGTGAGGTATCAGTGGCAGGGTAAATGTGGTTTCACTGGGCGGAGGTGGAGGAAGAGAATCAAGAACACTGGGTTCGCGTTTTAAATGCATCCCAATATGTGGTACAGCTGCCTGGAAAACAGTGGGTTTATTTCCCAAAAAATGTTAAAATGTCAATAATGCAGTTTTATTCTGCAAGAAACCGAGAGAGCTTCTGGGTTTTTAGGTTGTTCGGTGGTTTTTGTTTTTTTTTTAAAGAGGAAGAGAATAAGACTGACTCCAGAATAACCAGTGCCATGGTTCAAGGTTTTTCCTCACGGGTCCTTGCACTTGTATATCCCCATCTTGGGCAGAGTCCTGGTGCCTGACACACAGAGCATGCCTGTGCATGTTTGTCCCTCCTGGCCCTCCCCGTCCTCCTCCTGCTCTCTAACTCCTTCATTATTCATGTGCCAGCAATAGCAATGGAAGGAGGCTGACTCTGTAGGTCAGTGTTTAGCGTGTGACTCTGCTCACCACTGGGGCATGTCTTTCTCATGCTGTTTAACTGCTATGGGATATATGTTACGTGCTCTTCCTGGGTTAGAGAACGTTGCATAAAAAAGACAATTTTCACTTGCATTTGTACAAGCTTTTTTAAAAAAAATCTTCATAAACGCTAATTTGGGCTTTTATGGTCTCTGAGAATAGACTACAACATATCTGGATTTTCCCAGAATGGTCCTTGTTTCTCTTGTGCTCAGAAATGTTGTCCAGGCAGATTTGGAGGATGTCCTGTGTTTGTTAGAGATTTCCAGATACTGGGTAGCCCAGCCAGTGCTGCTCCAGTGCAGAGTATGGCAGTCTTGCGCCAGCACTCGGAAGATGAGCTGAATTGCTCTGTGAATCGGGTGGCTGGCTTTTGTTACATCCCTTAACCATAAGACCAAAACATCTATTGTGTAGAGCCCAAGGGTCATTTTAATTCTGCTAATAAAGCGGTGTGGTGGTTGTCACCACTTTCCTGACCAAATTCCAGCTCTGGGAGTGACATGCTGCTTATTGGTGCTCCCTCGGGGGTTTGAACTGCATCCTGAGCTCCTTGCACAGGGACATTGCTGGTTCTGCTGGGAAGCTGGCACGCTGCCCCGCACAGCTCTTCTTTGGTGGCTGGGGACATCATCTGTGCGTGTCAGGGCCGTGCTCATGCCTGACCTTGCAACCAAACTTGCTCCAGTTCCTTACAAATTCTTGGTTCCTTAAAAAGGCTGGTCAGCAGCTGGCAGCGTGAGGGTCTGATGGGAAACCTGTTCCCATAGTTTGGTCAGGGTTGGGTCAGGTCCCAGCCTGGGACTTCCTACATTAAGGACTGGTCGCTTGGGGTAAAGCTGCTGGTCCTCCCTGCCAAATTTGAAAGTCCAAGCGTGGTTAGGATGAGATGGGTTTCGTTAGACCAAAGGTGATCTGTAGTGAACTGTGTGAGGCACCTAGCTTTCACACATCAGTTTTACTGCAGAAGTTTTCTTGCTCCTTTTCTCAAGTGAACAAGAGAACCTGTTTATTAAACACAGAGACAGTATCAGCCAGGTTTTTCACTATACAAACCAGAAAATTAATATCTCAGTGTTGGGGTTTTTTTCTAATCGCAGCTGTTTTATATATAGAAAATTGAATAAAAATAACTTTCAATTAAAACTCCCAGTTGTATTGCCCGTATAAATCAGTGAGGAATGCATGGCTTATGTTGTTTGTCGTTTGTTTTGGTTCTTTTTTTAAAGAATTTGCATTCAAAATATCTGAGAATAATCTTACAATTGCACAACTTATCATAATTATGGCTCTTGGGGACAAGAAGGGTTTATGAACTCTTGCATAAAATTCAACCTGTAAATGAGGAATTTGAATTTTCTGATATAACTTCTGTAATATTATGCAAGTATTTATGTGTTTGAGTGGCAATAATACATCTTTTAAAACAAATGGCCACTCAGTACTGTGGTTACATGCACGGTTATAACTGTGCCTGGAAATGACCTGTGTTGTTGAATGCCTCTGCTGGCAAAGAGCAGCATGGCCATATGAGAAACACCTGTTAAGCTGTATTATAAATCATAATGGGTTACTTGTATCTGATTTTAAACCAGTCACTCACTTTGTTCTCTCAGGAGACTGAGCCAGAGGCCTACAACTGAAGAGCTCGAGCAAAGAAATATCCTAAAGCGTAAGTATTTTATACAGGTTTCAGCTAGTATTTACTTAGAAAGAGACCACGTGTTGGATTCAGATGGAAGCCTATCATTGTTGCTGTAGTGTTAGAGCCATAACTGGAGAGAAATTATATTCTAGAAAATAATGTGTCAGCACTAGATCTGTACACTGACCTGTAACGGTAGCTATGAAAATTGCATATATTCAGGAGGCTGAATTTTTCTTGTCTCAATCCCAATTCTTGAAGCTGGCCCCAGGAGTGACTTGAATACCCTTTAGAAGTAATTCTGTGCTGGTTAAACTTCCACCTAATTTTCATGAGGAGGAGGGAATATCAGTAAGAGGCGGAGGTGGGATAGAAGGGCAGAGATTAGAGGGTGGAGTAGAAACAGGAAAGGTGAAGCGTTCAGGGGAAAGTGAATAGATATATGACGTCTGCTTCAGCATTCTGTCCTTCATAAGCACTTCTGACATCTTCTGGACTTAAATTTGCATGAGACAGTCTCACTGAGTAACTTCCTGTTGATTAAATCCTTCCTCAGTATCCCTCTTGAAAACTTTAAATATGTAATTCAAATAGCCAGGGGCAGAGGAATGAAGTACACTGGATGTTTACCCTCGATACCTATTCTCCTGTTTATTTACATTGGTTTTGTTCTTAGGCTGGCAAATGCTTCAGAACAGGCATTTTTTTGTCTTCTTGTATGAATCTTCCCATAATACGGATGTTACCTAAATACGTGCTGTAACAGTTGTCCTGCTTAGCTCCTCTAGCCCGGTGTTCATTCTGCAAGGGTCGCTAGTACTTGATGCTTAAGTAAAATAAATAAATGAAAGAAATGGACCTGGAAGCATTTGACTCCTAACAACAAATCCCAAAACTCATCTGTTCTTAAGGTATAAGAACTTCCCAATCTTCATGTAACTGAAAGAGCAGATATCGTGTCATTATTTCCAGTGATAGTTCAGAAAAGTTGGAGTTCACCTGCACAACCCTGGTGCACAGCATCCTAACAGAAGAAAGAAAATGGGCTGTTTACACAACAAAATCCATGGACAGGGATCACGCTGTCACCTGCTCAGGCCAGCAAACCAAGGAGACAGCAATTATTGGCTTTCAGGCAACCACCCATACTAATGAAATCCTACTGCTGTTGTCTAGGCTCTCAGAAGCCAAATAGCCAAACAGCGCCATGTCTCACTGGAAAGGGAAGCTGCAGTTCAGGCGTTATGGTGCACAGGAGAGGGATCAAGGGGGTCCTGTCCAATACATAATGTCAGCAGACTTTCTAAGACTATCATTTCTGAATCTATAGATTGCATAGATAAATAAAGATAAAATTTGAAATATGAACTTTTTTTATATGACCAACTGCTCATGGCAGTCTGTCTGAGAAAGGTAATTCCAAAACATCCTTGGTGGGCCAGGGTACAGGCCACTGAGCTGGGAGCATCAGCTGGGCTTCCTTGTTGCCCTCTAAGTCTGGCTCATCTCTCGATCACTAGGCTAGCACCGAGCCTGCCATGTATTTAACATCCCTTTTGCCATTGTTTCTTCCGTTCACTGCTTTTGCAATAAGAAGCTCAAGACTGGAGAGCAGCTAATAGATTTTTTTTCTCCTGTTTCAGCTTGTTTACTTTAAGCTTTTGGCAGGGTACCAGGCTTTGCACTCAATACCTCCAGCCGTCCTCCCCTGCTGCTGCTGCTGGGGGCTGTCTTAAAGCGGCAAGGGAGAGCAAGAACTGGAGGCTGGGAAGCAGCACTGCGAATCACAAAAAATCTCAGAGTCGTTGACGAGCACATGGAGAATCCAAAACTGCTTTTTGCTCATTACCGAGATAAAATATACTTTGAGTTGACGGTGATCTGTGAAAAGCAAAGTGGACCCAAGCAAGCCAGGGTTTCTGGTGACAGTCTGACTCAGAGCCCTTTCAGGGTGCAAGTTCTCTTTCTGCTCTAAGGCAGTCATATTATTTGTCAAAATTATTACATTCCCTTCCTGTGGATCATTCAAAAATATTTACTTCTCTGAAATGCCTTTGTTGGTGTAGGCAGCTTTTGTGAACAAGTTCGGATTTCTTTCATAAAGCTTCCTTCCTCCTATTTTTAAGCAGTGGATGGGGAGAAGGGGTTATATTATTGCAGTAAACTGCAGCTAAGGGAAAGTAGTGTTTTGAGTAATATTTATCAGACTTTGAGGTTATACTAAGTGGTAAAGGTCTAAATGTTTATTTCAGGATTAAGTTCAGCCCAAATCTTTTAAGAGGTTCACAACAAAGTCCTTATTTTTTCCTTTTTTGTATTTCCAGTTAGTGAGGAAATCTGTCTTTCAAGAAGTTTTGCTTTGATAGTATTTCCAGATAAACCAGTTACTGAAAATCCTGTGACCGAGTACAATCGCAAGGCATTGAAGGCAGATTTCAAAAAAACTCATTTGGGTAAAACTGCACCAACTTCTGAGTCTTCCCAAACTAAAAAAAAAGTTACGATGACTCAAGAGTCCGCTTGGAAGAATAGATAAAGCCCTGTGTTTTTAATACAGGCAGGTTTCTTGTGTACTGGCTTTGAGCCTGCGGTATTTATAGTACTGCATTATGGCAAAGAACGTTTTATTCTTCCAGGAATTTCAGATTAAGATAACCGTATTTTTTCCTGTACATGTGAGGGACAGTGAACTTCTTGCACTGTGCACCTGCAGGCTGGCCAGCACTGGCTCTGAGGAAAACAGGGTTTAGCTCTTGGTGCTAGTTAAAGAGTATTAATGGTTATCTTTGCTTGTAAAATCAGGAAAGAGAAACCGCTTTGTGCGTTCCAGAGCACTGCAAGAGGCAAGCGCTTTATTTGTCTTTTCTTTCTTTTTCCCTAGCAAGCCCACAGAGAAGTCTAAACATAGCTAATCCCATAGGGACACAATGGAAAGTTCGGTTTTATGCTCCGGGAGTACTTTCTGGTCAAGAACGGAGCAGTCCTCGGGCAGAACAATTTTTCTCTTCTCTTTTCCCCTTCTGCTACAGAACAAATGTCCTACAGAACAGAAGGTGACCAGATCTAATACGGCAAAAGTTGGAGGAGCAATAATGTATAGACGCCAGGGAAGCTGCCTTGCTCCGCTCTCACCGGTGGCGTTTTTAACTCAAAGACCACAATAAGTGATGCTGAACAAAATTGTTTCAATTAGGAGTCAAATCCCAATTTGACCTCCTAGGAGCTGCAGGCAGGGAAAGAGGGAAACCATAGTTTTGTTGGGATCTAACTGGAGAATCCTGGAAGCATCGGGCGCTTGCTGGGCTGGTCCTTTGCCAGTACGGCAGCAGCGGGACATCTGAGGAGGGGACTTGCAGCTGGGAACACTGTGTTTATATTTTCTTTTCTTCATATCACCCAGATTAAATCTGCTTTTAAGGTGGAAAGCCATCAGAAGTGTGCTCCTGTGCATTAATGTGTTCCGGTTTGGGTGAGTCAGTTCATACCTGCAGCCAAAACGTAGCTCTCCAGATGGAATTTTCCACAACACCTGAAGGAAGCAGGAGCACCAGATCCATTATTTTTAGCACCACACAGCTGCTTAACTCACTGCAGCAACTTTCAAAACTTTCACCTTAGAAGAGCAAAAGCACGCTGTAGGTGTTGTGTCAGGGCAGTGTTTCTGTAACACTGGGCTTAAAGCAACACTGCTGGTGGGCTGGAGATGGGAAAGAGGTGCTTTAGGTACGAGAGAGGGCCGTTTGCCAAACAGCGAATTCAATGTATTAGCAGCAGACACCTGATTTCAGTTCCTTTCCTTTAGCTGTTGTTGAGTTCTATCCCTAGAAGTAAAACCACTTATCATAGAATAATGGCTTAGGTTGGAAGGGACCTTAAAGACCATCCAGTTCCAACCCCCCTGCCATGGGCAGGGACACCCTCCACTAGACCAGGTTGCTCAAAGCCTCATCCAGCCTGGCCTTGAACACTTCTAGGGATGGGGCACCCACAGCTTCTCTGGGCAACCTGTTCCAGTGCCTCACCATGCTCTCCAGGAAGAATTTCTTCCTGATATCCAATCTAAATCTCCCTACTTTCAATTTAAACCCATTACCCCTTGTCCTGTCACTACAGGCCCCCCCCTCCAGCTTCCTTGTAGGCCCCTTCAGGTACTGGAAGGCTTCCATGTGGTCCGTCCTGCCCCTGACCTCTCATGCAAAAGGCTGTTGCCCACGGGTTTGATCCCCACCTGCTTTGCCCTGGAGTGAAGGATGCTCCAGGTGCCTCCTGTTAGAGCTGTCTTCTCAAAGTTGGGTGTCCAGCCCTCCTCACCAGCCTTCTCCAGGGCCTGCCTGGACCCTCTGCCTGGCAGCTAAGGTAATGGCCTTGCTCATCTTCCATTTCTAGGTGGTTTCCCATGTCCAGCCATCCCTTTGTGCAGTGTGGGTCTGTGGCATACAGGGAGGTAGCTTCACAGCCTGGGATAGGCAGCCTTAAGCCTTCCTTAATGTTCAGATCAACTTTTTCAGTTATTTTATCCTGTCCCAAAATACAGAAAAACAGTATTGCAGGTGGCCATGCCGTTGGTAGTTGTATCTTAAGGTATGCATTAAGCAATGGGAGCCCTTATTTCTTACATCTGGCATCTTACTGCTGCTTCTTAGGAGACATGGTGGTTTAGACAGTAAGGAAATGTTAAGACACAAATAATGTCTTAATTTGCAAACTAAATTAAGGAAAAGGCAGCACAGTGACGTGTATATCCAGCTGCATTTTTTTTCTGCTGTGTCTGCTACTGGAGAATTTCTGAGGTAGGACTTAAGTGACTCAGTTCATGAAGGGACAAAATTTTTTATGTCAAATGGTTCCCAGGTGAACGGAACTCCAAAATGATAGTTTATGTTTAATTACCTCAGTTACTACATCTATTGATTACAGAGATGGTATGTTTAAGCAAAAGCCAACAGGTGATTTACCTGTCCTAAAACAGATAGAGAGCTTTTGATTTTGTTAAGTGAAGATTTTATAAAAGAGTTCTCATTTGAAGCCATGAGTTCTTCAATGCAATGAATTTTTTTATTGATAGATATAGTAACAAAAATTTAAAGAATGTAGATCAATCTTCTCTCTCCATTCTTCAGTTTTAATCAGTTTACAGTTCCTCTGTGGAAACAGGCCATCCATTTCTTCACCATTTAAGAGAAAAACTATGAATAAACCACAAATTGCATTCACCTTTCAGTGTCTCAGTAAAATCACCATCACCACTGGATCCAATCTAATCCTGGCAACAAGCCTATGCAGTTGCATCTTGCCAATGGAAACCAGGGGTTGGTGTTGGACTCCTCACAGAGCAGGTCTTGGGCTGGTGTTGCCTTTTTCCTTCTGTAACTTTCTTTTTGTTTTCTATCATTTCTTCCTCTTCCCCTTTCCCTTGTATATGTCTTACGCAAGAGCCTTTGAGTCAGCAAAGGAAATCTGCAGAACCGTGAGATGACCTGTCGTAGCGTTATCCCCAGTGTGTCAGTCATGACACACGAGGTCCTGCGCGGCCAGGTTGCCTGTTCTGACACAGCAGGCTGGTCGCAGCAGACAGGGCAAATTGGACTGTACCAGGATTTAAAGTCAGTAGGTGGTGTGTTGGAAGTAAAAGCAACAGCGATTTTGATATTAGGACAAGTAACTGAAACATTAGGCACCTCTTTCAGGGTACTTCTTGTTTGCTGTCACACAGAAGGGAAATGTTAGATGCCTCCTCTTTGCTGTGTTCCTGACCCACAGTGGTGATGGGGGATGTCTACAGATTCAGGGGAAATGAGATAGGGAGAAGAAGCGAGAACACACAGAACCCAAAAAAGCAGATGACATGTGCAGGATCACCCAGAAATATGAGGAAATGTGAGCCAGGACTCGATGTCCTGAAGCTTTCAACCAAGAGAAATGCAGGATGTGCAGTTATAATATTGAAATACTCACTCCTTTTTAACTCTTTTGAAAACAGAGAAGAATGAAGAAGAGGAACAGGAAGCCAAAAGAGAAATAAAACGTAGACTCAGCAGAAAGGTGATGATGTGTTTTTTGTCTTGTGTATTTGTGTACATAGGATTGTTTTTTATAAGATTCTAAAAATCCATGTGTGTACATTACTGCAGGTGTCCATCAGTATGCCCCCACGTTAAAGTCTGTTTAAAAAGCAGTACAAGCCAAATCCATCTGGGGGAAACACCATCCTGTCCAGTGTCTCAGACCTGGAAAAGCATACAGAGCCTGGCCATGCTTAATATATGTCCCCTGTAAGCAGGGGAGAGAAATGACACACGTGAGCATGACCACGGCTGTCATGTATGTCTGAGGAAAACCACACCTGGAGATCCACTTCCACAGAGCAGTGCTGGCTCAAAGAAATCCCTTCACCGTTCTCCTAACCACGTCAGTGGTCATGGCCGCTGCAGGTGGGATTGTGCTCATTGTCCCTGGAAATAAAGCAGCTGTGGGTCTGCTGCCCTGACTGGGAGCTCGCTGTGGGAGAGGATGGGGGCAGTTTTCATACATCTCTCTAGTCTGCCCTTCTCTGCAAGTTTTGTTTACGTGATTGTCCTTAGTTAATTAAAGTGAACATTGTTTGAGGTGACTGAAACAATTTGGCATCCTAATGACCCCCAGATGTTGAAAGGGTTTTTTTTAGGTAGGCTGGCACCTCGAAATCCTGCTTATTTTCAGTGTTATAGTTGAACACAGCAGACTGTGTAATCATTAATGCAAAGGGACCTACTGCCTAGTGGGGTAAATGGTGTGACGGTTGCAAAGTCACAATTAATATTCCAGGGATAACTGTCATGATTCTCTCTGACCTGCCCGACAAAGACTATTTTTATAATTGAAGCAATTAGGTTGTGCTTCTTCCCCATTCCTGCGCAACGCTCCCAGGATGGTGCCTTTTTTTAGACACCTGAAAGTGACCCTATTTAGAAATACCATTAAAGTTCTCTTGAGATTACATCATACCCTCGGCTTTTATTTTATTTCATCTTATTGAATGTACTATTTTCTGCCTCCCGCGTACAGCTCAGCCTGAGGCCTACAGTGGCTGAACTTCAAGCGAGAAGAATCCTTCGATTTAACGAGTACGTAGAGGTCACGGATTCTCCGGACTACGACCGTCGTGCTGACAAGCCTTGGGCCAGATTAACTCCCGCAGACAAGGCAAGGGACCAGTGTAGATGATAAGAAAATGCTTGCGTCTGTCACTTTTGGGGAGCTTTCCTCTTGTTTGCTTTCTCTTGATGCCAGCATCACGAATGACACCTGCTGGAGGCAGCGAGATGGTCATGGTGCTACTGCACATCTGCTGCTTGCAGCTGAGAAAACCCACTCAGGTGCCTATTAAGAGCATATTTGCCACCTCCACTTCGGCAGTTCTGGCCAAAACTCCCTGCATTTTTAAAGCCTTGCTAAGCCAGGCGCACACCGTTCGCAAAGGTGGCCGCGACCCGTGGAATTCAGGCAAGGTTTGTGTCTGCGTCACTGCCACCGAGACTTACTTTTGCAGCTCATTCAAATGGAAAAAGGTAGAAGCTGCTCCATCCTCCTGCGGGTTCTTGGGCACAACTGTCGGCGCAGGAGCTGGCTGTGTGCGTGCAGCAGGCCGCCTTGGGACGTCTGCCCACAACATGCTGCAGTTAATAGTTCCTCTATTGTTCCTGTAACATGAGACAAAAGATCCTGTGTTTCTCATTTAAAAACCAGAGCAAAGAGTGCTATAAGATACTCTTCCATTTCCCTCCTACACCGCTTCGTAAAAGGAAAGCTGTAGGATTTATGTATCAAAAAATGCGGGCTGTTTTAGTACTGGGTCTGAACCAACTTACATGGATCTACTACGAGATGTGCTTGGCATGAAAAGCAGTGTGGGCAAGAATCCGTGGCTTAGCTTCAGCTAAGGGCTGTGAAGCACTGATTTTATTTCAGCTTGTATTTTAATATTAATGCCAGCTCATCTGACACTCAAAGGAGTCTTGTATCAAGTCAAGGTGGAGACGTTATAAGTGTACCCAGATGCTTGTAGATGTTGGTTCTGGGAGGTGCTGAGCACTCTCTAGTCCTCGTGCAGTCTGTGGGAGGTAAGAGCACCCGGCACCTCCACTTTCAGCTGGGTCCAACCAGGGTAAAGTGCTCTAGAAAACACACTGGAGCTTCCTACCTATTTTAGGGTAGCAGTTTTAATCTCAGCTCATTTTGTAATGAACAGGGGCCCAAGGCCGGTTCTGTGATCCCCCTGCTTGTTGGCCTCAGCACAAAGGCAGACCTTGGGTTGCCTGGAAACTCCCTTGCCTTTTTTTTTTCCCCAAGGAAGTGATTTTTCTAATCCCAGTGGGAGCAGAAAATTGTACCGTAACTCTATCATGGAGCTGGCGCTGAGGTGCTGATGATTTGGTGCTCCAAAATAGCTGTCTCTTCCCTAGCTATTACAGCAGCCTCGTGTCAGCGTGCTGTTGTGGCTAAGTGGAACCATCCCCTGCTTAAAATGAAGTTTCTCGTTTATGAGACCGCAGTCTGGTGATGCTATAATTTTATCATGCTGGTTGTCCTGCACTGAAAGGCGTTCACACCAGATGAGATTTCTGTAGGGATTAATGAAATGATACTGCTTTTGTTTAAAATGATGAGAGAAGAGAGTGAGGAAGAATAAATTGTAATTGCGTTTCACATTGAAGGGAGGAAAGCGTATGGTATAGAAACAAACAGTCCTTGTGGTATATATTAGGATGTTGCAGAAATTTTATCTATTACCTGATGAAGTAAATTGCTTATCACTCTTAACATAAGAAACAAGGCATTTACAAAGTGCACCGAATTTCTGCTGTTCTTTAGTATCTGCCAACTGAAAACAAGCCTGAAGTGTCCAAATATTTCCTGTAATTTTACATAAAACTAATCAAACCAAGTGACTAATTCAATTTAAAAAAATGCTATTCATCTTGCATTCCCAAAATCAGTCCCCAGTGGGGAGATACAAGGCTCCTGCTGTGTGTACAGTCAGGCAGTGTGACTCACCAGCCCCTCAGGGGCTGTGCCTGGAGGTGTAACACACACACCCACACACCCACACACCCACCCCTGGGGCTGCACACTCAGCAGGTGACTGTCAGGGAACCCAGTCCCTTGTCTGTAGTAAGTGCCATGTGGGAGGGAGAGGGGGTGGTTCACCTATTCACCCATTGCAGTAGATTTGATGTTTCTTGGTTTATCGTTGGTGTTGGTGCTTTGGGTTTCTTCGTAGTGTATTACTGCTTCAAATAGCTGTATTTGAAAAAAGTTGTTTATGTTAATGAGAATTGTGTAAGAGCTGTGGGTTACAGGAAGGGAGACTGGAAAATGGGAACTGTAAGGGATCCTGCACGTGTAGGGCCACATTCCTCTCAGACTCTACTTTCTTTAAGATTCATATCTCTTGTGTTTATCGTTATTATTTATTAGGCAGCAATACGGAAAGAACTGAATGAATTTAAAAGCACAGAAATGGAAGTACATGAGGAAAGTCGGCAATTTACCAGGTGGGTGAATCCCTCTTCCCGCTTTAGTCGGAGAGATGAGTATGACAGCGACCCTCTGCCTTTCTGCAAGTCCTCTGCAGCTGTGTCATGGCTCTCGTAGATCCCTGCCATCACTCCCCATGGCTTTCACCTGAATCCCACCACTGATTCCGGTGGGCTTCCCGGTGTTGCTGGTGCCACCCCTGAAGCTGGGTAGGTGATAGGGCAGTGAAGGTGATTGCAGTGGATCAGTTGCCACATGGAAAAAGATTGTTTGGGGAAATCTAAAAAATAATCCTTTGAAAGGACTCAGCATTTCTCCCAGATGAAGTTAACAGTCCTCAAGCACAAGGAAAGGGATGTCCTTCTCTGGCAGCGCTCCCTTGCTGGTGAGAGCATGTTTTTGTAAGTGTGTTTGGTAAGTGAAAACTAGATGATGTGTTGAACTTCAGAAAAAGCTCACCGGTGTTTTGGGGAGCTTCCTAAGGGGTCCCCTAGGCTCCTGGCAGCCGCTTCCAGGGAGCAAGACAGATTCTAATGCTCCCTGTTTGCTACTTTTAGTGTGTTAATCTGGATTTGATTTGTTCCTGTTTTGGGGGAGAACACCAAGATGCTGTCTGAAGCACATTATTTAAAGCACTCTGAAGTGTCCACAGTTTTCAGCAGGACTTTGAATTTGGCAGTTATTCCTAGGGGGAGGGAGACGCTTTCTGCCATCCCCGTGGCATCTGTTAGTATTTTTTGGAGATAAAAAGACTGAAAATTGCCCCCAGCAAGAAATCCTGCTGTTAGGATCAGCCAGCGTTGCATACACTGTATTATTGCCTTCACTTCCACACAGAGTTAAGTCGGACAGAGTTGCCCAAGACCTGGTCCCTTCCTTTCCTGCTACTGTTTCCATCAAACTCAGGGTCTGAGCAGGTGGGTGTGAATCCTCTAATTACAGAGAGCATCCCAAGGACAATTCACAGTGGGAGATGGGTGTTTGGTGATTTCTGGCATCTCCTAGTTCAATGCTTGATTGCACAACTTCAGTAATTTTTTTCTCAAGAGAACACAAATTTATTTCTTTTTTACAATATAAGTGGGTAAACCCCACTTCAGTGTAAATATAACACGAATACATTAATTTTCATAAAATCAAACCAGTTTCACAGCAAACCCAAGACAGGAGATGAACCAGGAGGCAGGGGTTTAACGTAGTGTCGCTTTCTGACCATTAGAAAATGACCCTTTCGAACAGGGATTTGTGTTTTTTCATTTGGCTTCAGATGTCATTTTCTCTTCAGACAGTGGGTAGTGTATCTTCTTTAGATTATGTAAAAATGCTGCTTTAAAAAAATGGGTATCCCAAGGGAGGGAAGGAAGGAAATTGAGCAGGAATAGAAACCTGGCTGTGTGCTGAGAGAGGTGGAGTGCAACCCCCTGCCCATGTTGTTACGCTCTGGCCAGTTGCATTGCGGTGTAGAAGCATAAGTGCAGATAGGCATGGGTTGTACCGAAAGTATCGGATATGTTGTCACGAGAGTTGGAAACAGTTGAGACTGACTACGGTTGGATTCTTGAAAGCTGAACCAAAAATCTCAGGGATCCCATGGCCTGACAAACCAGTTAAAAAGTGAATTTTTGTTGTTGAGGAGGGCCTCAGAAAATGGAGTAAAAAATAGGCACAGCCAAATTGTGATAAATTTAGGCAATGAGTCTGTAGGGTCCTGGAAGAATGGCAACCTGAGGAAAATCAGGCACGCTCTCTGTTCCCTCTCCACCCTCTGTTTTTTTCACTGGTTATATTGTGGAGCCACTGCACAGAAGTCAGCTGAGTAACACTAGGGAAAGCTAATTAAGAGCAGAATTAGATGCAGATGTTTTAAGTCAAGTGCAATTTTGAAAATAAAAAGAGATTGTGTTTCCTCCAGGACCTCTCATTAACGATTATGTAGTTCACCACTACATTTGGATTGATACAACGAAAGTGATTTGTTTTAAGAAAACTGTAGACAAAGTCTCTAGCCAGAAAATGAATTATTCATCTTTTTAAGTTTTTTTTTTTCATGGAGATCACTGAGATAATATAAACCAAAAGGCACCTGCATTGGCAGCTGGTTAACACAGGCTCATTCGTGAAGTTCTGTGATAGAATGAGACAACAAGGAAGCTGCTTATTAAACAAAAATAGCGTACAGCGTATCGCTTCTTATATTGTTACATATTGAATACAAGACGCTTTAATATTATAATCAGTACTTACAATATCTTTGAATCATTAGCGTTTTGTATTAAACTTGGGAAAGAAAACCCACTGGTTTTCATTGTTCATCATTTACCGTAATGACAGTCAGTTGAGCTATTTTTCTACTCCCAGTAATTTAGACTGATCCCTTCTGTTGTTTCATAACAGAATCCAAGAAACTGAGTCTCTAAAAATAGAGAAATGCATAAAAGTTTGGGAAGAGGATATTAGTAGATGTTTATAAAGTGCTTCCAATGGAAATGCTATCTATAGCCCAGCATATCGTTGTTCTACACGAATACAAACCCCCCGTGTCTTTTTCGCAAGGCACCGTACCCTCACTTAGCAGATGGGCCGCATACTTGCAAACGTCAGCTTTTCTGTACAGCTCCTGCATTTGAGAAATGCATCCCTGTGCTGTACTGTACCACATCGCGGGGGGGGGGATGTGTGCCTTGTTTCTTTTTCTCTTCTCAGAAATTGTGTCCAAAACTTAGGCAAATCTATTGTGTGAGGTGCGGCATTACTTCTGCTGTTGTAAAGTTGCTGCATCTTTTACTGCTTCGTGGACAGATGTATTTTTAAAGCCATTTGAACAGAGGTTTAGAAGTCTGGTGATAGATATGTTGAGTACCTGATATCGGTGCCCTTCTTACCCTTTTGCTTTGATTCATTACGTTTAAGCTGAGTTAGAATTTCAATTGCTATAGGCTCCTAGCTTCTAGAAAAGGTTGGTGACACCTTTTGGAGCAACCCACCTCTCTGTGCACCATACAGGCAGCCCGGAGTGAGTATATGGCCTACCTAAAAGTCTAAAAATCAGTGAGGAGTATTTGAGCCTTCATGTGCCACAGTGGGCTGCTGTTAATAGGAGGAAAGCACCTGCAGTGCTGTAAAATTTGTTGCTCACTTAAAAAAATCCAAAATATTTGTTAGCTTCGTTTTGCAGAAGGATTAAAACAGAAATTTAAGCTTTTTGTCTTAGCAAAGCTTTTCAGATTTACTGCCACTGTCTCCAAATAGTGGATGCAACTGTGGCTAAACCTATTTGGTATACAAAACTGGAGACTGCTCTCCGGCCCTGAGGCCAACAGCTGGGCACAGCTTGCATACAACAGAGTTAACTTCTTCCCCTCACCCCAAAACAGGGTGATGTCCCCCCACGCCCAGCCTGCTTATTGGCCTGTGCTAATCCCGGCCATGCCCAGGCAGTGCCTGGAAGAGCGCTGGCTGACCCAAGCAGAACTGTGCCAAGGACCACAGTAAGAGGTTAATGGTGTGGACAGACAGACATACGCCAGCGCCGGAGCCACACCATAGCCCTGTTTGGTTTTCCAGCCGAGAGGGACTGACAGTGGAGGGTAACAGGGCTGACTCTAATCCCAGAGAGAGCAGGAAAATGAGGAGTAATTCTGTTCAGGCAGCAAAAGCAAACAGCGGTGAGGGAAGGATGAGGGGCAGTGTCACTGTCAGTTGAGATAATATAATTCTTTCGTTTTTTAATGTTTTATCACTTCAGGTTTCATCGTCCATAACTGTTTGACCACGTCCCGTATTTCGCGCAACAATTTTCTTTGGGGAAATCATTGCGTCCTGAAGAACTGAGACTGCACTGGAACTTGGCTGAGTGTGAGTGTGCGCTACAGCTTACCCTGAGGTTAACGAAGGACGTGGCCCTCGTCTTCATCAACGGACAAATGATTTGTCTAGGAGGAGAACCCACACGAGGTGTTTGTCAGCGCTAAGACAGACCACGGTTCTGTGGCTAGCCCACACAGGTGAATCGGTGGACGACTTCTTCGGAGCTACGCAAGCCAGGAAGTGCTGAAGACAATCGCTTGAGAGCCTGCTACCAGGAACTCGTCAGACAACTCCTAGGGTTGTGACTGTGAGGGTAACTGAGGGAGGGGGGGCGTGTGAACTGGACTGGGAGCGTGGGGGAATCCAGACTTACTTGACGGCCCACAGGGAAAAGTGGGACGGATGGGACTGCTTAACAATGCACTTGGCCAGTGGGAGGAATTAGTATTTAAGAAACAAAAAAAAAGAGAGAGTGAGCAACTGTGCGTGTATATTTTTTTAGTGGCCACAGCCTGTCTTACAGAGACAGCAAGCCACAAGTCCTCATTGTCATCAGTACTTTAGTGAAGAACTGTAATTTTCTCTGGTGCCAGTAAATACAGTTGCCAGAAATTAGTCCTAGTGTATAATTCAGCTGTCTTTTTTTTTTTACATCCCGATGAGCATGCTTCACGAAAATCCATTGAACATTCATACAGAACAAGTCATATTTTGGGGGGTTTAATGTTGACATACTCCGGATCCTCAGAAATACATAAAACGGGATTCGAAGGACAGATAACACGTGACACTACGAGTGCAATGAAATGCTTCATGTTCAGAAACACTCCTTGCTGTCTGTCATTTGCCAGTTAAACCACTAGGATCATTATCTTTCTCACGTGTGGCAGGCAGTGGTGATAATTTTGGCATCATGCTCGTGTGAATCCCAAATCAGAACTGAAATTTGGCACAATAGTCTTTACTAAGTAGGCTTGAGCAGTGATTACTGATGTGACATTGCACATTAAAGGGCTCTTGCGCTGCTTTGAGGAAGAACTCCCAGATGAATCAGTATGTCTTCAGCCAGTGGTGTTGTAAAAGCCAACAGAAAATCCTCAGAGTGTCTGCAGCCTGTTTTTGTTGAGTGTGAAGAATGCTTCTTAGATTCGTAATTTTTTTATACTATCTTGAAATTGTATATGTGAATACAGTACTATTAAAAGTTAAGTGGTATGGAGTGTGAAAGGCAATACATGGTTTTTCTAAGTTGGCCCAAAGGCCTATTAAAAAGCCTGTGGCGTTGTTTACACTAAGAAATCCTCTGTCTTACATTAGCACTTATTTATCCTTTGAATCAATGTACACAACCTTTTTTTTGGGGGGGGAGTGGGGGGGTGGGTGTCTGGAATTCACATATGCATACAATTAATGCAGTATTACAATATATTTGCTATTTATCCTTTCTAATGTGTGTACATATTACAATTTATTTTAGTCTTTTATGTGCCCCGTTTAGTTTTTAATTATGAAGTGTAAGTATTTCTTTTTCAGGCAATAAAAGGTCTGTGTAGATGTGATTTTTACCTCGGAACCTGCAGTAGATTCTTGTGGAATGTTTTTAGTTTATAAAATGGAAGGTGGTTGTTTTAAATGTCAACCTAAAGGCAGGAAGGTAATTTGGTGGCTAAAATTAGATCTCCCTCTTTACTGATATTTACAAGACCAGGTTTGCATAAATGGAGTGGATTATTTTAGTAAAGAGCAATTCTAGTAACAGGAGAGTGCTGTCCGACAGCTGGCACTCTATTATTTTTAAAGGGGTTGACAAACCTGCTTTTAAAAAGATAGATTTATGTGACTGTTAGGCTCACTTACATTTTAGTAAAAAACCCATGACGTACAGACCCCAAAATATCAATAACCGAACAAAATAACCATCTACATGCTCGGAGCAAAGAAAAGGAAGCAGCACCTTCCTTTTTTAATGGAATCAATAAGAGGCATTAGGATTCCATTTGCAGAAAACTGTTTGGCATCTGTGAGGCCCATCAGTTTATAAATATAGAAACACCACTTTGACATCAAGGAAGCAGTGAAAATGTGTTCTCTGGCACTCAATCACGCAGGAGTGATCAGGCCATTAGAGTCAAGGTTTGTCAGCAATTCTGGTAGAATCCTAATTTTTATTTTTAGAATTTTAAAGTAAGGTTAAAAACTTACACTAGCACTTAATAAATAGTTCTCCTGCTTAAAATTTTTGTTGTTGTTGTTTTTGCCAAATTTAGAAATGTGTGTCCAGATTTCTGTAAAGACCTACTGTGTCGACTTTGAACTATAAAACACAGTATTTCACTTCAAAGGATGCAAGTGGAGCAATTACATAGACCTCGGTGTTGCCTTAATCACGTTGAAACATTTGAAAGCAGCCGAGATACTAAAGGCAGAAAGACAGCTGTTGCACAGGCAGAACAACTGGGACAAAGGTAAAGACAGACTATATAAACTTCACGTAAGACAGTAGTTCCACTGACATGCCAGGATACGTACGGGTTACACGAGCGAACTAAAACTGTTAAACTCTTAGGATGAAGTGAATGAACTGACTTTGCAAGAAGACATCCTTCCAAAGCAGGCCTGGGGCCCGGATAGCAAGACACACGGCACTGTCTCATTTAAGAATTAAAACACGACGATGGGGATACAGCTCCTGGCTCAAACGTCTTCAAGCTGCGTTTTGGCATAAACTACGAGGATACGTAGATGAGGTATCACTTAGGCTTTCCCGAGCCTCCTCCTGAGTTTGGGTTTGGTGTTTTTTTAAAGTACTGACTACAAGCCATTGGTAGAGGCAGAATACTAACCTGGATAGAGATGCTGAGCTCATCTTTAATTTCTTATGTAGTTTCTTATTATTTTGATGACAAATAATCAGGTGCATTCTTCGGCACACAGTTCAGCAAACTACTTAAGCAGATTTATGTAACTGGACAAAAAAAGAGTTGCATTTATTGGGACTTATGTAAAAATGTGGTATACTTTCAGTATTAGAACTATAAACTATCCATCCTGTATTGTACCCACGTGCAGATTTAGATTTGTATATACTATTTTTATATTCTAAATATCAACTGGCAGAAAAATGACAGCTGTAAAGTGTTATCCGTGCAATAAAAAAACCACAAGATTTGGGTATGTCACTGTGTGCGGTGAAGCAAGTTTGCTTTACCTTATTGAGCTGCCTGAAGTTAGTCTCTCTGGTATCTCCTAGTCCTCTGCAAGGATGATTTTTAATGTCTTCAAGTAGCTACAACAGCCCGTTGGAAATAACACATCATATACCTGTCTGTGGTGCTGCATGCCTGTTGGAAGGGAAAAAACAGGGTAAGTCCTGAGAGAGTAATCCCTGAGGAAAAAATAAAAATAGATTTTAAAAAGGCAAAGGAAACAATAACCCTTTCCATGCAGCCCATAGCACAGTCCAGCTGGGTAAAAGGGATGCATTTGTTAATTTTTATCAAGTTGGACAAACCATGTAAATGTCACCCGCAACACAGGACAAGCCTTACACACATGCCTGTGCTCCACAGAGTCAGGTATGAACTCGGGTGTCTACAGCGACAGAAACAGAAGGTGAGTGGCTTGAGGTAGCGCTTTCTGAACAGGCCTTGTATATCCCATTTATCGGTAGGATCACGCATCGCAGCATGTTGCTGTGGGTGCAGAAGAATGGATGCTTAATCAAATCCTAATTTCTTCCCATAACAAATTGAAATGGTTCTAGAATGTCTCTCTCCTCTCTCTTCTTTCAGGTAGTATGTATTCATCCTTATAACTGAAATTCATTGTTTCAAATGAAAAATAGTCTGTCTGAATTTTCTCTAATTGTGACATACACGTTGACTCGACAAGTACCAACAAAATAATTTCGATGCCAACGATTAAGCTAAATACCATTTAGACTGGTGATTTGAAACGAGGTAGAACCAGGAGCAGTGTCTCTTCAAAATCACTGAAAATATTCACAGCCATTCGTAGGTCTACAAGATTGTATTCATTTGTTGGGTTTAGCGTTTACCTACAGTCGTGCCCGTCCCTTGCTGTGGTGGACTTCATCGACCTTGGATGTGGTATGGGGCAGGGCAGCCCCACCGTCTGCTTTGGCCACACTGAGCAGCTCTCAGAGAAGCACCATAACTTCAGTGTTGGCATGTAAATGTTGCGTCGACATCAAATGACCACTTTTGGTTTTTTTCCTTTTTATTTTCCCTTGAAAACCAGATGAAAGCTGTGAAACAACCAGATGAGAGCTGTGAAGCAAAGGGAGGAAAATGTCCCTGATACTACAGAAATTAGACCGTTCCTTCTAGGTGAGATGGGCGCTTTGTTTGCAGTGGAGATGCTTCAAACCCAGATCTCGTGACTAGCAATAGTACAGCTGTGTCAGGGGACTTGTTTCAAAATAGCTGTCACTTAACCTGATGTTAAATATGGTCTGAGACACAATTCCCTAACATCATAAAGTGGAAGGAAGATCCGGCTAGCACAGAAAAAGGTGGATCTAGTCTGGCAGCCTGGGAATCCAGGGAAACACCCGTGTCAGTGGGTCAGAGCCAGGGTGGGCAGAGCCACACTCTCACCTGGGTACCTGGCAGACTGTACCTGGGACAGGTCTGGTTCAGCACTGCTGGCATCCTACGCAGAGACTAGAGTATGAGCCCATCGCTCAGTGTCTGCTAAGGCTTCAACAATAAAGCAAGCTAAAAGCCTATGTTTGCATTAAATTGTCAGGTATACCAGAACTCTGTCTTTTAACGCTTTCACATCATATCTCAATACGGTTTTATTCGTATCTCAAGAAGTGAAGACCTGTGCCACTGCTGTAAACTAAAATAAAGACATACTCAGGGTGAAAAACAGGATAAATTTGCCTCCTGCCTTTAGGAGCTCCCACATTTAGCTCCATTATTGTTGCTAGCTTTATTCTTCTTGTACAAAGCTCAGTGCAATGCTCACTACTGGGACCTAGCTTTTGATGAACAAAAAAAAAAAACCAAAAAGGCACAGTGCTGAAAGTTTGTATTAGGGTGATATTAAAATATTTTGAGGATCAAATAAAAAGCAAAGTAAATTACCCACAATTGCTTAACAGACATCTGAAAAAAACCACTTCTGGAAGTGTAGCTATCTAGCACAAGGGGGAGATGGAGTAAAAAATAACACATTTCACTGTAATATTTTGACAGGTTTCTATTTATTAACTTTAATGATTAATAAGATCTTGTTTCACTTTGTCAGTGTTCCCATCTTGTTTCAGGATTTTAATGAAAATAGAGCTCATATGAACTAGATACAGCTTTTCACGAATATTTTATTATTTTCTAGAAGCCAAGTACTGCATTGGATAGGAAGAAAGTAAGTAATGGTATTCTGTGCATCTCCTTACTCAATCATTAACTCTTTATTAAAAAGGTTTTGCAATACTATGTCAAATTTAACCATATTTGAACATTGTTATAATATAGTAAGATGTCGCTGAACATATCTCCTCTTCCTTTCATTACTCTGTGTGGTGGTATGTTGATTCGTAAACTGGTATAAATTTTGGAATTAAATACAGTGTTTTGGACAATTATTTTACCTGGTGTGATTTGAAACAAAAAGATATTAATGGCTTGTTTGAATGGGCATCTGACTGGATGGGTAAGTGTAGGAAGGGTGTGGAGATGGTACATGCTAATTGCCTGCAACCACTTCAACAGCTTTTAAGACTTTTATTTCCCCCTATAAGAGAAATAGAATTCCATTTTCAACCAAACTGCAAATCTAGAAGAGGTGCAAGAACGCGGCAGACCACAGTGCTGTCCACTCAGGAGACAGTAAGTTTGCGTCCCTTCCCAGCTTTGAACAGAGCAGTTGTTGGAACATGAAATCGTTAGTATGTCATGCACCCAACTCTACCTTAAGCACTGGGCATTCAGGAACGCGTGTCTGTGGCAGGGCTGCAAGGTGCTGCGGCGGGTGCTAAAAACCCTTGCGGCTCTTCCGCTCACGGCTGCAAGGACGCCTCTTGGAGGTGACTCCAGTAAGGAAGGCTCGATAACCCATCCACACTGGTGCAGGTGGTTAGGCTCCAGCAGTGTCTTGCTAGGATCCAGTAAAGCCAGGAGGTTCGTATGTGCTGAGTATACTGTGGGCAGGACACAGCCACCTGAAATGAAACGTTCATGTGAATTCATTGGAATTAAGATTTTGCAGCACATAATGGAGAGTGTCACCTACTAATAGGCGCTGGGCCAGTTCTCAGACTCTTGTTGTTTTTATCGCTTAGAGTAAGAAGAGAAATTATGCTCAAAACAACGCTCTTGAATTTCACTAAATGTTCCTATTTACAAGTAAAACAAGGCAAACAAATTCCAAGACTTGATTTCTCCCTGCCCATCATGCTGGATAGTTAGTGCTAACCATAAAAAAATACGTCTGAAACATCATCAGCTTAGAATGGCTGGCATTTCAAAATGTACTTCCCACGTGTTTAACGGCTTTCAAAAGATGTGAGGCTGTGGAGAATCAATACCGATAACCTTTCAGCTTATGTAGTGTATGTTTTTCGTAACAATTATAAAATGAATGCGTTTACTTGTATTTTAGCAGGTTGAGTTAGAGTGACTGTGGTAACTTGGAGAAGTGGCTGGTCTGATACTGCGTTTTACACAGGTTTATTGATGTCTGTGAATATAAGTAACTGGAAGTGTTGTGAATTAATGATAGGTTTTATCTGTACTGCAGTATATACCTATACATACACACGTATTCCAGCACTGTCACCTGAAAAATAGAACACGTATTACGTTTTTGTACAGTACATATATTGTGTGTATTGCTTTTTTATACAGTACATATATTACGCTTGTTTTATGGTATTTTTATTTAACAAGCAAAAAAAAGAATTGTGTGCTGCCTAGTTGTACAGTACTGTAGGACACTCTGCTGTGCACAGTTCCAAGTGCCTTAGACAACTGTTTAGCTCTTTGAATTATAGATACATATGAATGAATATATATATAAATATGAAATGAAGACAATTACCTCAATAAAATTGTTCAGAAAAACTTTACAGAAAATAGTTTGTTCTTGAATCTTGAGCAAGTACCTGTGCAAATACAATGGAGTTAACTTCAGGGAGCAGTTATTCGTTGGAAAGTGGCCTCCAGAGACTGAATTAAAAGACCCTCTGCATGGAAATGAAAAGCAAGTAAGTTCCTGAAGCCTTCTTCTGAATTTTGGGAGTTCTTCACACACACTTGGTAGCTCTCTTGTGGGTGGTGTATTCATGCAGAATTGTGTTCAAAGTGGTGATAGCTGTTATAAAAACCCAAAGTTTTGTAGCTCAGTGGTTGAGAAACCTAATTTATGCTCCCACTTTCCTAATTCTTTTTTCATCAACAAGAAGTGGTTTTCACTAATTTCAGTGGACTAACTTCATTGACAGAGGATTTGCAACAGAACTACACCTGCTGCACATGGGCAGAACTGATCTGCACAGCTGAGGGTTCAGCCTAGTCCTTGGTGTGTCTGCCAATCTTTTAACGTTACAAAGTGACTGACAATAACTTTTGCTCTTTAATTACTTGGTAATAACTTCTGCTTTGTAAGAACTAAGAGAAAAATTATTAGCATAAATTTCCTCACATGGAAGGCAAGTTGGTGATTGTGTTAAGGAAATGTGTGCTCCCAGCATATTATTTTTCAAGTGGCTGCCTCGACAGTGAGACCATTCTGATACCATTCTTCTTTCCTAAGCGTGAAAGAAGTGGTCAGTGACCTGGGCGTTTTTCCCCTCGGTCTCTGTAGCTGCTCTTCGCTGAGTTGAAGCTGCAGGGTGTCTCTGTAGAGAGCACAGTGAGAGCGTACAGCGGCATGGATGGCCTTGTGAGGCTTAGATGAAATTAGACTCTCTCTACCCGTCACATACTATGTGACACTATATTTTGAATTTTGATATGTTGTAAATCAGGTGGAAGGAGATGACTCACCCTGAGGTATCGACAAAGAGGGCAATATGATGCTTATGATTGCTGATCCCTCAATCTTAAAACTAATCTCCAGGTGTATTACTGTTGGCATGCATTATCAATCTGCGTAAGGGAGCCTGAATCACAGTGTGAACATATAGGTTCTTCCCCCTCAACACGTAGAATCTAAACAGGAAATACAGGGCAGGGATATGAGTTGAAGCAAGACAGAAAACCCTGAGACTTAAAAACCTGAACAGGTAAATTTAACTTGCTGGTATGAAACAGAGGATTAGCAATAGAGCTGAAAACACAAAAGCTGATTTTCCCCACTTCCAGATTGACATGATACTCCTAGACCAGACTGGAGCTACACGGAATGACAGCACTGCCCCTATGAGATAGGGGGTCAACAGGCAGAGGGGATTGCCAGGTGTAATCCTGTTACTGAGTCTGTCTACAAGTACTTTGCACTTCCGTGGATGCCAGAGCTACCTCAGGGACCCGGAAAGGAGTAATCTAATCTGCTTTGTTACCCCACTGATAAATGCTAAGTGCTGTGGTTTTAAGGTGCGTGATTCTGCTCTCCGTTACCTTGCACAAAGATAGCTCTTCTAGTCCGCCTGTCACTGGGTTTGCAGTAGAGACATACCATAGGAATGGAGATGGTCCTGGTAGGTGCTGGTCCTGAAAAATCCATTCACAGCATGCAGTCAGGGGTTGCTAGCCTTCCTGTACAACCTTCAGATGGCTGACAGCAACATAGTCACCATGTACTTTTAGGAAGCAAGTGGAAAAGAAGCTCCAGCCTTTGTGCAGATGTAGGCAGGGATAATTTGAATCCTTTGAGTACCAGAGTCATTTCAACTGCTGGAGCAGGTCAGGTGAGTTTGTGCACTTCCACGAGAGGGATGTGATGAAACTTGACGGTAAGGATGTGAGACTCAGAAAATGGCCAAGAGTGGAAATCTGGGCTCTTTTGGAGCTTTAGTGACACCTGCTGAAAAACAATGAAACCCACTCAAATAAGATCACAGCTAATGTTTTAAGGTGTACGTATATAGTTAGCTGCGTACATATACACATATAATACGTGGATAATTCTTTCTTAATTTTCAGTAACAGCCTTTCCATAGTGGTTATTGGTTTTATTGTCTATATGCACGTGGAAGAAAATGCTCCCTTCTGCATTTCACACTCTTTTTGAAATGTAACAAAATGGGTTTACATCATATTCCTAAAATACCATGCAGACTTTTTTTCTTAGCAAGGAGCACGTATGTGTGTCCATGCGTTTGTGCACAGGCACGTTAACATGGCATAGGCATGATCTCCGCAGCTAGACTGTCAGATCGCACGAAATAAGAACTCCTTTATGGCAAACCACCGTTAAAATGACTAGGTACGGTTTACACCTGAGCCTTCAAATTCAGCCTGGATAGGAGTTTATGCAGAGCCAGATGGCGGAGGTCAGGGACTCCAAGCAGAGTTGGCTGAAGAGGCCGGAGCGCTTAGTGCAGGAAGAAGTTCTTCCTGGAGAGGGTGGTGAGGCACTGGAACAGTTTGCCCAGAGAAGCTGTGGGTGCCCCATCCCTGGCAGTGTTCAAGGCCAGGCTGGATGAGGCTGTGAGCAACCTGGTCTAGTGGAGGGTGTCCCTGCCCATGGCAGGGGGTTGGAACTGGATGGTCTTTAAGGTCCCTTGCCACCCAAGCCGTCCTGTGACAAGTGAAATGAGTGACGCCTGTCACCTAACCATCTCCCAGCTCCCTCGCTCGGCCGGCGCGGTGAGCCGTGCCGCTGTAGGACGCGCGGGGGATTCCGTGTTTGTGTGGATCCTGGGGAAGGGTTTCCCGGTGCCGTCTCAAGCGGCCGCCTCAGGCAGCCGCGCGGCGGGCGCACAGGGCGGCGCGGCTCAGGGCCGGCGGGCAGAGGCCGGGGGCGGTAACCAGCAGGGGCTGCCCGCGCTCGCAAACGCTCTTGCCCTTCCCGCGTCGAGCGCAGGGGCGGAGCCCCGAGCCTATGGCCACGCCTCCCTGTCTGTGAGCCCCGCCCCACTTACCCCTTTTTGCCAGCGACAGCACGACCACTGCGCATGCGCGTTGCCCTTTAGCCCGCCCCGAGGTGTTTTGCCATTGCGGCCCGCTGGCGGGTGGAACCATTCTCCGCTGATCTGGGGGGAGAGGGAGGAAAATGTGTCCGTGAAGGGTGGGGGGAAAAGTACCCCTGCCCGCGTTTGCGGAGGCTCTCTTTTATTAAAACGCTACTTAAGTCTGAGAAAACTCCCGTTGCTGCTGTTACTGGGGAAGCCGTCAAACCGTCCGGAGCGGCAGCCGCGCATCTCGCCCCCCGGCCCCGTTGGCCACTGGTTTATCCCAAGATGGAGGCCGCCGCCCGGGGGTGCTGAAGGCCGGCCCGCGTGAGGGCGAACGGGGTCGGCGGTGCCGGGAGTGGCCGTAGCGGCTCCTTCTGCCGGTGGGCAGCGCGTGCTGCCCGGCCTGCCCTCGCGCCATGGTGAGCCGGGGCGGAGGGGACGTCGCGTCTGCGCGTTTGGGTGGAAATCGGGCCGTTTCCGTTAGCGCGGTTTGGGGGGGAGAAACGGCACGCGGGGCTCCTTGCTGTCCGGGAGCTTCCCGCGGCCCGGCGTGGCTCCTGGGGGCGGCCCCGGCCGCCCTGGGCCCGCGGCGGGGAGCGGGAGGCGGCGGCGAGGGCGAGGCGGGCCGGGGGTGGTGGGGAGGCAGGCGGCGGCCTGCTGCTCTCTGTAGGGGCAGCACGTTCCCTGCTTCCGAAAACTTGCTGTGTTTCCTTTCACGGTTGCTCCAAGTATAAGATTTTTAAAGCGCAGGTTGGGGTTTTTAGCTCAAAACAGCTGGTTGACAGGCTCTGAGCTTTGCTGTGGCATAGTATGTAACGTGGTTTACTGGGAGCTACTACCGGCGTTAGATCCGTTCTTGCCCGGTTGCATACACCTGCTACCCACACGTTTCGGTAGGTGAGTGAAGCTGGAAATGTTGATAACGGTGTTGATAACACAAGAGGGATGTGCTAACTTGTAGGAACGGTTTCCTCCCAGTGAGGAGTACTTCAGATACCTGTTGATCCAGAACGTAGATGCATCTCTGACGTTAGAGCTACGTCTGCGCAGTGGTGCGGCCCGTAGTTTTCGTGGCCGATACTGCATCACGGGTGTGGGAACAGCTGTCTCAACAGTTTTCAAGATGTTAGGTGTGTCTGGTTTAATTTCCTTGTGTCGTTTTCCTGTGTTTCTTGCATGAATCTTGTTTCAGGTTTGACCCAGTGTTTAGAAAGTAGTTACTTAAAAATCCCTTTCTAGGATTTTATGTTTACACATATATATGCTATAATCAAATACTTATCGTACTGATGCATTGACATTGTGCAGATGCATACAGCTATGATCTCTGCATGTGGTGAGAAAAATTAAGCTACTGCTGATGTCTGTTTGCTTTATCTCCAAGTATGTGTTTTAAGACATTACCTTAAAATCATGGAATGGTTTGGGCTGGAAGGAACCTTAAAGCCCATCCAGTTCCAACCCCCCTGCCATGGGCAGGGACACCCTCCACTAGAGCAGGTTGCTCAAAGCCCCATCCAGCCTGGCCTTGAACACTGCCAGGGATCAGGCAGGCTGCAAGAGGAATGCAATAGCGTGCTCCAGGCAAAAGGTATTTTTTAGGTGCGTTTAATATTTCATTACTTTATTAATGATTAGCCAACTGTCTTTTTGCAGCCTCACAAGAAAAAGAAACCCTTCATAGAGAAGAAGAAAGCGGTAACGTTTCACTTAGTGCACAGAAGTCAGAGGGATCCCCTTGCTGCTGATGATACTGCGCCCCAGAGGGTTCTGCTGCCTACGCAGAAAGTAAGTACTCGCTTGTAATGTTGAAGTTCATAAGGTAAGAAGTGCTGCAGGAGAGAAAAGTGGATATGCAGACATACAGTTCGGACACATAGCTTCAGAAGGTAGTTCTTAGTCAATTTAGTCTAGCCTATTTAAAAGAAGGGGATGTTGGAGGGGATTTGATAGTTTTGAATTACCGCCTGGTGGGCTGAAAAATGACTGACATTAGAAATATAAATATATTAAAAAAAAAAAAAAAAAGGCAACAAAGATTGCCTGACCCACCCTGAAAAAACAGGCTTTGTTAGTTATGCTGCTTACGGAAGAAGTTAAGGTCCTGCTGCGGCAGTACCCGAACACTGCACCGGGTGGTTACAACGCTCTAATGGACTGTGTGTTAGGGTAACAGCTGGGGAGAGGGCTACAAGGACTTTAGAATTCAGGTGTTCTCAATAGATGTGCTACTTTTCTTTTTGCTAATAAGTTTTAAATGGACTTAAGTAACTAAATGTATTTCTTTTTACAATTCCAAGGGGCATGAGGAGCAGAGGAGGGAAGAGCAGCGGAAGTACGGAGTCTTCTTTGATGATGACTATGACTATTTGCAGCATCTAAAAGAAGCCTCTGGTACGTCTGAGCTTGTCCCTTCTGTGCGTGGACAGCAAAGCAGAATTGTTGTCACAAGTGACGGGCACATAGAAGATGAAATTGAGCGAGTTCCAGTAAGTAGTGTTTTTGGTAACAATAATCTTACCCTGTTCTTTGGAGTTTAGCATCCTGTAGACACACTGACCATAGTCAACAAGTGTTATCGTGACTATGTGATTGATATATATATATGTGTGTGTGTGTGATCGTTTTGACCCATAATCAGATTTTCCTGCAAATAAGAACAAAAGTTGACAGGCCCTAGTTTACTGATAAAACAGTATTTTGCTAGCACAATGCTAGTGTTAAGACACTTTGTGTACCTATGGCAAGCTTTTCTGGACACAGATGGCTTACAAAGGTATTTGTTTGAACAAGTCATGTGTTTCCGGGGTTGGCATTTGTTTTTAAGATGATCAGAACTCCTGAATGTTCTGGGAGTTAGGAATACATCAGGTTGTATTACCAGTACACCATGGTTTTTTTAAGTAGAATGTAACAGAACTCAAAGGGGATAAAACCAAACTTTTTAATTGCTGCACAACCTGTGGAATTCCATGATGCTAGATCACTTTGGAATGGAAATCAGTAAGTAATTTCAAGCAACGAAGTATGCAATTGCCAGTCAGTCACTTGTAATTGGGGGAGTTTGGTTTAATCAAATACTGTAATTTTAGTCAAAACCGATGTTCCTAGTCAGAAGCACCTTTTGGGTACAGTTTGGTGATGCTTTTAATAAGCCGTTCAGTTAAGGGGTAGTTGCAAATGTGTGTTGTTCTCCCAGACAAACGTGCCGTTGTGCCTGCTGTACAGCCATTCTCTAAAACGCTTTGAAAATGCAAAAATACTGCCTCTAGACCTGGAGAATATTGACATGGGAATTAATGCTGCCAACATTTACCTAGCTTTCATTGCATGACTTTGAAAATTTGCCACCAATAAAGTAGCACTTGTCTTAAAATATGAAGTAGCACAGAGTTTGCTTTGTTCATATGGTGATCTGCATGGGTTTTTTATGTGAGCTCAAATGAGAAACTGCAAACAAGTATGTTGTGATGTTGGGTTTTTGTTTCTTTTTCCAAGGCTCCATCTATTAAGTTGCCTTCCTCAGTATTTGCCACAGAGTTTGAAGAGGACGTGGGGCTGTTAAATAAAGCTGCTCCTGTTTCAGGTATCATCAAATCCTTTACCTTTCTATAAAATGAGTTGCCATCTATGTGCTAGGTGGTAATTACAGCTTCGATTACAGTGTCATATTAGTGTTGGTTCAGAACAGTCTCAAAACCAGGCCTAAATGATCTATCAGAGACCTGTGTTTCAACCTGAGGCCTGTTTCTGTGATTCACTAATCATGGCTTTTCAGCTTTAAGGGTGCGTGGGGGTGGGGGTGTGTAATCCGTGAGCTCTAACTATTGTGCAGCAAATCTAAACTAATAACGGGAAAACTGTAGACGATATTATTGATTTATTACTCCATCTGGCTGGAACTGGATTTGCACATTCAAATTTTCCTTTCTTTTCAAATGCTGAGTGGTGTTTGCTTTCCTTCATTAGTGTTATTTCAGCGTCGCAGGCTGTAAGTACGCTTTTGTTATGTGTCCATGTTTGCAGCGAACATTCCACTTCACAGCTATCTTCATATTTTGTTACAGGAAGTAATTGTGGTAGTTGTCTCTGTCCTGACAGGAGGAGGCCAAAGACACTTCTGTTAGTTGCAGTAGAGGAACACTTTCTAACCTTCTGTAACGTAGGGAATTTTAGGGGGTGTGAGCTAGTGTTGGCATATAGTACTTTGTTGATCACAGAGTACTTTGACTTGTACATTTTTTCTTGTGTGGTATTCTAAGTAAAATGTATTAAATAGGTTTATGGAAGCTTAAGACCTCCAGGGAATATTCTTTTCTGGATGTGGAGAATGGACAAGTGGCTGGTGACTTGCCCCAGCTTCTATCAAATCTACAAATATTGAGGAATGTTGTGATTCTTAGGTTTAATTTTTCCTTAATTAATAAATTAACAGTCTAGTTGGATTGTTTTTTTATCCAGGAAAGTTGTTTTGTAATGTCACAGAAACATACATATTTATGGTCAGTTTGTGTTTAACTTTCTAGGACCACGGCTAGATTTTGACCCTGATATTGTCGCAGCCCTTGATGATGATTTTGAGTTTGACAATCCAGAAAATATCCTGGAAGATGATTTTGTTCTACAAGCAAATGAACTACAGAAAGGGTACATAGAGCTTTGTAGAACTGTTTCTCTGATGTAAACAGGAATGCTGCTGTTTGTTATTTCATGTGGTGGTGTAGGAAGCAAGAGTGGTTTCAGATTTCAAACTGAATACTTAAGTGTATTAAAGGAAAAAAAGGTGTTTCCTTGTGTTATGTGGGTGGTAGCTTACAAAATCCAATTTTCATGTGTTATCCAAGAGATGGGTTTCATTTGCTACGTCGAGCTCATGGATTATATGTATTTGTTTACAGATGCAAAGTATGGAATAATAGGATTCTTAAATGCAATAGATGGTAATGGTGTAAATAGTTTTTAAAAAGTCAGTAATAATACTGAAAAAGGATAGCAGGTGTTTCCAGAACCTTTACAGATGCTTCATGGGATCTCTCACTGCATGTTACTACTTGAGGTTTTGGCATCATTCTTGTCATTCTGTGAACACTGGGAAATCTTGCTAGTTTTAACATTCAGGAATGCAGCTAGTGTTTTTCGGCTTTGACATGCATAGCTGAATGTAAACATAACCTCGCTCTTGTTGCACAGATGTGTGATCCAGCAGTTACCAGAAACGTTTTCAGCTTTCAGACAAAAGTACTCTTATGCTGACTTGGGCAAGACTGTTACTCCTAATCTTGTTTTTCTTTTACTGGCTTGAAAATAATAATTTTTTTATCTTTGCCTCTTAAGATTTAAATGTCTTACTGCCCGATTGTTTCAGATAACCCAACATTGGTCAGAGCAGTGGAAAGGTCCGTGTTTTATTCTAAAACTGTTTTTTCCTTCTGTTCAGGGCATCGGATGCTGAGGATGGAGATGAATGGGAAGATGTGGAGGATGATAGTGATGAAAATGATAGTTGCAGTAATGATAAAGACTACGATTCAGAAGGCCCTTTATCAGATGATGGGGTTAATGGACAGGCAAAAGAATTTCTTTTTATGCAAGAAGAAACCAGGAGTCGTTTCACAGAATATTCTATGACATCTTCAGTAATGAGAAGGAATGAGCAGTTAACCCTGTTGGATGACAGATTTGAGAAGGTGAGGCAGCTCAAGAATGTAACTGTTAAACACAGGGGTGTTAAATGTTTCTTTGTCTCTTGAATCACGTCATAAAGATGTGCCCTGTATGCCTGTGCAAATGCTTACTGCCTTCAGTAGCCAGGGCATCAAACAGCTGCTCTCTGCACATGTTCCGCCTTGAATATTGTGTGCGCTGAGTGGTGTGTATCACTCAGAGCAGTGGAAATAGGGTGTAACTTCTGTATCACTCCTGAGCAGTGGCAGGCTTCTTCATATATAGACTGAAACAGATACTCAGATAACAGATACAGATATTCATCAGAATAAGAAACATTTTCCAGAAGCTGATTTATATAGTATTAGAAGATTAATTTGACTCCCATGCGGAAAGCATGCTGACGGTAAGGAGGAAATCCTACCGCAGATGTGTTTGGCAGTTGTTCAGCGCGTGAGAGGGGAGGGGAAAAAGGGGCAAGTGGAAAGAAATGTGTAGTTATTCTTGAAGCTATCAAGAAGTTGCATGACAAATGCGATCTAATTAGTTATCCACTCTTTTATTTTAGTTTTTTGAACAGTTTGATGAAGATGAAATTGGAGCCTTGGATAACGTGGAGTTAGAAGGCTACATTAACACGGACAATGCTCGGTTGCAGGAAGTCCTGAATGATTACTATAAAGAGAAGGCGAAGAAGTATGTATTCCCAGAAGCACTGCTTCACATAAGTAGTTATCTCATCCCGTGTTTATGTTAAAAGGCTGGGTACGTTGTTTCCCGTTCATGTACTCAAAGATTGCAGTCCCACAATAAAAGCAGCTGTGTGTGAGTATTAACCATTTCTTGTCTATGCCACTGAATGTCAGTCTTCACTTACGAGACGATAAAAGTAAGTGGAAGCATTTTGTTGGCTTATGTGAGTTTATGCTCCTTTTGTACAATTGCATTGAATTTGGTGTAAGTAATTTCTAGAGGCTTTTTTCCTTTCCCTTAAGTGTAACTTACCTTTCTTCTTATACCTTTAGTTTTGCTTTTAACAGACTCTGTAGCCAAGTACATCCTGTCCTGCTGGTATGCAGCTGATTCCACTGCATGCCTAGGTACATGATGGTAAACTCACAGGCGACTGTTGCATGGGTACCACCCCTGGAGCACTGCAAAAAATCGGTGCTTATAAAGCAACCCTGTGTCAGTGTAAGACTGCGTTTCCACGCTATATCCACTTTGTCTTAAAGCGGGTGATGTTATCCCGAAGTTAAATGGCTACACGTTCTCACGTTAGTCCTGGGTTTCCTGATGGAAAGGTGTGGTCCCTTACAGTGAAAGATGACTGGTCGGTAGCAGAGTACATCATTGCCTCGAGAGCTGCCTCGCTTACAGACTAAACAGTGTACCCTCTTGTCTGCCCCTCCTGCCCTCCCGTCACATATACTGTGTGCCACATCCATCTGAAATGCAGAAATACTTTTGTCAACTGTGTCTCTTGTCCTAATGTTCTGGTTTGTTTCAGGGGATGGTTACTTAAGGAAACATTTCTGCTGCAAGGTTCATTAGGAATTACATTCTTTGGTGGTTTAGATTTTACTGCAGGGAGGCTGGGTTTACATAACTCTGCATTTTCAAAAAAAGCTAAACCTTTTTTTTTTCCTCTGACCTTCTTCAAAGCTGTGTGAAATTGGATACTCTTGAACCCTGTGAAGATTTAGACTCTCTTGTGAATGACGAAAGTGAGGAAGAAAAGGAAGAAACAGTAGCTGTGGTTATTGAGGAATCAAAAGAAAAGTGGGATTGCGAATCCATTTTGAGTAAGTATTCTGCAATTTGCTCGTTCGTTCCTAGGATTTCCAAGTAAATAAGTGATCTCAGAACTCTTCTAACAGTGCTTTAGGTAAGATGGTTTATGCTTCTGGAGCACAACAGCAGGAATTCTTGCTGGATAAAACTACTGCTTTTGTGTGGCTAACTTAATTCTTGCCATTTTATATCTTCAAAGACTAAATAGTAGTACAATTCCTAATAAACTTACCTAATTTCTATTTGCAAGCCATTTTCACTACTTCTTAAAAGAATTTTTTCTTTCTTTGTGACCTAGGTACATATTCAAACTTATATAATCATCCAACGCTTATTAAGGAACCATCAAAGGTAAAACCATGAAACTTATTCAAAGAAACAACTGGGCTTGGGGAAATTGAGGCAAAAGTGATTGTTTTCCCAATGAATAACTCTTCTTAAAAGAGGGAGGGAGCGGAAAAGAGGTTTGGGGAAGGTGTTAGCCTTTGGTATTACTTCGCTGAAGAAGGGTTTGGATAGGAAAAGTGAGTAAATTCAAAATGTCATTAATAGCTAGGCAGAAACAGAGCAAGGAACTTAATTTCTTGTTATCTGTGATAGAACTTTGTGTGGTCTGTGTCTCACAACCACCTATTGGGGTGTTTTTTCTTGAAAACAGACTTGTATTTCCCTTCCGCAGTTTGAAACAATTTATTCTAGTCTTTGGCCTTCCAGACATTCCCAGTTATTAGAGCGCAGTTTGCTCCAGATGTGTGAGATTCTGAAACGAAACCTTTTCCTTGAAAGTTTGTAAAGGACTATTAAGTGCCTACTTAAGTTCTTTGTCTTCAGTGATGTTTGAATAAAAGGGAGAAACTTGTTCTGGGAGGCCAGGTTCTGCTCGCAGGTGTTTGATGTTTTACGCTGGGATTAATAGTCAGGATTAATGATAAGAAAATAGGAGGAAGAAACTTTAAACACGTTTATTACTGTTAAATCTGAATCTAATGGTTTTTATACTGATAAGGCAGTGCGACGTGCACTTCTCAAAGAGAAAGCTGGGGACCGTTAATGGATGTGCGCTCTCTGTTTTAGCCCAAACCAATAAAAGTTTCCCGGAAGACCGGAATTCCCCTACATATCTTGCCTCAGAAGGGCCTTACTGCTAAGCAGATTGAGCGCATGGAAATGATTAATGGCAGTGACCTGCCAAGAGCATCAACACAGCCCCGTTCCAAAGACGAGAGCAAAGAGGATCGCAAAGCTAGAAAACAAGCAATAAAAGAGGAGCGCAAGGTATGCCTTATTTTAAGTAAAACCCTGCAAAAACATGTTATGTTATCTGAATTCTCTCTGACGAACTTTTGAAAGCTCATTTGTTCTTGTGTCTGGAAATTAGTAGGAAAAGCTTGCTGGTCTCAAAGGACTTTGTCGCTCTGATTTCCTATATGGAAATTTTGGTCTGTTATTGTGGCCACTACTACATACATAACTTTGGAAGGAGCCCTCGTATTCCCTTATTACCTAGGGAAGCAAAGAAAGCAGTTAGGATCTTTTTAGATCATACAAAGTGTAAAGTCTCTGAAAGGATTGTGAAAAATCTAATTGGCCATAACGATAAACAATGATTGTTTTGTCTAGGAACAGGAATTGCCAGCATATCGGAAGCTTCAGCTAATTAAAGATGATAATCCCGGTGGTACGCATATTAATTTGACCACTAATAATTAGTGCTGTAAATAATATTGTACAGATTGCTGCCATTTTCATGATCCAGAACTGTTAAGTAGAATGGTTTCTTTTTGCATTTTATACCTGTTTTATAAATTTGTAATTGTGTGTATGCGCAGGAACGCAGAATGGAGAAGAAAGCCAACAGGCTAGCCTTCAAACAGGAGAAGACGAGGCAAGAAAAGGAGTTGCTCAATCTGAAACAAAACGTTCAAGGACTGAAGCTGTCTTGATGAAACTGAGGAACTTCTTGTGGAAACATCCTGAAGTTTTCATTCGTATGGAGAAGGGAACTGTTAACTCAGAGCTTTGCCAGTCGTGCTCAGAGGGGTCACTCAGGTGTTAATGTAACGAGAACCAGTAACTTCTTGTTCTTTCTGAAATGCAGTTATACAGAAAACAAACGTATTCAGTGATGTCTGTTCTGTCATGAATGATCTGGCAACTGTTGCCGAGTTTCATTGCAGTAGAAATGTATTAAAATTACAAAAAAATATTTTTCTTACAAGCTATCCCTGGACAGAGTTTTATATATAAACTTGTTGAATGCATTCAACCAATCAGCAGAATCCTACAGATCTGGTCCGATTCGATTCTTCTATTAAATTATTTCAGCTTACGAAGCAATATATCCATTTGTCTTCTGTCCCTTGTACTGGTGGTTAAACACAGTGCCTTGACACAGCACTGGCGCGTTAGTCAAGGAGTTTTCACCCACTCCTTACTTCTTGTCTGGGTGGGTTGTTTATTGCTTGGGTACTGTTATGAAAGATCCAAAATAACCTTTTGTAAACAGGGTTGTCTGAGCAGCTGTTGCGTAGCTAGGCATCCCTGCTACCTCACCAGAGTTTTACTTTTCTGAGCAAACAAATTCTGTTGCAAGGAGTGCCGCAGTAGTCAGGGACCCTTACTCCTGCGGTTGAAATCGGCTTTGCTGACTCAGTTTGGGTAGTATGGCAAACAACACGGCAGGTACGTAGAAAAATACTGTGTGTTGCAGATAGCTGGTTTTCCTGAAATACTAATCTTCGGGTCTTTCATTTAGTTTGGTTTCATTGAAATGCAGACTTACGACCCCTTCAATTGTTGCAAAGGCTGTCTGAAGGTGAGCAGGATCTTCAGGCTTGGTGTGGTCTTAAATTTCTGCCCTGCACACGCGTGAATCACTCTGATAGTGACCGAATGAAATGAATAGGGTTTGCTGTCAGTCCTTTTTATTCCTAAGAAACCCTCAGCTTTAGGTTGTCAGGACTGTAGGCTGAGCAATCTTCTGCCTTTGGGTGAAAAGTTAATCGTTTTATTGGTGAGAAACACAGTAACAGACACATCAGTAGAGCCGCTTGACCGCTACTAAATTCAAAGCATTTGAAATATTCCTCCAGTAGATTTGTGACTGCTAGGTGGAGGCAAGCTAACAGGAGGACTGGTGAAGCCTTCTAATGTACAAAACCCATCAAATTACTTGTTTTTATTGGAAAAAGGCTTTTATAAGGTGTTTAAACTGCTAAAGTAACATGGTTTTGGGAGAAGGGAACAAACGTGTTTTAAGTCTACGTGTCTCTTGATCACTGCTCAGAAAACTGGTGTCAATTCACATCTAGATGAAACCTTCATTTCCTAAAATTGTTCGAGAGCCTGTCTTAACCAAATCAGTAGAAATCTTCTCTAAGATTAGAACAAGTTTCAAGGTTTTCATTTAGCTGGTATCTGTACTAGTTTTCATGTTTCCCATTCTTAAGCAGGCTCTGCCTATGTCGTAATTGTTAACTACGTAATTGCTGATGCATGGTAACTTGGAGTGTGAGCTTTTGAGTACTTGAGACCGACCACCTAGTCCTCATGACGCACGGCAGCAACGCACAAGAGGGAATTTGAGAAGCCATATAAGCCATTCTATTGAGATGAGTCAGATACCAGTAAAGGAGTTGTGTGGAGCGAGTGAGTAACAGATGCTGTTCGGTGGTTTGGGTGGAATGCGACTTTGTGATTTACTGAACAGGAAAACATTTTGCTAAAGACAGCGCACATGGTCTTTACCAGTCCTTGACTCGTCAGCCAGCCAGGCTGGATGGGGCTCAGAGCAACCTGGTCTAGTGGAGGGTGTCCCGGCCCACGGCAGGGGGGTTGGAACTAGATGGGCTTTAAGGTCCCTTCCCACCCAACCAGTTTCGTGATTCACCTGCTATTGTACGTATCTAAAGTAAGTAACCTTCTGTGGCAAATTGTCCTTTTCCCTGACTTTTCATTGCTGATTCAGTGATACTGTGCTTGTACCTAAATTCCTAAAAAAAGCTGGATCAGTCAAAACTTTGAAGGGATGGGAACAGAGTAAAAGCGATGGGACAGGCAGAGGAAGACTCTTGAAAGGATGAGACTAAGCACGGACAGACCGCTGTTGCTTGGGAACAGAAGTGGAAAGACATTTAAACAGGCAATAGAGTAAGTGTCAAAAGGGCTAGAGAATTACTTTGTTCCTCTGCACGTGTAATCACTGAAACACTAGTAACCTTAACTGTGCCTTGGAGTACAGTAAAATCCAAAGGAAAAGGTAAGGAGCAAAAGCAGTCATGCGTCTGCTGCTGTTCAGCAAGACAAGGATTGCTTTTGTTGCAGCGAGGGCAGGTAAGGAAGACTTGCAGGAGCAGCCTTCCCCTCTCTAAGTTACACGTCTCACGAAAAGGGCTCCTTGTCATTGTGCCAGTTTGCCTAAAAGCTGGTTTTGTTCAACACAAGTGATGTCCCTGCTCTGAAAGGAGAGTATGTGACTGCCGCTGGAGTCAGAACGGCTTAAAACTACTTCCCATGTAATTTAAAACCCCCTTTTTTAAAAACAACCTTACTGACTTAAACAAAAGATCCCCATGGATCTGACACCTACAGGGTAAGAGCCTGTTGGAATGCCTTTTAGAACATCACGGGAATGTTCTGTCTCAAGAAGGTTGTGTCACGCTAGGCGTGCCACCTGCTGCTTTCTGGAACAGTGATGGCTTACACCGCTAGGACGTGCGACGGCATGCGTCTGGGTGCGCATCGCCCGCTCTCGCTCTGCGGTCCCCCCTCCAGCCCTGAATTTGGGCAGTGGTGACTTGGAGTGCTCTTCCATCATCTCTGCCCAGCCGCGTTGGTGATGTGAAAGGACACGCCTGAGCAGTCACGTGGGGAACACAAAGCTGTCCGGGGGACAGCTGGTGTGTCGTGGGAGCAGGCTGGACGAGGTGGTTCTGCCGAAGGGAGCCCTGGCCCATGGCTGGAGACGCCCCTTTCTGACAACTAAACGCTCTCTCGGCAAGGGCTGGGTCCCAGCGCTGACGCTGCTGTAGTCAAGCCGTCCTATGTCGTGTGACTGACACTCTTGCATGGTTTAAATTTTACACAGCTGCCCGAAGCCAGGATCTGTCTCTCTGTACAACCTGTGGAAGACACTTTGCTCAAGATGTTCTGGTAAGAAAAAACTATTTTTTTTAATGGCAATGTCAATGCGTTTAGCTGAAAGGGGGTGGTGAGCACTGGGGAAGGAGGTGGCTGCTAGCGGAGAAATGGGTTGAACACGTGCTTAAAAGTGCAAATGATCTAAAAATTGCCTTCATTGGTGAACTTGATTAGAGAATTAATGTTCATGACTTAATCTGCAATCTTGCACTATCTTAATTTACCTGCTTGTCCAAAACCAGATGTTTACTACATACATGTTTAAAATGATATATTGTCTCCTGGTGAGACATAAATTACTAACCTGAAGCTTCCTTTGTGTTCCAGGTTTCTAGGCAGAACTTGTTATTTCAGGCTTCCTGGGAAAAATAGACTAATAAACCATCTGATAAGTAGTCCCTTTGACAGCATAATGTGGGTACCAGGCTCTGTTCCAAAGCCTGCTGGAGTGAATGAAAGGATTCCCCCTGACCTCCCTGATCCCCGGATTACAAACGAAATGGGTGGCTGCGCAGTTTGCTTGGCACAACCCAACTGTGGGGTTTTTCTGCAAAGGGGAGTTCCGCACGCACCCCTCACCCCTCAGTTTGCATTACTGACCCCCTGGCCCTGTGGCAAATCAGATCCGTACCCCGACAGAGCTAAAAACTGATTTAGCAAAAAAGGAATGGACAAGGATTTTATGCTGAAAGCCAAGTAACTGGGCACTGAGATGCAGGTGGAACTACCCTGTGTTAGTAGTTCTACTTTTGGTGTCTCAGACACATGAAGAACATGATGGTTTAATCTAACAACATCTTTTGAAGAGACAGTTATCTATGTTTCTGGGGAGGTGGGAATTTTCTTGGCACTATGGCTAGCAGAGGACACAAGTCCTGTAACTCCTGCCCATGCCCTGATGGAGCAGGACTGGTGTGCTCCTTGGTGAGCAAGACATGGGTATGTGCTGCCCCTGTGGTCCTGCTGGAATCCTCCCCTCGAGTTTGCTGTCAAAAATGTATAGAAACGGAAGATAAGGGCGTGAAGCGTGTGAGTAGGCTCAAAGGGGGAAACAAGGATATAGAAACACATGTTGTGATAGAATGCGGTGCTGCTTGGCCTGGCCGAGCTGTAACTGAAACGCCTTGCTCAGGCAGCTGCTTAACGCACGGGAAGAGAGTGAGTGGCATGGAGAAATGAATGGGAAATTCAAGAATAATAACTGAGCAACCTGGTCTAGTGGAGGGTGTCCCTGCCCATGGCAGGGGGGTTGGAACTAGATGGGCTTTAACAACTAACCCTTCCAACCCTAACTACTCTAGGATTCTATGGTAACAGGAAAGTGGGAGCAGGCAAAGTAAGATAGGAAGGGGATCTTTAATTTATCAGCGACAGATGGGTTTAAATAAGTGTAATCCACAGCACGAGAGCAAGGATGTAGGTTGGACCTCGCTTTCACGGTGTTCCTCGCAAAGGGGACTGGCCACCCTGTTGCAGAAGAGTGAGGTCAGTGCTAAACTCTGAGCCGTTTCTGACTCTTCAAACCTCCTTTGTGGTAAGGTGTGACTGTTCCGCAAATGCGGCACTAGGTATCCACCCGCTTAGGATGTCCCCGTGCACTTGGCTGCAGGCGTTACCCCTGGTTTTCCTTCCGAGTTGTCAGGTTACGTGTGCTGGTGAGGCAGCTGCTGCCTTCCCGCCTGGGGCTGCTGCTCATCAGGGCAGTGCCCAGCCTGGAATACTTATCTAGAAGAACTAATAATGTAAATATCCACTCCTTGAACAGCATCAGTCTCCCTCTTTACCAAGAAAGAAAGGAAACCAAGTAGGGGGGAGTCCAACAGGACTGTTCCTGTTGTCAGACCCACTCTGTTACTCTCTGCAAGGTGTTATTTGTGCTGGCCTCCAGCATGTCCCTGAGCAGAAAAACTCGCAAGGGCTTCTATTTCCTTTTTGTGCTGAGCTGCAGCTGTACTTGGACAGCTTTTTAAAGTTTTGCTGAACTCCTTCAGGAGTTAAACTGAACCCAAAATAAATACTGCTTCAGCTCCCTGCTCGTGAATAGAAATGATTTTAAGGCCTGAGTAAGGAAGCATCACTAACCTGACTTCCACCCGCAACCGGCTGTTTTTCTTTGCATCCCAGATGAGATATGATCCAGTATGCAAGAAAGTCTTCAACAAGAAGCGCGAGCCCTTAGCTCTTTGAAACAGAGGCTGCAGGGAACAGAAATCACCACTGTGAAGAAGCAGCCCCCGCAAAAGGTACAGTCGAAATTGAAGCCTGTGTGTTATCTCCATATGGAGTCTTTCATTCAGTAACGCTGTTGTTTCCTCCGGGGACAAAGCCTGGATGTTGTGGATGAGTCTCACATATGTGCTTGACTCGGTGCCAAATTCTTTCTGCCCCCTCCCTGTGCTGCTGGCGAGTGTTTCTCCCTTCAGAAGCCAAACCAGTAGGTGTCATGACTACTCCGGGCACATAAGGGTCTCCGCTCTTCTCAGAAATGTTCACGTGTGTATTTTAAAGACTAGTTGAGTCTGAGCTTCCTCTTCTGTTAAATCTGTCAGAGCGCGTGATCCAAGGTGGTTGGTGCATGAAGGCACCAGCTTGAACCCAAGAACTGTCAGTAGCTCCAAATCTTCCACGGATGTTGCCTCGGAGATTCACTGCTATTGAACTCATGGGTTTAAAAGTGCATTTAAATTGAATTTGTTTACAGAGATGGAGGGGAAGAGGCTTAAGCTCTTATCGGAACAGTGGTTTCTTCCATGCGTTGTTGGGGAGGAGGGGGAATACACATGGATATGCGTGTGTATCATTTTACCCAGGAATGCCAAATCACTGCTGATTTGGTATCCATGCAGACTGCCGTTGTAAAATGTCCTTTAAAATCAGTTGTGGAAAGAAGCAGAAGTGCACAAAGGTTTAAAGCAAAGAGACAAATCTGACAAGTGGAGAAGAAGGGAGGGCGTCAGTCACAGTACCTTTTCTATTCCCTCTTAAGCACCCTTTGGTCTGCCAAGACCAGTGTTTTTCTGGGGGACATTGTTCTCTTATCCATCTTCTGATGCTGTCAATAGATGACAAAGGGGTAAAGCAGCTTTCCTGTGCCTTTCAAAAAAAGCAAAATTCTTTTTGTTTGTAACATTTTTCCTTTCCCTTAGGAAGGAAGAGCCCTCTAAGATTTTTCTCTGTCCCTTGCAAGGGAGAAATATAGTTTGTCTTCTTCCTTTACTTCCATTGCAGAATCAGCCAAAGAAGAGATCTAACTGGAGGCAACACCGTGAGGATTTTATTAACGCTGTTCAATCAGCCAAGCAGGTCACAAAAGCTCTGAAGGAGGGTCACCCTCTTCCGCCTCCTCCCCCACCAAGCATCAATCTGGGTTTGTGGTCTACTTCATCTTATTCCTGCTCTTGTACAGACCTTTGGTAAAGCAGCGACCACTTGTTATCCACATCTAGGCTTCAGTTTTGCACCCCCTGGCTCGACACACCGTGAACGTTAATTCCCTCCATACTCTCCCAATTTTCACCTGTATTTCTTGGCTTAAATTGAGAAAGAGTGCAACGCAGATTTGGGGGGGGGGGAGAAAACTAACCGTACCCTTTAAATTTAGAGGCAGCAAGTTTGGGGTCTGATAGTAGACAGTGCTGTGGGAGGAGGGTTGGGGTGCCCGTGTTCTAGCACAGGCAGTACCACGGTGTAACGGAGGGTGAAGTACATCTCTGCACCATTCAAAATAACTGCAGTGCACACAGGCTTCCCCACTCCCATGTGGTGGCTTTTCCAGTGTCCCCTTCTCCTGTGTGGCATGGGGAAGTCAGTCAGGAAAAGACGGGTCTGGTTCCCTACTAATTCCAGGTGTGGTCTCTGCACAAAGCTCACTGTGTTCAAAGATACAAAAAGATGCACGTACAGCCAGGACTTCTCATGTGTGATTTGTGAAATGTGGGAGCAGTCTTGGAAAGGGTCTCAGTAGAGTCCTGACTGTGTTAGGAAGGCGGAGGGCGGGAGGGGGAAGGGGGGCTCTCTGGGCTCCCTTCCAGAACAGGAATTTGTGACTGATAGCGATACCAGCTGCCGTGATTCCAGCCTTTCTCCTTGTCTAGATGACAGCGATGCAGCACAAGCAGCAGGACACATCTTCCTTCCTTGATTGGGGTCAAGCTCCTCTCTGAATTTCCACTGCTGAATTCTTTAATGACTCTGTTATTTCTTGTCTGACTCTACCGTCTCTTAAAGAGCAGACCCCTCCCTTTCCTTCTCCCTCTTGGAGGAAACCAAGTTGTGCAAGAGCTGCTGCAGTTGTGGAGAAAGGAACTAGAGAGCTGCTTTTTAGGAAAGACGAATTGCTGAGGGGCCTAGCGAGGATGTATGTTCTGTATGACAGGACTGCATATCCTGTGCTATGGGACTGGAGAGAAAGCACATGGATTGTGAGGAGGATAAAGAGATATTCCCCTTCCTTCCCCTCCAAATAAGAGCCCAAAGCTCCCCATTCTCCCCTTAAGTCCCAGGTCCCTCCTGAAGCCAGGCATTTGCCCTGTCTTGTCCTCCCCTCCCGTCTTCAGAACCGTTCTGCCCACGCCACTGCTCTGGGGCTGGCTTTTGGTGGCTGCTTGGGCCACCTTTTCTGGGCTGTTACTGGGAGAAATTGTTTGTAACGATCCTGTCTGTGTAACATTAGGATAAGGACACTTGGGCTGCCATTGTACAAGGCACGAGGCGGGGAGGAATGGTGTGTGGACAGCAAGGGCAGCACGAGGGCTGAGTGTGACTGCGTTGAAACGAGAAGGACAGCGCCGGTGATAAACGTAGCTGCACGGCTTTTAGCAGAACCGGGGCTGTGACACTGTCAAAAACGACTCCAGGAAGCACCACTGTGTTCTTCACACCCAGAAACCTGGCTCCTGGATGTACTGCAGCTGGTGGGGGCACCAGTCCTTAAGCAGTACTTCATGTCCAAAGGAAATGGATTTTACAAAAACAACTAACAATCTTCATGATTGGTCTTTGAAACTGGCCTTAACATCGTTTGGTTTAGACTACTCAAGGAATTTCTAAATACCACTTTTTCTGCAGATACGTTAATGGTGAGGTTGGGAACAGGATGAAGATAATTAACTCTGCTTTTATTAATCCCCAGGGATTTATTTCTGAAAGCAATTACTGTTTGCTGGGTTAATACCGTGTATTTTGGGATCCCAAGTGCTTTTCTAGAGGAGGTTTTTAAGTTGGTAGTTTGGGAGCTCATGGGAACTCACCGTGGAGCCAGGTTGTGAACCTTGAGTGCCCCAGTACAGCAGGGCAATTCTTCTCCTGCAGCGTATAAACCGTGACACGAGTTGTTCCTTTCTCATGACCAGACTATATCCAGTGTCCACACTGCTCGCGAAGGTTTAACGAGGCTGCGGCAGAGAGGCACGTGAAGTTTTGTGAAGAACAAGCTGCCCATCATGCCTTCGCTGCCAAGGCCACTGGGCGGGCTTTGGTAAGCAGACAAGGTCGCACTTGTCCTGGAGGCAGATTTGCCAAACTGTAGTTTATGGTGAGTAAAGACCTATATTAATATAAAACTTAAGACTCCAAGGTCATCGATAAATGGTTAAGACAAGATACAAACTGAACATCAGACAGGAGTTCCCTGAAACGGGAGCACTTCGATAATCAAAAGTGGCAAAGCGTGATCGTACAAAAAAGTTGGACAACGGTTTCTTTAGACTCTTCTGCGACTGAATTCCAGGGTAACAGCTGTAGGGAAGCAGAAACCTGGCAGCTTTTGCGAGATACATAGAGAAAGCTCTTCCTGTTCGTTAGGGCTCCCTGCTGTTTATAGGTTTGCTGTTCCCTGCAAACATAGAGCCGATTTACGCCCTGGTCACTAGGCACCAGGCCAAAGGGCTCAGCCCCTTCAGGGAATTGGAAAACAGGACTTAATTGGCAGTATCTTGAAGTGAGCTCCTATGTTATTGTGTGTGTGGGGGGGGAAATAATGTAAACAGTTCCTTTAGGAGTGATCTGATTTTCTTTTAAAAAATGTTTGGAAATCTTGTTACTCTTTTACCTATTTTGCACAGGAAAAAAGGCTCCCAGGTGAGAGGGGGTGCACCTTTCTCCCGTCCCTTCCTATCACTGCTAGCACAGCGACTTGGAGGGCTGTCACCAGGCTCCTTGCTAGAGTTGTGTGGGTTGTGCATCTTCCTTCACTACGGCAAGCAACCAGTGACTGGGAGAAACCCCCCAACCTTAACTGCTGCTGTGTTACCACTTCAGAAGAGAGCACAGGAAGGTGCCAATACTGACAAACCTCGGCGGGTAAGGAGTTCATGTAGCCAGATTTATCTTTTCCTTGTAACAAACTCCTCTGATGTAAAGAAGATCCTAGGCTTTGGAATCTAGTTTTCTGATAGAATAATGAACTAGTGGCATGTTTTAAATTTCGGTGTTGGTTTTTTTCTTTTGCAAGTTCAGGCCTTGACATGAAATCCTAAACTCATTTCCATACACCACTTGTTAGAAATGAGAAGGGTCAAAAATTTCCAAGTGGATATTTTTGACGTTGAACAACTTTCCAAGTCATAATCCTAATCCATTGTGCCGAGCGTATACACAGAGGGTTTCATGTGGGCTCTCTGGAGGGGCTTCTTAGCCTTTTCCGTTAGGGGTCCTCAAACAGACATCTCTATACAGACCTAAAATATGCAGTGTGGGGCTGAGGTTCCTGCAGGGAAGGGACTCCATAACCTTTATCTTCAATGTTAAGATTTGTTCCATCTTCTTTAACTTAAGTCCATTTCAATGAAGCATCAAGCTTTGTATTTTTTGTTCCATGACTTTTCCCCTGTTGATTCAGCCTTAAAATTAACACCACCGCACCCCTAAAGCAGTTGCCTCTAAGCAGGACACCGCATGTTCGCGAGTACCCATCGCTACCGGTAATCGTGACCTGTATTCAGTCTGTGTTCAGAAGGTGTTTTACCAAGTTATTTTAATGGTTATTTGTAGTATATCCTGTGAATGGTAACACATACGGCTCTGCGTATCAACATCCTTGATCCCTACTTTTCTGGGTTTTATACTGAATTTATGTAGGTTATAATTTTTTATGGCCAATACATTTTTTTTAAATCATGATCTGCAGAGACCTCTCCAGGAATACTGCGGAAAACCAGAAAATCTTTGGGTGTATCTACCGGAAAATCTTCAGGCGAGTTTGGGTAAGAATTTTTTTGTACATATTTATTTCAACACCGTAACCTAAAAGGACCTCATCCGCCTCTGTGAGTATACAATGTCCTGTTGCAGCGTGAACTACTTTGCATTACCTGAAGACATCAATTGCTCCGGACAGTTTTGCAGAGCTCCTCGCGTCCCCAGCACAGGCCGCTGCAAACGTTCGTTTTGGTGTTAAACGTTCTGTGGTTTGGAGCAGCTCCATCTCGGTTAGGCAGGGACTTTGTGCTGCCACCGCAGGCATCTTGAGAGGATTTGAATAGCACCAATGTCTCCAGCAGCTCTTGTGCACTTATGATGTGCTTCTGTCTTCCGAGTGAGGAAGATGACAGCATCCGTTTCGATAATGGCCACATCAGGATGACGGGGTGGAGGTTCTCCCTTCTCCTCGATGCTTAACTTCCCAGGCCATGACGTTTGGTGCTTCTGCTCTTCAGACCGTGCAGTCAGTGTTGTTCCCGCCCTGGGCCGTGCAGAGCCGTGTCAGAGCAGCAAGGCAGCCTTCCAGCCGCTGCTGAAGGTGGCTGTGGTGCTGCTGTGCACCCCTGTGAGATGCATACGACTGTAGAATACAAGGTCCTGGCAGCGAACGGGGCCAAGACTGATTCCCTGTAGCTGGCAGGATATTTTGAGCCTGAGGGATGAGCTTGTAAGAGTGCCTGGAGCACGAGATGAAGAGCAACAGCGGCCAAGGATTTTCAGCTGTAGGGAAGTCTGCGATGAGCACAGGAGTGTTCAGTCCATAGCGCCATCGGCAATTCTCCCTACCTCCTTGACTTTGCCAGCTACAGGAAAGCTGTTGGCAGTAGCCAGTGGTCTCTCCTGGTGTTCTCCACTCCCTCAATTACCTGTAACTGTTAACAGCGCAGTAACTCCTAGTTATTATGCAGGGTCTTGCAGACCACCAACAGGGACTTACTGATACCATCACCATTCTCAAGGTTTAGCTACTGAACTCTGAAACCTGGGGCTTGACAGGCTTGGGGAGGAATGTCCCTCTTTCCCTAGGGACACTGGCAAGTCCAGGTATTGCTGGGGTTGTAGCTGCAGCCGGTTTACAGCACAGTGCTTCCAGCGGGTCGCCAGGACAGGCACCCACAGTAGCATCCAAAATGCAGGAGAGCTCTCTCTGTCCCTGTGGAAGCGGCTGGCCTGGGTGAGCTGGGTGGGCTGGTGCTGGGCTGCTGGCAACTGCTGCTGCCTTTTCTGTAGAACTGGAGCTTTGCCGGGTGCTTTACAGAGCACTTGGGGCCAGTGGGAGTTCAGAATATCAGTTTTGGTGCGAAGCAGGAGTGCTTTTTAGCTGAGAAAGCAGATGTGAGAAACTGGCTTTGAGTGGTGCAAATAAACGTTTGCATCCTTCAAGTGTCTGGAAATGGTTTCTGGAGCTGCTCCATCACCTTCCCAGCAATCGAGGTGTCATTTTCTTGGGTAAAATAGAGTAAAATATAAACGCTGTTACTAAGCGAATAACAAGTATACGGCTCGTTGCTGCTTTCGGACCACAAATGCGCAACAGAAGACAGAGTGGCTGGTTGGCAAGGATGTGCTGAGGTTTTCTTCTGCAGCGTTACAGAAGACCTTAAGCAACACAGTTTTCCAGCACCTCTTCCACTCCGAGTGCTACAGCTACCACGTTCAATACAATAAGCAAACTGAAATTCACTCTTTTCCTTTTTTACCTCCCTAGGCTACGAAGTGTATTATGCTGTCCTCCTTAAAGCTGTGAGATTATTTGTACTTAAGTTGCCAAAATGTAATGAACATCGCACAAAAGGAGATGGATGTTACCAGTGGTTCGCTCAGTGGTTTCAAGAAAATGTAGGAAGACCCAGTATCGTGATTTTTTTTTTCCCCCTAATGTTTTGTTTCAAATTGAACAAGAACAAATGAACATTTTAGGATTTTGTGTATATGTTTAATAGAATCTTCCAGTAAAGAATGATAAACGGTAGGGATTGGTAAATGACAAACAGCCATGTAAGCTGTCCATCTGCTTCAAAGCATTTCACGTTCAGGCTAGCTAAAACCAAACCTCACTCTTCCATTAAAAACTTCAATTGCTTTTAGAAAGTGACTGGCAAGAGAGAGATGTCACGGAGGCATATTGTTCTCTTACTTTTGGGCCACCTGATTTATTCCCAACCTTGGCTCACCTTGCATAAACTTTCACTGTTGCAGTATGTGGGGCTGGGGTTTTTTTAGTCCACCAGTTCCCAGGAAGGCTTTCAATTCATTCCTTTGGGATTTTTCCTTACTTGCTTAAATGTTTATAGAGTAAACGACGATGAAAAGTATCTGGACACAGCAATAATAAATACCAGACTTTACAGAGTTTAATTCAACTGTGCTTGGGCTGTAGCTACTAGTGACTAGACAAATACAGAAAAGATGGCACCGAACGAAGCGGCACTCCTGTAGCTAGCCCGTCTGAGAAACAACAGCCGTGAAATTAGCTCACATACGCTAAAGCAGTGCTTCTTAGCCTTTTTTTTTTTTCAGCCCAGGAAGAAGGGAGTTAAAAAAGCCCATATCAGACTGTCCTGTGCAACATTATCACAATCGCTTTCTTTTACAACCAAACAAATGACCCCTTAAAAGTTAGAGCAGGTTTTACTGTGTGCGTTTGTCCCCCACCGCTGTTTTCTACCCGTGCGTAGGGCTGTTTGGTGTTGATGTCGTAGGTTGTTTTCCCGTGTCTTACAGAAAATGTAATTATAGGGCCGGGAATGGTGTACTGAGGAAGAGCACTTCAGCATTCTGCTAGCAGAAAAATGAATCAATCATTATTTTCAGACTGGCTGGGAAAAACTCTCAGGAATTGACAGTACCTCATTGGTTAAGAAAATGGGAGAGTCACAACAGAAAGGGTTGGTTGGTAAATAAAACCAAAGGAATAAGAAATTAACATCATTTCCTATACAGGATGGGAAATGAGCACTAGAAACATTTGTGTTTACATAGAGGATGAGGTGTCTTTTGTTCCATGTAGTACAATTTTATCTCCTTAACAGTATTTCAGCATTTGCGTGGCTTTTTTTTTTTTTTAAATAAGTACTTTTCTATGAGACCAAATATTTACTAGGTTGGGTTTTTTAATTTTATGGTATCACTAGATTACAGTAATGTTGTTGTTTATTGGCATTATCACTCTGCTTTCCAAGCAGTGCTCACAAGAAAAGAGTGGTTTTCTCTAATGTGACGTGAGGTGAGAGATCCTACGATCTCCAGGAGGGTCAGTGCTTGAACTGGGTCAGATCCTTCTGTTCTGTTCTCTCAGCTACTACGCCACAGTCTATCGCCCCTTCCGCACGCCACCTCTCTGCCCTCGGATACCGTTTGGAGGAGGACAGGCCGCCGGTGGGGCTGCCTTCTGCCTCCACTGCACCCCCGGGAGCGCGTGCGAGGTTGCTGCTCCCCACGCAGCATGAGCCGAAGGCGGTGCCGCCGGACAGATGTCCTGCAGCTCTCGCTGTCTCCTCCACTGCCTGAAGTCACACCTGCAGGCCTCTCCCCTCGGACACTGCAGGTAAGCCCAGGGCAAGGACTCGGCGCGGCCTCACCCGTGATCTGAACCCCACCAGGGCCAAACTACTGCTCTTTCAGAAACTCAGTATTCAGGCCCACACCAGGCAGGTTACTGGGCTCAGAGAATTCATTTGTCTGCCCAAAGCATTTGTGAGCCTCAGCTACTGGTGGCCTCTTGAAACGGCTCACTGAAGTTCTCCTAACAAAAGCTATGAGGAAGTCCAGCCCTGCTTCAAGTATTCGATGACTCAGGGGTATCTCCTGAGTTGTGAGAGTTTTAAAACAAAACCATTTTTCTGCAAAACATAAGCTTTTGAAATAGCTTGCCTGCCTATCTGATGGGGCTGGATGAGGCTGTGAGCAACCTGGTCTAGCGGAGGGTGTCCCTGCCCATGGCAGGGGGTTGGAACTAGATGGGCTTTAAGGTCCCTTCCAACCCAAACCAGTCTGTGATTCTATGACATCATCAACTTCCTCTACATTCATAATGTGAAGAAGTGTGAATGAAGAGCTAAACCTGCAGTATTACGCATTTAAGTTTTGCTTCGTGCAGACACCACCATCGTGCACTTCTTAAGCGTTATAGTATCAAAAAGTGGTTATTTTCTTTTTACTTTAATGGTAATTGGCCTTTAACCCGCAGTTGCATATGATAACCATCTCTTGCCAATGCATTTCTCCACGTTTCGGAAGAGGCTGAGCTCAGGCAGCAGCAGCTCTCTCGTCAGCTCAGGCACAGCTGAGCAGCTCGAAGAACGTGGGCGCCCATCCAGCTCGGCGTTTGCGTAACATTTTCTTCGTGTCACGCTTTAATTCAAAGACAAGTATTTCCGTGATTAGTTACACCTCTTGTAGAAGCACAAACCAAAATGACAAAACGTCTGCTAACAGTACATGATCAGGCAGTGCTATAAAACTTGGGCTTTATTGGTTTGTTTTTTGGGTTGGTGGTGTTTTTTCACAAGTACATAAGCCTGGATGAAGCCAAGGAAAACCACGCAGAAAGCGAGGATACACACACATTTCCAAGCCCAGATGAAAACACGAGCCTAACAGTAGAACGTGCGCGTAGCATCGTTTGCAACCTCTTTCCCATTCTGCAACTCGTAATTTAAATAACTGCAAACGGGGCGTGACGGCGCAGCGCCTGCTATTCCCACTGCTGCTGTCATTACGAGAATGATCTTAAAATTAATTCTGGTTTGCCCTAGGCCAAACATTTTCGTTGAAAAAATACCCCTCAACAGCGCACCTGAAGAACATATTCTCGCGTGAACGGTAATAATACCGTTCTTAATTTTCTTAATCCAGGTGCTGATAAACTCGTAAGAACATTCGGATCATCGGACTTGTACAATGTCATTGTAGTTTATTAACAGCAAAACAGCAATCGTTCAAAAAAACGTATTTTATTTAAAGATGTCTGGAAACATTCCTGTGATTAACGGGAGAGAACCCCTTTGCTTCATGCTGTGTTCGTAATGATCATTAGGTACCATTAACTCTCTTTGGATTTAAGGGAATAGTAGCTCTCAGGGTTTGAGAACTTACTTGGATTCAGAAATTGTGTCAGTTTTAGCTGCAACAGAATCTGTTAGTAACTGCATCATCCACTAAATTCAGGATTTTTTTTTTTTTTAATAATTATGGGTTAGGCAAGACAGTAAATTGTGAAGAGTTTGGGTTTTCTGTAACAATGTCATCTACTGAGAGATGCAATTTTTGGAATTTCTGCTAGTTCAGGCAACAGGCGATAGGACGGCCACATCAACGCACGGACAACTGGAAATGTACGTCGGCAATTTACCCCAGGACAAAGTCCCCGTGGTTCTGGCTTAGAAGAAACTATGGGTGGAAGTCCAACTGCAGCTCTCCCAACACTCACTGAGCAAAATTCCCAATTACACTAGCCTCAACCATTACTGCACCCACTAATTTCAGGCGACACCCGTGAGGCAAGATTGTGACCTGGTTTTGAGCAGGGCCCGTTGTCAGCTCAGACCGCAGCCCTGTGTGTGGAGCAGCCCCTGGCCCCACAGCGGTCCCGCTTGGTTGCAGGCTCCCCAGGGCCAGGGTTGGCTTTCTGTGAAGGAATCCATGTGTCAGATGGCTACGATGAATAATCAATTTCCAGATTAAAAAAAAAAAAGGCCATTTTTACCACCAAAAGGTGAATAAAGGCCCTTTAGATGGGAAGCATTATTTTTTATGGAGTGTGAAATCAATCAAGCTGTTGACCCAATGGGATGACACATGCTTAAATTTAAGCAAATTCTTAACTGCTTTACTAGGGGGAGAGAGAGAGAGACCAGTGTCTGATACCTTGCCAGATTCAGCTCTAAGTGAAAATTAATGTTTTGCTCTAACCTTTGAGACAATTCACTTCCCATTCTGAAAACTGCACGTATACAAGACATCAGTTCTTACACAGTCATGAGAAGTGGTAGTTATTTCCAGCCCTAGGAAAAACATGCAGGAGGTGCACACAGCTGAGGTGCGCTCGAGAAAACAAAATCTAGTTAAATTTAATCACAACAGTGACCTTCTTCATTCAAAAAAGTGAAACGAGGAGGTAAGATTTACTCTTGGAATGATTCTGATTTAAAGATTCATAAAGTTCAGTAATTAAGTGCGTAACAGAAATCTGTATGATGTTGATAAATTGTTACATTTGCCATGTGTATAAATTTGCTGTGATTTATGGCTCATTAAAATTATTTTTCTGTGATTTCCCCCTTCTTCCCATTCACCCTAACCCTATTTCTCCTACCGCAGCAGCCAAAGTTTTGTTGTGCCTGTTAACGACGCTTTGCTATCACTGAAGACGCTCATTCAGTTGTTTGCGTGAAAGGTAAGAAACAAAAATATATAGGGATGCGGAGGGAAGTATGTTAGTCCTACTATTGTCATATTCTAAAAAACTAATAGTAGTATGAAAAATAGAGCTTCTTGTTTATTAACATTCTCGATTTAACTACCATGTTCATCATGTGCTTTGAAAACATTCGGGGTGGTTTTTCTTAAAAACAAAACCAAACCAAAACCACAACCACCCCAGCCTAACAGATTTATGTAAGGAGCACAGTCTTAAAAAACGAAGAAAAAACCACCCCCCCAAACCCCACAGTGACAGTTATTTGAAGGCATGGTGAAAATGAGGCAACGTTACAGAACTTGTAGTGGATGGAAAGGGGCGAGGAAGATGATGCAGCTGGTTTATGGCCATCCCACCAGTTGCTAACTGAAGACCTTGCTGTTGGCCAAGGCCATTCAGCCTGTTTGATGGCTCCTCTGGACCAAACGCCATTGTGATGTCCCCAGTAGTAGTGTTCTGGTTGTCACCTGGTGGGAGCTGCCAGAAACTCATCACATGGGTGAGATCCATGAAAGGCAGGCTCATAGATTCAGCCGCTGCCTCTGTCTCTTTGTGCACTGGGTACTTGTGAGTATCCCCTGCAGGCCCTGAGGAAGCTTCTTCCAGACTGATTTTGTGGAGAGACTGAGGTTCTGGTAATGGCAGGTCCTCAAGAAGATGCACGTTATAACCTTTAACGTCCACTTTTATGGGTAGGTTCTTGAGGGATCCTGCTGCAAATGAGGTAGAACTAAGGTCGTGTTTATTAGGCTGATGAAGGTTCAGGTTGGTAGGAACGGCTGTTGAGCACGGCGTGGGATGGACAGCTGGAAGGCTGTCTGCACAGCCCATCCTTTGCAAATGAGGAGAAGGTTCGAGAGGAAGAGCAGTTTGTAACGTTGGCTGGGAATGAAGATGTGAACAGTTGTATTCCTCTGATTCTGAGCTATTCAAAATCCCATTCTGCACAGAGACCCTTTCAGGAAAAGGGGACAGTATGCTGGCATCTTCCTTCAGTCTGAATGGAAAAAGCTGGTCAAGGAGACCCACCGAGTCACCGTTCTGCAGCCTGCTCTTCAGCAGTTCCTGCGGATGAGTCTTCCTAGTATGGCGAGTCAAGTGGTCCTTCCGCCCAAACCTCTGGGCGCAAAACTGGCACAGAAAGTCCTTGCAGCCCGTGTGAACTACCATGTGACGCCGCACATCTTTACGGGTATAGAAGTGACGCTCGCAGTGGTCACACTTGTGTTTCTTTTCCTTCGTATTGCCAGTTTGTTTCCCTGCGTGGCTTTTGAGGTGTTCCAACAAAACTTCGGTACCGCCGAACTCCTGGGCACATACCCTACAGGTAAGGTCCCCGCTGGTGGCTGCATGCAGAGCCAAATGTCTCTTATAGCCTAGCTTGGTGTTGTACTTCTTGCCGCACTCTTCACACTTGAAGGCCATCTTGTTAGGGTCATGAGTCTGAAGGTGATTCTTTAGATGGTCTTTCCTGTGAAAGGTCTTTTCACAGTAGCCACACTGGTGGGATTTCTGTGAAGAATGAGTGGCTGAGTGCCTAAGACACAAAAAAAAAAAAAGCCCCCAAAAAGTTATTTATTGTTTACCTTTATCAGTACGTTTACTCTTGCAACTTCAAGACTTGAAAACACTGGCACTCTTGAAGAAAGGCATTTTTGAAAGTTCTCAGGTTTTTAGTAAAAGCCTAACTTTTTTCAGGGGGATAGCATGTTAATCATAAAGCACTGAGTCAGTGAAAACAGCTCAACGTAATCTGTCTCAGTAGCCACTACAATTGAGGGAGACTAGTTCTCTCCAATTCTACCAAAACAAGAATAATAAAACCCAAAACTCATTTATTAACCATCACTAGGGCACCCCAAAGGAAAAAGATGTCCTTGGGTTTTCCCCCCACACCCCCCCACCAGAAAAGGAGCGCCTTCAGAGCTGTACCTGAGCAGTTTATATTTGGAAATGAAGGCTTTTGTGCATCCGTGCTGTGAACACTTGTAGGGGCGCTCTCCTTTGTGCGCGTAAGTGTGGACTGTGAGCTTGTCAACGGAATCAAATACCTTCCCACAGAGTCGGCAAGGGTAGCTGTCCGGCTGCTTCACTTCTCTTCCCTTCAGCAGTGAAGACCGGCCATTTCTCCATTTAGGTATAAACCTCACAAGAGCATCACAACTGCTGCCCGAGCTGGCACAGTTAAGCTTTGCAGCAGAGGAACAGGAAAAGGTCCCGTAGCACTGAGCAATGCTTTTGCCTAATGCCGCTCCTCTCAATTTCCCTTTGAGTTTGCTTTTTGCTTTTATGGGTCCCAATTTATTTGGTGGTCTGAACCTGGTGGTAAGGACTCGGTCTTTATGGATGCACTGGTGAGATTCCAGCAGAGCAAAAGTTGCAAAAGTGCTTCTACAGGTGGAGCATGTCCAAGGGTCTACAGGCTCTTTCTGCAATGAGAACACAAACAGGTCTGTCTTACTAGCCGTTCTAAGGAAAGGTCATATTCTTCCCACTAATCCTGCATCTTCTCCTGGGTTTTCCCAAGACCTGTTGTTGTCCTCGGCAAGGACAGCGTACTACCACACAGCCGTTCAGCTAGAAATGGATTCTCTCTAGGACTTTATGAACTAGAGGTGGGGGGGGAGGAAAGTAATGGTTGGCTAAATACGGACTTCCATGGTTTGTTTAGCGTTTACTGCAACAGACCTGAGTCCTTCACCTTTGAAATTCAGTACACGCAGATAAACAGTTTCTACATTTGTTCCTTTTATGAATTACAAAAGCAGTTGAAAATCATACTTCATTCTCAGACTGACATTATTTATTCGTTATTGCAACGGCACAAAAATCCCAAAGTTGGGGAGTGTCTAACCGGGTGAGCTGCTGCACACAAATGTACTTGAGCCATAGGGGATCTCCCCATCCTGTTTTGGGCTGACTCCATGCTTTACCAGCCAACAATGGTCAATGCCTCCAGGAGAGAATTCCTTCACTCAGCTTGACATTTGGCATTAGGCTTTCCTAAACTTGGTAAGAAACACCTTAGTTTTGGGGATCTCAAGCCTATCCTGGCTTAAAGGCACTAAACTAGTTTTTCAGCAAGCAATGCATTATTTGGAATCATTGCTTTTGTGGAAATAAGAGCTCTACCAGATTCAGCTGAATTCACTTTAAATACTGACATTAAAAAAATTCTAATGAAAAACCATTACAAGAAGCCACCAGTCACCGATGAAATGCCCTTTCAGCTAATGCACGATGACGTACTTCCTTAGCTCTCTCAGCTTCTCATAAACCATCCTCCCTTGCCCTTAGGCTAGCTTGCTCTGGAGAACACGGTGGGGCTATGTCCACTCTGCCTTTACTTGCAGATGGAACCCTCCTCTCTTATCCCTGCCCGATGCTGGGTCGCTCCCACCCCTTCTTTCTGGGGTATACTCTGGAGCCCTCCCATGTAAAAGCAGCAACAGGGTTACTTCCCTTCCTGAAGCACCTCTGAATTCCTGGTTCTATCATATTCCCTGTTTAACACTTCCTTCTAGCTTAGGCATCAATCTTCACAGTCACGTTTTCAACACTTAAGAACTCTTCCTGTCAGTTTATGAATCCCTGCTGTCACACAAAGGGGAAGGTACTGGGATGAGAAGAGAAGGGTTATTGCACAGGAAAGATTGAAATAATTAGTGCCTTATCCAGCCAACAGTGAGAGCATAACAAGGGGAACTGGCAAGAGAAGTCTGAGGCTGGACAGCTTGGGAATCTACAAATTAATGCCAATCCAACACATCCCACTGGTGGAACTTACCTCTGACTACATCTAACGGCTCTGCTGGATTACAAACATAGGAGAGGAAGAACAGCCTTCCTCTGAGCAGCCGTTTGGTTAAAACTGCTCTTGGCTTTGTGTTAGCCAACTACTCTGTGGTCTGCTCTAGCATGACCGGAGTTCCATAAACAGAGAAAGCACGTGAATTGTAATTCACTACGGCTGGTGATGGCTTGAATGCAGATTAGGGGTACTTACTGCTACTGGAGGCAAAGGGCAGACGTCAGATTCCTCTTTAATGAAGACTGCAGAAGCTTCCATAAATTTGGCATAATCGGCAGCATACCATACTTTCAGTTCTGTGTGGGGTTCAATTGGCTGCGAATGGAAGAAAAGAGCACGTTTACTTGTGCCCATTTTGCTCCACCACATAGTTCTGAAGATTGGAGGAGTGTGTGTGTGCAATCTGTGCCCTTACACAGGTTGCGTTCTTTCAGCCTGTTGGAAGGATTAGTAACTTAGGTTCCAGATTCAAGCACCTTCTGAGCATTCCTCTCCGCTAAGGTTTGACAATTCCATCATTTCTAAAAGCAGAAATGCCTATGTACATAGATTCTGGGGGGATGGTAGCAGGAGGGGTGCCTCATGAACTTTGCTCAGTGAGATGTATTTGTCTGTGACGTCCAGACACCCAGCAGTCTTTCCAAGCACCATCGCATGCCCGTTCCTTGGCGTTTTGAAGCCCACTAGACGTGACGCCTAACCACAGCGTGAGGCAAAGGACGAACGCATCGTGACTGCGCAACAGCTTGGGTGCGTCCTGGCTGCAGAGCTGATCAACGTGCGGGCTGTGAGTCAAACCTGCACGTTTCCATGCGCTGGCTCTTTCGTGTCAGGCTCACTATGCATGTGCTTTATTGCACTTTTGCCCTCCTTTTACTGAAACCTTCCCACACAGGACTCAGGGAGCCCATCATCTGCAGGCTCCCATCCAGTGATGCCTGCACCGCGCTTCCCTTGGACTAGACCTCCTCTGACAGACAGTCAATAACATAGCAAATACAGAGAGGTGTGAGTACACTCACTGGCTGAAGATCCACCAGTTATTTAAAAGCAAAGGAGAAAACTAACTTTGGGCTCATGATTTACATGAATCCCTGGCCCTGTACACAATTTTCTTCAAACGTTGTTCCAACAGGGATAGAGATAGAGCCAATCTGCACTGTACCTGTAATTTTACATACACTAAACTAAACTTGTGTCACTAAAAAGAATAAACTAGCCTGGTATGAGAGCAGCTGAGTCTTATTCCACAAAATACAACATCTTAAAATGCACTTATTTTATAAAATCATGGGCAGGTGAAAGGTAACTTAGACTGTGAATGCTGACAGTGACAGGTAATTGTGCTTATAATGATGAAAACTGAACTTCTGAACTCCCAAGCACAAGCCTGCTTGCTAACTGCAACCAGCATGGGTTGGTTGGACATTCTGGTAACACCCAGCCTAAACAGAAACGGCACGTGCTGAATTCTCCACTTGATAAAGGACATGAGGCAGAGTCACCAACTAGGAGGCTGATCATGCACTGTGTTCCTGTGTATGGTCTGTTTAGATGGAGGAAACCAAGCCTCGGGGACCTCCTCAGAGAGATGTGCCTGGGGATGCCCCGGGACCTTCACACCTGAGCCTGGCACCCACAGACAGCACAATACTGGGATGACTTTCTGCCTGTTGTTCCTGGACCAGCAGCAATCTCCTCTGCGGGAAGCTGAGATCTAGTCAATGTGACTTGGAGGGAGAGTGAGTGCATCAGTGTGTGAAATCGTCAAGTAAGGTAAAAGCTCTAATCCCAGTAAAACTGAAATTAAACACCAGTATCCAAATCCACTACAAGTTGTCAGTTACTCTGTCTTACCTCTGACAATAAGAGAAAGCTACGGCAGCACCGAAGTCAAACTCTCCTGTGATCGGACAGAGAGCAACCGTGGATGATTTTTACTTCCTCACAACTGCATACTGTTTGAAAGCACTTATTTCTAGGGACTGCAGTCATTAGGTCAGCAAGTACGCTAATGGTGCTGTCAGCACGCCACTCACGTGGACGCTTTTGTAGCTGCAGTTTCGTGTCCCCGAGATCCCACCTCTTTGTAAAAACAGTGAGGAGAGGAGCCAATCCTTCTACTCCCCACTTAGCAGACATTATTCAAAATATCTTGAGAAAATACCCTCAGAACCAGCCCCAAGGCAGCCTGACGCCGTGACCAGCAGGGTGTGCCTAAGTGTAGCAAAAGGCTATCACTTTCACTGACCAGGACAACATCTGCAGGATGCCACAGTACCATCAAAGGTACTGGGACTTAGGAGAAATAAAACCAAACTAATTCCCTGTGATACGCAGCACAGTAAATGTTCCAAGATACATTCCTCATCCTAAGATACTCTTCACCTCAGTATGTAGGGTGCAAGTCTCTACTAATGCCAATGAGCAGAGTTCTGGTGAAGCCAGCAGAGAGCTGGTTCAATAGCATTTAAATCATAATGGAAACTGTAAGTTACCAGTTCATAACTATGACTTCTTAGAAATGCATTTGTTCACGCTTCCCAAATACTGTACTGATAATCCTGTCAGTCCCACAAGCATAGCATGCATTTAAAAAGCAAGGTATTGATTGCATCAGAATGTCAATCACAGCCTAAACAATGTCTCAGATTAACATACTCTGTTTTACATTGTTCTTCTTTTCTTTAAAAGAATTTTTTTAATATTAATCCAAAAGCAAATATACTTCATACTGTTAGAAAACACTTTGAAGGTGTAAACTGTTATCACTATTAACTGATTCTCACATCATCACTGTGTGGTCAATATTTTTCTCACTGTACAGGTGGAGAAACAAAAATGAAGGAACAAAAGTAAACACGACTATCCCACAGAAATGTGTGACAAGCTTGGAAATGAAATTGAAATGCGGGAGTTTAATCTCACTGTAACTTCTTTTGATTAATATTCTCTATTTTTAATGTCACTTACAATGATATATTGGCATTAACTTAAGAATAAAAAAGGAAAACAATGAACGTTCAACGTATAGACTTTAGTTTCCTAAGTGTACCACAGAGGAAGTTCTGACTAAAACAAACTTTGCCTGAGAAAGTGGCCAAAACAACAAAAAAACCCTGGCTGTTCCAGTGTCATTATAAATACAGAGTACTTTGTTCTTTCTCCTCAGATAAAGACGCAGTCCAGAATCTCCAACATAAACTGATCATTTCACAGCAGCATTGCAATATTATAAGTAAGTTCTGCAGTTAAGTCTTCAGATCTAATGAGAGCAGAAAATAGTAAAGATTCTACTTAGCACCCAGGCATGTGCTCAGAATATAAAGTGTGTCCAAAAACGTAATAAAAGAAAGAAATATATTTGTTTTTTCCAGGATGAAGTACTGTTGAATGTAACAATACTAGATAACTGGCTGAAGTACTCAAAGGCTGAGGGACTTAATGCCTTCCTTCCCTCAGTCTTTAATAGCAACACCAGTTGTTCTCTGCGTAAGAAACCCCCTGTGATGGTAAACAGGGATGGGGAGCAGAATGAAACCCCCGCAATCCAAGGACAAATGGTCAGTGGCCTGCTGCACCACTTAAGACACACACAAGTCTATGGGACCGGATGGGATGCACCCAGGAGTACTGAGGGAACTGGGGGAAGTGCTCACTTCCCATCATCCATCAGCAGCCCTGGCTAACCAGGGAGGTCCCAGTTGACTGGAAGCTAGCAAAAGCGACACCCATCTACAAGAAGGGCCAGCAGGAGGATCCATGGAACTACAGGCCTGTCAGTCTGACCTCAGTGCTGGGGAAGGTTATGGAGCAGATAGGACAAGAGGAAACGGTCTCAAGGTGCTCCAGGGGAGTTTAGATTGAGTACAAGAAAAAAAAAATATTCACCAAGAGGGCTGTCAGGCATTGGAACAGGCTGCCCAGGGAAGTGGCTGAACCACCATCCTTGGAAGAATTTAAGAGACGTGCAGATGTGGTGCTCAGGGGCATGGTTTAGTGGTGGGCTTGGCAGTGCCGGGTTAACGGTTGGACTTGATGATCTTAAAGATCTTTTCCATCCTAAAAGATTCTGTGATTCTATAACCTCACCATGTATGTATCTGGAACTAAAGAACTTTACAACATTCAAGTTTAAACACTGCCTTCGTGAATGACACTTCTGTTTCTCTCTGCTCAGTTTCTTCACTACCCACAACAGCAAGTACACACCGCCATTACTGGAAAACCCCACACACCATCTGCTGTGGTACAGATGATTAAGTGATATAAAAGGTGGTATGTAATAAAGATCCAGTTGGCAGATTATAATCAATCTTTCATCTGTGAAAGGGTTAGCTTTCAGAACCTTTGCCTATAAATTTCCATTTGGGTGACAGGTGAAGCAATGTGGGTTTAACTACCTTAACAGTTGTGAAGTAGACTTCTCCACAGTGCTGATAAGCCACAAGGGTCTGTTCTTCTTGGTTCCGGGCTAGCCGGACAAACATCATCCAGTTTCCACAGTCTTCATTGGGAGTGTCCAGAAAGTACTTCCCTCCATCTTTCAATACCTGAAACAAAGGGGGAGGACAGGAGAAAGAACATGATAAAACCAAGTCCTGTATAGAGGCACGTGAATTTTCTTTAACTTGGAATCATGGCTATGGGTTACTTACCCTGTCTCGGTCACATGTCCTTTGAAATCGTGGTTGTTTAGAAATAGATCACTTACAGAAAACACCGAGTGCAAAAGAAAGTGAAGAACGAATACCTGTCGAGGCACCCAGCCACTAACATAACTGTAAGCCTTTGTATGTGTTTCCAGTTTATATTTCATCATTTTTATGTTATATAAAGATAATGTTATAAGAACGAAGTGTAGGCAGGTAGAAAGATAAGCTTTATGCCTTAATGTACTTCCTGAGTACTTGATAATCTCAACTTTTAGTGCTGTATTAACGCTACATTTTGCACTGAACAATTGTGTAACAAGTCCAGAGAGGTAACATATGATACAATGGCATTTTAACAGTCCTCTTTTTCCCCTTAACAATGCAAAAGTAAATACAAATGAACAACTGGGCCAGAAATATCTTTTTTTTTTGCTTTACTTCATTCTTCCTAGAGAAAGAATCTACAAGGAGAATATTTTTCTCACTGTACTGTGCCTCTACAGGGAGAGCGCTCCTGACCTCGTACAAGACAGTCGCTTTTCTGCAATAAACACACTCTCCAACATGGACAGCTGAAGCTGCATAATGGATGTCAGCACAGCACGTATCTGTTCTAGTAACCACTTAAGTGAGCAATTAATTGCAAAAAAAGTTGCATTCCCATTGCTTCTGGGAACTATTTTATCTAAATTCATCATGTTTCCAATGAAACCGCTTGCCTGTTGTACAAGTTTGGTCACATACTCAGAATGCTGCTAGGGAGAAGTCACGGTAGCTACTGCTGTCACGTAGGAAACCTGGGATTTCGTTCTCCTTTACTCAAGAAACGGTCCATTCATCAGCCAGAGCCGTGCTTATCGCTGTGTACTTTTAAGCCAACGGGCCTGACTGATAGAGGATAGGGTGTGGTTTACAATGGCTTGGCGAAGAGGAAGGAACTGAGTGCTTAGCTCATCCATGCTTGCAAGCTTATTAGAGAAGTACATTTTCTGCATTTGCAAGAGTTAAGTGTCTCATAAAAAGATGGAATATAGTTAAGGAGAAGAACACATCCTCTCTGGTGTCCACATGCCACAAAAAGCTTGCAGAAGGACAGCTTTACTTTCCTAGCAGACCATTCACATGAGCAAATGAAGTTTAGAGCAGTTACTGAAGCTATTAATTTTGCACTCAAACAAAATTACGGAAGTATCTGTATCTCCATGCCTTCCTTCACAACAGACAGTGTTTTCCAGTCCCAAGCTTGTGGAGAAAGCTCAAATGAAGACATAAAGCATGTCACAGGACAGCTGCTGCTGGTGCCTCTCTCCTGGGGGCTGAGAGGGCCTGATAAGGAATGCAGGCTCTGGTAGAACCGTGATGTGTTAAGAATCCTGACAGAGGCCATGGCTTGACCACGGACTCGCTGTGTGACAGAGAGGTATGCCCAGGCGAGACCTCACACAGTAAAATGCAGAGAGCGGAGTGTAAAGGATTATGATCAACCACCACTCCCAAGGAATTCCTGTGGGAAAGGATGTGCATGCAGGTATGTCTAAGCTAGGCTAGTCCTGGATAAAGTACAAACAATAGTGTCACGGTCCAGATGAGATGATCATTATCCACACAAGCAGCAAGGGTTGGTACCAGCCCTAAATAGCAATCTGACTAAATAAACTGAGTTAGTGCACTGCGTGATGAAGTTTAAATATAATCACATCACTAATGAGTGTTTCCCCATCCCTGCACTGTTCCTCCCTACTAAGCAGATGCCTTAGTGCACATTTCTGCCACTACTGCTAACGTAGTGCACAAACTTAACCCTCCCAGCAGTATGATGTCAAGCACAAATCCTTTCGTCTTATCTGGGAAGACAGTACTATCCCTGGATACGTTCAGTAGCTGTGCGCCGTGAAACGTTTATCAGAAGCTGTTCGACTGATAGGTAAAATCACCCAGGAAGTGGTGAAACTAGAAAGCTGGAAAGCAAACTTCTGGAAAACGCAATACGCAGGAATGTTTTTGTACTTCAGGTTATGCTGTGCTGTCTAATAATGTGATTTACATTCATATATACAAATCAGAAGTACAAATAATTAACTAGATCAGGCAGCAAACTGTCTGTCTGGTTACAATACATAAATACGTATGAACCGTTAAAGACACACATGCACTTCATAGTAAGTCACTGGGTTTTTACCTGCAGGACTAGCCTGCTCTCATCATAGCGGGTCAGTTTTGTGGACAGTTGACCAACATAAGGACCAAACTGTGTTCTCTTCTGTATTACTTTCTTTGCAAATACTCCAAGGACTGCAAATAAAAAAAGACCAGTCTAATATTAATACAGACATCACTAATTATTTCTTGTGTATTTGTAGTTGTGCAAAAGGAAATAAACACAATAGTGCAGAACGCATGAATTCTTCTTCTAGAGAAATAACACAGGTAAATAATTCTAATGGGAATACTCTGAAAAGGATGTAAATACATACAGAGATTTTTAAAAAAAGGGTATTACACTGAATACAAAAGTGCCTAAAATGCATGACAAGACATTAAGCTGAGTGCACAACACCAATGTGTTGATAGTCTTCAGTTTAGAAGCTGATGTTATCATAGTGCTCTGCTTGTGGGCATAACTTATGAGGTTGTTCTCTCCCAGTATGAGTGAAGAGAATCTATAAAACCACAACATTATCCGTCTTAATCATTCTACTTACTCCCCCTGTCTGATACCAGTAGTGCAACACAACAGACACCTTATCATTCTCTTTCTGCACTGCAATCTAGGCAGGACTGTTTTTACACAGGTAGCTGTGGAAAATTTGCACACTAAGGATGTAGTTCCCTCGCCCAAGTTTGGGCATTCAAACTGCCCTGCCCTCAGAAGGAAACAACAGTCTTTCTGGAATATGAACTGAAGATGTTGCAAAAGCTGAATTAACCTCTGCATTTTTTTGTGTTTGCAGGGGGTGGATGAGGGATGTTATTTACCATTTTGTTTCTGACCTCTTATTGAATACTCTTTCCTGTTTTGCATGCTCGGGGAAAAGGAAAAAAAGATGTAATAGTGCATGGCCGTTACTATTAGATACAAATTCGACATTCATTAAACTTGTATTGACTGAACAGGGCTAACTGAGTGCTCACGGCCAGGTGTCACACCAGCTCTGGCTAACGTCCTGCCATCAGTCTATGCACCGAGGTTACCAGGAACCAGTTATAAAACCAGTAGCTGAATGTGAGCTCAGCTGAAAATAAAGCAGTCTTCACACTGTTAATACCCAATGACTATGCCTTGATTTACCAATGAAAACAAGCCAGCGTTAGTAGTTTTGCCTCCTTTTTCTCGAAGGTGGGAAAAAGCTAAAAAAATACTTACTTTGCTGGTTTCCAGCTCGCAGCTCCAACACTCGCAAAGTGAGGTAATGAGGTAGGGTGAGACGGGCTCGGCTAGGAATAACCCTATCTTTAGCCCTGATGAGTGGTCCGTGGAGTTTGCATTCTCCTATAAGGCTTTTACCGCAATCCTCACACCCTACAAATCCAGAAAAGGGAACTTGTTACTAAAAATGACATACCGCTCTCCAATTCAGTCTCTTCTAATTTTGTCACCTTGAGAACACATCTTAAATTGCCAGTGCTTTTCTTCATACCCCCGTTCTACATCAGGTAGTGAAAACATTATCTGCAAGACAAAGCTGAATGAGGAAGGTTTGAAATAAGACCTCCAGTTTGTGCGTTCTCTCCTGTGTGAATTGGTGAGGACTGACCTCCAAAGATTTATCTGCAAGTCCATCTGGAGGTGTCACAAGCTCCACCTTTGGTGCCCAGGATGGCAGCAAAACTGGAGCCTACAGCAGGCACACCTATAAATCAAGGTGCATATATTTATATAGAAACGAGAAGGGCAAAGTTGCCAGTAATAACCAAGGTAATTTGCAGAGATCCAAGGTGTCTAAGAAAGATCACTGTGACTTTCTGAGCCTGCACAGACCATTGTAAGTAGAAGACAAGACCCTTGGTGTACCATGAAAAATGAGCACGGTGGGTCTTACGGTCACAACTCAGTTGACAATCACACAAGGGCAGCCTTCTCGTACACTCTGCTGCCTGTGGAAGTAAGCAAACGGGGCACGCCGCATCTCTCCCAGTCATCGGTTCCCAATAATGACATCTGCAGGCTGGACACATGAACCATCCAGAAGTCATTAATGAGAAATACACGTCTGCAAACTGACATTCCCCCAGCACCGCAAGATATTTTTGCTTCAGTGTAGCTCAAACTGGTTGCCAAGGAAACTCACATGGAGCAGCTACACAACTGAGCAATGATACTCTCCAGCAGAAGGTCATCCCAGCACTGGTGTCACACAGGGCGATGGGAAAAATGGGACTTCTTGCACAAAACCTTTTTATAGACAGCAGAAACCAAACCAACGAGCCAACAGTGCTTTACGTCAGCGTTACAATGAAAAGCTGATATTGGCCATCCATGACTACCTCGTTTGTTTTTTTTTTACTTCTGAAAACTCTGCTGAGCAAGTCTATTCAGTAAGCGACAATAAGCAGCAGAGGAGGGGAGCCAGAACAGCCAAGAAAGTCCAAGGGATCCACGGGATGCTGTAGCAGAGATTGGGGCAGGAGAGGTGAGGCTTCACCACCTACAGGGGCTCGTAGCCAAAGAAAGGTCAAGAGGAGCATAAAGGCTCAGGAGACACCCACCACCTGGAGAGATATTGGAGATGGTCTTTGAGAAAGGTCAGTAGCATCACAAATGCAGTTTTCAGGGTAGATCAAAGCAGTCTCAGTTCGTAAACGCAAGCAGGCACCCGACTAAGTACACGCTTCCAGAGTCTAGTCCAAAATCTCCCCAAATAAGGCTGAAGTGTTCCTACTGAGTTCTCTGGGCTCTCCATCAGCTCTAAATGAGAAGGTAGACTTACATGTTGGTCAGGTCACAGGCCCTGCAGTACTCCGTATTTTTCAATAGTTTTGGGACCACCTGGTAGTTTTCTTTTGCCATGGCTCCCAGACAGCACACCTGCACTATGAATAGCTGAAATACACAATTTTTTTGCTAGTGCATGCTAGAACATGCCACTGTACAGCCACCACTTCATATGCACGTAAAATAATACAGCTGCAGGGTGGCAACGAAATTATGAGGGCTTCCTGAGCTTACCCAGAATAATGGCAACTTTGTCTCATGCCAAACAGCTCCTGCTTGGAGAGCCATTGTATGCAAACTGCCGAGAAACATTACCAAAAGCAAAAGGGAGACAAAGAACCGCTGTTAACGGGAGGATGTATCTAATCGTAAAGTACACGACCTTATCAACCCATGCCATGCCTCTGTGATTCATCACAACTGAGCTCCTGAGCAAACCTTCCAGCAGCCCCAGGGCAGCGCCCGCCGCAGAGGAAAGCTGGAAAGGGACAGGAGGGAAAAAGGGTCTCCCTCGAACTGGCCTCCAAATTCAGTGCTTAGTGCCCTGTTAGCTAACCCCCCTTGGTCCCCTGGAGACACAGCCTAAGCTCTGAAATGATTCACACAGCACGGGCACTCCGGAGGTGGCTCCTCCAAAATCAGGGACCCTCACTGATGGGGAGTGGGCCACATAGGGGTCGCCCCGACACATCTGCCCAGGAGACACACCTAACTGGCATGATGAAGCCATCACCTAGCACTGAATGAAATAAGCGGTGGAGCTGAAAGTGGTTTTTAAGCACCCTCCTAGTAGGGCTTGGGATTCTGACCTGGCATCGCTACACAGCGCCTTGAAATAACCGGAGCTGCCCAAGGCTTGCTTTAGGATTTTCTGTGCTTCATTAGACGGGTTATGAAGAAAAGTAGCTGATGTAATAATTTAGCAGGCATCCCAGGATTACATTCACTACACAGTATTTCTGACCCCACACTACTATGTTAGTTCCTCAACTCTGAACTTATTGCACACTAAAAAACACCAGGTGTACAAGAAGCACAGGATTGGGCCACTGTAAATAAAATTACTTTAGAGACTACCCTGGGGAAGCAGGATCCTTTGTAATTTCTTTCCCCCAAACTAACAGCACAAAACTCTCAAGTTCACGTTCTTCCTCAGAGATAAATACAGACCAACTCACGATCCTTTGTATTTCAATGCTGTTGGCGAAGGTACGTATGCATTATCGTTGCAAACCGGTGCCATGCTGCAGCTAAGCTCACACAGACTTTACGCCTCCTTTTAATATGGCTGCTTAAGTAAAACTTAATTGTTTCAACAACAGCCTCATGACATACTCTAACCTGGTCAGGAACACCGAGCATCCAGCTATGGAAACAACACAGACTGTGTCAAATTAGCACTAGGAATGAAATACACTTGGTTAGAAAAACCACTTTCTTTGAAGATTTTTTCTGCTTTTTGATAGGCACTTTAGTACCTCACTTGATGCTTTTACAGTTTCCCTGCTCCCTTGTATTTACACAAACAAAATTAATGGATTCGATGTCATGTTTACAGGAATACTTGATAATGTGCAAGCATGCAAGAAAAAGCAAAACTGCCTCGGTTCCTCTGCTTTGCTGTGATTTAGATTAGTGGGCAAGAAAAAGCAAGAAACAAGATTCACAGGAGTTACAAGCTGTTACACAGATCGTGTCATTTATTACACCTTTAAGCAGCAGTGCTATAGTGTCCTCTAGACGGTATTTCTTTGTTCTTTCTCTACATCTTGGCAATGGTTGTGAAGAAGTTCCAAATACTGCCTTTTTTATCTACCTGTAGATAAAACTACGCAAGCTAATAGATCCTGTAGCTGCTAAGGTTTTTATTTTGCTGAACTGCACTGCAGCAGTGGGGAGGCAGTTGTACGGAAGAGCCCAGCGTGGGTGCGGGTGCAGGTGCAGGCTCCGAGCAGGGAGCTGGTGCCCAGCCATCACCTTATCACATGGTCGAGGTGCTCAGGCCCTGCCGCTGGACGGGTCCCTCTCCCGTACGCCCCCAGCCTAGTACCCCTGCCCCTGAACACATCTGCTCCCCGTTCTGCCCAGCCATTGTGAGGCGCGGTCGGCAGCTGTGGCTTTCCCGATCACCAGAAAAACGACACTCGCCGCCCGCAGGATGCACTGCCACCCACCGCATGAGCTAGCTGCAGAAGGCCGCCACGCAAGGCTGACCGAAACACCAGCGGCCACATTCCCCGGGAGGAGAGCGGGCCGTGAGTGTGGCTCACCTGTACCGTCCTCGCCACGGTGGCGCTTCCCCCCAGAGCAGGTCTAGGTGACAGCTCTCCTTTGCTGACGACTACAGTCGGGCGGCCTCGGCAGACAGCTTGCCTTGTCCTCCAGACGGCCCTGAGGCCTGCCACGCTGCACAGGGGCAAACTCCCGCGGCCAGCGGTAGCCAAGCTGGTGCAGCAGCTTGGGCAAACTGGACCCGAGCACAGCTAATAGCCTCGGGTTCCCAAAAGAGCGGCACCGTCCGAAGGCCGTGCCACCCCCACAGGCACAAGCCCGGCCTCGGGGAGAGCTCATTAGCGTGGGCAAGGAGCCACGGCCTGCGGTTACACAAAGTCCGGCTGCAGAGATAACGGGAGCTATACATAGCCATACTAGGAACTGCAATCACTGTCGTGATAGCTCCAACATACCACCGCCTCCCGAGCCAATCGGTGGCAGAATACCACTTTTTAAAGCCAGTTTGCTAAAAACTAGATGCCTTACAGGCAGTCCCTCCTGCTTTCTCCAACCTCTGCTTTCAAGCGACACACTTTACAGTACCTGAACACTTCAGCGGCCCGCAAGATGCCTGCAGTACAATTTACGTGCCCTGTGAAGGCAGGGGTAAATCATTGCTTTCAAGAAATCCGCTTCGAGCGAAGACGCCCCGCGAGACAGGACTGCCCGGCTGAGCAGTGCTCGCCGTTTGCCGTGCTGTTCCGCAGCATTAGAATTAGCTCCCGCGCGCAGAGGGAACAAAGATCAGTGTACACAGCGGTCCAAATCCTAGCCTAATTACAATCATAAGATTTGCATAGCAAACAGCGGGAATTTATCCCAGGGAGAAAGTGTACTGCTCCGTTAGCTTTGTTCAGCTTGCACGTAAAGGAAAGCTGCAAAAATACCTTGTGGACGTTTTCCAACACACACTGCATGTGCCGTACGCCAGTCTTGGGTTTTCTTACACAAAGGTACGTGAGGTTTTCCTGCCCTGTGATTTGCTTTGCACCACCCCTTGCTGGAAAAGCTTGAAAACCTTGTTCTACAATATAATTTATTTGGCAAAAATTCAAAGTACTCCACTAGCAAACAGTTAATCCCAGGTTATTTTCCCACTATTGTGGGCCACTGCCACACATTTCCTTTGTAAAAGTGTTTGTGAAAGAAGCCTTACATGTCCTAAGGTTGATGAGCAAAGCATTTACAAAGGAGCTGAAGCTCTTCACTGATTAATAGTTCATCCTATCAACATTACAGTAAAATAAAAGTTGTTGTCATGACCAGAAATCAGAATAATTTTATTCAAATCCCATTAACTTCTGACATTTTGACATGCTAATTTTTCTACTGACTGATTTTCACTTTTTAACCGATCCCTAGTCCAACACACAAATAGGTGAACATTTTTTCAATGTCTCCTTTTCACGTCTCTTCTACCTCATACAAGAAAACCTTCTATTAGCAGAGAGTTACAACTGCTCAGCTCTGCATGGAGGAAAAAAAATAAAATCAGGAAACCACACTCTGGGCTGATAATTGCTCAACTGAGCCAAGATTTCAAACTTGCACATTCATGCACTACACAGGGTATTATTTGGGAAGCAGGTATTGTATTTGCCATAAACCTGCCCCCACAAATAACACCCCTCAAAAATAAAGAGGGAGGAAAAAAAACCAAACCAGAAAAAGGACATTTACTCCTAAGTTTTGAGATGGAAACTTTGAATAGATTTCAAGCACTGAGTTTCCATGTCTCTGACACACAGAGACCCTGAAGCCTCACAGTCTTGGCAGCACCAGCAGACACTGTGGGACATGCTGCGGGGGCAACATCAGCTCCCCTACAGAGGCCTCGTGCTGCTCACTGCCATCCCCAGGCTTGCAAGCAAGTGGACCAGAGCGACGAGATGCTGGTGCAGGGGGAGGAGGAGTCCTGGTCCTGCACAGGGGTGAGCAGCACCCTGTGAGTGAACACCTACGCCTTTTTGGGGCCTCATCTCTCCAGGGAGAACAGTAGGTGGTTTGCAAACATCCCAGCGACCATTCTTAACATTAAACACATTTATAGGAACGTGACCTCACTCTACTAAAATGTGAAACTTAAAAACTGACTTACTATATTTGGAGACAGAAAAATAAACCGGCAAACATGCCTTACTGCTACCCCGTATGTTCAGTCAGACCGGCAGGTTGAGCTAATTCCCTAAAACTGGGACCTGGCACTGCAGGTGAGCCCAGCCCTTACGCGTCCTGACCCAAAGACTGATCTGCAGCGATACTTTCCCTCATCTCGCCTCCATCCTCCATGTGCCCCTGCCTTCGATCCCATGAGGAAAGAACATCGGAGGGAGGGTACACCATCGGGTCTCCAGTGGTGGGAGATCATCCGTCAAGCACCCAGCTCCTGCCTCACAGCGGTACAATCCTATCCAGCACAGCTGCTATTATGGAAGGGTGCCTCGAGAGGGGAGGCTCAGCACTTATCTGACTGAAGAAATCTTCCTACGCAAAGCACGCATGCATTTTCCTGGCAGACACGAGCTTATGCATGTAAACTCTTCAGAGCTCCAAAACTATTTGTTATACAAACACATAAATGAGAACAACAGCTACGATTCTTACTCGTTCCTAATAGGGAGTAATCGCGATGACAGCCGAGCACATCTGGGAACAGTTTTTCGCCTGGTGACCATGAAGTACTGCAACAGGCATAGCCAGAAGGAATTTAACCAGCTTCCCATAATAAGTCATCCTCCCACCAGTCCCAATGAGGCTTTCTGCTGTGCTCCTTCTGTCTAGCAAATCTTAGGAGCAAAACAGAGAAGCCTCAAGGAGGCGGACGGTGAAATTTGGCGACGCGACTGCACGCAGCAGCTTCAGCAGGTTCCCACAAAGCCCGTGCAGCAGCAGGATACCTGTGCTCTGCTGTATCTTACAAACTTCACGTCTGGGGAGGAAAAAAAAAAGTTACCTTCACTGTTTGAACACCTGAAGGAGCAGTAATTTATAGGCCTTTCCTGCAAATTTAAATTAAAAAACCTCCAACAACAAACTAAACAGCAGGGAAAGTATGTAGGTGTGTTTACCAAGTTTAGCTTCACTCTGCAGTTTGAGCAAACAGTTTATCAAACTTCTTGGTAAGTTCATTCATCTAAAAGTGACTTGAGATCGAAGGATTGATTGATTGAAAGTTAATTTAAAAAAATAATCTTTTTCTGGTTACTCTTGGGACTAAAATGTACCTGTCACATTTCTGGTACACCACATGGGGTTTGGTTGCTATCAGAACCCATATACATAACTAGCACAGTTCAAGTGAAGTCACTTCCCGTAGTTTACACCTAATAGTTTCTAATCAGCGCGAACAGAGACTTCTCTCATTGCTGAAAGCTGAATGCATTTCAAACAATCAAATTGAAAAATGCAGTTAGCTTTTTCAGCTGGGGTTTTTCTTTCCTTCCTTCTCTCCCTCTCGCTCTCCACTGGCTTGGCATGAAGTCTCATAAAATTAGATCCAGAAGCAGGGAAGGAGGTTAACATCAAATTCACAGAAACAACTGCAATTCTTTATGGGAAAGAGCCTCAGTCATCACAGCCTGGTCCTACAAAACACCCAGCAAACACCCCCTGAGAGGCAAGCCTTCCTGTTGTACTCTGCCCATCTGCTCTCAGCTGCTGGTCCTGGTGCAAGGCTGTGACACCTCCTTGCTTCAGGCCTTCACTAGCACCGTCCAAACTGCACCACTTCCGTACTGCAGACGGCAAAACTAAAATCCCTCTGCCTACAGAAATAGACAGCCATCAAGCGAGTCACATTCAAACCACAGCTGCGGCTCCTGGGCCACATGCTGCACCCCCTAACTTGCACCTCCCACAGCACAAGGAGCTTTAATTGGTCTCGAGCGCTCTTCCTTTGGGGAGATTTTTGGCAGGCAAGTTGATTTATTCTAGCGTCAGGCCTTTTAGTAGATAATGTTAATGCTACTGCTACAATTTAACACAGACAGCAGAATCTTCTATCTTTGTTCTAGCAAAAAAACCCCCAAGTACATACATCTTCCTTAATGTATGTGTGTATAAATACACATGCGTGCAGCCACACACCCCGTATCAAGTGCATTAATACAGTCGACATTTGTATTCATGGCAGGTCAACACCACAGTTTCAATTCTGATAAACGAAGTGCAGCAATTCCAATGACTAATACTTAGTATTAATTAGCTGAAAAATTTCCAACCCTTGCAAGATTCCCTTAAAAGGGAACTTTAGATTGGGCCTCTTTCCTTCACTGAACCTGGTTGTTACTGGCCACCAACTCCTGATGTCATGTGGAGAAGGCTGGTGGAGAGCTTGGTGACAAGTCACCTCTGAAACTTGGTGGCATGAACCCCATGCCTGGAGTGTGGCTATCCATGGCAGGATATCCACAGGCTGTTCAGAAGGGACGGGCTCAGAAGGGACGGGCTCAGAAGGGACGGGCTCAGAAGGGGGAGCGGAGGTGTTGCCCTCTACGTCAAGAAATAAGTGGAGTGTGAAGAGCCGTCTCTGAAGAGCAGCCACGAGCAGGTTGAAAGCTTAAGAATCAGAGATGAGGCAACAAAGGGAACCTTGGGGTTGCTCTCTGTGACAGGCCGCCCGATCAAGGGGATCCTACTGACGAAGGCTTCTTACTCCAGCTGAGGGAGGCATCGTGCTCGCAGGCTCTCATCCTGCTGTGGGACTTCAACCACCCCAACATCTGCTGGAAAAGTTACACGGTGAGCTATAGGCAATCCCAAAAGACTCCTGGAACGCACACAGGATAAATTCTTAAGCCAGGTAATAGACAGCCCTACCAGAGAGGATGAGATACTGCACCTGTCAGACACCAACACAAGTGAGCTAATTGGTGATGTCCAGATTGGAGGAGGCCTGGGCTGCAGGGATCATGCACTGGTGGAGTCCTGAGGGATATGGGTCAGGTGAAGAGTAAAGTCAGGGCCCTGAATTTTAGGAAAGCAAACTTCAAGGAATTAGTCAATAGGACCCCCTGGGAAACTGCCCTCAGAGACAAGTGAGCAGAACAGAGCTGGAAGATCTTTAAGGATGCCTTCCATAGAGTGCAAGAGCTCTCGATCCCCAGGCACAAGAAATCCAGAAAGGAGGGCAAGAGACCAGGATGGGTGCATTGAGACCTGCTGGTCACGCTAAAGGGCAAGAAAGAAATGCACAGGAAGTGGAAGATCATGGAACAGAACCTCCTAGAAGCTCTGCCAAGGCACATGAAGGTGATTCAAGACAGCCAACATGGCTTCACCAACAGCAAGGACTGACCAACCTAGTCGCCTTCTATGATGGTGTGACTGCATCAGTGGAGAAGGGAAAACAATGCTGTTAATCTGTACTTCTGTAAGGCCTTTGCCATGGTCTCCTACAACATCCTTCTCTCTTAAATTGGAGAGATAGGGATTTGAATGGGTGGACTGTTCGGTGGAACTGGTTGGATGGTTGCATCCAGAGTGTAGTGGTCAGTGTCCAGATGGTGGTCAGCCCAATGTCCAGATGGAGATCAGTGACAAGTGCTGTCCCTCAGGGTTCCTTACTGGGACCAGTACCGTTTAATAATCTTCATCAATGACATAGACAGTGAGACCGAGTGCACCCTCAGCAAGTTTGCAAATGACACCAGGCTGAGTGGTGGGGCTGACACACCTGAGGGATAGGATGCCAACCAGCAGGGCCTGGACAAGCTCAAGAAGTGGGCCTGTGTGAACCTCATGAGGTTCAACAAGGCCAAGTGCAAGATCCTGCACCTGGATCTGGGACACTCCAGTATCAATACAGGCTGAGGGATGAAGGGATAGAGAACAGCCCTGAGGAGAAGGACTTGGGGGTACGGGTGGATGAGAAGCTGGACATGAGCCGGCAGTGTACCATGGCAGCCCAGAAAGCCAACCATATCCCGGGGTGTATCAGGAGAAGCGTGGCCAGCAGGTCGAGGGAGGGGATCTCCCCCTCTACTCTGCTCTTGTGAGACCCCACCTGCAGTGCTGCATCCAGCTCTGGGGCTCTCAACGTAGGAAGGATATCGACCAGTTGGAGTGAGTCCAGAGGAGGCCATGAAGATGATCAGAGGGGACTGGGGCACCTCTGCTATGGGGACAGGCTGAGAGAGTTGGGCTTGTTCAGTCTGGAGAAGAGAAGGCTCCGGGGAGGCCTTAGTGAAGCCTTTCAATACTGCAAGGGGGCTTATAAGAAAGATGGGGAGAGGCTTTTTAGAAGAGCCTCTGGCAACAGAACAAGGAGTAATGGTTTTAAACTACAAGAGGGTAGATTCAGACTAGACATAAGGAAGAATTTTTTTTATAATGAGGCTGGTGACTGGAACAGGTTGCCCAGAGAAGTTGTGGATGCCCCATCCCTGGAAACATTCAAGGCCAGGTTAGACGGGGCTCTGATCTTCTAGTTGAAGATGTCCCTGCTCACTGCAGGCCACTACATAACCTTTAAAGGTCCCTTCCAACCCAAACCATACTCGCCTTAAGAAACCAGCCCAAATCAATTTTTGCTTTTCCACCTGTGACACAATTTCAACATGCATTTCTGGGAACTTTCCCAGCAAAGATGCTACCAGCTAGGGTCTATTTCCAGCTGTTTACTGGCAGAAAGAACCAGGCAGGTAGTTACGCTTTGGAGAAGGAAATAGGAGTTTTCTATAGGACGGAATGAGGAAGCCTGGCATAACAGAGTGAAGAGATACTGTACTCATGCTGCGGCTGGAGAACTTGTGGTCTTTAGAGGCAGGTATAACTAAATGAAGCAAGCTACAGCTACTGGGAATAAAAGCACAGTGTAAAAACTATGGGACCCAGTTCAGCATGCAGAAGTCCATACAGCTGGCTCTACCGATGTACGAGTAGCCACGTTATGAAAGAAAGAAGTCTGTGTGGAGAAGTGAATACACAGACACTTCAGACTGCTGGAAGATAAGCCCTTGGAGGGCCAATCCTGAAAGAACACTCCCAATCCATATTACATTCAGTGGAAACTAAGTCTGAATAAACTGGAAAATCAGTTAACTTTCTCAGTGAACCCTCCAAACCTCCTACAGGTATTGCAATTCACAACAGAGGACAAAAAAAAGTTATGATTAATGAATCCTAAAGCATATATTTAAAATAACAGAATGTAAGAGTCTTCTTTTAGAAGCACTGTTTTTTGTAAATGAAGGGTCATTAACAGCTTAGCAGAACAAGTTTACCTCTTACTATTCAGCACCTTCATAACCCAGGACACAGCCAACAACTTCTGTTATCACTTGCCTAATTTCCAACACAAAAAGGATGCATGATTCCCAGCTTCTCTGGGAAAATGGATAGGAGATGCTCATCCTTAGCCTTTATGATCCTGTTAAATTATTCTCCTCTTTTAAGGCATTAAATGATTTCATAAAAAAAAACCACCAAAAAAACCCACTGACCAAAACACATAGACATTGGGCAGCTCTGCTGAAGAGACACAAAAGTGTATTTCCAAAAAAATACATGTGCAAGTGCTGTATCTGTGTTCCCAGTAACTTTTTCTCTTTTACCTGAGATACATATACTTCTTTTTTCTAAAGACTTTTAATAGGAACCGTAAGGCAATTATCTGATGTCTTGACTGATACTGTACTAAAGAAATTATATCCACCTGAGCTTCTTCAACAGACTGATTAAGAAAAGATAATAAAATTGGCAGCAACAGACTAGGCAGCAGTACAGTACATTTTCCCTTAAAATAACTATTCTCCTCAGGCATTAGGACAGCCTTGAGTCTCGTTCTCTAAAAAAGAGAATTACAAAGTAGGTGATTATAGATTATAACTGGAGAAGTACATTGGAGAGTTGCAAATATTTTTGGGTTTAGAAAAAATTGCAGATTTTTTCTGCAGATGAAGCTGCCTAAACTCAGATTATAATGTATCTCCATAAAGCCCTATTCATTCTCCTGTTGACAGTCATCTCAGTTTGATATTTATAAATAAAGTCCAAACACTTTTTCTATATTTGTTTTTAATTGATTTGTAGTTTCTTTAAACTATTTCCAAAAGTCACAAAAATAAAAAAAATCACAGTAGTCTCTATTACTAGAAACTAAGAAGCAACCTTGCAAAGCAAATTAGCAAGGAATTTGTTCCCATTTTCATACTTTCCTAGTTTGAAGAACTAGATCAACAGATTGTAAAGGCATCACCTTGGGGGAAATCCACCATTCCTCAGATATGTATTTGTATAACCCTGGTCATTTAGCATGCATATTTAATATGTATGACCTGTGTATGAACACTTACCCCAAATATGGGATATCTTGCTCTATTGGTTGGAAATTAATTATTTTATACTCCTTCCACTTTAACACTGCCAATAGGGCACAACGATACTCAGATTTTATAAAGATCCTTGATGATAGAAGAGGCAAAGGAACAACTGTCTTGCCAAAAGATCCCATGTACTGCTCTGCACACCTCTGCGTAAACACAGACCAGTAAGTTAAACATAACACACTCTGCTTTGCCTTATCACCCAAGTAACAGAGAACAAATGCCACCTTCCGTGTCACACATGAATCATCTACATTCTTCTTCATTATACTAACAAAAATAGCTCTGACCAACTGAGCTTTCCACGACTGTAATTCTTTTCTATTTACACCATTACAACCACCCAGAAACTTTTACTGGTCAACATTTTCGTGACACATCTAGACTATAGCATTAAAGTGACCTACAAATATACCTCCTTTCCAACTTAAATGTTAACTTTAAATTAGCTTTATTTTTAAATTTTAACGTCTTCCAATGTCTATCACATGTAAATACACATAAGTAATGTGTACTCAACACACTTGGACAACAATGACTAGAGCTTGCAAACATCAATAACAGCCTGCTTGAGCTCAATGTTTTAATCCCTATCAAAATCATAAATGCATTTGCTTTTTTTGCTTTTCTCTCTGAAAATCTTGGAAATTTAAAGGCAGTTGCCACAAGCAACAATGCTGACACTCTGCAGTTAAGCAATGTATTTTCATTTTCAGGATTGCAAAGTATTCTAAAGAAGGCATGCTTGCATATGGAGCCCAAATGCCGCCAAGAAAAGCAGATAACTGCTGCAGAGCAGAGCAAAATGAGACAAATCTAGTAAGATTACTAGTTCCAAGTCACCCAAAGCAAAAACGCCAGACCGAGGAACACAAAACTACTCTGATAAAACACGAAACTTCCCAAGCACTTCCCGCAAAACGAGGGGATTACTCAAGAGTTTTCAAACAACTGCAAACACACACAGACACTTTGAAGCAGGTTTGCAACACAAACCCAGCAATTCCTACTCACACGCCAGCATTTATTCCCTTTGGAGCTTGCCCTTACACTGACAAAGGAAGAAATTACATTACTTAACTTTTTTTCCTGCAGCCCTAAGTTGGCCACACCTGAAAGTTGTAGCTACATCAGCTCAGAAACCTTTTTTTCCAGTCACCACAGAAACTAATATAGACACTCTGGCGATTTGTTCTCCTGTTTTCACTAGAAAATTTACATATGAATTACACAGCAAATTCCTTCGGTCTGATAAACTCTTCTGGACTCGCATGAAGAAAATGCTGCTTCTTCATTATCATCCTCCTCTTGCTATTCTTTGTTGTCTTTTACAAAAAAAACTGTGCACCTAAAACCAGGAAGCGTAGTGGTTAAGTCCATCTCTTGCCTTGAGTCTACGCACAGACATAGAGGTTTAGAAATACATCCTTACATTTCAAGGGGTTTTAGATTCCCAGATTTTCTCCCAGACAGGCCTGCTCGTTAGCCACTGCCTTGTGCGTTAGTATCAATGCAGCAATTTGTACCAGCCAAGAAATCATCTGATGCAATTCGGCTGAGTCTCAAAGACATGAAGAAGTGTATATAATAGCCTACATAAATGACTCATGTTCAGGACCTGACTGCAAGACCCAAATACCAAATTATTTCCTATTACTTCTCATATTCATTAATCACCACTAGATAAAGAACAAATGAACGTACACAGAGGCTAGAAACAGCACGAAAGTCACTTAAGGTGTTTCCCACGACAGAATACAATTCAAACATTGTTTTAGCACTCCAGAACACAAACGCAAACATTTCATAATCACACTGCCTACGGGAAAACCAAAACAATCCTTACCTTATTTAAAGTGGCGTTTTTAGTGAAAAGTCAGGCTATGCTAGTACAAGGTGGCAGGAACCGTGCCATCCTCCTCCGGCAGACTTTTCCAAATGCCCCTGTGTTCAACTAAGTCTAACTCCGCTCTGTTTTGTTTCCCCGAGAGAACCCATTCAGCACCATGTGCTCCTTTTCAGCTGTCAATAAACAGAAGCCGTGAATTCCCCGGCGCTTCACAAAGCTAGTTAGGCATAGCCATTCATTTCTTCAGGAAAACAGGGCATTGATTTCAGCAAATTCCCAGGGAGCAGCTACAACAAAGGGATCAAAGACCCACCTCCTTTCCTGCGTGGCTTTGGCCGTCCGGGGCCGAGAGGAGCAGCGACATGTTTCCTGACGAGCAGGCTCGAGCCCCACCGACCACCGCGTGCTCCATTCACACCCGTCGCCTTCCTACGTTCCCGGGACAGTCCCCGGTGCTAACCGTGACAAACCCCTACATTCAGGCGGCATAATATACTGCACGCTAGTTCATCCAAGGATAAAAAGAAAAACAAGCTCCAAGGGAAGTCTGTTGCTTCCCCGACTGGCCAAGCCTCAGTAGCTGCCAGACATTTTATAAACCTCTCCTTTTTTCCTTAGCTTCTCCATCTAAAACAGAGAAAGATTTGCTACCTCAAATCCATTAGCCGAAACTTCATTGGGAGGTGGGCTTTTCTGGTTTATTTCCACCGGCTCGAAGCATTAGTTGCTGGAGTTCAAGGTCTCGCTGCAGCAACCCTCGTCTTGTGCAGCCATGACATCTTCTTTGTGCAACTTGCCCCAGAGTGATTTTTTTCCTAGGAATCTAACGGGTTTTCTTCTGGTTTGGTTAGATTTTTTCCTTTTTTAATTATACACCTAGTCTCCATTAATGTGACCTTGAACAAGATTTCTAATCCTAGAATTTGACCTTGGATTGAACCAAGCATTAGTGAACGATGACGCTATGGTCAGGTTTAGGGACTGGGTGTTCAGGTTACATTGTCTACTACTGAATAGTAAGAGCCAGAGACTGTTCCCTGGTGCTGAGACTATGTGGTATCAGCTCCATGTGTCTAAACAGTCCTCACCTCCTTCCCTTTTTTCCCCACAAGCAGTTTGGTTACATCCAAATTCCGTACCTGGAACACAGCCTGGTAGATGTTATCCCCAAAACACAACCTGGTGTTGCTTGTTAGCACAGATCAACCCATTGCTCATGGGCTGGCTCTGTACAATTTGTTTATATAGCAACAGACATAACATTCTAGAGTCACTTCATACCTGTACAGATTTGCCATCTTACTCTTTAGCATTCTCCTGCGCACCGACACTTTTCCAAGGCACTACCCGGCTGTAACAAACTCCAAATGCACGTGTACTCCCACCAGTTGGTACCAGGAAAGTCCCTTGAGCTCTGGTACTGCCTCAACACTACTCACATCTCTCCGAGTGAGAAGACGAAGTGTCTACCCCTCTAGCATGACCAGGTATCGCAGGACCCACCACAGCACAAGCGGTACAACACTGGCAAGACCAGGGGCAGGTGGTAAGGATGGCTGATCTTTGCACAGAAGATAGTTGAGGACACAAGGAAATACAGAACTGCAGAATGATCTAAGTTGTTAGAGACTTCTGGAGATCAACTAGTCCAGCCTCCTGTTGAAAGCAAGGCCTTAGATTAGCACTACCAAGGGCCCTGTCAAGCCATATCTCACGTACTTCCAGCGTGGGAAATTCCACCACTTCCCTGGGCAGCCTATTCTAATGTTTAATTGATCCCACGGTGAAAATGTCCCTTATATCCAGATGCATCCACCTAAGCCTTCTCTTTTTCAGGAGGAACACCCCTAACTCCTTCATTCTCTCCTCAGGTGACAACTTCTCTAACCCACTGATCATTAGGGAAAGCGGGAGAGGGGTGCTTACACTGAGATGAAGGGAGCAAAATGAAACTGCCATGACATAAATCTGCTGAAACAGTCCAATTAGCTTAAACAACTGAGTAGAGCTGAGGAGTCTGAAGTGATTCTGGCTGGGACCACTGCGCAGCCACCCTGCCCTCCCTCTTTTCTTCAGCATTTCACTCCTGGAGAGCAGTTCTGCCTGTTGTACACAATACAGTCAGTAATATTACGTTCATCATGAGCCTTTTTTAGAGTTCTCCCTTTATCTAAATGGCACTGAAGCATGCCCCAAAATCGCCAGTTAGCAGATAAAGCTCAAAAAAATGTACTTTCACAAATAATTTGAAGTGCAGCTATCGCCTCCACAGATAACTGCTATCTACCACTCAGCCACTGATGTTTTTATATTTATTAAGTGATTACAGATATTGACCCCGAAAATATGGTTCTCTTTTTTCCTCTGAGGGAGTACTAGAAACTGATAGAATGGGCTTCTGAAATCTCCTTCTCTGATAGCACACAGTGTGCAGTTGGGCAGCCCTCAGAAGTAATGATAAAAAATGGCAGCTGAGGCACTCGACGAAGTCCAAAAGAAAGCATGTACATCAGATCAATAAGCACAGAAAATGTGCTTAATGTTACTTATTAAAAAAATAACTTAGGCTGGAGCAAGACAGTGTGAGTACCGGGGAGACCTGAGCAGTAGGTTTTTTGCTAAGTATAAGGATATACTGGTTGTGTATTCTTTGCTGTTGAAAAATAAGGATGGGTAATCACAGAATGTCTTGGGTTGGAAGGGAACTTTAAAGGTCATTCAGTTCAAGCCCCCCTGCAGTGAGGAGGGACATCTTCAACTAGACCAGGTTGCTCAGAGCCCCATCCACCCTGGCCTTGAATACTTCCTGGGATGGGGCATCTTACCACCTCTCTAGGAAACCTGTTCTGTGTTTCACCACCCTCATTGTAAAAAAATGTCTTCCTTAAACTGAAAGAGGGTAGATTACGCTAGATTTAAAACCATTACCCCTTGTCCTATCTCAAGAGCCCTGCTAAGAAATTTGTCCCCAGTAACAGTGACAAAGAGTGACACTTGGATAATGACGCCTTGGAAACACAGGAGTTAAATTCACGAAGTGATTAAAAAACCCCAAGCACATCACTCAGTAGTAATCTGGCATGGTATTTGTGCCAAAGATAGATAAAACATTTTAGATAGAATTGTAATTTTTTGAGTCTCAATGAACCAGTCTGTTCTTATACATGGGCCAGATTTTTACAATTTTACTCATATTAAGTCATGCCTTACTCCAAGAATAATTCCGTTGATTATAATGGTAATATTGTTCCATTAATGTCTCAGAAGAAACACAAATGTAAAAGCAAGATAAAAGACATTAATTATGAGCACATCCTGGAATCTGATAAAAACATATGGTACAAAATATCACTGTGGATGACAAAAATGTACTTACATAGCAGGTCTGTGGACATGTTTACAGATCAGGCAAAGGAAACCTACATAAAATAAATGAAAAAGGAATGATCAGTCTTCTGAACTAGCACTATTCATGTTTAAACCTCATGCTAGTTATGATAAGCATAGACTTTTAGTTCTTTAGGAAATGAGGAGACCATACCTAGGGAAGTCTAACAAGGAAGAATTTCAATTTGTGAAGGAAAAAGAGTAAACCCATCTTCCCTTAATAAACGATTCTATTTCATTTCACAAACAATTTGAATTAATATTAATGAAATGCATTTTAATTAAGAACAGTTCACTGTATCCCATATCTTCATTCATATTTATTATTAAACCATAATTTTCAGGCACCACGTATTTTGCCCCATTGCATGACATTTTGTGTTTCAGTCTGTTATTTCTGGTATTCATGTTAAAAATCCTGATCTTGACAATGTCAAAGAGAATATTAACTAGATTTAGGACAAGTCTTCTTAAGACTACTAGCTTTCTGCTGTACTTTATTCATCTGGTTCTCTTCCCATTGTTCTGTTGGTTTTTGACTGAAATGTTACTATAGCACATAGGAGCAGAGTCCGAGTTTTCTGTAGGTGTCTGAGCAGCTCCCAGCACAGTGGGATCCTAATGTGTGGATAAGACTCTTTGGAGCAACAGAAATAATCAGGCATGTAATTATAAGAAGGCATACAAATAACAGTATGAATCCCATCAGCATATGCCATTTTTTTGTGTCCTGTACAAGTCCTGAACCTTTCAGGCAGGTGTACGTGTATGATTTAGGGTGAAAGCTTGACCCTGATGAAGACAACAGTATTTTGTTGCTGACTGAAACAGGTCAAAGAGAACATCTTCATTTTTACAAATACAATGATTGTTAGTAAGATACTTCCAAATTAATTAGAGCTGGCTGGGAGAACTGAGGGAAGAGGAATATGGAAGGTGGCAGTAACGACGACAGGAAAAATGGATGGCAAATAATGATGGCCTCATTTCCACCAGCCAGAAGACAGCTTCTTTCTGCAAAAACCTGCTCTTCAGTTTGCCTCCACTCTAGTTGAGAGGGGCACTTGTCTGTGGTGTGAATTTCTAAGACTTCAGGCCTTGTAAAGGGAACAGTGGACTTTAATGGCATCCATATGTGACTGTACACACGCCAACCTTTGTCATCCCCAGACACAGCAGGCTACATGTTGTCACTGTCAAAGCAGTGCCATCAACTAATAAAGATTTCATCTCCCCACTGAATTACTAGGAAAAATTATTTAATTTTGCTGGCATTCAAGCTGCAGGGCAATTACCTTGCAAACCACCACAACAGAACAAGCTCTCCCCTTCCATATGGTCTAAGTTAGTATTTTACCTTCATCGTCCCACATCTGGCCTGCAGCAGCCTCCTGCCGGGAGAAAGCCCAGCCTCAGCCCACCTCTCCATGGATCCCACATGCCTGCCACCCAGCCATGTCCCAGTGACTCTGTGGTCCACAAGCATCCTGATTAAGGTTCGGTTGAATTGTTCTGTGGTGTCACTTTGGTGGTAGCGGAGGGGGCGTGGAAAAGGAGCACATGCACTCCCTGGGACGGACGTCCATACCTCTTGGCACAGAGGCAGTCACAGGGACCAGAACAACATGAGAAGGACTCAGATGAAGGGCAGCACAGCACAGAGCCAAACAAACCCCTGTGAGATACCTCCGCTGCAATCAAGAGGCTGATCTGCTGCTGGGGTGGGGGTGGCTACCAGAAGCATAGGGAAGTTCTCCATTTGTTTGTTACTCAGAATCAGCTTCAAAAAAACCAGCAAAGTGTCATACACAGGTTGGCTCTTCCCTCGCAACCCTTCTGCCCATGCTGACAGGCCTGCCTTCCCCTGGCTCTGCAGCCAAGCAGGAATCGGTCCATGATGCTGCTGTCCAATTGTGCCCCTTACAGCATTAAAGGTGCTTACCAGTACAGGCAGGCTACTCGGACAGAGCTCTACTCCTAACAGCCCTCCTAGGATGTGGTCACAGGTACGAGATTCTGCTGCAGAAGACTTGCCACAGAGATGAAGGCACTACCACAAGGATAACCATGAATCATTGAATAGTCAGGGTTGGAAGGGACCTTAAAGATCCTCTAGTTCCAACCCCCCTGCCATGGGCAGGGACACCCTCCACTAGACCAGGTTGCTCACAGCCCCATCCAGCCTGGCCTTGAACACTGCCAGGGATGGGGCATCCACAGCTTCTCTGGGCAACCTGTTCCAATGCCTCACCACCCTGTGACTCACCAAAACGTGTTTCTCCACAGGCCCTCAAAGCCTGAGAAACTTTCTCTTTTCCCCTGATGAAGATGCACTACCAGCAGCAACCGAGTAATGCCCAAGCCCAGCCCCTGGGGAGGACACAGGGAGTACAGACCAAGACGGAACATCTCAGTGAGGGCATCCCAGTCACTGCAACACAAGCCATTTGCAGAACAACAGAGCAGCAGGTACAACAATGCAAGAACTGCTCCTCTCCTAGCCATCAAGCCAGGGCATTCGCTCTGACAGGGTGAGGATAAGCACGGCAAGGTGCATTTGCAGAGGTAAAGCAGTGTAAGCAGAAAAAGCTCCTTCATAAACTGTGCCAGGTCTTCCCTGCAGTTACCATCAACATGGAGCCAAAACCACCACCACAAATCCCTCTCCTGCTTCAAGGTCAGTCTTCCGGTACACGAGGGCACCTCTTGTGCAGTGTATTGCCCTGCAAGCGAGGGGGCCCCAACCCACACCAAGTCATGGCAGCCACTTACTCTGTGCCAACTAGGCACAGTGCCTGGCGGTTTCTAGCCACATCAGTCACTTGTTAGTCTAAACTTAGGTGGCTGGCCAGTGGCCATGCTGACCTCAGTTTAACAGTCCCATTAGCCCATCTTCTGTGGTTTTACTCCTTGTAAACCACACCAATGTACCACACTGACCTTTGTATGAAGTGTTGCAGGTACATTGGCCAAACTTGCTGTGCAGGCCACACAGCCAAAAGCAGCTGTTTGTGGCTGCTCTTAAGTACTGTCCTTTCTCATCAATGGATGGGCAGATGAGGAGGAGGAGCAGAGTGGGAGATGTTTCCCATACATGAAAACTGCAGCCCTGAAAATGAATTTGAGGCAAAACCTTCTGAGTTTCTTAGAGGCTTTCAGGAATTAGGAAGTTAGCTTACACATTTAGGTTGCATAGGTTTGACTTGACAGGTTAAGTTAATAGACAGTTAACAGTCTACAAATAGCAAAGCATTGTTTACAAGCACACTGGATGATGAAAAATTCAATACTTATGATGTTAAAAAGGGGTTATGCACTGGTTAGAAGAAATGAGGATGGGTTCTGCACTGCCTATTGAGAAGGACATGATGCAGAGTACATCTGTGTAGGAACCAGGATTTTAGGTTTTGTTTTTCTTAGCTGTTCCACCACTGACACAAATTTACAGACCATGCATTTTGTGTTTCAGAAGTGACTGTAGTGGGCACACTGCAGGCATACGTGACTTGGAATGGGTACACACTGTGGTGGTGGGATTGCCCTGGGACGTTCAGGGTCCCCAGTGGGAAAAGCAATGCCTACTACCCCTTGTGTTCTGACACAGAGGCCACGGGAGTAATGAAATCAGCCAGCCAGTTTCCAGGTATGGTCTACAAGGCCCTAGAGAGGATCAGGGTCACCGTATCCACTGCAGGTCAATGCAGATTTCTAGGAGGATGCTACAGTTTTACCAACCACCACTTGATTCGCTGGCCCTGAAGCTCACCTCCACCATAGATGAGAAACCCCTCCAGCAAAGGAAGCCAGGAGAATGCCGTGTGAGGGACCTTTGCAATGTCTGCAATGTAAGACTACAACTAGTTGGTCCAGACAATTGTCCTGCATGTAACACCACAGCATTCTCACATGGGTACCCCTGCCAGAGCTCTTCCGCTGACCTGATTTTCTTCCAGAAGACGGACATCTACCTGCCCTGGCATCATGCCCCAGAAGGCCAGAGGAAAAGCAAGCACAGATGTGGGAAGGGCAGCAACAGGACAGCTTTCATGCTGCCGCACTGACACGGTGGGTGAAAACCCTTACACTGCATCATGATGCCATCTGTAGATGACAAGAGAACATGTTGTCTGCAAGAGAGACCTATGACATGCAGAGACAAAGACCTGGATGATAGCTTTTGAATTATGAAACCACTGTGAGCAGAAACGTGGCTGTTCTGAACTAGTTAGTGTCTGCCCTGCCTCCTGCAAGCCCTCAGAGGTTATTACAGAATTCCTTACAATGCTTTCTACACAAAACTAATGGCAATTGTCAGCACAGGCACACTCTTCCTAATGCTCTGACATTACACTACCCAAAAATGCACCTCAGTTTCATACTGCATGACAGAGAGACACATCAGTTAACCGGTCTCCTGATGCTGTGAAGTCATCTGCCCACCTTCCTTGTGCAGCTGGAAAGGGGATGCTGCTACACTTCAGACATTCTGAAGAATGTCCAGGACAACACGTTTACAGATTCACAACAGCTCCACGTAAAGATGGCATTGATATCTAAGTATCTTTTAACACATTTTAACTGAGTAAAGGTAAAACGCAAGTGAAAGTATTTTTTTCAAGACACCTAAGGTAAGTAATACGGTTGCAAATGTCTTTAAAATACACAAGCAAAGACGTGACAGGAAAACCACACTTAACCTACTTACACTGAGATTAAATCAGGAAGGACTCTCTCTTCCCCCTGACAGAAATCGGTTGCTGGTGTTTAACTTTCAGCATACCTTATGCCTCAGGTTGCATCCCTCAGACAACACACACCTTCAGGAGACAACACCTCTATTACACAGCATTAGCATTCCGTCGGTGTTCCTACTTGTTCTCCTTTGGCTACCGCTAGCAGTCGTGCTGGGCCAACTGCATCTCTGCTGACAGTTTCTCTTCTTGAATTCACAAACAGGAAGGAAAATCATAATGATATAGAAATTATTTAATTATTAACGCAGTGCTAACAAGGGAAAAATTTGTATGTAGAAGCAAAATCCCCATTTAGAGACACCTATGTAGAGATTCTGAAGTTTGTATTCGTCCTACATGTGCATCCACGGTCAGGATTTGGTACATGCTAAGTGCAACTCAAACATGTCCAACAGTGAAATTCCGTGCGATTTTTATCTACGACATGTAAAGCTCCTTATCGGAGAAAATATTAAAGGTTAATTATAAATCACTTTATAATTTATCATATAAAATAGCATACAACTGTACTTTCATAAAATTACATTTTGACATTATTTTATAATTATAAAACAGGACAATTCTTTGCCATGGTGTTTTTATTTTATTGTACAGGATTCCGCATCTTTCCTTGATTAAGAACTTGAGCATTGCAACGCATAAACACGTGTGTCCCAGCTTCAGAGATCTGGCTTACTGATATTGCTGAAGTTCATATGGAAGTTTTATTTGTGAATGTAAAAAATAGTGAAAATCCAAAGTTGTATGTGGAATGTCTCTCTTTTACAAAGGGCTATGCAGATGTAAAAGAATGGTACACAAAATTATAAGGAAGACTGGGGGTGGAAAAAAAGTCAAGAATGTGTTTACCAAGGATATTTTGCATACCTTCAGGATATTGTTTTAAACTGTGTATACACACACACTATACAAATATATAAACTAGCCCTGTTGCTGAAGGATAATTTATAACTTTATACGAATCTCTACAGATTAAGTGCCTTGGTATGCAAGCAGCCAAAGTCACTGTCAGAGACTTTAGAGGTCAGGCAATAAGACATCCTACAGACTTATATAGTTTTTAGACCAGTTGGCTGTTATTTTGCCAAAGCTATATTGAGTGTCAAATATGGATACAATAAAAAGTCCTGCCTTTCCATTCCCTGCACCAACCAATCAATACTTTAACCTTCTGACGATCACGTTGGCATGCAGCACCATCAAATACAGTCCACATGTGTGCCCAACATATCCAAGCCTATTTTCAGTTTAAAGAAAAAGAACAATTTTCATTAAAAGCAAATCCATTTTATATCTTGTGTCCTGACACCAGAAACTCAAAGACCAACAAGTCCCACTCCTTGTTTCTAAGCAAGTTTTTCTTGTTCTGAAATATGGCACTGTATCTCATAACAACTTTCCTAACCTTGCATCACTTGATGTCCATCTATTGTAGTCAGCAAAAGACGAGTCTTTGCCCATCTCCAGTGCCCTGCTAACAGACGAAATGCTATTAAACAGTATTTTTAAAAAGTGGTAGTAACAAAAGGGAGACAAATCCTTAGGGAATGGTACCAAATGGCATCTGATGCCAGCCTGCCTTACTGAGGGCAGCTCTGTTGTCTGGCTTTGCAAAGCACTCGGCATTTTGACTGGGATCCAGCAAAGCAATTCTGCATCTCCCCTATCTTTCTACTCCCTGACTTGAGGGAACCAGCCTGCAGACAAACCTACACTTCAGTATTTTGCTGGGTCAGGATCACAGCACCCATCGTCTTTCTGGAAGCTTGTTTTGGTACGAGAAGCGGTTAAAATAAGCCAAAAACAAAAAACCAAAAACCCACACCAATCTAAGAAGTGTGAGTTTTAAAAAGCCTCAGGACCCAGGAACATTCCTAAAATAATTTGCATTCCACAGCAGCGGGCACAACCATTTCCATTTCAATGAGCCTGTGGAGAGGACTCAGCTCTACCCTAGAGCTCGGGACTGAACCGGCACAAAACAAACACCGAGCCCACTCGGATGAGGCCGCCTGAAGAAGCACTTTTTCCTGTTCCCCCTCAATACCTTGGCTGAACTCTTCATGGCTTCAGGCCTGCATCCCAGCACTCATTCCAGGAAGGGCATTGCCACTCCTCTCCTTGGGCAGGTTGGTGGCAGGGAGGTTTCCTGTCCTTCCCTGCATCCTCCCACTGAGGCAGCAAGTCTCTGGCCGCTTCAGCACAGATTTTAGGAAAACCTTGGCTTTAACGCTCTCTTTCATAAGCTCACTACAGATAAAACGCATTAGCAGCCTCCAGCTTTCCAAAGGTGGTGAGCGAAACCCACAGCGGAGAAGGAGGGACCGGCACGTTCCCACACGGTGCAACGGCTGCTTTGGTGACGCGTGAGGGGGATACGCACTCAGCCAGTGCTTCGGCAACATCAGTACATTTCAGGAAATCATAAAACCAGATTTGTCGTCTGCAAGCCAATACCTCAGCTCGCACATCTTGCTTAGGTTGTGGTAATTTAAAACCTCCCCGCCTCAGACACTCACAAACTTTGCACATACCTACAGCATCATCCAGACGTGTCTTGCAGCCCTATTGCCATAATGTAATGCAGCATGCAATGCTGATGCTATATAATGTAAATAGGAATATTCATTTATTTGGTCAAATTTCACTTTCAGAGTCTTGCTCTCCCTCTGTAGAAGCTTTAGATTTCAACGCTGTGAAATGGCCACCATTCAGAAGCTAGTAAAACTAGGGCAGTTTCACCTGGAAAAAGATTTCAGGGTGAGAATACTGGTATTTTTACAGGTGTTTTAGATGCAACATAGAATCATAGAAACATAGAATGGTTTGGGTTGGAAGGGACTTTAAAGACCATCTGGTTCCAAGCCCCTGCCATGGGCAGGGACACCCTCCACTAGACCAGGTTGCTCACAGCTTCATCCAGCCTGGCCTTGAACACTGCCAGGGATGGGGCACCCACAGCTTCTCTGGGCAGCCTGTTTCAGTGCCTCACCACCCTCTCCGGGAAGAATTTCTTCCTGATATCCAATCTAAATCTCCTCGCTTTCAATTTAAACCCATTAACCCTTGTGCTGTCACTACAGGCCCTTGTAAAAAGTCCCGTGTCCCCCCCCCTGCCCAATTTCCTTGTAGCCTCCTTCAGGTACTGGAAGGCAGCAATAAGGTCTCTGCGGAGCCTTCTCTTCTCCAGGCTGAAATACCATCTTAACATACCACCTTAACGGTGATTTTAACACGTTTAGCAGCTTTGTCTCTTTAGCTGCTTCATAAAAGCAGGATGTCTATCCATAAGTTATGCATCAAAGAATAATTAATGCTCTTCCAAAATACGCCTCACTGTCTGTTAACAGCTTCTTGGCTAGTACAAATGTCTTCTTTCCTCTGTCCACTCCTAAAAGCCTCAGATTTAGCAAATCACTGCAGCAGTCTGAAGGAAGCAATGATAAACCTGATACAACCTCAAAACTCAAACTAATGTATAAGCAAAGAGTTTTCACTAAGACCTTAATAATACTCAAGGTAGAGAGACAACAGTAGCTGATTTAATTAAACACCACAAACCTTGAACTGGGTAACAGGTGCACACCACATCCCTCAATTTGTTTGCTGCAACCTGCACTCTCGGATTTTCTGCTGACAGCAGCTGGATTTGCCAGCGGCAAACTTGGCAGCAAAACCACCCATGTCCTTTTACTCTCATTCACAGACGTGGACTGCCTAGTCAGATACTGCATGAAAAATGCCACCTACCACTTCATACGACATGGGTACAAAGGACAATTATTAAAACTTATTTACTGAAAGAGAGCCATTACATTAAATCACCAGGGACTAGTTCTGTTGGAACCAAACTGTAACTTCAGGAGCGATTTCATATGGTCTTTTCTTCAAGAATATGTTAATTTTAGGGGTTATATTTTCATAAGAGTGCTTAGAATGCTTAGGGTGCACAACTCAAAAAAAGTCCAATTCCTCCAACTACTGCATACATACTTGATTAAAGAAAGCTACACACATTCCCAAATACTACTTAGCTGTTTCCTTACTTTATCATTTGATTATGAAGCCACATGATTAATCCAAAAATCATCGGATGTCGCTCACAGGTTACTGCTGAATAAATGTCGATATAGATGCAGATTAAATGCAATGACCGTCATTCATATTCAGCACAGTTACTTCTTTCTCAGATAGAAGTTGCTCCCCATTGTCAACTAAACCTCAGTTGAACCTCGTTTCCCCAAACTGATAGCTTGTAACGCAGAGCTATAACTAGACTCCTGTCTTTCTGAGGTCTGGATTGGAAGCCTTCTCGGTAATTGTATGGTACACAAACCTTCTCTGGATCCTGTGCTGCTTCTTGCACGTTACTCAAACAAGAAGCCAAAAAAATGTGGTATTACTTGCACACTGTGCTTGTTTAAATTTCATCCTGCACAGTAATGTAGTTCTACCCTCTTCTCCAGCAACACCGAAACTTGACTAAATTAGAAGGACACTGGCTTTTCCCCACCCGAGCTGCTTTTTGCAGTGCAGCAGAATGCGAAAGGAATTATGAAACCAAAGCAACAAGTCTAACGCTGAAGCGCCCTGTAGAGACTGGTAAAGGAAGAGTTTAGTCACTACCTCCACTGAATAAAAAAAAAAAAAAAAAAAGAACATTTAAAAGTGACCATTAACTCCCATACCAATACTAAATTAGGAACATGAAATTCGGTGCATCATGGATTAATGAATGCTAAGTACCTAGTATTTCAGCAGTCTGCTATTTTCGTTACAGGCACTTGTCTGCACACCAGTTTTTTCAGACACAATCTTGGAATCTCTAACTTCTCCAAGGACTCTAGCAACAGAGGCAAAGAACACCATTTCTTCAGTCAGAAGTTTTCCTGATATAGAAAAGCCTGTTACAATAATGTAGAAAAAAATCCTGTGATCTCTAACCTTTCATTAGAAGTTCACCACGAGGTCATCTGTCCTCATTTCTTCACCCTGTTGCATGACCTCTTCAACTTTGACATTTGAAACATCCATTCAGTATGGTTCAGCGAGTAAATGAAAAATAACCCCAAACAACTCAGACTTTGCCGTTTGCACCCCAAGTTACCAGAAGGTCAATTTAGTAATTTATAAAACCTACATGAGCATATTCCGCCAGATGTTCATATGGGATGTGAGGTCTGCAAGTGGTTATCTAAAAGTGTCCGCTACCCAACACTTAAGACGTTTTCAGTCAACAAACTGCTGAAGTGTGTTTTACTTGTTGCACCATGACATTCTTAACTCCAACATCCCGTACAACGTTAATAAAAAACCCCAACAGATTTCTAATAAACCGACACTGATGACTTGCTAACCAGATTCGCACTGGGAGAATCGGTGTGATTCAGGAGTCAGTGCTCTGCTGGGACAAACTGAAGGCACAGGTCACGCTTCCCCCAAAGACCCTGTCTGAAGTCGTCCTGTACGCGTCATAGATTCGACTTCTGAAGAACATTCTTGTCAAAATAAATTAATTTAAAATTACAATTTAATACAATTTAAGATTCTGGGACCCAAGTATATTATTGGAAGTAAGACAGCAACCTTAGCACCTAAGTAGATGCGTTAATAATTTTTGCTATCAGGTTAGAATTTTAAAATTATAATCTGAATATGAATTTTTCTAAATTAGATGATTAATAATCAGTGCAAATGACTGACCATAAAGACAAATCAGAGATTTACAGTCTAAAAAAATAGTGAATTTGACAAGAAAAAAGTTTTGAAGTAATATATCCTGCTACTATTTTTACAGATCAAAAAAGACACTCATTCTACATTGTTTTCAGCTATTTTGTGAACTGTTCTACTACTCCGGCTACAAAATATTTAAAATAAACTAATGGAAAACAGAGTATAAAAATAAGGCTAAGAAGTCTATAGTCATTTTTGTAGTGTCCTGGTTTAAAATTATTATAAAATGTTGATATTTTTACTGCTGATAACGTGGTATGAAAAACTTAGCAAAAATGTGACTTGTTTTTAAAAGTACTGAGACCCACAAGCCCTTCTCAACCAAGTCACTTCGATGACCTCTAAGACCCTTTTCTGCACGCTGTAACTCAGTATTTCATCTTTGCTAGGGGTCCAGAGATTTGTAAATATTTCTCTGTATGGGTGCCGAGGCCTGCAAAGACTGAAGCGTTCTGAGATTCAGGCTTCAATGCTGACTATCGCTGAAGCTGTAAGAACAGCTTTCAGAAAAAATCAGTCTTTTCTTTTAGAATAAGATTAAGAGGGAAAACCAATTTACTCCCCCATTCATCCTTGGTTTTTTTCTTCTTCCTTGTCAACCTTTCTGTTTTGGTCAGGGGAGCCTCTCAATTTCATTTAATAAATGCTCGAAAGCTAGGATACAATTTTATTAACCAAAAACCTCCACATACCTTAGCAGACTCAAAGAAAAATCTCTATAGCAAATTCATGCATTAAAAAAGGAGATGATTCCATCCATCACTCACACTAAGAATATTTTAGAGAGAACAGCATGTAAATGTGCACAGGTCAAGTAAAGATGATTTCCAAGCGTGAAAATTATTCTTGTCGCTGGCAGCTGTTACGCGAGAAGTAATGCGGTCCAGAAGCCTTGCTGGGCACAACCAGTGATAAGAATATCATTACGATCCATCTGCAACCTCCGAGAGACCCAAAATGCCTCTGCAATCTTTTGTTCTAAGCAAAAGTAAAAATCCAAAGCGACGGGTTTCCAAACCAGGACATTGTGAGCGTCACCACGGTGGTAAGAAACTTTTCACAAATACCCCCCCCGCAACAGGCTCACAGAAAGGAAAGCAGAGAACACTTTTTAGAACAACAGAATTTTAGTGTCACTGATTTTATAGTAAATGCGTGCTTGCTGTGCCTATTTATTTATTTGTTTGGTGGGGAAAGGAGAGTTAGGTTTGTTAAAACAAGTGAGTCATAAACAAGTCAGTATATTTCCCGTAAAGATATTTTTGTCTGAATACCCTGAGTTAACTGAAACCAAAACATCTGCAGAAACGTATCAGTTTCACTGGCTTTGCAATGAAGCGGTGCTACAGGCTGGGCTGTATTTCACTGAAATTGCTGCTTTCATCCTCCTTCATTTGGGATATAATAGCATCCCCCCACAACTGTAGAAACCCTCACCTGGCATAATTTTTCTTACTCTCATTGGCACCTACCACTGAGGACCAACCATTGCGCAATTCCTTTCAGCACCTGGCATCATCACAATGAGGAAGGGCTATCTGGCTGCCAGGTTTTCAAGAAGCAAATGATGCAGCCACTTAAGACTACCTCATGTGCTTGTTTTCAAACTTCTTTTCCACTAAAAGAGGGAGGAGAGGTTTTATCCTAGTGCATTTGGATTCATTCTGGCCAGCAGCCCTGTCCTTTCTTGGATGAGTCCTGAAAACACAAAAGGGTAGTGTTTCAGCAGGTAAATTGCCTGATTTCAGCAGGGAAATCACCTGCTGCTGTTTCACTGTGTGAGGTATTAAGTCACTTGTTTAATTAATATGGGTGATTGCCGAGATATCTAGGTGAGGTTGAAGCAGAAGAGTTACATTACTTCTTCTTAGCTTGTCTTAATTGCTTAAAAACGGTTTAATGCCTTTTACTTACTCAAAGGTGCAGGTGAGCCACGACTCCCACCAAGGTGCACAAAAAAACCCACAAAACTCAGAAGCCAGAAAGCATCCTGGACCACGTACATAGAGTCTTGTTGCTTTCTGGAACATTACAAAGGTTGCCTCTCTGCAGAGAGTTGAGCTGGTTGCTAAGACTACATGAAAATTGAATTAAAATAGAACTTCCTATGTTGACAAAACAAATCTCTGCTTTTTTGCACTGTTCTTCCATCTAAGAGTTTCTTCTTTCTTCAATCCAACTTCAGTTATGTTTTTAGTAACTTCTTTCCTTTAGCTAATACTTTCCAGTATTTCATTCTCTTTCCTTTGCCTTCTGCTTACTCCCTCTTTCCAGATCTTTGTTCAGCACCGCTGCTTCCCTTCCTTTCATACTCCCCTTGGTTCTTTGCATGCTGCATCTGTGGCAATGGCTCTGGAGATAATTCCACCTGACAAGAAGGAACATCCACCTCTCTGGGGACAAAATAAACTTTGAACTAGCTTAGCTATGTCTTTAACATGTGCTGCACTGGTCCTCCACTATTTATTATGGCAGGACAATATAATGATTACACAATTGGTGCCTTCTTTGGGCATCAATCTGTCAAGGCACTGGCAAAGTTTATTGCTCAGTCTTGCAGCACGTTTAATTGTAACCTTTTAAAATTCTGTATTGGTTCTAACATTACCTATTTCTCTCGGGCAGGATAAAACAATGCTGCTGACCACATTATACAGCTGCAGTGACTGAAATGAAATTCTAGCTAAAGAACACCAACAAAATTGCAGTGACAGTTTACGACCAAAAAAACATGTAGGACTTTTGCTGCTGCAGTTCTCTCTGAAAGTTATACATGACACCCTTGCAGAAGGTGCCCTTGCTTATCCTCAAGAGTCCCTCAATGCCATTCATAGCAACAGGAACATGGAAACAAGAGACCGAGTGGAGGAGCAACATACAATATTGCTCACAGCACTACATTTGCTTGGTACTGCACATGCTAGCACACAGTAGATACAGCTAGTCTAAGATTTTAAGTGAGGTTCTGTTACATACCATGAAGAAAAAGCAAAGCACACCTACAGCAACTTTATTACCTGTGCCATTGAACAAGACTTGAAGCAAATGCTGTGCCCTGCCTTTGTCTCCTCAGGGCATCACACTGCCTGCGCATGGGCAGAGTGGCTATCTCAGTACTCTCTGTGTGTCTACACTACAGGACTCTTTATCCCACCTACACCATGCCTATAACTTCTTTGCCCAATGCACACAGTTGGCCACACTGCTGCCACCCTACCAGGTGCTGTTCTGCATCTGCTGCAAGTGCATTTCTTGCTAGAGTTCTTGAGATGATTATCTGAGAGGCAACGGCATCAGAAGGTTGACAGGGGACAGTGCCTCCCAAAGGGATGAACCCAGCCAAGTCATTAATCCATGGATGAATCTTGCCATTCTGGAGCAACTAGTGCCCCCAAACTGTCAGCGCACAGCCTTCCCCAACACGGTTAGCATCACTGCGAAGACAAAGACGTCCACTTGATGAAGGTGGTGAGCCATTCCACGTGGAGTGCCTGGGTCATGCAGGTCATCTGCAACACCCCTCGGCACAAAGAGTTGATATTCAGTTGAAACAGCTCTATATGTAACATGCAGGTCCAGGCAGCCCCTGGCTGAACTACCTTAGCTGTGAGCACAAGTGTCCCTGTCAGGAGCCCACCGCCCCACGTAAGGCAAAAAGAACGCTATCACTCCACACACCCAAGAGACAACTGCGCTCCTACTGTACCACAACACACATGGGAGTCAACTCCCCTGCTCCTCCCCAGGATGCACATAAAATAGGCAATGAAGCAGCATCCTCCCAGGGCAGACCCATTCCCACCTCCCTCAGAACAGGGAGGAGGAGGTGGGAGAGAAAACAGTTGGGACAGGGTATCCATCCACATTACACAGATGGCTGGCACACAGCAGTTGGGCTGGTACTAACACTGGCACTTACTCTCTGACTCCTGTGGGCCAGAGTTGGTGCGTCTTCTTCCCCATTACTCCCTGTTGGAGAGTTAGGACTAGGTGTTGCTCACAGCAGACTAGGGCGATATCCCTGAGATACTCCCTACATCTTCTTTTATGTCCCAATAGCAGCACCTAAGTTAAGAATAACCAAGACAAAATGCAGACAGTTCTGCACTGCTACTTTTTCAGGCTCCTCACAGACAAGAACTAGAGTTTTCCTTTGTATTTGTCTAATATCTTCAAGGATTTATTAGCAACTGAAAGAGCCAAATCTTTCAGTACTGGGAACTTGAGGTTCTCCAAAGGAAAAAGTTACAATAGACGAGGAGTTACGGACCCAGCATGACTGAGAATACTTTAAACCCTTTTATTACCCACCACAAAGTCTAGAAATGCACTTTTCTGCATTTTACTCTCACTGCAGTTTTTCAGGGGTTTAAGCAAGGGAATATAGTGCCAGTGTGTTCAGGGCTGTCCTCTGAAAAATCATGGAAGCTGAAGGGGGAAAAAAGATTGGGTGGCAATCAGTGTGATCAAGTTATCTATCCAACTCATTAGAACTATAAATCAATGCCTTATAATACAATCTCTATTGTATCATCATTCCAGCTTGGAATTAAAAGTAGTTAGTGCTATTTGGAAAGGTTAATTTTTGCTATCTCAATTTGTCTGTCAAACAGCTTCTAAAATAGTGCTCTAGGTGCGGGAAGGAGAAAGATGAAAGCAGATCTACTCTGCCCTCCAAGACAGAATTAGTTTACGGCGGCATCCTTGATCCTGATTTAGCACTGCAACTCACGCCACTTTACAGAAGATCAATCAGTACAGGCAGAAGAAGCAAGAAAAAAAGAGGAAAGATGAGAAGCATGTGGACAAAGATCACGGGAAAGAACTGTCGCTTCTAGAACTTCATGTCAGAGACATCTGGAACCCAAAATGCTCTTGCACAGCAAATTCCAAATAGCTGATATTGAGAAGAATGCATGGAAGAAAGAGGTAAGTCAGCAAAAAAAGCAAAAGTTAGAAGCAAAATATTTATTTGATTATCCTCAGGATATGTGTGGAATGAAATTTTATTATCAACTTTCAAGATTTTCCCATACAGAACTCATGGAGACTGACCTTCTTTCTGTCTTAACTCTTGTTATTTCCTGCTAGTTATCATAAAATAGCAGTATCCTTGGCACCATTTAAAGAGATTTCCTACTTCTTTCCACACACGCGAGGAAAGAACAAACAGTTTCTTCTGGGTTTAGTGACAATTAAATGATGTGGCTGGTTGTGCAGTGGCACGTGCTTAAGTAGAAATGTGTGACTGCTGTTCTCTTGGCGTTCAGAGCGATCTCGTTTGCTTCATGCTTATCTCTGAAAGCAGGAACATCTTAAAATAAAAACTCAGTGGAGCCAGTGGGAAACTAGTTGGCAATGCGTCCTTTAAATATGCCGTGGTTCTGCAAAGGTGTTGTGAGCCAGATTGCTCTTACCGAAGAGGACTATTTAGGTCTGTAAAGTTAGGTGTAACGAAGAGTGATCAAACACACGATAACCTCTATCAAATACCAGCACAGAGTGTCTTAAGCACAGTGTGTGTATTCACTTACGGGTGGGTGTTGGTGGTTTTGGTTTTTAACCCTCAGCCAAGAAGTTAGGGGTCTGAAGGAAAAGGACAGCAGCTCAGGTCCCAGCCTCTGGAATACGTGTCTCAACAGTCAGGGGTGGGGGGAACAATCACACTGGTTTTTTTCCACTGCATCCTGGCAGAAGGGCAGGCAGAGAGAGAATAAATTGCATGTGCTCACAGAGCTCCACAACAAGAAGATTCTTGCTGCAGAGCAGATTTCGGAACTGAAATAGAAGTTACTGTCTTTAATTAGAGAGAACGACTGTGACCTGCTGGCTTACGTGTCTGCAAAATGAATGCAAAACAAGTGTCCAGGCTAAAAGAAAGCCTACCTACAAGCAGTTCACGCAAAATGGTTTAACTCTTCATTTTTATCTTAAAAACTGAGCAATGTGAAATAAACTTGAAGATGCCAATCTAAGGCTTCAACCTGGTTAAACCTGGAGAACTAACAGCATGATTTAACAGATCCTTCTGCTTTTAAAAAATAATTCTTTGTTTTGTTGTGCTTATGTGCGTTCTTGTGTCAAACTCTCCAAACCTCTCACTACTGTTCTCTGATGCACAGGTCCAGAGAAACTAGTACAGTCCTTTCGATTTCCTCTCTAGCTTTTATTCCCACTCATCCCATCTTCCCATTCTTACACAAATAATCCCATTATCCATTTGGAGCATCTGCATGATGGGAACGATCAGGTCCTGTTTAAATGACATACACCTTGAGAGCACTCAACAATTACAAAACGCAGTGGCCATCAGCCTGTTACGCAGTTACACTACCCCAGGTTCTATACCGGCTCCCGTTGGGTTTGCAAATGAGATTTTGACTGCTTTGACTTACAGCGCAGGGCGAGTACGTGCACACTAATGGTGGGAGATGGAGCGCACACACAGTGGCACAACAGCAACAAACACTGGCAATATCAAGCCATCATCACAGTTTGTCACTGATCCTGTGACTGTACCCATACTTCTCTTTAGTAGAACCGCTCACGTTCCACTCTGCACCACCTGCCCGGCACAGCCCCAGCTGGCGTGGTACAGTATGGCCGCTCCCCACGCACAGAGATGGAGTGGTGTTCCGTGTGCTGCTCCGCCAAACCAACAACAGGCACCCAAGGACCGGTGAAGTCAAACTCCCAATGGCAGCAGCGTTATTTCTCCCCAGCAAAGGGTCAGAGCACGACAGAGGTGCTGCATGTGTGTGGTCAGCAGAGTGCTGCGGCCCTCGCAAGAAAAAGACGCTCTTCTCTTGCAGGAGAAGTCACAAAGTCCGGACAGGACCACTCGACACTTCGTGCTGCTGCACACGACTACAGATCTCAGACAGACAGATTTTCTGCTAAGCACTCGAACAACCAAGAATCAGGTCACACACGTCGATGTTAGTTTTACAACCAAAATGCCGAGACATGTGCGTGCCCAGATTGGGAACTTCTTCCTTCCTCAGGCTAGGAACCTCTTCCTTCCTCACTCTGTCAGAGCTGGATCTGCTAATCTTCTGGCGGTAATGCCAAGCACATCCTCTCCTACCACTTCTTGGAAAAAGAACATGTGTATAATTTGTATTTAGTCATTAAGACCCTCGTCAAGGTATGAATAATCCTCTAAAGTGGCTACACATGAATACGTATGTAGATAGGTACTCAAAAACATAGCTTGGATTTTGTCCTATACGGTCCTTTATATATTTAAACATAATCTTCCCTCCTCAGGCAAATCTTTTAACTCACACTTTAAAAGACAGCTACTACCTTGTGCTCTTCATCAACTACTTTAAATATCTTTTACAAAAGCAGTTAGCCTTATTGGCCCTCCTTCGTAAGGAGGAACACACTTGTTATGCTCAAGTCACACAGGGAAAGCAACAGCCCTCAGAGAAAAGTTTGGCTGTCCCAAATTCACCTTTCTAAAAAAAAAAAAACCCCAACAAAACAAACAAAAAGAAACCAGTGCTGTGGGATGCAGACTTTCAACGGAGACATAAAAAGCAACTGAATGTTAAATTTTAACCAAGTTATGTACTTGAAGACACACAAAAAATCCTACAATGTGGTCACGACTCCCGTAGGAGCCAGTGACAGCTCAAGACGTGACGGCAGCAGGCTGTCACTCTGCGAACAGGGATACAAACGCCGTGCCGAGAGGGATGCGAACCCGACGCAAACCGTGCCGCGGCCGCTCCCGCCGCCGGGGATTCCGCCGCGGGCGCTCGCTCGGGCCCGCCGAGGCTTCCGCACGCAGGAACGAGCCTCCCGCACCGCAACCCGCGGCCCACTGGGTGCCCAGGGCCGGCCGCTGCCCCGCGCAAAGTGCCCCGTGAGCGCCGAGGGGGGCTGAAAAGAGGCACCACAAGAGACGAGGTGTGCCCCCCAACCCCCCCGTAATGCCCCGCCTGGAGGGTTTTCTGTTCCCGCAGGCAGAAAGGGGTGGAGCGGGCCCGGGCGCGTTAGCCCGTCCCGGGGCTCCGCTGCGAGGCTCTGCGGAGAGACGAGCGGGAGAGCCCGCGCGGCGGAAGGGGCTTGGGAAAAGTTGAGAGGGAGAAAGGGGAAACATACAAACAAATAAAGAAAGAAATGCAAAAGCCTCCTCCCGAAGGCGGACACATGTGGCGCAACGCATTTTCCTGCTGCGGCGGGCGGCCCGCCCGGCCCGCCAGCCCCGGTGCTCGGCGCTACCGCCCGCCCGCCCGCCTCCGCCCCTCAGCGCCCCGCCGCCACCGCCGGGGCCCGCCCGGCTCCCTCTGAGCGCCCCGGCACCACTGTGGGGCGGCGGAGCGACCCCGGCCCCGCTCACCTGCCGGCCCCGGCACGGCGCGGCCCCCCTCACCTCATGGCCCAGCTCCGCGGGCGCCGCCCGCTCCCCCAGCGCCGGGCCGGGGAGCGCAAAGGCGGCTCCTCCCGTCCCCGCGGCGATGCCCGGCCCCAGGGAGACGCCTGGCGGCGGCGGGCGGGGCGGAGGAGGGCCGAGCCGAGGGCTGGGCGGCCGGGCCGCGGCCCCTTCCCGCCCCGCCGCTCCGGGGCAGCGGCCGCTGGGCGGCCGTCGGGAAGCGGTGCTTGGGGTTGGCCGGGAAGGGTCGGCCGGGAAGGGCTGGGCCCTTCTTACCCCGTCACAGGTCGTCCTGGGGGAGATGCTTCCACCTCCTCCATAACCACCATTTCAGTGCTGGGAAACCACAGACAGATCCAGCTGAGCCTCCCCCAGGCTGAACACACCCGGTTCCTTCGGTCATGCTTTCTGTGGCAAGTTCTCCACGCTGAACCATCTCCGTGACCTGCCATGGGGTCCGCACCAATTCGTCAGCACCTCTTCTGAACTGGGGAAGACCACAGCTGGGCTCAAGTCCGCCAGGTGTGGACCAACAAGTGCCCAACGGAGTGCAGCATTGGCGTCCCTTGATCTGTTGGCTCTGCTCTTGCTGACACAACGTGGGACACGGTCTGCCCTCACGGCGTGAAGAGCATTGCTGCCCAGCCACTCAGCTTGCAGCCCACCAGGCCCTCCCAACCTGTGTCAGGAGCACTGCACCCCAGCCAAGTCCGGCTTAATCTAGGGTCTGCTTTTAGACAAGGTTGGACCAGGTGACTTGTCCAGAGACCCCTTCCAACCTAGCTAGGCCTTTCAGTGATCCCGTGATTTCAGTGTGTTGTGGTTTTGGGAACTGTAGGTAACTTGGACATCATGTCAACTCTGAAGCAAATGTATTTGATTAATTACCAGTGATTAAAATGGTAATGGTTGGCCTGCTAGTATTCACACATTAAATAATCTTTTAGATGCAGCCCATAATACATGAGTATTTTCCAACATCATCCTCTTTCAAAAGGTATGTTTAAAGTAGATATCATTTCAATTGCCAAGACATGATTGAATCACAACCCCTGTTGAGTCAAATGCCACTGTTAGGTCATTTTTAACAGCTTATGTTGTCTTAGCAGCGGCTGCAAGATCCAGGTAGGACTCTGATAGGTTTCAAGCATTATTGCATCAGCCTCTCAGCCAGACTTTTTTGGAGAAATTGTGAACCCCATGGCAGTAAGCGACATGGGAAATGCTGCTGTTTGGGATACGCAGCAGTTTGCTGTCAGATTTATTAGCTTAAACTGCCAGTGACAATATATGTATGCCAGTACCATCATACGTTGGTAACTAAGGCCTGGGCAACTTGAAAGGGCAGAATGTTCGCGGTGGGGCTGAGGAGGAGGAGTGAGGGAGCACAAGGCAGTTTGTAACTACAATGATGCTACAGCAAAGCAGCGTCACAGCCAGCGCACTGAAATGTGCTCCATGCCCTGTCAAGCTTCTGGTTTGCACCAGTAAAACAACCCTGGCAGCGAAGGAGTTGCACTATTTCCCTAAGACAGATACTGTCCTGCTGGTCTGAGGTGTCTCCTGCAGGAGGGCAGGGCAGGAATCTTCACGGCTTTGTGAACACCACGGGGCTGTTGCTGTATACGGCTGTTGCTGAAATAATACAGCTCCTGTGGGGTCCCAAGGCTGTAGCCATCAGAGGGATAAGGTGAGACCCATGTTCGACCCATGCAAGCGAGGAAACACTTTCATAGGCATGTTCTTCTTATTTGTTCTCTCTGCGGCTCTTTGAAAACCATGATTTCTGTCAGCAGCGAACCAGCCATGAATTTTTCTCTCCCCAAAATGCTCCCATTCTGCCATTGTGCAATGGAGAAATACAGAGAGTCCAGTTTGTTCCCTCAGCATGAGGAGGATTCCCAAACAGAACCAAGACAAGGCAGTAAGTCTCAATGTCTTTCCCACTTCTCGAGCAGGTGTTGAAGTAAACATGGAGCTGAACTGCTGAGCTGGTGGTTGGAGTAATGCTTTGGCTCTTTGCAGAGAAATCAATATAGGTGGGAACCACGTGGATACAGTCATATTGTAACCAGCTGGGCATGACTAGAAGAGGTACCAGCTCAACTCCTCCCTGCTATGAGTGGTCCTTTGGACACAGTTCAATCCCAAAATGAACTTTGTGTCTGGTTTCTGATGGTTGTGGGAGAAAGTGCCCAGAAGCCTGCATCCTGCTACCAGCACACGGGTGTGTTAAGAGTTGCTTATCATCTAAAAAGATGGTTGAATACAGACAGAGAAATGTATTTTTCCTCCAGCGTTGTTCAAAGGACAGGGTGAAACAGCTCTGCTGAACTTTTTGAAAGGGTTCAGGCCAGGGCTGAGACACAGCGTGGCTGAGACACACTCAGCAGCTGCAGCTGGGGAGTCCTGAAACCTGTGATGGCCAGAGAAGCTGTGGATGCCTCATCCCTGGCAGTGTTCAAGGCCAGGCTGGATGAGGCTGTGAGCAACCTGGTCTGGTGGAGGGTGTCCCTGTCCATGGCAGGGGGGTTGGAACTGGATGGTCTTTAAAGATGAGTTTTGGGTCTTTTATAAAAAAGATATTGAAGTGCTGGAGTGTGTCCAGAGAAGGACAACGGAGCTGGGGAAGGATCTGGAGCACAAGTCCTGTGAGGAATCGTTGAGGGAACTGGGGTTGTTTAGCCTGGGGAAAAGGAGGCTCAGGGGAGACCTTATCACTCTCTACAATTACCTGAAAGGAGGTTGCAGAGAGGTGGGTGTTGGTCTCTTCTCCCAGGTAACAAGCAATAGGCCTCAAGTTGTGACAAAACAACCTCAAACAGGTGACAGCTATGCCATTACCCCAAATCCCACTCCCCTCCTTAATGTGGCTCATGGTTTTCCACTCTCCAGTGACCGACAGGATGTGAGGGGTCCCTTCCTCCACCAACCTGCACGTGTCTGGGCCTGAATCTGAGTACAGGGCTATTAATGAAAAACTGCCAGAGCAGTATAAGGCTTCATGACTGTATGGCCCCATGAAAACATAGCCAGTTACAGCAAACTCTATCACAGTACACAATGCTTGAGTTGTATCTATATATTCTAATGAAGTGAAAATTCAGGGCATACAATACATTGTTTTCTATAATAACTTAAGAATACATAATAATGCCACAACCTATTTAAATAGGATAATTCAACACTTCAAGTAAATTTTCTAGCAACCAAACACAAAGCAGGAGTGACAAAAATGAAAATATTCCAGGTGATCACCTTCCTCTTGTAACATACTAAAACCAAATATTCAAGTCAGCATTTGTCTGAATCCTTCCAGGGATGGTCCATGCCTAGGTTATGTTATGCTAGGTTATGCAAAGTCTCCTATAAATACATAACAAACCAATCATTCAGTAATGAGTAATCCTTAAAACTGACATACAGTGTTCCAAAAATGAGCTGAAATATGTACAATTCTCATTAATCAAGTCACAAAGCCTTTTTGTTTGCATAGATAAAATTAGCCCAAAGTAATTTACCTAATTTACCTGAAGTCATGACAGAAGTCATCATCATCATAAACCTCCCACTGACTTCAGTGCCTACACCAGAGTTTCATTTCAAGCCTTCAATTTCAGTCACGTACATAAAAATAAATTCTTCTTAGAAACTTATAGATGGAGCACCGCCTACCTTAATTTCATACATGTAACATTTTGCTGAATGCTTTAAGGAATCAAACATAAATGAAAAAAACCAGCACACTGTGTTGAAATTGCTAAATTGTCAATTAGCAAACAGAGTAGTAGTTTACAGGGGAATATTCCAGCTTTGAAAAGCACCCATGGGTGTGTCTGTCTACAATCTGTACTACGTGACTCCAGACACTCAGCTTTGACATACTCATATTACATCAAACCACCGAGTGGATTTGTTGGTGGTTACGTCTCATTACTTCTGATTTTCAACTACCTGCAGAGAGGTAAATACCTGACGCCTTCCAAGGGAGCTTTTCCGTGTAAGCAACAGCTGCCCTGACGATCACTGGATGTCCTAGCCCAGGATGGAGGCAAGGCAGGGTCTGCCTGGGAAGCCACATGTACAAGGGGTCCAGTGAAAAGTCTGGACGTCCCTTTTGAGGGTGTGAGATGTGGGGCAGGTGCTTGTCTCTTCAGGTGTCACTCCTGACATCCCACTCAGACTGGGACCTGGCCTGCTGCCTTAGCACACATCTTGTTTGACCTGCAGAGGAGAGGTAGCACAAAGCAGTCTGGACAAGGCTGGGCTTATTCCACAGGCGCTGCTGCAATGGAGGGCAGATGCACATTTATGAGGCGGAATGCCCCACTTGTGGAACTGGGCTGTGAACAGACAGATACTTGTGGCAGTACAGGCGCATTCTGTCAGTCATGTCTTGTACCGCTTCCAGTGAAACAGCGGGAGAAGGTGATTACAAAGAAAACTGAGGCTGGACTTAGCACATGGCTCCATCCCCTCACCAGTGCTTCAGGAGTCAGGAGTCTGAGGAGTATTTTGCTCTGGCACAAATTCCCAGTGGCAGACAACTCTTTGAACCTGCAGACCTTCAGGAACAACAGCCTTTGCTCTGTTACCTGCTGAGATGCCCATCCAAGTTTGTCAGGAAAGGAGAGACTAATACAAATGAAATTTATTTAAATGCCACAGCAGCTACCTTTCAAAGTAGGGTAAGTAAGGAAATTCTGCTCTGAGAATGTTATCAAAGCGCTTGCAAAGTTTATGAAGATGCTCTCGATGTCCCTCGCATGACCTTCTAGCACGGGGTGTGGAACGACATTACTTTTCTACTGTAAATTGTAATAGCATTCTTGCCCACAATTGGCAGGGCTCATCGAGACGGCTTTCAACTAGGTTGGAAGCTGGCAAAACCACCTGTGCCACCAATAGATGGCCAGAGCCTGGAGAAGAATCGCAGGTCACCAGGAGAGCACCTGGCAAGCAAAACAAGGGAATCCTAGATGCTCCAGTCCACAAGCCAACTTCATTGGGGGCCCGTCTTAAATGCCTCCATGTGAACACACAGATTCACACAGATTCACAGAGTGTTGGGGGTTGGAAGGGACGTCTAGCGATCATCTAGTCCAACCCCCCTGCCAGAGCAGGAGCCCCTGGAGCAGATCACACAGGAACGAGCCCAGGCGGCTTTTGAAAGTCACCAGGGAAGGAGACTCCCCCCCTTCTCTGGGCAGCCTGTCCCAGCGCTCTGGCACCCTCACAGGGAAGAAGGGTTTCCTCATGTTCAGGTTGAACCTTCTGTTTTCCAGTTTATGGCTGTTGCCCCCAGTCCTGCCACTGGACACCACTGAGAAGAGCCTGGCCCCATCCTCCTGACACCCACCCTTTAGATATTGATAAGCATCGATAAGATCCCCCCTCAGCCTCCTCTTCTCCAGGCTGAACACACCCAGCTCTCTCAGCCTTTCCTCACACGGAAGGTGCTCCCGGCCCTTCATCATCTCAGTGACCCTGCGCTGGGCCTTCTCCAGTAGCTCCTTGTCCTTCTGGAGCTGAGGAGCCCAGAACTGGACACAGCACTCCAGGAGAGGCCTCACCAGCGCAGAGCACAGGGGGAGGATAACTTCCCTCGACCTGCTGGCCACGCTCTTCTTAATGCACCCCAGGATGCCACCGGCCTTCTTGGCCGCGAGGGCACACTGTTGGCTCATGGTCATTCTGTTGTCCACTAGGAGTTCAAGGTCCTTTTCCCCAGAGCTGCCCTCCAAGAGAACAGCCCCCAACCTGTACTGAAACATGGGGTTATTCCTCCCCAGATGCAGCACTTTACACTTGCCCTTATTGAATCTCATTCGATTTCTCCCTGCCCAGCTCTCCAGCCTCTCCAGGTCACGCTGGATGGCAGCGCAGCCTTCTGGCGTGGCAGCCACTCCTCCCAGTTTGGTATCATCAACAAACTTGCTGAGAGGACATTCTAGCCCTTTGTCCAGGTCATTGACGAATACACCGAATAGTGCTGGACCCAGCACTGACCCCTGGGGGATGCCACTAGCCACAGGTCTCCAACTAGACTCTGCCCCATTGACCACAACTCTCTGAGCTCTTTCGTCCAGCCAGTTCCCAATCCACCTCACCACCCAATGGTCCAGTCCATACTTCCTAAGCTTGTCTATGAGGATGCCATGGGAGACCATGTCAAAAGCTTTGCTGAAGTCAAGGTAGACCACATGGGGAATAAACAAGAGGAGCTAGAGGCATGTGCACGCATGAGGGGCTGTGACCTCACTGGCATCACAGAGATGTGGTGGGATGGCCCCTGTTACTGGAGTGTCAGAATGGAAGGGTACAGGCTATTTAGGAAAGACAGGCAGGGGAGACGTGGAGGGCGTGTTGCTCTCTATGTCAGAGACCAGCTGGAGTGCGTGGAACTCCACCTGGGGAGGGATGAGGGGCTGGCCGAGAGCTTACAGGTCAGGATTAAAGGGAGATCAGGGAGAGGGGATAAGGTAGTAGGAGTCTGCTACAGGCCACCTGGCCAGGATGAGCGAGTGGATGAGGCCCTCTACAGGCAGATAGCAGCAGTCTCACAGTCACAAACCCTGGACCTCACGGGGGACTTCAACCACCCCGGTATCTGTTGGAGGGACAACACGGCAGGGCACAAACAAGACAGGAGGTTCCTGGAATGCGTCGATGACAACTTCCTTCTCCAAGCGATAGAGGAGCCGATGAGGAGGGGTGCCGTGCTGGACCTTGTTCTCATCAACAAGGAGGGGCTGGTGGGGAATGTGAAGCTCAAGGGCAGCCTTGGCTGCAGAGACCATGAAACGGTGGAGTTTGAGGTCCTTAGGGCAGCAAGGAGGGTGCACAGCAAACTCACTACCCTGGACTGCAGGACAGGAAACTTTAGCTTCTTCAGGGAACTGACTGGAAAGGTGCCATGGGATGAAGCCCTGGAGGGAAGAAGGGCCCAAGAAAGCTGGTGAGTATTCAAGGACCTTATCCTCCAAGCTCAGGAGGGATGCATCCCCATGAAGAGAAGTCAGGTAGAAGCACCAGGAGGCCTGCACGGATGAGCAAGCAGCTCCTGGCCAAACTGAGGCACAAAAAGGAAGCCTACAGAGGGTGGAAGCAGGGACAGGAAACCTGGAAGGATTACAGGGAAGTTGTCCAAGAGGGTGAAGATCAGGTCAGGAAAGCCAAAGCCCTGACAGAATTAAACCTGGCCAGGGACATCAAGGCCAACAAGAAGGCCTTCTGCAGGTACATAGGGGATAAAAGGAAGATCAGGGAAAATGTGGGCCCTCTGCAGAAGGAAACGGGAGAGCTGGTTTCCCAGGATATGGAGAAGGCTGAGGTATTCAATGTTTTTTTTTGCCTCAGTTTTCACTGTCAAGGGTGCAAGCTGTACCGCCCCGAGTCACAGAAGACAAGAGCAGGGACTGGGAGAATGGAGAGCTGCCCATGGTTAGAGAGGATCAGGTTCAGGAGCACCTGAGGAACCTGAAGGTGTACAAGTCCATGGGACCTGATGGAATACATCTGCAGGTCCTCAAAGAACTGGTGGATGAGGTTGCTAAACCTGTATCCATCATATTCGAGAAGTCGTGGCAGACTGGTGAAGTTCCCGCTGATCGGAAAAGGGGAAGCATAACCTCCATCTTTAAAAAGGGAAAAAAAGAGGATCCGGGCAACTACAGGCCAGTCAGTCTCCCCTCTGTGCCTGGCAAGATCATGGAGCAGATCCTCCTGGAAACCATGCTAAGGCACATGGAGAATAAGGAGGTGATTGGTGACAGCCAACATGGCTTCATCAAGGGCAGATTGTGCCTGATCAATATGGTGGCCTTCTACGATGGGGTCATGACCTTGGTGGATAGAGGATGGGCAACCAATGTCATCTACCTGGACTTGTGGAAAGTCTTCGATACTGTCCTGCACGACATCTTTGTCTCTAAACTGGAGACACATGGATTTGACGGGTGGGCCGATCCATGGGTAGGGAACTGGCTTGGTGGTCAAACTCAGAAAGTGGTGGTCAACGTCTCAAATGGTCGTCGTTGGGACCAGTCCTGTTTAACATCTTCATCAGTGACATGGACAGTGGGATCGAGTGCACCCTCAGCAAGTTTGCTGATGACACCAAGCTGTGTGGTGCGGTCGACATGCTGGAGGGAAGGGATGCCATCCAGAGGGACCTGGACAGGCTGGAGAGGTGGGCCTGTGCCAACCTCATGGAGTTCAACAAGGCCAAGTGCAAGGTCCTGCACATGGGTCGGGGCAATCCCAAGCACAAGTGCAGGCTGGGTGGAGAATGGATCGAGAGCAGCCCTGAGGAGAAGGACTTGGGGTACTGGTGGATGAAAAGCTGGACATGAGCCATCAGTGTGCGCTGGCAGTCCAGAAAGCCAACCATATCCTGGCGTGTATCAGGAGAAGCGTGGCCAGCAGGTCGAGGGAGGGGAATCTCCCCCTCTACTCTGTTCTCGTGAGACCCCACCTGCAGTACTGCATCCAGCTCTGGGGCCCTCAACATCAGAAAGATATCTACCGGTTGGAGTCAGTCCAGAGGAGGCCACGAAGATGCTCAGAGGGCTGGAGCCCCTCTGCTATGGGGACAGGCTGAGAGAGTTGGGCTTGTTCAGCCTGGAGAAGAGAAGGCTCCGCAGAGACCTTATTGCAGCTTTCCAGTACCTGAAGGGGCCAACAAGGAAGCTGGAGGGGGACTTTTTACAAGGGCCTGTAGTGACAGGACAAGGGGTAATGGGTTTAAACTGAAAGTAGGGAGATTTAGATTGGATATCAGGAAGAAATTCCTCCCAGAGAGGGTGGTGAAGCACTGGCACAGGTTGCCCAGAGAAGCTGTGGGTGCCCCATCCCTGGCAGTGTTCAAGGCCAGGCTGGATGAGGCTTTGAGCAACCTGGTCTAGTGGAGGGTGTCCCTGCCCATGGCAGGGGGGTTGGAACTAGAGGATCTTTAAGGTCCCTTCTAACCCAAATCGTTGTGTGATTTTATGATTCTAAATGTCCCAGCTTTTTGATGGGTTGGATTACGTAGAAGAGGAATGCCATTCATTGTGCTAGTAACCTCTCTCTTGATTCCGACAGCCTGAAATCAGCAAAGTCAGGACATGGAAAACACACTTTAATGCTCTACTGTTGCTTAGATTAATCCTTTAGCATGTCTAGGGCACAATACTTGTTAATAGATAGGAATTCCTTTCATCTTTCAGCTAAGCCATTCATCTCCATCTACATGATGACTTGCCTCTTGTTACTCAGTTTCCAAATCCTCTGTTCCTGTTTGATCTGATTCTTCTAACTGGAAAGAGATGTGACGTGAAGGCTGCTCCTCAGCAACAGGTTGCTCAGTCTCTTCTGTCTCTGAGAGCGGTTGGTCAGCAGCATCTGTCTCAGCTGCCACCTGGGGTGCTGCATCCGCTGGCCTGGGCTCTTCAGCTGGTGCCTCTGTCTGATCAGGCAGAGGTTTGTGGCTAAACGCATCTAAGCGTTTTTCAACCACTGTACGTATCAAAGCTGAAATGCAGAAAGCCACCATTAACAAACGTGGAGGGAAAAAACTGTAATTTGATATTATTTTATATATTACTGATCTGTAACTTCTTAAACAGGGAAAAAAACCTGAAGTAACACTAAAAATGAAAGAATACTTGAATGAGGAAAACCACCCCTGCTGCTGTAGCCATCCCAGCCAAATGAGCGGTTTACACTGCAAGCAGTGATTTGGAAGGGTTCGCCTGGATCAGTTTGTTCATTTCCTCACAGTTGTTCCGCACTTCTTTAGCGGGTCACCCTGCCAGGAACAAGGACTCGCCAGGTTGCACACAGCATGGTGGTGCTGGAAGTGGGAAATACTGGAACCATGGGAGCCATCAAAAGATTTTCTCCTTCTGAAAAGCAGCTGCAAAGCACCTATTCTTCTTTATTTTTGCTGGTTTAGCCTTCATAAGCTTTTTTAAGCATTATACCCCTTCCAAATCAATGAACACATTAACAACAACAAAATCAACACTCACTTTGATATACATCATTTAAACAGGAAAAATAGAGGCCAACAAAGAAGGAAGAGAGGTTTAGCACAGAAAATAGGACAATGTATAGGTGCTAAAACCAGCTTCATTGTTAATACATGGGTTGACTTTAGCAAGTAAAGGAAGGAATGGTCACCTCTGAGAGGACATAGCCAACTTACACTGTGGCTGCTTCCCTTGTAGTTCACAGCTCTTTTACTGGACAGTGACAAAATGAATTCTTTAAGTAGCATCTTCATTCAAAAAAGTTAAAAATAGATCCTTAGAGGTTTCTTTTCCTATGCCTCTACATAAGGAGGGCGAAGAAGCTCAGCTGAGGCTGTTTGCCTCTACAAAATTTGGACAATGAAATTTGCAGTTCCTTTAGCAGAGGCGTTTTTTACGCAACAGTGGGTGACTGGGTATAAGCCAGGAAATACGGAGGGTAAATAGCAAAACAGGGGCTGCCGATATTACTTATTAGCCTGCTCCAGCTGCTTTGTGTATCTCAGAACTGCTGCAAGACCATGATATCTGATTGCAAAAATTCAACAGAAAGATTTAACAGGAATACAATAGACGTTCTCATCAATAGTATATCCTGCAGCAACGTTCTCCTTGGGATATTTATTCAGTTGTCACATACAACACTTCTTACTTAAAAGGAGAGAAAATCCCCTCCACACTGAAAAGCTACATGAAGAAGTGATCCTTGAGTGTACACACTGGCAGATATATCATAGGATAAAATACCTAACAGACCAGCTGTAATTATCCAAATTATACCTGAACAAAGGAAATTCAGCGCCCTTGTGAAACTGAAAATGAACCCAAAGGAAACAAACACCATTGTGTTTCAAACCCAAAAGGAAGGAAAGCCATAGGAATGAAATGCAAGTATAGAGTGGTTTGATCTGGGACAACCACGGTGGACACACATAGATCATAATTTTGTGTTTCTACACAAGACAGAGTTTAGATTGTTCAGGTGTTTCAACTACAGCCTCTGAAGACTGACTAATAAAAGAACCTGAACACTTAGCTTGAACTAGCCCAAAAGAAGACAGATATTTTAACCTATTTCAATTGCATGATTACAGACTGCTGAGGAGGTGAGCCCTGGTTTTGGTTAAAAGTGTTGGCCACCAGAATTCTCAGCCAACCGTGGCCTACGATTATCCCTTTCTTCTCCTTTCATGGAGGATGAACATACTACTCCACAGCTCAGGGAGCTTACACAAATGACTTAAAAGACTTTCATAGTACACACGTGGCCGTAGACAGGATGGGCTTTCTGTTCCCACTGCACAATCAGGCTCACTACAGGGCACTACGGCACAGCAATGGTGGCTGTGTAACGCGTGAGCAATAAAAGCTTTATAGCAGAGAAAAGAATTGGTGTTCTTTAACCATTCTGTGCCTGCCAAATGCATTGCACATCCCAGCATCAACACATCTCAAACAGTATGAAGCCAGCAGAGAGCAGACGGTGCAGCATGACTGGCACTTCTGTTATCTCAGCTGAAAATGCATTACCGAGGTGTATGCAGTAGTGATTTTACAACATTAAAATTATTTTAAAATGGTAAAAACAACCCACAAAGTGCCACAGGTATTTAAGAGTTTTTGCTAAAATGACACCTGCTACCTTAACCCACAGTGACCCTGTAAATGTTATGTTTGTTCTGACTGGGGAAAAAACAATCAAGAACATTAAGGAGATGAGAGTACATTGCAGGATTTGGTAACTTACAGTCAAGCACCGCCCTTCCAAGAACCTTCCTCTCTAGTGTTTCTTCCACTTCTGTCATCAGCCACGGAAGGAATTCTGTCTCAATATCTGTAAGAATTTAGCAAAAAGAAAAAAAGAAAAAATGTGGTTTTATAAAGCATGAGTGACAAGATCTTGGGGCTGTTTTTCATTTGCTACGATCATTAAAGAGATGAACATCCTTGCCAGAGGACATTTGCTTTGCAAGAGCCAGATGAAACCTCTGAGGTGTTGTTGGGTTTCTTCTTTCTATGGTTCCTCACCGTTATGGACCCAGACCAAAGTCCTCTCAACTGCAGTGATTTTCAAAGGGGTCTGGCACCCTTGAAGGGCTAGCTCAGATGAGATACACAGATGAAAAAAACTCTCTTAAACAAGTCAGGCGAATAACATTTCCTGCCTTGCTTTACAAAGGCGTCTGGCTTCTGGTCTGCTGAAAGCATTTGTTTCCTCTGACTAAAGAGCTCTTGCTTATCCACGTACTGCTCACATCATGCTCGTTGTACGCTATGGTCCCAAAGCCTGCCCTGTTTGCAAAATACACTCAGTTTCTGCATTTGCCCCACGGCTCATTCTGGAGAGAGTGTAACCATTCCCAAGCTGTGGGCTGTGTACCTGTGCAGAGCCTGGGGAAGTGGGGTGCAGAAAATGGGTAGCCCATACGAAATGCTGCTGATTCTAAAAACTTGGAAGTCGCTGATGAACAACTCCAAAACTATATTCAGGGCTTAATTCTAATTGACTAATTTCTCCCTTGGTCTGATAAACATTAACAAAGATGCAGAAGGACATACAGATTTCTTTCCCTGTCCTATCAAAATACATTTAGTTCAGTTTGGATCGCGCTCTCTCTATGCCCTACCAACCCTAACCACCCATTCATTTCTGTCCAGTTCAAAACCACCTCCTCTCCCTGTGTCACTGTCTGCTCTGGCTTGTCCTTAACTACACGTGAGCAATAATGCTTGTTTTAAAAATCTGAGTTTGAAAACAATCTGTTCAGCCACAAATGTAAACAAATAAAGTCTTATCACATTATTCTAAGTAATAGGACAATAAAGTATGTTTATGGTTGTTTTCACCTTTATATTACTTAATTCACATGTTAATAAAATAAAATACAAACCTCTTTCTATAGGGTCATAAAAAAACCCACTCTCACGAAGATTGTTGAAGACTGAGGGAATGAGATCAGCCAAATAATGCTGAGCAAATGCCCGAGCTGCAATTTTCTCTGTGGTCTCTTTCTGTTTCTGCAGCATTTGCATGTGCTGGAGTTTGCGACGTTCCTGTCAAGGCAATACTGCATATAAAACTTTCAGGCCTTTAGCTGTTACTCCTTCCATCTCGACTTTGAAGAATGATCACAGTGTGAGAGTCATAAAGAGCAAAGATAATCAAAAGTACAGATACTCATGGTCTCTACCTGGTATTTGCAACCTCTAGTTTTCACAAAAAACCTTCCTGTGAAAGTGTGCTTGAAAGCAAGCTTGTACTCAATCTATGGAGTACTAAAATACACAAGAACTAGAAGGAAACGCGCTCCTTTGGTACACCTTTTCTGATTTTGGCAAGTCTGTAAAATAGCAGCCTTGTAGCTGGCCAAATGAAATCTTTCTCTGACAGCTCAGTAGGCCTTTATCTCATGGCTCTTTTCTTTATTATTGCAGATAAAGCTGATCATTGGCCTTGGAATGAGATGAAGTTGGGTCAGGATTTCCTGAACTTTCCATCTTTCCAAATTTACGTCCTGTTGATGTAAGATTAAAACTCAAATGCATCCAGGAAAACATAAAAAAAACCCAAATCTATAAGGCTGATGAATAGTGAGTAGTTAAGACTTGCCCTTTCTGTTTATTTCTGTTTACTAGATGGTGCTAATACAGATCAATACTTGGAGATCTTGAGAGGTATGTGTGTACATACAGCAGCGCATGCACTAGGTGTGAAAGTTTAGGAGGCGGCTTTTACTTTCAAACATTGTGAATATTCATTTAGCAGTTATTCTAATGAAAAGGGTTGAGTAACAGCTGTACCAGGGAAATGCTGTTGAGTTTGGCTTCTTGGTCAGGTGTCCAAGCACACTAGGTCACTGGAACGTGACTGCTCCAAATAAACACAACAGCATGGTGCTGGTGCAGGAGAGCAATGGCAGAGTGCAGCTGTACAGCACCAAATTGCTTTGAGGAATATCAAACTTGGCAGTACTCTTGGGCACATCCAGCTTATTTCACAGTTTGTCTTTCAGTACCAGAAATGATTTTCTCTCGTCTGCTGAGCATTCAGACAGGCCTGCTGTGCTCTTAGGAAGTCCTACCTTCTCCTCTCTGTACCGCCTGTCCTGCTCTTCCAGGCGCTGCACTTCAGCAAGCTCTGCGTTACGCAGCTCTGCGTAGGCACGCTGACGTGCCCACAGCCGGGCAAGCTCTTCTTCCTCCATGACTTCCAGCAGAGCTTGCTCAACTGTTTTCCCAATCAACACTTCCAGGATCGGCTTGACTTCAACGTCGAAGTCAAACAGCTGAGGATGGGAGTCAGGGGAATGAGGTAAATGACCCTCGGTCACAATCACTCGCAACACCTTGGCAAGGAGAAGAGGAGGATGAACAAAGCCCTTGTGCTGAAGGCAGGGCTGGGAAGTGCAGGTGGAGGGCAGCATCAGCTAAGGCCAGAAGCATGAATGCAGCTGGGGATTAAGCAATGAGCAGGCTGGTGTGAGACACCACACACCCTACCACAGCCACTGCGGGACTGACAGGGAGAAGCAAAGCACTCACCTGGACCCTATTTCTGCTCACCTCTGTGTTCCTAACCCCTTCTCGGGCTGGACACCATTTCTACAGGGGAGAGCGTTTCTCAATGTTGCAGTTCTTAGCTTAAAGCAGCAGAACCAGTGCACATGGAGAAGCACTTTTCCTTAGCTTTGCACTTAACCTCACAGCAGACACTGGAGACTTTTTTTTTTTTTTTTTGCATGTTCTGTGAGGATAAATTCGTTTCTGCCTCAATTTTGACTCAGAAACGTGTTTTGTACGGGAGACATCTTTCAACAGCACTTATAGACCTGACTTCACTTCATACCTCTCCTTCTTCTATTTGCGTGGCCACATCTTTTCCTGTTTTGGCTGGTATGAAGAGCGGAGTGGGTGGTCTGTCCAAAAATGCATCTGTTTGACACTCGGCATCAACCTCTATTACCCGGTCACTAATCTCTTCCAAATACAGTTCTAGGAACAAAAGCACAGTGAATGCTGAAAGTTGGATTCTTTTTATTTTAACTCTCTTATATCCAAAGAGTGCAATAAAATGTCTTCTATAAAGTTTAAAGAAAAGGACACCTCAACTTAAATCAGTTGGCTGCATAGGCCATCTGATGCCACATTCTGTGTAATGTCAGGTGCACTTCTTGGAAGCGATTCCTAAGAGGGCATTTCACTGAGCAGGTTTCAAAAGTTAGAGCCTAGACCATTTCAAACCCACCTCACAGAATAAACAATTCTTGGTAGAGTCAACGGAATAGGACAGTATCAAAAAGCAGTAACGATTGCCTGCCTAATAGCGAGTAGTGCTGAAAACATACATTTTTCTCCATTGTATGCAGCAAGCCAGAACACTGGATCTGCTGAGTTTAAAAGACTCATATTCAATATTGAATTATAACTGTCTGTCTCCTACTGCAGCGATAAAATAGCCTGGCTCAGAAAATAAGGTCTGTGGAGTACTTGAAATTATGTGCCTGAGTGAATGAGGATACGAGACCGAGACTTCCGCGCCAGAGAGCCCCCTTCTGCACCCAACAGTGTTGGAATGGTGAAGAGCTGCTGTGCGCATTGGAGGTGGTGTGGGAGGTTCAGAGGGGCTGGGGCAGAGGGAAGGTTCAGAAGCCAAAGGCCGTGTCTGATTAGCATGTACCGCGGCTGTTTTCCTCATGTGTAAGTCAGCCCAATCTGAAATGCCTTTCAGAAGGCGCAGCAATACATCACACTCAAGAACGTACACTGAAAAGTGAGAAACAGAGCTTCTGGGAAAATGTCACTAATTAGCCAAGTTTATTACATACAACAAAAAAAAAAAGGGTTAGAATGGAAAGGATTAGAGAATCTCTGATTCTAGAATTCTATGATTCTAACCTTAACCCTGTGTGATTCCACCAACTGCATCATCAATTTAGTAAGTGAATATAAATCAGCAAGTTTTTGTTTCCAGATGAATTTTTTAAAAATGCAGCCTTTTACCTGTCTGCACGTGAATGTGCTCTCTGCCTTCCACGGGCTCAGGCGTTCTTGGCTGCATCTGTTCTTTTGCACGCTTTCTAGCCAGCGCTCTTTTCCGTGCTTCCCTCTGCCATTGAATCTCAAGGGGATTGGGTTGGGTACTCTGAGCCGGGTGAAGAAGAAAAAAACCCACAAAGCAGAATACACTTTGTACTCGGAAATGATAGTGATTTCTCTCTATGGGAAAATGTAGGTGGTTGGTTGATTTTAATGCTACAAATCTAGCATTTCGGATTTACGTTACTGGGTCCTGGCCCTAAATTTTCAGTTACCTGAAAGACCGTAGGGCATGAAACTAATACGGTATGCTAGCTGCCTACATGCACACACTAATGGCATCTCACACTAAAAGCAATTAATTGCTATTTGGAAGTGATACTGTATACAGAACTTTGCTTTGCAATTAAAATGGCACGTTCTTGCTAACAGATGAGAGTTTGTAGGTAAAGCTTTAAGAAAGTCAAATGGACTTAAGTCCAGTTATCATATTATCAACAGAATTGTTTGCTAGATAAAATTATAGGTCCTTTATTGCTGGTGAAGCAAAAGAAACCCATACCAACTTTTAAATTCAGTACTGTGTTTGTGAATTGAAATGCTCACTTTTAAAACTTCTTAGAATGTATTTGGCATGCATTCTAAGAAACAGTTACTGAACAACACAGTTATTTCCACAAAGTAGCTTTTAAAAATAGACTGCTCTAAATTCTTATACGAACAAAGTATCTATGTAGAAATATTCTCTGAGAATAAAGTATCACTAAAACTTTTACTACTGTATCAGAATAAATAAAATATTTTTGCCTCCACACAAGCAGCTTTTGCGTACAGCTGACCCACGTAGCTCTGCTCCTGCAGGAGGGTAAGCCCAAGTCTATCCCAAGGCTTAATTTCCCAAGGGCTGCTACTCTTACTGGTAACACCGGTGGATGAGCATGGTAAAGATCACAGAATCACAGACTGGTTTGGGTTGGAAGGGGCCTTAAAGACCATCTAGTTCTACCCCTCCCTGCCGTGGGCAGGGACACCCTCCACTAGACCAGGTTGCTCACAGCCTCATCCAGCCTGGCCTTGAACACTGCCAGGGATGGGGCATCCACAGCTTCTCTGGGATGACTTGTGTTCAGTATCATTACATTAAAGAAATAAAATTATTAATGAGGAACAGTTTTCCTGCCCTACTAACTACTTTTCAACAAAGCTGTAGTACGATCTACATAAAAAGCATACCCAAGGTGTGACTTGAAGGGCGTAAGTGTTGCCACGCACCACCCTCCTGTCATACATGAGGTTGGCGTAACGAACAGGTTCCTTCTCTCTGCAACATCAAGCACAGACAGCTCTGGTTACCGAGCTGTACCCTACACGCTAACACCTCAGCAAGCCTCCCGAACTTCCAAAGGCCACAAGGCCTTCCAAAGGCCAAAGCGTACAAGCTCCCCCAAGTTACGGGAATCACAGAACGGTTTGGGTTGGAAGGGACCTTAAAGATCCTCTAGTTCCAACCCCCCTGCCATGGGCAGGGACACCCTCCACCAGACCAGGTTGCTCACAGCCTCATCCAGCCTGGCCTTGAACACTGCCAGGGATGGGGCACCCACAGCTTCTCTGGGCAGCCTGTGCCAGTGCCTCACCACCCTCTCCGGGAAGAATTTCTTCCTGATATCCGATCTAAATCTCCCTGCTTTCAGTTTAAACCCATTACCCCTTGTCCTGTCACTACAGGCCCTTGTAAAAAGCCCCCCCCCTCCCCCCCCCCCCCCCCCAGCTTCCTTGTAGGCGCCCTTCAGGTACTGGAAGGCTGCAATAAGGTCTCCCTGGAGCCTTCTCTTCTCCAGGCTGAACAAGCCCAGCTCTCTCAGCCTGTCCCCATAGCAGAGGGGCTCCCGCCCTCTGAGCATCTTCGTGGCCGCCTCTGGACTCGCTCCAACCGGGAAGAAGGACCTGCCAGTAGGGCAGCGACGACTCCCCCGGGAAGGGCGGCGAGAGAGGTGGGGGGAGGGGAGGGCGGGGAGGGCACGGGGGCCAGGAGGGCGCAGCGGTGGCCGTTCGGGGCTGGATGGCGCGGCCCGCCGGACCCCGGCACTCACGGCTCGGCGGTGTCCGGCGGCACACGGTACTTCGGGCGGGCGGGCAGGGCGCGGGGCCGGCTGCAGTAGCTGTAGGGGACGGCGTGGGCCGCCGCCATGACCCCTTCTGAGGCGCGGGCGGGCAGCATGGTCGGGCCGGCCCGCAGCAGCCGGTCGGCTGGGCGAGGGAGCAGTAACGACCGCTCTCGCCGCGTCAGCCGTCTCCAGGTCAACGCGCGAACAGGGCGGGGAGTGCACCGCGCATGCGTAGAGCAGGAGAGCGGCGGTGGCCGAGGTGATGGCGTTTTGGGGGGCGGGGGCGGTTAGTCGCATTCCCTCTCACGCAGGTTCTCCTGCCGGGAAAGAGCTAAAGCCTGGGGGAGATTTAAGGAGGACGTGCCTGCTCTCCAGGCGCGGGGGTGCTGAGCGGAAAACAATCGCTTTAACTCCTAAGGGGTTTGCGCTTTGCAAGCGGCGCGCGGCCCCTCCTGGCCGAGGTAACGAGGGAGTTTAGCCGCGAGGTGTCACCGTCCTTCTTCCGCCCCTGCGCAAGCTGTCCCGGGGCTGGGAGGGTTCCCGTCCCACCGGCCGTGTCCCGACGGGGTCCGCGGTGCCGCTGGGATGCGCGCGTTGCCCGGGGGATGCTGGAGTACCGGCGTCCTGAGAGGCAGCCCCAGGTACTTCAGCTGCGCTCCTCATTTTGTTTGTTCCACGCAGCCGGGGGGGTGGATACCGTAAAGGTGTCCTGTGATGGGAGGTGGGAGAGTGAGGTGGGCCCCCGGTATGCCATCCCGTGGCCGTAGTGAGCTGCGCTCCCTGTCATGACAAATCGTGAGGATGTGTTTCCAGATTCCGTGAAAAATTCCCATTAAGGGAAACATAAAACCAGTTATGGGTTGCTGATAGAGTGATAGCTTTCGTTTTTCTTTTTTTTAAACCCATGTGGGTTGTGGTATAAAGGCTTGATTACTTGGGCAAGACTGAGTATATAAAATAGTCCATGCCCTTTGTTTCTGAAATCTCTGGTTCAAATATAATTCACGGATGAAATGCTATTTGTTTCAGCTCAGTGGTGTTACGATGGAGGATGTCTCTGCTCCATGACAGCCCCGTGTGGACAGTCACAGACAAGAGAAGTGCAGGTAGCAGAGAGCGCTTCACAGGAGACCTGCAAGGCACAGGGAAAGCTGTACAGCAAAAATCCCAAACCGAACAAACCCTACCAAAAAAACCAAGGCCAAGTGGAAGGCAGGGGAAAAAAGGAAGGAATGGTCTTGTAACGGGCAGCTGGCAGAGTCAATACAGGAATGGCAGTTGTGTTGACTACAGGGTTACCAGCTGGGCGGTGGGATGAGAGGATATGGGGCTGTAGAGCATAGCGCAGGTGTCACTAGGCTGGGAGGGGAGAGCAGTCCTGCAATATTTGCTTTCATCTGGGCAAGGAAAGTTAATGAATGAGCAGCTCAGTGCAGCCAAGCCAGAGCATTATGGCCCTTAAATTTGACCAGAACCAGTCAATGCTTTGATTTTCAGGACCTGACTCATATTTTCTGAAAATTTGAGTTGGGTTATATACCTATTTCTGCTTTTGGCTTGGGAAGTTGAGATCTGGGGAGACATTTCCAAGCTGTTAGGGACACAGAGTTTTCTGTTTGCATGAAAAAACGGGTGCAGTATAGCCTTCAAAAATGTCAGTCTGCACATGTAAGGAATTGTTTGAGTATGCTTGCTGAACAACCCTGGAAATTGGGGTGGAATGGACTGAGCAGGGAGGTGGCAAGAGGAGGGCCTGTTACCACCTGAACAAGGATTCCTGAGGAGCTGGCTGTTACACACCCCAAATCTTGTGAAGATGAATGTGCTGCATTGCAAGTTCAATCTGTTAAGCTGGTCCCAGCCTTGTTTCTCACCTGTAGGGAGAGTTTCTCATGCACCTAAAATGTGCGTTTGTTGAATGGCAGTGCCTCTTCTACTTAGCCTCTGCGAAACACCCGTGACTCCTAAGCTACCAGTTCCATGCAAAAGCGTTGCAAGTACCCTGTGGGAGAAGCGAAGGTCTCTGGCTTCGCAGGTTAGCAGAGCTTAGTAAATGACACAGCCGTGTGCAGGAAAAACCTCTGCTCTTCTCCCTTGATGTTCTGCAACACTGCATGTCATCACAAGACTGACTGCAGCAGAGGCCAAATCCACATTGACTGTAATCATATGGCTAGGCTGCCATTAGCACCCATCGCTGAATCCGGATCTTACGGTCACGGTGGCTGTTCCACATATTCTTTGGAGGATTGCCTGGGACCTGCACAGATCTCAGCGAAGGAGGTGCTGCTGAGAAGTGGGCCTGGCTAGTGAGAAGTGAATCAGCCCATCTCCCATATGGCAGCCAAGAAAGGTCTTTTGAGGTGCCTTCAGCTGGCTTGGAAGCTGCAGAGCAGGGGCTTTGTCTCCTTCCAGGTTTGCTGTGGGTCTGTTAAAATGCCTTGGAGCCACAGACTACTTTTTTTTAGTTTCATGAGAATTTCTTGGCGTTGTACCATGCCTTATGGCATGCTCCTTGGTTTTCTGGATGTGGAATGGGTTTATTCCCAGCAAAACAAGTGTGAAGGTGTCAGCATCTGGCACCAAAAGATGTGCGTCCACTATTTCCTCCAGAATCTGGGATGCATTCTGCAACTAGTGAATGACATCTTGAACTACAAGGTAAGGAGTCTACGGTGCTGAGACTGGGTCTTCCTGGGGCCCTAACTTGGGTGTTGCTAGCTTGGGAGACCCAGTGCCACAGTGCATTGAATAATATGATGCTGGGCGGACTAGCTGTGTCCAGTTTCCACTATCAACTTTTGGCAACATTGCATAATTAAGAAAGGAAGGAGGTTTATAGAGCTGTTTTGGATATAGATAATGCTTAATTATCAAGGAAGGATATGGAGGAGCATATTGCCTTCCCAGAGCATTGCCTTCTGTCTGGAGAGGATCATGGCTGCTTTTAAAATTACAGGAATGCTGTAATACTGTGTAATTATCTAAAATTTGGGTTAGATTTGTTTCTCCATGGTCCTGAGACAGAATTTTAAGCTGCAGTTCTTACCCCTCTGGGCCTGCAGATAAAGGGATGGAGGTTCCAGTCTTGGGGGTCACTCTACTTGAGGGTAAAATGCCATTGCCTTCAAGTAGACACCACAGAACTGCAGAGCCATCTAGGTTGAAAGGGACTCGGGAGGTCTCTAGCATAACCCCTTAAGAAGGGACAAGTCAAAGATAGATCAGATTGGTCAGGTCCTTCTCCTGTCGGGTTTTGAAAATCCCCAAGGATAGAGATGTTTGGGGTAGCCTTGAAAATCCCAGAAAGCATCGTGCTGCTGATCAATGCCCTGAGATGCCTGACAGAAATAAAAAACACAGTATAAACATGGAGAGCCATCGGTGTGACTGCGAAGGTGAAAGAACCGCAGAGCCCAACTGAGGTGCATATGTGCTAATTTCCCCAGTGCTGTTGGGGAAGAATTAATAGTGTACTGAAACCTGCTTGTGACTTGCTGCAGTGACGTGATCAAAGAGGATCAGCCATACTGCACCAGCATTTTATCACTGATGTCTGCCAGCCCTCAGTAGGGTTGTTAATCTTGATATATAACTGTGAATTGAAAAAAACCACAGATCCTATCACTCATGTCTTCAAGGCAAAATTATTAAACTTCCTTTTCTCTGTAGTAGCACAGCTTCCTCTTGATCCCAGTCCTGAGCTTGTGGGGTCGGGCAGGACTGAGAAATTCCAATTCTGAAGGCCTTCATTTCTCCAACACTAGTCAACAACCAGATTTTAGTATTCATGATTTCCAGCCAAAATTAACAATCCCTCTTCCTCCTACCACTTCACCTCTGAGTCTCAGCATCATTTCCCCTAGGTTCCCTTTGCTCCACGTGCCCACAAGCTTTGTTTCACACTGTCACAAGCCTGCCCTCAGGGCTTGCATTCTTGCCCTAAGCCACTGTGGGACCTCAGAGCCAGTGGCTGGAAAGAATTATGGAGGGGTGAGAAAACACCTTAGGGGGTGGAGCAGTGCAAACTTAATTTTAAACTATCATTCATTAAACTGCTAATTGGAAAATCAGTTGTTGGTGGCCTTCCTATTTACGCCCAAATAAATTGTGTGCTGTTAATTCTCCTCCAGCCCTTCTTACCTCTCCCTTCCTTGAACAGGGCTCTTCCGGTTGTCTTCCTTTTGCCCCAGGAAGCTCTGCCATATTTTCCAACTCCCTGTATTGAGAGCAGTTTTTCATCTGCACTAAACTTGCAGAGTAAGAAACAATACTGATCGGCTTCTGTTGCCCCTTCACTGTAGATTCGGTGTTTGTCCATCTTGTAATAAATTGCCCTTTATCACATCTCTGACAGGCAGAGCAGTATCGTCTGTGCTGTATTGCAGTTGAACTGCACAGTCCAAGAAGTGCACTGGGCAGGATGCATGTGGAAAAAGCAGACCTTGATGTTGAATAACCTAACTAGAAGTCTCCAGACTTTATCTCAAGACCATTCTCTCTGATCACCTATGGAGAACTAGTCACTGCTCTGCTCTTTGACATACCCAGAGACTCCACAAATGCCATGTCTTCTGGTGTCTGTAAGCTCATAAAATGGGTGTGCATATGTATATCGTGTCATGTAATGTTACGTACTCCTCGGAGTACAGCACTCTGTAAAGTTCTTGAGTGATGCTGTGCTTCTTTCTCACCCCGTGACCAGCTGTGCTGAAGAGAACGGGTTGGTGGATCTCGGGCAATGCGGTACAGCTGCACTTGCTGTGTGAAGTCATAGCTTCATGCGGGGAGACAGAGTTCACACCTGGAAGAGTGGCAAGAGAAAGCAGAGTGCAAAACCTCTTCCTCGGTACACGGAGGAAGTAGCCAGGGCTATGCCCTATATATGATGAGGTTGACTTGCAAAGCCCAAAACTGTGCAGCAAGCATGTGGAAAAGAAGACAAATACCCAATCTTTATCATAAGACCATCTTCTCCGATCATCTGTCTTGGAATCTGCTTGAGTTTGGCCTTAAAATATTTCTAAAATACAGGTTTGCAATTTTCATCTTGGCCTATGTGAAGGTGCAAGGTTTGAATTTGGACTGTAGCATCTGTCAAGGAAGTTGGTGGGAGGTTTGTGGGTTGTAGGAAGGAAGAGTTTCAAGCAGCCGTTGGATCAGTTCTGTAAATATCTGGTTGGCTGAAGAGCATGTTTTGTTTAGAACGTGTGAAACGCTTCCTAGAAACCTTTTCATATTATTACCCAGCAGAGGAAGCAGAGCTTACCGGAGTCAAACCCTGTTTGGGATTTGTGAACCATTTGTTCAGATTTAACGTGCTGGCACCTCAGGTTAGAAACAGAAAATAATCTGTGGTTTCCTCTCCTCTTGTAGAAAAACGGGAAGAATTTGGAATGGGCTTCGCTCAGAAGTGAGGTTTAAATTGGTGTATTTGTCACAGCAAATTGAAAAGACTGATTTAAAACAACAAAAGCGATACATCTATTAAGAAAAAGGACTAGATAATTATCATTTCTGATAACAAAGAGACATAAACAGCATTTGTTCACCTAACAGCCGCGGACACTTGCATTTGGCTGTGCATGTGAGGCTCAGTTGTCCATATGAGGATTATATCACTTCTCCAAAAGGCCAGCGGCTGCCCTTTTGCCATGGATTTTTTCTCTATCACTGTTAGACTTTTTATTTAAAAAGTTGCTTCCTCTTCTGAAGTTTTAGCCTTCAGAAGTTCCTCTGAAGTTTTCACTTTGTTCTGATGACACATGCGATAAGGACTGACTGCTAAGAAAATTCAGAGAAAAATGTAACCAGAGTGCCTAACCAAGGTGGGTTTCCTTTTCCTGTAGTTAGAAATTGTCCTCCTGGAGACACACAATAGCCACAGTAACTGCTGTCTGGCTAATGCTAGCAGAGTAGCAGCATGTTTTAATCACCTGAATTTTGCAGCTGGATGTGCCAGGTTATGGACATGGAATTCTTACCGGGTCGGACTGCCAACCGAGCCAGCTTCAAAGCGAACTTTGTTAACCTCATGGCTGAGTTTCCATGTTAACTTGGTGAATGAAGCAGGATGGAAACTGTCCTGCTTTCCATCCAAGGCAGGCATATTTGCCATGCCGAGGGAATGTGTACCAAGGAAACAGCGGTACACAGCTGCTGCACACAGCTCCCGGTGCCCCCTGCGTCTGCAGGGCAGTGGAGAAGCAGGCTGGCTGTCTTGGCCATGTCTTAGGCAGGTGACCTGGCTCATGCACCCGTCATCAACGGCATCATCTACATTGAGCAGAAATGTGTGATTGCATGAATGACACTTGAAAATGACCCTTTTCCTGAGAGAGGGAAGAAAGATAACGTTATTGTCACGGAGTTTTTGGCAGGGAGCCACTGGGAGTTGTTCTCGGCCTTTTTTGTGAAGGGGTTCCCTTTGTAGGAATCCTGCGGGAGGAAGGGTCTCTGGACACATTCAGGAGGTAGAAAGATGAAATTCCTGGCAACCATAATCACATCTTCCTCTGGGGAACCGTGGGCTTGGAGGTGCTGGAAAAGAAGCAGGAATTCACTGGAAATCAGTGGCTCCTTAACTTGGGAACTCTTCCCTACTGTAGGCTATCTTGCAGGATCCTGGGGTGACCACCTGGGGTGAACATTTATTCAAAGCTCACCCCTGAGATAACCAAGTGCTGGAATATCTTGGCCTCACTATGGCAAACACTCTGTTCTCTGGGTCAAGAGACCCTCCTGGGTGCGAAGGGAAGCCGGATTTGTCCCTTGCAGTGTATTGGTGAGGGATGAGTCGGCCCAGGAATAAGCATTGCTGATGTGGTGCTGCAGCAAACCATCTGCTCTCCTGTGATGGATCAGCACCAAAACCAGAAGAGGCAGTAGAGAAACAAGAACTCCCATTCCCAAACTAAAAATAACTCAGGTGGGATTTTTGTTTCCTGTGATACTTCTTCCTGTTGCAGTTGGAGGCACTTGATAGCAGTGTTACAAGAAGGAACGTATGGTAAAAATGGTCTGTGTGGAACTCCCTATTTTATTATTAGCTTTTAACATTAGTGTTAGCTTTTTAACATTGAAATATGCATAATCCAAGAAGGAATCTCAAAGCCATCCATTTTGGCTTTAGTGCTACAGGACGATAGAGTTTTATTTGTAAACAAAAGGCTGAAGAGATGTGATCCCATTACAAAAAAAAATCCCGAGTTCTTGGCTTTATTTTAGGTGTCAGAATTACGGAGCACCGCCAAATCTCACAGAGTGGTTCGGGTCAAACAGAAACAGAGTTCTTGTTGACAAACAGGATGCTGTACCTCCCCTAAAACTAGTTGTTGAACTCCAAGTGATGTTTGTCGCTGCAGGCCATGCAGTCTTGTCCCCCATTTATGTAACGTCCAAGGAAGATTGCAAATCCTGTTTTATCAAACTAAATACAGTGTAAGAAACTCTGAAGAGCCAAGAGCACCTGAGAAAAGAAATCCAAGTGTCTGTGTTGTAAAGAAATAAATGCCAAATACAAACTGTGGGTGATAACACTCCAGGGTGCTAGTTAGTATAAAGTTGATGGAATTCCTTCCATTAATATTTTTGCCGTGGATTTATACGAGCAATCTCAGTGTTGCATCTTGTGCCTGCGGTGTACAGGTAGCAATCATGAGAGGAAAATACAGAAGAAAGATCTTCTGTAGACAAGGGGTTCTGTTCTGTTCTGTGACTACATCCAGCAAAGGGCTTCCTTGGGCTATGTTGTGGCAGATACTAAAAATGGTGTCTGTGGTAGTAACGATTCTCTTGTGCATCATCGTTAACTGGCCAGTGGTTGTTTTTCCTGAGACGTGAAGGATTCATGATCTCTGGTTTCTGCAGTTCCCAGAAAGAGACGCCCTTCGGATAACTGCTTTGAGTAGGTCAGACAGGTGAGAAAGCTTCTTCCCCAAGACCTTGCATGTAGAGGCAGCAAAAATCAATGTACTGACAATGTCTTTTCTCAGAGAATGTAAGCACATCACCAAAAATATCCCTAACGTCATAGTTTGTGAATTGCTTCGGTGAGACACGGGGAGAAGTGGCTTATTTTTGACTTGTTATTTTACCTTAACCTAGCTCCAAATCCCCTTCCAAAGTAGCTGACAGCCCGTACTCCTCTCAGCAAGAGATGTGCAGGCCCCTTGCTGAAATCCTATAAAGCCAAGGACCTCTGTCCATGGCAATTCCATCCTAGAGGCTTTCCATAGCTACAGCTGTGAACTGAGGCCATCACTGGAGTTTATGAATTGCATATTGTCTCCTGTAGCCTGCAGAGATATTTCCTTCTCCTATCATGATTCGCTTCATATGCAGAGGCTAAAACAAGGGTGTGGGGATGGGAGGTGGGGGAGGATATGGGACTGAGACTAGATGAGTGCTGGTGGGGCTTATTGCAATAACAACGAGTGCAGATATGAAGGGAAAATGTGGAAGGGGAAAACTGAAACTGGCTGACTGAGGGAAGTGAGCCTGGGGACGGAGAGGACAAAAATGAAATTGAGACTTTGATGCAAGTCCACAGGTTTAGGCTGGTTTTGGTTCAATTAAAAGATAAAGAACAGGATGAGGTGAGGAATGCAAGCTGGGAATGGGAAAGCATTGAAAATGGAGCAGAGGTGAGGAGTCAGGAGGGGAGAAGAGGAAGGTCTGATTCAGGGCTGCCTGTGGTGGGATGGAGCAGAAGGACCCACACTCTGGATGGGGGCAAGCAGGAGAGCCTATACCTGCTCAAGAATGCTTCCTTTGAAGGCTTAGATGGAGTGTAAAATCCCAAGATTTACTGTTTCTGGTCAGTGAAAGTGAGCGTCAGTCCCAGATGATGGAGACCTACATTCAAGGTATTTAAACGTGACATCTTCGTGTGAGGTGGGAGTCCAAGCTCCCATCACAGTCAGGGGAGATTTTAGGGAAGAATTCAGCTGCCTAAACATCTGGACCTACATCCACTTTTGATGCCTTAGAAAATTCCTCACAGTGCCCTAAGACACCCAAAGGACTGTAGTCGCCTACTTTCAGGCAGCTGTGTTCCACCTGCACTCGACTCGGTCCCAGGACTCCAGAGAGATGCTCAGATGCAGACTGTGCGGAAGGCGAGACGCAGGCTCACACAAATGCCTGCGTACAGGTGGCTAAATGTGTCTGTGCCTGCAGCCGGCACCCGAGGGCTGGTCCGAATGTTTGTGAAACCCGCAGGCATGGTATTGCTTCCAGCCTTCACTAACGTTTGGTCACGGAGTTTGTGACAATGTGCTTTTGCTGTAAGCTGCCATCCCTGTTCAAGCAAAAAAGAGTTTGCAGCTCCCTGGTGCACAACATGGGGAAGGAAGGAGAGGAGCATGTTGCTCCATAAGGAACTCCTCTGTTCTTCTGTTGGCTTTTTCAAATCCTAGACAATCAGACATAGACACGTGCGCAAAGCCTGGGTGCCCTGCTAGACAAGTTGTGCTGGGGAATGCCAGAATGAAAACTTTCTCCTTTGCTGCACAAGCTGCTTGTTCCCCAGAGCAGGTGCATCCTGTGGGGAAGAACAGAGTGTGTTGTGTTTGAGAACAACAGCAGGATGCAAACACAAGGAACTGAGTTCAGGCTGCACCAACTGCCTTAATACCAGCATTGTCTTCCAAGGAAATGGCTTGGATTTTCTGCTTTCATACTGCTTTTTTCCCTTTTCCAGTCCTACATGACTTGTATGTTTAGAGTGTCTTCATGAAATATAGTTAGAAAATGGAATGTGTGAAGCAAGTGATGCAATACTGATGATGGACTAGCCTGTGGAGGACAGGAGGCTGACCATCATCATTCAAGCCTTGTGCCAAAATCCATCTCCAGCTGACTCAGCTATAAACAGGTATGTGTATGTATGTATTTTTCGGGCTAAGGAATCAAAGGCAGCTTTGAGAAATGCACTCAGATAATTCACCTGTTGGATATAGCAGGTAATGGGCCATAATCTGGGAGGCCAGGACAGTTGGGCTGCATCCCTGGATGTGGTACTGTGGGCCGGTAGCATGATGAACTGTTTTCTGAGCCTAAGGCAGATGAGTAAGTGCTAAAGCAAAGGCTTCTGGTTTCGGTGACATTCTAGTCTTTTGAGGTCTCCTGCCTGCTCATGTAGAAGAGAAATCACTTCTGTGGAAGGACATGACAAGAAGATATTGCTGACTAAACAGACAAGTCTTAAGAGACGGGGGAAGGCAAAAGTTATCTGTCAATGAGGGAGTAGGTTTCTTTTGGGGTCCATTTACATTCAGATTTTGTTTAACCAAGGTGCTTCCTGGACTTGAAGAAATGCAAGAACACAGTGAGGGGACTGGGCCACTCTTTTATACAACTCCTTCACCTTACCCCTTGTTTGTTAGCAATGTATAGATCTCCTCTCTCCTCCTTTTTCTCTGTCTATTGACGTGCTTTACAAGAAGTTCCAAATGAACTTTCTTATCCAGGAGCTGGAAGATTTAGGCTCATCTCTACTGAATATTTAGAGCCCAGGTAAGCTTTTTGAGGGTGATTGTCATGTTTGCCTTAGGACACCTTGGACCCAAAGAGAGACACTCCTCATCTCTGCTGAAGTGACCGTGCTTATTCACCCTGTGGTTACAGGACAGGAAACAAGCAGTTCCTCTCCTTGAGATCCTTAGTCTCGTCCCAGTCAAAGAGAATGAGACGCTTACCAAAGAAGTAGCCATGTTGGAGTTTGAGTACATTCTGAAGGTTTTGTCTTCTGTTCCGTGGCCTCTGCGCCTTTGCGCTGCACTAGGATTCTCTCGTCACGCTTGTGCTGCCATGAGGGCAAGGCGCTTGTGTTTTTCACGAAAGAAAGCTGTTGTTCCCGCTCGATACAGGACAAGAGGCACCGGCCACAAATTCAAACACATGGAATTCTACCTGAACGCAAGGAGACAGTTTCTCGCTGTGAGGGGGGTCGAACATGGGAACCAGTTGCTCAGGGATGTTGTAGAGTTTCCATCTGCGGAAATACCCAAAAGCCATGTGGACACGGTCCTGGGCAACCTGCTCTAGCTCACTCTGCTTGAGCAGGGTGGTTGGAGAGGAGAGTCTCAAACCTCACCTGTTCTGTGATTCTGTGACTCAGGAGTTGCAGATTCCAGAAAATGGCAAATGCCTTTTGCAGCTTGCAGCAGAGCCCTCTCATTCACCCCTGCTTGGAAGCAGAGTCACTGCTTGGGGGGGTGAGTGAGGTGGCATTTTCTCTAGCTGCAGCCTACCGGTATGGTCCTTCTTGCATCGTTTCTCCTGTCAGGCCAGGTAGCCTCCTTCCCCTTTCTCTGTGTCCTGTGAACACCTACACCTTGAAAACGTCATACCTGAGGTGCCGGTATGCCATTTTCTACGCTGCTCCACTCTTAAAGCAGCATCACCTCTTTGCAGCTCCCTCTCCACCTCACTGATGACTGCTGTTAGATGGCAGTGTAACTTGGTTTCCTGACGGAGAGGGATTTGTTCCCAAAATCTAGCCTCCTGCAACAGTAGCAGTGATACTGCGGGCCAGTTACTTGCCTTCCCGCTACTTAGGTATGCCGTGTCATTCAAGCAGACCTGCAGTACCTGTGGAACAGTATAAAAGCGGGCACAGTACGTGTAGTGCCCGGGTGTTTTGCAGGCAGCCAATGGACGGTTTGGCATACATGCAGAACAATGTTTTATTGTAGTGAAGTTACACAGGAGAAAAACAAAAGTCTCCCTGCTTCTGGTTCAAGGCTATGCTGAGCCATGAAAGGGGAGGGAGATAAGTGCTAACCAAAACAAGTTCCTACATGTAAAAGCACATTGCACTTCCAGTCATTTTTACAAGGTTATAAGGACAACACCTGGTATTTTCTTTTTATAATGAGCTGCAGCTTTAACTATTTAAAGCTGGAATCCAGAACGTTTCCCTTTTGTTGTTTAGGTTTTTTCCACCTCACAAAAGCCAACTTAAAGATGCTCTTTCTTTCTGCTTAGCCTGTCCAGTTTATTTAAAGCACCCCAGGCCACATGAGGTTTCCTCCATCCATTCCCATAATGACCTCATAGGGCTTCGGTGGCTCTAAACCCAGGCTCGCTGTACAACACTAATGCTGGTCAGCGGTCGGATCATTCTCACCCCCAGCAAGCAGGAAGAGGGAATGGCAACAGGCAGAGGGTGTTTGTGGAAGAGTGCTGAAGTGGCCTTGGTGACAGAACAGCTCTTCCTCAGTTCGGTAACTGCCCATCCGCTTCTTAATGCAGAAAATCAGCAAAGCATTGCATCAGCCTGGCACACACACGTGACAAACGGCATGGAGTCTGTGACCGCACAGAAAAGGAAGGTGGGACAGGTTTAGGACCTGCCAACCTTTTAATTACCCTTTCAGGGATACAAATACAACACTGTTTATCAACTACTAACTAGTTTTCCCACACAACAGGCTATGTACAGCATATTCACTTACATTTTTACATAATAATACACAGGTCTTCCCCACCACCACCTCTCATGGTGAAATAATGTGACATATGAAGCTGACAGACACTTCAGGAGAGCCTCAAGGCAAAAAAAGTTAATGCAGAGCTAGCTTATTCTTGGTCTCTTGAAAGTAAGGATAAGATGTCTATTTTGACAATATTTACTTGGTACAGTTCAAAGAGAAGGGATATGCTCTTTATACATAGGATTCCTTAGCATATGGGATCTGGTCCACCTCAAAAACTGGCTGGCTGCACCTCCGAGCCACATACTCAAGTTTGTTCTTTTGACAGGATTCAGACATGGCTCTCAGTCGGTAGACTCCCGGCGTCACAGGTAAACTCACACGGGAGTTTTTTCCCACAGTGACACTGAGGGTTTCTGTTTCCATGTCAAGATCCTTCGCTGCAGAAACTCTGCCGCTGGGTACATCCCTTAGAGCCGGATATGCTGCGTCCTGTGCGCAGCTGCCGCATGGATGAGGTGGCAAAGCGTCCTGGTGTGACATCTTTAATCTCATAGTTTGAACCGTGAGATTGTGGGAGGGAATTTTAGTGGCCAGGCAGTTCTTGGTAGCCTCTTCATAAGAGGGTGGTTTTCCAGGATTCCTCTGGTCTACCTCTCTGAACACTTCATCAGCTGACCTGAAACGGGGCCTTTGCTGATACGCCACAGGCAATGGTTTATCACCACCAGGGCTGTTCTCCTGGACAATTCTGCAGGAGAACTGATCTTCTTTCTTTGTGAAACTGTCTCTCTGAAAACCCATGTTTTTTCCAGGCCCCCAACTCTGGGTTTTTATTAGTGTTTTCCGGTGGTTTGCAAAAGAGAATGACATGGAATGCTTTCTGATCTCTCTGCTAGGTGTGCTGCAGTCTTCAGTGGCCTTGGTGGAAAAGGACTGGGGCCTATTTAAAAAGGCTTTTTTGGGACTAGAAGGTGAAACTACTGGGGAGCTGGTGAAGACTGAGCCATCTGAGCTCTCCAGGGAGCAACTGGAGGATGTTTTGGGTAGAGAGTCGGTTGATAATTGTGAAGGTAAGATTACACGCTGCTTCTCCAATGCCTCTAACTCAAGTGGTTTCTGCTGAACCGGAAAGTTGTCCTCACTTTTGTTTAGTTTCTGTTTCCTTATCCTGCCTTCAAGGTGGTTCTGGAAGAACAGGTCTGGTGCTGAGTACCTCCTGTCCATTGTGCCGACGTCATTTCTGAAGTTATCCAGTGAAGGGGATGAGATGTGTGTTGGATATCTTCTGCTCACACTAATGCTCCTTCCTTTGGGCTGCTCCAGCTGAGAGGTACGGGGGCTGCTTTCCGCTTCAGGATCTGGGCTGTCATAAGCAGAGTCATTCTGATGAGCAGCACACAGGTGTTCTGTGGAGAGAAAGGACCTGTTAGTTTTCACTGACCATCTGAAGATGAAAGGGAATTGTATGGAAAGAATTCCTGTAGAAGAGCACTGCAAGTGTCTTCAACCCTCTAAAACTCTGTGTTTCCACAGTGGCATTCCCATATCAAATTAAAGAATTTGGCCCAGCAGCCCCTGTCTGTGACATCCCCAGCCCATTCCTGTACCTGTGGAGCTGTCCGTGTGCTCCGGTGACTCCTCAGCCAAGGCACAGACAGGCAAAGCAATGTCCTCCCCAAATATTTCTGAGCAGTTGTTTATGAGGAACTCCACCAGCACTGTCACCTGCACACAGAAACAGTTCATTTTGGTCAGAAGGGCTGAAAACACACTGCACAGTCTTTCCTGCTCCTGCCCGCTGCCTTTGACTGAAGGGCAGCACAGGCAGGGTGGCTTCTGCCAAACCCTCACTTAAAGTCAGAGGCTGAGTCCACCCCGGAGATGAGGCCTGATGCTGCAGGGGAACTGATCTGCCCCGACGCAGACAGAACACCACCAGCCACAGCTCCCGCCTCCCCGTCCAGAGGGGGCAATGCCCACAGGGTGCCCTTGCCCTCTGTGTGCAGAGCATTCAGGAGCTGCGATACTGCGCAGGGCGCTGCAGGGCAACCGCTACTTCTGCTCAGAGGAGACGCGACGAGGGGCAGCCCTGCCCGTCACATGGCAGGCACCTGAGATGAGGGGCGCCCCCGATGCCTGGGGGGCTGTTTTGTTCAGCTTTTGCAATGGCAGTGGCATCCCTATGGATGGCTCTGCCCTGCCCCAGAGCAGGGGGCTGCTTGCTCAACACACCTTGTCATTCATCTCCTTCTGCACTTCCAGCGGGAGCATGTGCTCCGTCTCTGGGCTCAGCATATTTGGCCCGATGCAGATGGCCAGATTGTTGGAGTCCATCCTGTTGGCCTCGGCGTTTTGGCTGATGTGGTGGAGCAGAGCCAGCAAGTGCTTGAGCAAGACGAGGTTTGGCCTAGGCAGTTTCTCGGCCACCCTGCATGACGACAAACAAGATGTGACATTAATTCACGGTGCAGCAGCCGCTACTTCTTTACCTGAGCAAGTCTCAGTTCAGCACAGAGAGATGCCGCTTCCTCCAGAAAGAGGCACGCGACTGCTGTTTGCCACTGCTGAGCAGAAGCATCATTCGGAAATCCCCAACGGCAGCTGAGCGTGTGGTTAATTATAAGGTCTTGAATTACAAGGTCTCGACTGAAACAAGCATTACAGCAGCCCATGTCCTGGAGTAGGTGGGATGACATCAGGAGATGTCACTGGAGGCTTCCTGAAGGCCCGTGAAAGCCTGCGCTTGGGTGATGCAGTTTCCAAAGCACTCCCAGTCAGCCTCCACATCTGCTCTTTCTAAAGAGCAAAACACAGCCGTGTTTTGCAGCTGGGACACTGCAGCCCCTCTCCTCTTCCTGTGCTGGCCATTTCATGGAGGGATCTCAGATACCTTCAGGAAGTGCTGCTGCTAGAGCCCTCGAAACCAAATCCCGTGGATTATAGCAAGCCGACATAAATTACAGGCTTTTAAATGAGACTCAATTTCCAGTGACATCGTGGGCCTCCACCAGCCACTCCATCACGTTAGAGCTGGTTGCAAAACTTCCTGGTTGCAAAACTTACTCTTTCAATTCTGCGACTTTTTCCTGCTTGCTTGGCTTCTCCAGAGCTTGCATCCACTTGTCATAGAGGTCAGCCGACAGGAGCTTGGAGGGAATATTTCGGAGGAAGTCCTGCAAGGGCAAGAGATTTAGATGAGGCTTTGAACGGTACCCCTGAGCACAGGGGGAGCATCACTGTGACGTGGGCTCACTGGGAGGCAGGTTGGCTTGAGCAGCATGACCATCAGCACTGGCAGAGCAGTGGGGTCCACAGGAATACGACAGGTCCCCTCGCATTTGGGTAATAATGAGACCCAGCTCTTCGCTGCTTTTCCTTCAGCCAGAAATCTCACTATTCCTCCCTGGGGAGGATGCTGAGGACAACGAACTGAATTTCCTGTGGGCGTGGAGGGAATCAGTGGCACAACAAGTGGGACTGAAAATCAAGTGAAAAAGGAAAATGCCATATTGTCCTAAGCCTGAAACATTTAGTCTGGCTTCGCCCTGGCTTTAGCTGGGTCAGCTCTGGGCACTGAATTGGTCCCATGCAGGTTAGCAATTCCCTCCCACCCCTGCAGGTCAGAGGAGCTCACCTTTAAGACCACTGCCAGAAGGTGCACAGATTTGCTTTTCAAATCAACATTCCCGCCTTTGTTTAGGTTCTCCTTCAACTCCTTTCGTGCTTTCTCATTCGCAGCTTTTCTGAATATCCCTTCAGTGGAAGATCCTTTCATGTACAATATAGCTAGGAGATCCTGCAGGAAAAAAACCAGACAGGAATGGGAAAACAGTTACTTGGGTGAAGGAAGGTCCTTTAGCAAGTGAACCTTTCTTTAGAAACAGAAGAAAAATTGTCTGGAGGTAGTATACTGTGGTCTAACTAGTTTAGTATCTAGTTCTTTCTCCAAGTAGATCCATGGGCAATAACCTGCTTTTCCCCTAGTCCACCCTCTTTTTGGACTGGTAAATTCCACAAACTTCAGCCATCCCTGCTTCCTTCCAGAAGGAAACAAGGAATGGCTTAAATCTTGGTTCCAATCCCCTCCCTCCCAAGCCAGGCAAATATTGCTTAGAAGAGACAAAAGCCTGATTATTGGAAAAGCCAGCTCAGTGGGAGAACTGTCACAAGACCATTTTTATCTAGAAGATTTTATTCTGTTTTGTTCATCTCCTATTCCCGGTCTTGGGTTGTCTCCACTCAAAGCTACTTCCAGTAGCAGTTGTGTGGGCTGGACAGAACCCGTGGACCTAACCCTTTCTACACCTGGGATGGGTCCTAAGCTTATCAGATGTGGGGGTGGAGGGGAAACACCAAAATCACTCAGGTACCAAGCACAGGTACCAAGAATCCTGCCGTACACTGGAAGTCGGAGGTAAGGTAACTGTATTGCCAGGCTTGCTTACCTGGATCGGCTGAGGCAGCGTGTCATCTTCCCCACAGATAGTTGCCAAAGGCTGGCCAAACAGCGGGATTTTGGCACCCGAGTCTAGCTGCTCTGGGGAATTCCCATTGGTAGATCTTCGCCTCAGAGTAAATGACTGCGATATCCCCTTCTTCCTTTTCTTTGTCCCATCTGCTGCAAGCAAAAGGAGAGCAAAAAATCAATTTAAGAAAAAAACGGAGCGCGCTATGCGGCCTTTCCTCTGTGTGCGGTGCAGAGATGTATGTTGAAACAACTCCAGCTAAACGGAGAGAAACTGAAAGACAACTAAGTGGTTACTAAGGAAACAACCACCTAAACAGTACAACTGTGGCCATCTCTCTAAGGACACCACCTTTCCTGTTTTTGGGGTTTGGTTTTTTACGTTCTAGTCACTGTCCCTCCTTAGAGAGTGGGAACATACAAGGCACAGAAATTACAGCATTTATAGAGATTTTTGATATTGCAGCCGTTTCTGTGATAACTATCTAAGGCAGATATGTCGCTTGGGCCGCTGGCAATGACAACAATTTTCACTTCGCAGTCTGATCCTGCCCCAGCCTTAGGGCAGGAGTGGTACTAGGGGCTCCTGCTTTTCAGCCTCTTTCACAGGCTGAAATGGAAACACATGCCTCCAGCTCTGCCAGCTTCAGAGCATCAGTGCCCTAATGACAGTGGTCCTGTTAGACCTAGTGCTTGCCAGCCAGCCAGAGGATGGGAACATCACAGTTGGCTGCAGGCTCAGAAATCTCTGAGCATGGGTTATGCATCTGTATCTTGGAGAGGAGGGCATGCTAGGAAATTGGAGATGATGGTTGTATTGGAATGAGGTGTGGCTTTTTTTCCCTTTCAGGAACAGTAAAAGGAGGATCCTTTCCCTGGAAAGCATTCTAAAGGAGTTGCCTTCTCCAAATTTCCTATAAAGGACTTGCCTTCTACTCCAAAATGAAGTTGTCTTACGGAGATGAGAAGTTCTCAGGACCTGTATTTGTGACTTAGCACAAGTCCTTGGTAGGGAGGGGTCACCTAACATTATAGTGTCATATAAAATGTTCGCTTCTGATAGTCCTGAAAAATGGTCTGATATGACGGTCTGCTCCAAATCCGACCCTGACCTGCTAATTGTCTCCTACAGGTTGTTTACAAGCGCCCAGGTTTTGCATGGTGAGAGAAAGCAAGCGCGGTTGCTGCTGCTGAGAGGGTTTATTTGCTCTCGTGTGCAACCGCTGTGCTCGCTTGCAGTGCCACACCTCGGTGGTGATGCTCGAGTGAGAAAGGAGCACACTTACTCCCCGTTGCTGCCAGAGAACACAATGAAATGTGTCTCTAAGAACCAGGGAGCAAAGATACCAGACCTCTGGCACTCAGCCCTGTCACGTCTGCCACTGAGTGTAAGGGAAAGAGGACATTTGCAAGTGAGAGGCACGGCAAGGGTTAAGCTAACTCCTGGATGGGGTTGAGGGCTGTGGATTCCTCTCAGGGAGGTCAAGCGGGCAGTTTCGGGTGGTTTTGCAGAAGCGACAGCTTGCAAGCATTACGTAAGATAGCAGTTCCTCGGTGTGTTTTTAGAACTCACCAGCTGGGTGGCAAAGTCCGCCCTCGGTGTCTGCGGGGACCAGTGCGGGGCTTTTCTTGGTGTCAGCCTGCAAGAAGAGTGTTGGGGTTACAGAGACGCCAGCAGCAGTGAGGGCCACCAGCCAGTTGCTGCACCTCCTCGGAAATGTGCCAGAGGCTCTGTGGACTGCCCAGAGCAAGCCCAAACCCTGCCGAACAGGCACCTTGGGCCAGGGGGGACACTGCCTCGCTGCGCAGTGGAGGGGTTGGTGGCAAGCCCTGCAGCCAGCCCCCCCAGGCCTGCCCAGTCAGAACCCCGCGCTCTTTCAGGCTGTGCTTTTGATCCAGAGAAGCCACAGCCGGACACAGCCTGCCCTTCGTGTCCTCCCCTGGTACTGCAGCTTTCCTCCCAAACTTCAGGGAGCCTCGATGGCTTCAGAGCCTCCCAGATTCCCAACTCAAGCTCCCCGGGAGCCCAGGGAATGCGCTGGCTGCCCACAGCATTGCCCAGCTCCTTCTGCACGGCGCTGCCTTCAAAGGGCTCTGCCCGCTCGTGGGTAACAGAAGGCAGCAGGCAGCTCCGAAGGGGGCCACCCCCACTTTGCTCAGGTATGGCGCATCAGGACCCACCAAGGATCGGGGGAAGCGTAGCCACTGCTTACCTCCGACTGGCACTCAATCAGGCTCTCCATGTTCCCAGCATTTAGTGTCTTTGACTAGGCAAGAAAACAAAAGACCCTATGTGAGTAATTGAATGCTGTGGTTTAGAAATCAGAGCTTTTCAAAATCACTCTGCTGGCAGAGCTGAAACAATGAAGACACTCACAGTATTACAGCTGCTTAACACTTTCATTAGGAGTTTGATCGGGGGAGATCTGGACACTCTGGTTTCTTTCAGTCCTTTTGTTTGCCTGTTTATTGGACAGGGAACAGACAAAGAAAGAGCTTTGTAAAACTGTACCCTTCTTGTCTTTCTCCCCTGCAAGCCAGCCTAGCATTTAAGTATGATACTGAACCAGCCAGGTATCCCACACAACTCCGTCATAAAACCCTTCTCTGGAAGGCACTCAGCCCTCCTTCCCTAACTGCCTCTTGATTAAAAGAGACAAAAAGCAGCTTTCCCTTTTTAATCCATGCAAAAAGTGAGCAAGTGGTGACAGCTACAGGTTGTTAATCTGCAAGCACCAGGCTAAGTGAGTCAGTCAGCTCTGCCCAGGGGCTACACTTGACAGCGGGCGCACTTCTCCCCCGTATTCATTTTTGTACATCCCTGCACGGCTTCAGCTAGAGCACTCTGCCGACCGCAACCGCGACGCCGCAGGTTTAATCCCGGGCAGTACTCACCCAAGCAGTGAGTCCAGCCAGAGATCCTTCACCTCCCGTGAGCTGCAGAGGAAAGGAGAAACAGCATCACTCCCCACCGCTATAATCCTTGGGACGGAGGCAGGCGACTAAACAGTTCTACCCCACGTGTGCTGCCTTATATACGCAGAAGGGGCAGGTGGAAATTCACAGACAGGAAGAAGCATCATGGGGCAGAGCTGAGACTCTACGAAATTTCTGGCTTCCTCTTTCCTTTTAGAGGAGCTACTTTATTTTTTTTCCTTAAAGAAAAAAAAAAAAGAAAAAGAAAAGCAGCCCTTGTAGCTGTTATGAATGGAAAAGATGAGACACTCACCAGGTAAAGGTTCCATCTAGCATCACCAGCGTGAGGTGGGATGTGCAGAGGGGGCTGCAGTGTGGGCAGCTTCTCCTTATTAAAGGGCAGTCTGTCCTGTGACAGCTCAGAGACTTCGCAGTTTAAAGACGTGCCACCGGATCAGGTTATACTAGGAATGGTTGAAAAATGGGGGAGCAGGACAACCAAGATTCAGAGAAATGTTTTTGTATATTTTTTTTAAAACTAATGGCAACAGTTTACTGTCTGCAAGCAGATGTAGACACACACGTTGCCGGTGCCAACTATTTCTTGCAAATCTAAGCACTGGAAAAAGCAGTGTTATGTAATAATTCCATAAAAACTCTTGATTAAAATGTCTTAGTAAGAATGATGTGTCCAAGTAATAAATTTTAATTCCACTGAAGAGATCAAGAAATCCAGGAAAAAAATCTCCTTCTGCTCTCCCTGTATCTCATCAGGGTCTGTTGCTGACTCCCCCCCCAACTTGGGCACATCAGGAACATAAGGACAACAGTACGCACTCTACCAGGTCATTACGAACATTCATCAGTGCCTGATGCTGAACGAATGATATTAGTCCTACTGGTTCGCTGACAGAGGCAAGTTACAACCCAGTATCCTGGGTACCAGTCTTTTGGTCTAGTGAAAAAGAGGGGCTAAGGCTGGGAGTCCAAGGGTTGGGGATATTTCAGTGGTGGATTTTGGTGGAAAACACACTCGTAAAACTCTGGTCTGTGCTACCTCCCCCGCTGGATGCTCCATTTCATGTGTGCAGGGGACGAGGCTGTGTCATAGCACAGCTATTTGCAGATGCACGTTACGGCTACATCCGCTGCTGAATTCACCATGAAAGATGTTCTTTGCTTAACCACATCAGACCCGGCCCGTGTAGCGCTGACCCTGGGTTGTCATGCCATGAAAGAGACAGGCAGTCTAGTCTCGACTCTGGCAGAAATCTGAGGTGCAAAATTCACTTTTGGTTAGACAGAGATGTGTGCAGAAGGGCAAAAGGAGAGCTGCCCCGCTTTTGCGAGGGGAGACGCTGTAGGTGACCTTTCAAGCCCTCCTGACGCCCATCATACCCCATCTACTGACTTGTTTAGGGCTGAAACTTACAGGAATCTCCATCAATTACTCTGCAGCCCTGTGCACTTAGCACTGATCTTTTACTCACTGCTGTAACTGGTTTCTGTTAATTAGCAGTCCCATAACATTTGTCATTTCTCTATTAAATTCCATGGGCCGATGCATGTTTTTGCAGAAATATTGTCATCCTGCATCGCATTCTCTTGAGAATTTCTTCCAAGGCTCCCTGGCAGCTGCAGCACTCCTGCTGATAGTCCCAGCAGGATTCCTGGGACAAGGGGCATCTATTTTTCATTACGTCTGTTTAATGGGTATCTAAACATATCTGTCTGTTAAGCATCTCGGAGGCTAAGGGGAATTCAGTTCTGCCGTGCGCTCGCTTCCAGCACTGTATGCAGCCGTACTTCTGAGCTCATTCTGTTGCATGATTAAGACACAGGGCTTGATCTGGGAAATGTGCGACTCGTGAAGAAAATGGGAGTTTAATGGGTGGTGATTAGCCGGGCCGGAAGCTTGGATTACACAGGGCACAGCTGTACGCAGGGCATAATGCTTTGAATTTCCCAGGAGGAAAAGATACAGGAACGGGTGGTGTATTGATAGCACATCACCAGGCTGTCCGTTGGCACACACTGCTGTATCTCAATCTAATTAGTTCCCACCTATTAACAGCTGTGGGGGTATAATGGCCACTGCACACGGAAGGTATGCATGTAGCCCTGCCTGCCCATATGGAAAACGGTTTGGGGTTTTTTTGCCCTCCCGATATTCCATTTTTTATAGTTCTTGTATGGTGTGTATCATAAACACTTAATTTGCGCCAAAACGTATTTAAACCAGCTTCTTTCATTACAAATGTGCCCCATCTGAATAGCAGGCATCCTGAAATGTTGTGGCCTGTTGGAGTGATTGTGTGGCCACACAGAACGATGCTTGGCTATGTCTGTGAAAAGCAGCAAGTGAGCATGTGCTGGCTCCCATCAAGCACTACAGAGCTGCATGCAGGGTCCCGAGGTCCAAAGAGCTGCTGCGCATTACAGTGTGCATTGAAGTACAATTTTTTTGGTACCACTGTGTACAGTAGAGTGCGGGGTTTGCACCATGGTGGTTGCCCTAGGACAGGCAGAGTCAATGGCAGTTGGCTTGGGCACACCCGGAGCTGTTTGCAAGGTGGTGTGTTTCTCCCTGACTATGTGAAAGCACCCCCCTACAAAGACACGGGGCCATTTACACAAATAGAATCATAGAATCACAGAACGATTTGGGTTGGAAGGGACCTTAAAGATCCTCTAGTTCCAACCCCCCTGCCATGGGCAGGGACACCCTCCACTAGACCAGGTTGCTCAAAGCCTCATCCAGCCTGGCCTTGAACACTGCCAGGGATGGGGCACCCACCGCTTCTCTGGGCAACCTGTGCCAGTGCCTCACCACCCTCTGGGAGGAATTTCTTCCTGATATCCAATCTAAATCTCCCCACTTTCAGTTTAAACCCATTACCCCTTGTCCTGTCACTACAGGCCCTTGTAAAAAGTCCCCCTCCAGCTTCCTTGTAGGCCCCTTCAGGTACTGGAAGGCTGCAATAAGGTCTCCCTGGAGCCTTCTCTTCTCCAGGCTGAACAAGCCCAGCTCTCTCAGCCTGTCCCCATAGGAGAGCTGCTCCAGCCCTCTGAGCATCTTTGTGGCCTCCTCTGGGCTTGTTCCAACTGGTCAATATCCTTCTTAAGTTGAGGGCTCCACAGCTGGACACAGTACTGCAGGAGGGGTCTCACGAGAACAGAGTAGAGGGGTAGATTCCCCTCCCTTGGCCTGCTGGCCACACTTCTGATACAGCCCAGGATACGGTTGGCTTTCTGGGCTGCCAGCGCACACTGCCAGCTCATGTTCAGCTTCTCATCCACCAGTACCCCAAGTCCTTCTCCTCAGGGCTGCTCTCGATCCACTCTCCACCCAGCCTGTACTTGTGCTTGGGATTGCCCCAACCGAGGTGCAGGACCTTGCACTTGGCCTTGTTCAGGTGTGGGAGAGGGGTATCAGGGTGTGGGAGGGGGGGTGCACTTACAAGGGTTTTGTCGGACTGGCCTATGTATGAGCTCTTTCCCTCCTGTACATCAAGTTGCTCCCTGCAGTTCTGCTGAAGCATTTTGCCCTCACTGAAGGGAAAGCCCCTCACTGAAGGGACAGCTCTGCAGGAACTCCTGCAGAGCTGCCCACCCCGGGTAGATCCAGGCCTCTTGGGACTGCGTTTCCTCCTCAGGGTGTGAAGCGTTTTCCTTGTAAAAGGCAGGATATCAGATTGATGCCTCTGCTTCCCCCTGAGCCCAGGCAGTCCCTTCCCTCTCCCAGGGCACGGCTGCTTTTGTGGCCCACTCCCCCAAGCACCTTGTCCAGCCAGTTTTTGGAGGGAAGGCTTATGTGGGCGCTTGCTGCCCACACAGACCGCATGGCGATTTCCCCCTTTCTGTGAGCCGCAGTCAAGCTAGGCATTTCACTCTCTTTCCTCCCCTCTCCTCTCACACCGTGCCTTGGTGGAGGACTCCAGACCATAGCAACAAAGGGGCAGCATCAGTTGGGAGGAGAAAGGAATCAGGAGCTAATAGCAAACAAAAAGACCAAAAGAAAAAACCTGATGTGGCTGAAAAGTACCTGTTATCTGCTTTCCATATCAAACTACAAATGGGACAATCCCAGCCACAGCTCACTCATGTTTATTTCTACTGCTTTCACAAATGTTTGACATGATGGCTCTTCGAAATGAGGGAGGGTGTGAATGAATCCGGAAACCCACCTTCGCCCTGTTGTTGTCCCGGCAAGGACGCAGCAGGATCGTAGCTGTGACAAGTGTACAGCCAGACGCGCCTGGAGCAGACTCTTGCAAGCCCATATAGAGCAAAAAGAGCCTTCCTCAGTGCCTCGCTGTGTGGAAAAGGGGTTGTATTCCAGTTCTGTCTTCGCTGGCACAACTGCGGTCTCCCAGGGGACGATAGGAACATTTACCAAAATAAGGAAAGCAATTATGCCAAAGTCAGAGAGTTGTTGGGTGGGTTTTTTTTTTGGGAAAGGAAAGCTCTGCACGATCTGTCCATGGACTCAAAGAACAGGGTGGCAAGTGGGTTCTGAGAACAGGTTGCATTTCTACACGTTGCGTAAAGGCAGCTCTGATTTCCTGCTGCTCTCCAGAGTGTCTTGTGAGCGGCATGGGTTCAGGGGTCGATAACAGAAAAGGGGGCGGCCCGAGCTTTAATCAGGCCAGTCCCGACTTCCTGCGTGTAACAGTTCAGAATGAGATCCGCCAACCCAGCTGGTGCTGAACTTCCTACAGCTTTGGTTAGGCAGGACCCAGACTCTTGCTAACCCTGCCTTTGGGAAGTGAAACCCACTGTCACTTTTTTCCTGCTTTGCTCAGTTGATTTCTACCCTTAATCAGATATCAAGGTGAGATTGCGATGTGGGTGAGATCGCACCACCCTTCTACACACTGGGTTACTGCCGCACAGGAAAAAGTTACAAACCAAAAATAATACTGTAAGTACAGCCCAAGGTGTATTCTGTGCTCTTCCCATGGCACCCTTTGGGTTTGCATTTGCTTTGCAGGATGTTTGTTTGTTCTTTCATGCGTGCCTCCCCCAAGACTAAGTTGGCAGGTCCAAAGGGTTTTCCCAGCCAGCAGGTAACTGGTTCCAGTGGGCAGTTTCTTCGCTGTGGAGGGCAGGCGTAGGTAGGCCATTTTTCCAAAGGGTCTGTGCTGGTGTTCAGTCATGTCTGAACTCAGCTGGCTGTTGTATCGTAGCAGCACTTGGGCATCATTCATTCCTGGGGCTCCCCGAGGTGGCCAGCACAAAGGAATCTTGGAGTTGAATTTGCCCATCATTTCTGACGGAGTGGATGAAGATTTTTGCTTGCTTTCAATAAACAACAGGATAATAGAGAACATGTGTAATTAAGTCTGAATTATATTCTTTTCATGATTTCTGCTTGACAGTACTCAAAAAGTATTGAGAAGTGGGATGCTACCCACTTTCTCTTTGCTATTCCAGCAGGTTTCTCACTTATTTTGGTTCTTTATGTTGTCCATTCGCAAATCAGAAACTGAGATGGTGCTTTTTCTGCCAAGTTTGTTTGCTCTCAGGGGCAGATTCTATTTCTTACCAAATCCAGAGAGGTGTGAGAATCTTGATTTTGCTTGTCAGGATCAATACAAATGTTTCCTTCTTTACTTTGGCTGATGTAGGCTTGTAGATCTTCTGCTCCTGCACCTTGTGTTTTGCTTTGAATTTCAGCATGAAAACGATCTCAGATCTCAGAATGAGAATCAGTGCAAACCAGAGATATCCTGGATTTCACACTGAGTTCTAACCTGCATGTGATTTTCAGGCATCAGTCATCTCACTTTCACACAAAGGATGGTCTGCACACTGCCAGTGGCCTAGGAGCCAGTCCAGAATAAGACCAAGCAAACTTGGCCCGAGTGTCACTTTGGGTTTCATTGTCTATGCATCCCATTGGTACAAAAACTAGAAAAGAAAGGCAGGCTCAGAAGTGGCAAGACCTTACAACTCCCCTGGTAGAGCAGGAGCTGCTCCAGGCATAGCAAGCACCCATGGTCATGAACATGGCTGTCACCGTAGGTGCCTTGAAGAAACAACCAGAAGTAATTGGAATTTTGCCGTTGTTCACCTCCAGCTGGCCTCGTCCAAGCCCCAGTGGCATGACGAAAATATTCCCAAACTCCTCATCATAGTGATGGCCTTGTGAGTCTGTGATTCCTGCATTGTACCTGCTTCCTAGGTAATAAGTGGATCTGCCAGTAACCAGATCCTCATCACCACTAAATTAACCACGAACGGGAACATTTACGACCACACACCTGGACTTCATCTTCCAGGCGAAAGCAATGTCAGGCAAGGCAAGTCTGTCCAAGTACAACTCTGCTGGCTGCAGTTAAACTCCCCTGAACACGTTTGACCCTGTGCTTTGGGAGAGTTATTTGCTGTCATGCCCTCTGTCCTTGTGCATGCACACCCTCACACAGCAAAATAAAATGTTCTGCTGCAAAGTTTTGGCCCCCCATCAAAATCAAGATGATGAATTCGAAGCAAACATCTCCATATTAGCTGGTGATTGCCATATTGTTGCTACTAGCAACTGCTGTCCCGTTAGTGTTTCACGTAAACACTCTGCTTTCCTAGTGCTATCCTGTTTTAAAGCGGGACTACCTTATGAGGATTTCAGAAAGCAAATGCTTCTCATGGCACTCTTCTTATGCCCTTCCTACCGCAGGGCACCACGGGGGCTGTGGGCGAGTGGGACCTTTGGGTACTGCTGCTGAGGGCACACACGGAGGCTGGGGGTGCACCGCACCGCAGGCGCTGGGGGCAGGGCAAGCCGGTCTCAGGTACCCGCGCTGGCCCCCCACAAATTGGGAGGCACCGAGGGCTGCCCCACATGGAACCAGGGCAGCCAGGTCCCCATCTCCACATTTGCAAAAGCATGGTGACTCTTCCAGGCTGGGAATAAGAGAAGAATTCCCACCCTCCAGAGCAAGCAGGACCTGGGATCGCTTGCTAGCGAGAGAGGGGCCGGGGTGGGGGGGGGAAGAAAAAATGCTTTTGAGATTGAGTTCAGCTATATCAGCCCATTGCTGGAGAGGGCTCGCTTGGCGGCCAGGCTGTTCTGTTCAGGCCTGCGTCCCTGCAAAGCCGGCCATTAATTAACGCGGACCAGGTGCTGTATGACTGTGTTTGCTTATTCCACTGGTGTGTGCCTGCTCTGAACCCTGCCTTTGCTTTCAGGTCTGCAGTCACTGCCCAGAGATAACATTAAGGAGTATGTAGAGAAAGTACCTGCATGCCACCATCTCCATTTCCCCTTTCAGTGGTGACTGAGGTTTGAGCAGAAGATTTTGTTCTCCCTTTCCACTTCCTTTTAAAGGTTTGTTTGTGCTTTGTTTGAGCTTTACCTTTTCTCCTGTTTATCAGATGTTTCCTTGGGACTTTTCTCTCTGAAAACAGTCGCTGTGTGTGGTCTTACAGTCATGGACTGCCTTATTTAGTATTAGCAAGAAAGTTTGGGAGGGAAGAATATACCTTTAACCAGGCCAACTGATATAGGTTCAAACCCCTTCCCCGGGTCTGAAAAGAAATGCCTGTCTTCAACCTAAGGACAAGCTGAGGAGAAATGAATTTCACTAGATAGGCGAATCAGTTACATGGTTACTTGCTGAAATGAGACAGGTACCCCAGAAGTACCTCAAGAAGGGGCTTTTCAAAGGGAGATTGAATCCTCTTCCCTTTAGGCACCCTAAGATATAAAAATGCTAAGCCAAAAGATGTACATTCCAGCAACTGCCATAACCAAAGGCCATATTGCTACAGAGGTTCTTCGTGTTTCTTGTGCAACACCGTGAGCTGATCCCGTCCTTGTGTAACTTAATTGAACTTAGTATTCAGCGAGTAAATATAAACACTCATTATCCTGTAAGTTATGCCAAACCTAGGATGCCGGTGCCTTTGCAGGGGGGTCCTACTTCCATTTGGTAGGTAACAAGGCAAAGTGCCTATTCTTGTTGCGTTATGCACACATCCCCAGCACGTCTCTTTCAAACATAACACCCTGGAATTACTATAGCTCTAAGTTAGTCATCTCCAATGCTATAGTCAGCGAAAACGTTTGCTAAACTCAGGCACTGAAATAGAGCAATTCACTGTAATTGACTCCTGTCTGTGCTATTTTAGGAGAGCCAGATGTGTTAGAAGAAGAGTTTCAGAGGCCTGCGTTATGTCCCAGTTGGTTGTCCCTCCTCCCTGCAACATTTCTGTTTGCTTCCAGAACCAGGCATTCCCGCAGTTTTCTTTGGATGAGAGTTGTGCTGCAACATAAACCTGTCATAACTGTGAGTCTGACATGAATAAACAATGCAGACAATATTTCTGTACCGACCGTAAAGGAAAAATCCTAACGAACGTCACAAGCGTGGAAAAAATAGTTACTTTAACAGCTGAACAGGCTTACTCATCCAACCTACAGCACTCAGTAATCCCCCTATTAGGGAATTTTCAGACTAAGAAAAAACTATAATTGCATCTGAGTGTCAGGGTTTTGTGGGTGAACTCCAGGAGTTGCTTTGCTTTGCCCTTTGATTTTCCTCGCAACCTCTGAAAGCTCACTTGCCTTCTTTCTGCCTCAGTTTCTCATGAGTAACGTGCAGAAAATAAAAGGTCACTGCACTGCATAAGGTGCTTTGATACCTTTTGGTGAAAAGTGGTACATACAGGAGAACCCCGTAAAGAGCTTGAGCGGGTGTTGCCTCTTCTGTCTCCTAAGTGCCGCATAGCGAAGAGAAGACCTTAATTTTAGCCTTACTGGGAAATTTTTGACAAATTAAGGCTGTTTAAATGCATCATCCGTGAACACAATAGGTTATTATCTGGGCATTATTTCTGTCACTCGAGGGCTTTGCGGTTCTACTTACCACATCGAAATATGACAGTGACCTCCTGGACAGATCAAATACTTATTTTAAGCATGCAGCGTATCGTCAGGAGGATATATGACAATGATGTCACAATGAAATAACCATTAAACATGGTAATTGAACTAACCAGTTTATCTAGATCCTGTAACAAAAATGTCTGTAAGCATCAACTCCCCTCCCTTTGCCTGACCTCTGTCAAGGGACCTGACAGGGGGACACCTCCATGTTCACATTATGCCTCTAATTTTTACTTTCCTATGCCAAATTCTTTATCTTTAGCCATGTGAACTTTTACCAGATTTAACAGGATTTAGTCCTTTGTGTGCTTTTAATCTTGGGCTCCTAGTCTCACAGGCAAGGCTTATGCGCTGCACCTTTTTCCCAGGTGTTTTTTACTCCTCTATCACCCCCAGTAACTTTTAGTCTCTACATTAATTTCAATCACAACAGGCAAGGGAGCAACTTTTCCCCAAGTCAGTGCATTTTCTACAAGCATTTTCGAAATTTGTGGTGGTGGGTACTTTTTTCCCCTGAGAAAATGTCCTTAAGCTGTCCTGGGTGGCTAATCAGCCTGAGCGTCATGGCCACAGTCACTGTGCCCGTAGTTCTGGGCTAGCTGCAGTGTGCCTGGTGGAAACAGCATATAGTCATGGTGGAGAGCAAGGTCATTGCAGAGAGGTGGATCAGGGCACAAAGGGCACAAGCCTGCAGGAAACATCCCATGTTTGGTTCCACTGACCCCGGAACAGCACATTCAGGTTTTCAGATAAAGCTTGGTGACTGCATTCAGGTTTTGAGCTACAAGGATGAGGAAACAGAGGGTGGAAGGTGGTTAGATGAACAGCCCGTTATATCTAGCAGCAAAGCCTGTGCCAAGGTGTGCCTCTGTCATCAAACACGTCTGGAGGGCTGTCAGAATATGCAAGCTCCCAATTTTTGTAAAGTTGATATTTAATCTTCTAAAGAACCACTGGGATGCTGACTGGAAGGATGTGTGTATGGAGGCAGACCTCTTGCCCTGTAGCCTAATGACAAGCCAGAGAGCATCCCTTTCCCTCCATGTGACACTGTCTTTGGGAATGCTGAGGTGTTCAGAGTGTACCAAAGCGCTTGATTCATTTCATCACTTTTCAGCAAAGAGCATAGATGAGTGCTTATTTGAACACCCTCAGCTGGAGACGGAACTGAATACATTTGGATCGAAGACAAATTACTGCTTTATCCTTGTAACTAATGGATTCTTCCTTTTTTTCCATTGTCATCATAAACAAACGAAAATCAATTAATTACATTTGGGCTTACGTATTACTTCAGAGATTCAAATTCCTCTCTTCCAGTACATTGGAGTACCTGGCCAAGAGACAACCTCCATTTATACCCCAAAGATTACTGATTTTATCAGTGGGGGAAAAATCCAATAAAAAATGGGAACAATATCCTCTCTTGGGTGAACCAGTGATTTTTGCTTATCATGTCCTAGAGAATTTTGGCTGGGGTTTGGCCAGTATTATATGTAGATAAATTGATTTTAATGTAACTAAGGAAAAAAGATGCCTGCATTTTCCAGTTCAGTTTCTAAATGTTGAATTATGTTGTACTGAATGAAAAAAAAAAAAAAAAAAAGCAGCTTTCATCAACTACTTGAAAGTAGTTGCTTAATTCCTTACACAGAGTTAATCCTCCAAAAAGGAAATTACAGTCAGACATTGTGGTTGTTTTTTTCTCTTCCTTCTCTTTTTTTCTTCTTTATTATTGCTTAGCAGATCCTAGTTTTACTTCCTCAAAATGGATTTTTTGTTGTTTCTCTTTTTCTCAATGCATAAGATACCACTAGATTTGCAGAATGAATTTTCCCGCCAAAAACGCCTTCCCTTGCAGTGGTTTGTGTGGCTGTTTCTGTATGCGTGTAGCTATAACTGAAAAGGGCCTGATTCCTGCAGCCTGGCTCTCCATCCACCCCAGGTATAAAATAGCACCATTCTGATTTAGGTGGCGTTCAGAACTAACCAGAGATAAGCAGCAACAGGAATGGAAAAAAACCCCAGGCTTTTGGTGTTGGATTGTGCCTTTATGAAAGAACACCTATCAAAGCCTGCTCTCATGAAATACTCTATCACTTCTAGTAAAAATTTCTGTCCTCAAAACAGGGAATTTCCATCAGAAACCACAGACTCTCTCGCAGTGATAGACACGCATGAGGGCTCTACTTTACACTGTCAAGGTACCACACTAGCCTGTTCCTTTGAAGAGAAGGAGGAATGGAAACGGCATTTGCCCACTTGTGGGATTTTACCTCCTTTTCCGTGACTTCTGCGCCGTCTCAGCGGGAGGAGGCTGGAGCTGGCTTTGGCGGCTGTGGTCAGCGTTGTGCTGGGGAGTTACAGCTGAGGGCTCTGGTGAGGAAGTGGAGTCAAGGACCAGATCCTCAAAGACACTCAGGGACCTATTGCCTTTTTAATCACCCACCCACACTGAATTTAAATAGGAGTTGGGAACATAACTGCCTTGACAAATTTTGGATGAGATCAGTGTTTGGGAGAGGGCAGGCAGGCTCTGGCAGCGTGAGGTGTAACTACTTTCAGTTGGCTCCTCTTCGTGATCACCGTGCACTGAGCATGGCTGAGATGAAGCTAACCGGCATTTGGGCAGTGCTTTTCACTGTGATCCCTTTTGTTTTCAGTACCAGTGGAAGGAGGTACAGAGAATCTACACAATGCATTCCCCAAACCATTTCTACAGAAAGCAGATGGTAAAAGCATGACCGAGACTGCATCTGATAATTACTGAGGATGGATTTATTACCAGGGTGCTTGCCTGGAATGCCAGGTCTGGGGACACAGAGAGAAAAGGGACGGGGATCAGCATCTAGGCTTTGATTTGAGTTGTCATAGAAATATTGCTCAGCAATGCTGCAAAGCTGGGTTTCAGAGACGAGTTGCTCCAAATGGTGCTTCAATCCAGTTTTAGTCAATGACTCATCTCTAAAAAAATGAGCATGACTCAAAGATCCACTACCAACCAAAATCTTACAACTGAAAAGATTTAGTTGTGTCCCTAGTGGAACTCTGCTCTGAATGAACTCTGCCTTGGACTAACTTACGGGGCCACAGCAAGATGTTTCCTTCTCTGCAAGAGGGCACTGGATCACTGAGATCCTCCATCACGTCTCTACCATGGTGCCATGCTGTACCAACGTTTAACAGGACTTCAGCATGTTAATAGCCTTGTGCACAGGCAGAAGCCATTCCTTCTCCACAGACGTGATCCATTAAAAGCAATATGTATGACCACAGGGAAATGAGGAAGGTACCCTTTTCTTTAATAAGTAGTGTTATAATGCAAAGTGTAAAACATGAATCCTGCTAAATTCTTGTGGGAATTCAGGAGGAGTTTGGATGTGACCATAAAACATGCAACAAAAACAAAAGCATAGAGGAAACCAAGAAGCCATCCTGTTGTGTCGTCTGATTATGGATAACAGCACTTGTACATGCCATAGTTGCTTTGTACTACACACTCCGCAGTCATCACTGGGCCTCACCCCATCAATGCTGGCTAACCTGATTCCTACTAACCAGCTCTCCTACGGGAGAGTGCGTGTACGGTCACACTTCTCTCAACGCCTCAAGGAATGGGCACACTCAACTGAAGAGCAGCTGGTAACAAATCTTCCATGTACCCGCTGAGTGTAGCTCTCCGTAGCAGTGGGATAAAGATGTTCTAAGGGGAAATTGATCATGATCCCTGGTTTCACTACATATGAGTCTCATAATCTTTCATCAGAGGAACCCACAAACCTTCTCATTGTCTTTGCTGTTCAGCATATGGAAAGCTACAGAGTGATACAAATACCTTTGCATCATTTTCTTAAAGCCCACTGGGCTTTTGGCAAGTTAGAAAGTACCGAACATTGTCAAACACCTTCCCAAGCTTGGGTTGCCTTGGGAACACTTTGTTGGCCTGTCTAAATAACAGCTACATGCAGGAACATTTAAGGCCAAGTCCCCATCAGTACCAATCCAGCAACAGCAGCAGCCACCGGGCTGGCAACATCTGACAGCTGCCGAAATGGCTGCAGCAGAGCAGGGAGGAGGGTGATGGTTCAGTCAGTTGAACAGCTTCCACCTCTCCTGTTTTGGGTCTGGGCCCATGAGAAGGGGAGGTGGCAGCTGACAGAGATGCTGGGTGAGGAGCTGGCTGGCTCCTCAGATGCAAATATGCCTCCTTATCTTTGAGACAGCATCCCTCACTTGGTGCAAGCCGCCATGAGGTGTTTTTTGACTCAACCCTTACAATGGCAAAGGGCTCAAGTCCCTCAGCGGGTGCGTAGTAGGAGGGCTTGTGGCAAGGACATTTGGCTGACATTTTCAAGGAGACAAATGTACCAAGTAATTCTTAGCAGAGAGAAAGAATTCTTTAATACCTATGCAGATATGGCATTCTTCGCTTTTTCTCTCTCATTTTCTCTTCTTAGGCCATGGTCTGAAAGTGGGGTGGAGTGAGAAATGCAGACAACAGTGAAAGTTCCACATAACGATACGCAGAAGTTGAGTAGATGACAGAGAGTGCTCAGCGAGGAGCGAGCAGCTCTGATCACCCCCATGTTACCCAACTAGTGCAGTGCCCATAGCTGAAGGCAGTGGTATCACGGAGGTCAGAGACCCCTGTGGAGGGCGTCCTGAACTATATCTGTAGGCTGCCTTCAGTAATTCTCACAGTTCCTCTTTTTCCTCCTGTTTGTGGACACCTTTGTCCCAAACAGAAGTGGAATGACAATCAATGACTTCAGCAGAAATGCTGTCCAGTTATGGTCATCTCCCTGGACTTGGCTCAATCTAGGTTGTCACTTTTCTTCCACAGATTTATAAACATAGCTAATTCTCCTTGCCAGGGGCTTTGGAGCCCCAACTTTCAATCTCAGGCTCACAAACAACGAAATCTGAAGTGAAGGGTTGCATGTGCCTGCACAACAAAGAAATAAAGGTGCCTCAGGTTTCCCTCTAATAAAGACCTGGGAAATTAGATTGAAGAAAGAAAGTGGTTTTGATTGCCGACTCAAACTGGGAAGTTACTGGGAAGTGTCCACTTTATGGTTGCATGAGCAAACCTATGCTAGCTGTATTGACTCCGTGTGCTCTCACAATGTCTCTGGTCATACAACTACATAGATTTTTTTTATCATAAGATCCCTGTCTCATTCTGGATTTGAAATGAATGCATAAGGAGTAGGTTTAGGATAAGTGTAAATAACACTCTCATCTTTCTAATTTAAAAAAAAAAATGCTACTTCTCATTGCAACCCATGTGATGTTTTCTAGCCCATTTTAATTTCTGTATTGAGATATTCAGCTACCACACATTTTTCTGTGATTATGTTTCCCCTTCACGCTCTTCAGTTTCTCTTCTCTTTGGCCCATCCATTTTCTTCCTGGAAATGGATTATTCACATATTATTTCCCTCATGATTTCCTGGAATATGTTTTGCAAGAGGGGCAGACAAGCAGTTACTTCTGCAGTTCATGGAGATGTTTTTCTTAGAGGCTCAACATACCCGTAAACCAACATCACCAAGAATGATGTTGCAATTACCCAGTGAATTTAACTTTTGTTTTACTAGTTTTCAGCAAAAGGCAGGAAAGTGGCTCAATATTGGTAGGTCTGTGACTGACATTAAGTGTCTCTCTATCCTGATTTTCCCACTGCCGTTTATTTCAGTGCAGCTCTTTACTCTTCCCTTTCAGTTTCTTGGGAAATACCTTGGGAAACTGGCATTTTGTGCAAGCGTTTTCTTCTGAAAATTTTTAGGACTCAGAAACTTCTCATAGGATGGGTGAAGTGTTTCTCACCCAGCCCTTCATCCCCTATCTGAAAAGATCAGGAATTCCTCACAGAATTGGGGCTGAGTAGGCCAAGGAGGTTTGGGTGTGGATGTCAGTCACCAAGGGATAGCAAGCCTAAATCCCACCTCCCCTTCGGCTTTGAGCATGGACTGTAGGTTTCTCCTGGAGCACCATCAGTGGTACGTGTGCCTGCACCAGCCCAGTCCCACCTCAGCACGAAGGAGCACTGTGCCTACATGGGAAATCCACATGACCAACCGTTCCCCTTACGTTTTCCCATTCTTACTTCTGCTGAATGTAGGGATGCTGTTCACCTGGAGTCTCCCCGTACTGATATAATACCTGCCGGGGCTGTGATGCCAGGATTGTTCCTTAGGTTGGTCATAGCAATGTTCAAGGGAGGTCACTAGGACTTTTCCAAAGCGCTGCACTTCTTTCTCAGCACTGGCAGGGACTGTGCAAGGTTAGTAACCTGTTAGCACCTGGCCCTATCCTGTACAGTGGGGACTTCTTGCCAGTGGAAGCAGTTTTGCCTTCAAGCCACAGCTAATTTGTCATCTGGGTTCTGACGACATCTGTCCTGACAACCACAGATGCTTTCATGGAGTATCCTCAGCTTGCTGCTGGCTGAAGGGTAGGTGAAGGCTTGAGGTGCCTCTTACCCATGATCTCATCGTGCTTCAGAGGAGAGACATGCCTCGTTTCCCCTCTGTATTCAGAAGCAAATGGGAAGCAGAGACAGTGGGGGGGTCATCTCACTGATGATATAGGAAAGGATGTTGGAGGCCAAGGCCAGGGCCATATCCCAGTGGTACCAGAAGGACCTGACCAAAAAGAAGCTCCACTGCTCTTGGGTATTTCTAACAAGGCCGCCATTGTCCCAACAAATACACAGGTTGCAATGGACAAAGGAGATGAAGTGGAAGAAAGGCAGTGTTCCCACCCTCCTTTGGCAGATTAAAAGCAGAGAAACACAAAATGTCTAAAAGCTTGTCTGACACAAAGATGCATGAGCCAGAACACGTCTTTACAGTAGTCCCTTTCAATCCTGGATCTCTACATCTTGTACTGCTGTCACTTACTGGTGAGCCCTGCCATGAAATAAAGAGAACTCAGTGGTTCTCTAGATTTTATACAGCCCATCCAGTTCTTCCTGACCTGTCACAACCTGCAGTTCAGGAGGACTGGACTGCTACGTGCTGACAGGTGTTTTACTAGTTTTAGACAACTTCTAGGTGAAGTAAATCTGTGGTCTCCCGTGATCAAGAGTGACAACTTTCCACTTGGTAGAGTACACAAAAGATGCACCCCTGCACATCTGCCCTCTCGTTCCAGCTGTCTACACACACACAACTCTCAGCACACTCTCTGCTACAAACCTGGCCTCGCTGTTGTGGTGCTGCATGCTTATTGCATGGCCTGTTTACTAAGGGGAGAACATTAATTCAAAATAACGTGGTCACACTCTAAGTACAAAGTGGTGCCTCTTCTTTCACTTCCCACATTCTGACACAAGCCTGAGATAGCCCATATGGGATGGCATATAAATGCTATGCCATACAAGCCAGCACGGCTGTGTGAAATGTCACCAAAATTCATCAGAAAGTGGAAATAGGAAAACTGGTGGGCCAGGTGAGGATAAGAGAACTACGGCATCTGAACAAGAATACCTCATGATGAATACCTGCATCTGAAGATGAATACCTGTGTGTTGTGCACACAACCCACAGCGCACTGAGACCCAGCCTGTGCTTCAAACAACAGGTTGTGCCACAGCTGCAAAGGGGAGCAGCAGAGACTTGATTCTAGGTTGCCTTCTTAGGGCAACCGTGGGAAACATCTCTGGGAGAGTCATTTCACTGAGGCAGAGTCTTGGTAATGTAGGTCCAGAGTCTCAGGCTGAAGAAATCTCTATTTTTTCCCTCCATCCTGCCATTTACACTAGCATTGATATCCCAACACTGAAATCACAGAGGCATGAAACAAACATACTTTCACTTTTTTGGGATGATGGCTATAATCAGTTTTGTGTGTGATAACACTAAGGGTTCACTGGAGGACACAGACTGAACCGTTATTGCTCAAGGTGCTCTTCAATCACAGCACAGAATAACAGCTTTCCCCCAAAGAGGATACAGTCAAAGGCTGAGACTGTGAGTGGACACAGCCAGTCCAAGGGGGTGTCACGAGGAATGGATGACACATCCCTGTCAGTGCCAAAGGTAGTGGCTGTATCACCCGTTGGCTATTTTCTCTGTCTAAACTGACACATCTACATCCAAGTTAGTCACCTAGACACTATCCATAGTCCAGAGAGAGAGCTAGGCATGTCCACATGGGGAAGAATCCTGTCCTACAGTAGGAACCTCAGACAGCTCAGAAGGTTTCTGCAGCTGCAACTGCCGCTTTCTCCTTGTCGACTATAACGGGGTTTAAACCACAGGCTCAGATGTTCAGTGTTTCCCACAACACTGTGTATGTGTGGTGAACACATAGTACATACAGCACAACAAACACAACATGAATGGTAGCACGCTTCCTTCAGTCTAAAAGGAAAACTGGAGGGAGCCTATTTCAGAGTCATAGAACCATTTATCTTGGAAAAAACCCTGAAGATCATTGAGCCCAACCATAAACCTAACACTGCCAAGTCCACCACTAAACCATGCCCCTAAGCACCACATCTACATGGCGTTAAATACCACCAGGGATGGTGACTCAAACACCTCCCTGGGAAGCCCATTCCAACACCTGACCACCCTTTCAGTGAGGAAATTTTTCCTAATATCCAAACTAAATTTCTCCTGGTGCAACTTGAGGCCATTTTCTTTCATCCTATCAATTGTTACTTGGCAGAAGAGACTGACATCCACTTTGCTACAACCTTTTTTCAGGTAGTTATAGAGAGTGATAAGGTCTCACCTGAGTCTCCTTTTCTCCCAACTCAACAACCCCAGTTCCCTCAGCTGCTCCTCATAGGACTTGTGCTGTAGACCTTTCATCAGCTTCGTTGCCCTTCCCTGGATGTGGTTGAGCACCTCAATGTGTTTCTTGGAGGGAGGGGCCCAGAACTGAACACAGTATTCAAGGTGCAGTCTCACCGGTGCCGAGTACAAAGGTACAATCCCTGCCCTAGTCCTGCTGGCCACACGATATCTGATGCAGGTCAGGATGCCATTGGCCTTCTTGGCCACCTGGGCACACTGCCGGCTCATATTCAGCCAGCTGCCGACCAACACTCACAGTTCTTTTTCCTCCAGGCAGCTTTTCAGCCACTCTTCCCCAGACCTGTAGCGTTGCAGGGGGTTGTTGTGAACCAAGTGCAGGACCCGGCATTCGGCCTTGTTGAACACCATACAATTGGCCTTGGCCCATCAATCCAGCCTGCCCAGATCCCTCTGTAGAGCCTTCAGACGCTCAGGCAGATCAACACTCCCACCCAACTTGGTGTCATCTACAAACTTACTGAGGGTGCACTTGATCCCCTCCTCCACATCACTGATAAAGACATTAAACAGAACAGGCCCTAGTAATGGTCCCTGGGGAACACCACCTGTGACAGGCCACCAACTGGAATTGACTCCATTCACCATCACTCTTTGGGCCTGGACACCCAGCCAGTTTTTTTAGCCAGCAAAGAGTGTGCCCACCCAAGCCATGAACAGCCGGTTTCTCAGGAGAATGCTGTGGGAAACAGTGACAAAGGTTTTAATAAAGTCTGGGTAGAAAACATCCACAGCCTTTACCTCATCCACTAAGCAGGCCGCCTTGTCACAGAAGGAGATCAGGCTAGTCAAGCAGGACCTGCCTTTCATAAACACATGCTGACTGGGCCTGATCAACTGCTTGTCCTCTACGTGCTGTGTGATGCTACTCAAGATGATCTGCTCCATAACCTTTCCCAGCACTGAGGTCAGACTGACAGGCCTGTAGTTCCATGGATCCTCCTTCCAGCCCTTCTTGTAGATGGGCGTCACTTTTGCTAGCTTCCAGTCAACTGGGACCTCCCTGGTTAGCCAGGGCTGCTGATGGATGATGAGAAGTGAGCACTTCCCCCAGTTCCCTCAGTACCAGATGAAGAAATAAACTGAGGCAGAATAAAAACTTCTTCTTGCTCTTGTATATAGAAAAGTGTTTTTTTCAGTTCCTGATAAAGACAGACATTCTCCTTGTGCAGCTCTGGGGAGACAACACCACCATTTCCCTTCCACCTATACAGCTCACATAATAACAGTAGCACCTTACTCTTAAACTGTTCTCCACAGCAGTAGCTCTCACTCTGCTCTTTTATGCGCTGAGGTGCATCTCATTTACTTGACCAGGATCCCTTTGGCAACATCGGGTGTTTCTACCACTCTCATGCCTCCCTTATGACAAAGGAAGCCTGGGCTTCCCATCTCTGATTTTTCCTGACAGTTTTGTAATAGCTGCTTAAGGCTGCCATCATGCTACCGGGGATGCTCTAAGGTGGGTTCTCCCCTGCTTCACCTACGGCACAGTGAATGCAAAATGCTCCCAGGACCAGACAGCAGTTGGGTGTATGCCCTCAGTTTGACTAAGCAGAAGGCAGAAAGGCAAAAAAGGAATGACAGCAGAGGCAGATCTGCAGTTGTGATTGCACATGTCAGCAAGGGGCTCCTCCGAAGGCTGCGTAACAGCCAGTGAGAGGACGTTCCAGCCCCCTCTGCACTCAGAAAGCAATTGCTGGTGACATTTCTTCATGCCTTCCTCCTCCTGCTTGGCAGGTTCTGAGGTGTTACACTTTTTGTTTGCACATGTCAGGGGTCTGCTTCCTTATTCTGAACTAAACAAGCAAGAAGGGAAAAACCAGTTCCTTTAATCCAACCAGGTAGAATATTTTTTAGTCTTGCAACAGTCTATACTGGAGTATGGAAAGGTAAAAATTTGCCCACTACCACCTGGTTGAGACTGGGAGCCTTTGTCCGTCTCTCTTTGACGCTGCTAAAACCTCTTGAGAACAAGGGTGTAAGAATACATAACTCTACAAAATGGGGAAGATAGATAACTTCTTGCAAAAGCCACAGCAGCTAATCTGCTGAGTAACTGTCTAAAAGGCTCATCAGAGATTTTCTCTTCAAAGCCGGTTCATGTGACCGACAGCATCATATGACCCGCAGCAGCTGTCGGTGTCTTGCCTCAGTACCCAGTGGCTTCTTGTGCAAGCATGAAAATTTTCTACAACTCAGATACGCCCGGTTTCTTTTAAATGAGCGCTTCATTTTGTTGCCAGTCAAGTGACTTGGCTTGGTTCGTGTTATTCTTTTGAAAGCCACTACGTGCCTCCTGCTGTTTGAGAAACGTGCTGAGTTGCTCATTCCCATGACCAGAATTCTCCATTTGCTGGGACATGTTGGTCGTCATTGCCCTACTGGGTCTTCTCCCAGTGCTGAGATGACCGTCGCTTGTGTCACCCTCATGGCAGCTGACTGGCTGCTTATGGATTAAAATATATATTTTATATATATTTGAAAAAGACAGAGGTAGGTTTTCAGATTATCTGATAACTCATAGAAATGACTGCAGTTGTCAAATTTATGCTTTATCAACTAGCATTCAGTCAGCCCAAATTGAGGCAAAATCTGTTCTCTCGGAGTCCTGAGAAACTTGTGGGGTTTAGCTTTTCACAGATGACTTCAAACATTTGCAGACCTTCAGAAACCAGAACACAAACAAGAACATTTGAACATCTGTATCCGTCAGCCCAAATACAACTAACTCTTCTTTTCTGCAACACACTGCTGACACTCATGGATTCATAGAGTGGTAGGGCTTAGAAGGGACCTCTAGAGATCATCTAGTCCAACCCCCTGCTCATGAGAGCTGCATTTCAAATATGCTGAACACTGTTTGTCCAAGTCACTGGGGTACATTCTCTGTGCTGCCATGTTCCTGAGGTACCTCAGCTCCCTCTCAGGTGAGAGTCTTGGCCGGTTGCAAGGTTAGCACAGCAGCACCTCTGCCATCCTCCGCACCTTTGGGATAAAAGACAGATGGAGAAGATGGCCTTTGCAAAGTGAGACAATGACATGCCCAAGGTGGCTGCATTCTTCTCCAGGTCTCCTCACATCCTGGTGGGTCCCTGTGGCCACTGCCAGTCAGCTCACAGACCTCCTGGTGCTTGTCTCTGCTGCATGAGGTGTCTTAGCATGGGGTCTCATGAGAGAGACACCCTGGGAGGCAGAGCAGAGATCAGCCAAGCAAATCTTCTTTCCAGAGTAGGAAACTTAACCTGCCTAAGTGCCTTTCGTAAGTATTTTCTAACCTATAAAACAACACAGAACCCAAATCCCAGGGCCAGGAGGAGGGTTAGGAAGATCTAACAGGTTCTCTAGACACCGCCTACCCTCAGCCTATGCACTTTGTGCTAGGAAGGAGCTCCCAGCCTTGTGTCAGTCTTCCAGGGCTATAAGGTGACACTGGGTACACAGCCACTGTAACAGACAAACTTCTGGCCACTGCTCTGTGCTGATAAAGCAGGATTCTGCTTTTGGAGTGGGTGATCATATTTCACAAAGCAAGCTATTCCACCTAGTAATTCCACATTGAACAAAAACCTTTGAATTTTCGGGAGTCTGGTCAGAGGGTCAGAGCATTATCATCTTTGTCTCCTTATAAAAATGTATTGTGCAAAGAAAAGACAACAGGATCCATTCCACTAAATGCATAGCTACATATACAGACATCCATATTGGCAGATTTGTATGTCTATGTGATGCTGTTATTTTTACTTGGGGAAAAAAAAAAAACCAAACACCCAAACCAGACATCCAGGCCAGATTTGCAGACCACATTTACAGTTCACCTCCATAATATTTCTGAGCCGTACTGCACCCATTTAAGGGGACTACCCTGACTTTTCTCCATGCTGAGGTATCTACAGAGCAAATCCCCAAACAACATGTTCAAACAACCTAAAGGCTTCTGCAGTATGGGCTGATCCTGAGGGTTTGCGGTTCTCTGAACAGCCAAGCGTAGTCTCCTTACATTACATTTAAAACATACTCAAGAATGGGGAAGACCGAAAATCTGTGTGTCAGAAGCATTCAACAAGAATGGCATCCTTCGTGAATGAGGCTAGCGTTTGTATTAGCTCTGGAGGCTTTACCAGCTTTCTTCTACTTCCCAATTTTAGAAACAATTTGGGGAACATCCTTTCTTGTGCTATTCTGGAACTTCTGCTTGTAGTTGCAATTGAAACCAAGATCTGTAAAGACACGTGGTGGTGGGAAGCCCCTACAGGTAACCACAGCCAACCTCTGTATCCAAATACTCAGCAGCTCATGGAAGTCTTGAACACAGCTGAATTTTCAGGTTGAGCGATCTAACTGGGGAGAAACAGTGCACATAAAATTTAGGAACGTAGGAATTAGCAGGATGGATCAGGCTCACAAGCCACCTAATCCAAGTTTCTCCCTCTAATGGCAAGTGGTGCTACTTGCTTCAGAAACAGATGCAATTCTCATGCCTTTATAAGAAGCTTTTTCTTCCAAGAACCTAGTTTATTAATTTTATCTATTATTGAAAAAAGAGCATAGGAGAAGGCTGATTTAGGTTCATATTTCATTAGAAACTGTTTGCCTAAAAGAAATAAGAATTATAATACACTGGTAATCATTTCAGTTTCACCAGTACATCAACTTCTGTCCCCGTGGGCAGAGGAGCACAGTGTTCAAAGGAAAGATTGCTGGTAAAGACCCAGAGAATTCTTCTGGGACATCTTCTACCCTCCAAAATAGAATCCATTAACAAACATTTGTCTAATCCATGCAAGCTGTGACACATATGCTGCCCTTTTATATTAAGCCTGGGCAGCAGGACTCTGATATTGCTGTCCTTGAATGGAGAAGAGCCTTCCTCTCCGCCAGAGCCTATGCTTTTCGCATCACTCAGTCATACCCAGAGAGAATCCTATCTTGGTTGTTCTCTGTAAAGCAGCATGTAGTCATGTTAAAGAATGACTAACAAAGTGAATTAACGTGTTCTGCTGTTGCTTTAGCCTTTTTATGCAACATAAGCAAGACAAAAATGCTTGAATGGGCTTATACTCAAATTCTGGTTTTCTCCTTTTTTTCTTTTTTTTTTCTTTGAAGGCTTCTTAAAATTATACTTTTTTTAATGCTGTCTGCTAAAGAAGGTAGATGAAAACATTTCCATTAAAGTCACAGGCTTTCTTCTCCTTTAAGTGTCAGCTGAGTTCCCATTCACCTTCCTCTCTCACTTGAGGCCAGGAAAAACAATGGCAATAATTATAATTTCCGGAGAGGAGAGAGAGGAGAGGAGAGGAGAGGAGAGGAGGGGAGGGGAGGGGAGGGGAGGGGAGAGGAGAGGAGAGGAGAGGAGAGGAGAGGAGAGGAGAGGAGAGGAGAGGAGAGGAGAGGAGAGGAGAGGAGAGGAGAGGAGAGGAGAGGAGAGGAGAGGAGAGGAGAGGAGAGGAGAGGAGAGGAGAGGAGAGGAGAGGAGAGGAGAGGAGAGGAGAGGAGAGGAGAGGAGAGGAGAGGAGAGGAGAGGAGAGGAGAGGAACCACCCAAAAGAACCAGTAGAGTCTACTGCTCTTCTTAGTGCTTCTCACCAGAATAAACAAACCCAAACCTGTACCATGGCATTGCAAAAGTAACATTGCAAATCAATTTTAAGAATTCTGCTTATAGGTATCATCTAGGGGGATTTCTGATGTGAAATGTACCTATCTAATACAATAACTGAAACTTGTTTAACTACCCCAAACAATGGAAATGAAAAACTACATCTGAACTAACTGTGAGAAGAAATTAGATAGGAATACATTTAGATCTTTATGTTCTTTTTCAGTCAGCTCTCTCTGATAAGTCACCTCTCAGCAGAAATGAATAGCATTGATGGGAAACACAAGATGCACTTTGTCCATCTGTAAGGCAAATATTGCAATTGAGGCTGAATCAGGAGGTGTAGCCTCTGTTATTTCCCAGACCTTCAGACTGATAAATTACGCTCCCCCCTCTGAGTAATTTAAGAAGCGTGGGGTTTATGAAGAAGCACCAACCTGTTTGAATGTAGGAGGAAAGCAAAAAGCCAACGAAGTGTAGTGGCCTGGCTGACCTGTGTGCAGGCTGAATGTTTTGCCGGCATGAAAACCCAACTAGGGGTGTCTGCCATTTAAGACTGTGGCAGAGATTCTTTCAGAAAAAAACTGGTATTTTTTCTCCCCCCAGGATTCAGAGCTTAGGCTGATAATTTCACCTGAGGAAAGGGTCTTTCTAAGAACAGAAGCAAATCCTTTGGGCTCAGAAGCACAACCAGAGTCCCTTACTCCAGTGCTGCCAGGAAAAGGAAAACTAGTCAGATTTATGGTGCGTTTCCAAATACATGCCACAATTACCTGGATGGGACCCAGAAGGAGGATGTGATCATTTTTACTAGCTGTATGAGCCACACAGAGTTTAGATGCATGCATACAGAGCAGCTGCAGGGAAAGAAACCAACCCCAAAACCCCACCGAAAACCAACCACCAGATACCAGGGATACTTCATAACCCGTTCTGTGTCTGCTAGGCTTCAGAAAACCTTTTCTTCTGTTGCTACAAAAGAGCTGTTCTGCTCCACTGGGCAAATACTTTGCTAAAAGTTGCTAGCCAGCTCTATTTACCTACTAGTTGGCAACACACCCAGCTGGCACCTGTTTAAAGTGGCAGCATTTTCTGAACAATGGCCTACTTGACTCCAGGTCCTTTTCTGGGAGGATAAAGGACTTAAGATGCATAGCTCCCCTCAGAGTGCCTCACCTCACTCATTTTCCTCTAGTTGCAAAGCTTGCAAAAACCCAAGACCTGGGACCCTGAAATGAGCACTTCACCCAGCAAAGAGGCCAGAGGACATTTGTGATCTGTGAAGTAGATTGAATGTATTTAAAGGTTGGACCTAACTTTTCCTGTGCTGTGGACTTCCTCAGCTAGCAGTCCCGCTCAGACTGTCCAGGGAAATTCCCTTTCTGCCTTTCGTACCCTCCCGAATTATTACATTTCAAAATTTCTTTAAAATAAGCAGAGCTGCTGGCTCTCTCACCTCTGTTTGTTTTGAAGGACCTGCTCATTAGATAGCATCTGAACCAGAGACTGTATTACCAGGGTCTGAATGGAAAAGTCTAACAAGAAAAGTGGAGCTGGAGGAGAACTGCCTGGATATTGATGGCTTCCCCAAGCTGAGCACAAGCTTTGTGCAAGTCACTCTGCTGATGTGACAGCTTGCACCTTTCATATATAAATCAGGAAACATCAGATGGCTGATTTGAAAACCAGTGATGAATGCTTGAGTGCCAAGTAAACAGTCGATTGTTTTGATAAGTAAAGGTTACTGTGTCAGTATGTTTTATATAGAGAGGCTGGGTTGGGGGGTTGAGGGTGGGTATGCTTGATTGACTCTGGTGTTGTTGATCTAGCCATTAGCATGATTATTGTTTTATTATTATTAGCCTTGCTTATTATAGCACAGTGCCTGGGGCTCAACTAAATCAGGGCACTGTGGGCGAGAGGGACCTGCCATAGCAGATTACAATCTGGGCACAGCAGCTACCTGGGGTCCATGCGAGGGGAAGGTTACCAGTTTGAAGGGATCTGGTAATCCTTTTCAAATGAAGAACCTGCTACAACTTTCCTCTGAAATATTTTTATATTTATTTTTATATTTATATATATAACCTAAACATAATAGATTGGAGAGGTCAGCCACGAGTAGGCTCTCTGAAGTTAGGATGTGGGTGGATTTCCCTGGGATGGGGACAGTGACATGCCCGCTTGCAGGGTCCGGGTTAGTGAGCAAGGTGCCGATGGGCCAGTTGTGGCTGCTTGACTGTGCTGTTCCCCCCAACCAGCTCCAAGGTGAGCCCCTGTCAGCGTCAAAGCGTCAACTAAGGAAAAATAGGTTAGATTCGTCTCTTTGCAAAACGAAGGGAAGACTCAAACAGGTTTGGAAATGACTTCTGCATCATGAAAAGTTTAACTGAATATAAAATGCTTTCACTGAAAAAAGTAAGGTTTCCTCAGCTGAAAACCAGATATTTGAAATGTGAGTCACTTTCAGCAAGATACTCCCAGCACCCTTGCAAAAATAGATTTTGAGCTGCTGTTCTTAAGAAATTGAGCTCCTTTCGAATTTCTTCTTCAAGCCAGCACCGAAAAGACCTGTTTGTATTGTTTGGTGCAGGTCAGTAAAAGTGGAGTCACAGGTTTACCCGGCTCACCTGTGGTTGGTTCAGCAGAGCCCGATTTTCGCTTTTGGTTTGGCTCTTAGCTCACTCACGCAGATGTTGAAGTTTGAGGAAATCCCCAAAGACAAAGCCCGGCTGCAGTACTACAATTAGTCAAGTGCAGGATTTTCCCATCGTCTGTTTATAAGTGACTGGAGAGTTTCTTGGGTTTTTTTGTTATTTTTCACAAAACACTTAAGTTAGGGGGGTTTCAGGGATTATTTTTAGAGATATACGAAGAAAAAGAGAAGTATAAGAAGTAAGAAAATCTATCTAGTTAGAGATTAGTTAGTCAGTGTTTTTCTTTCTTCCTTAGGAAAACAGGTAACATGGATACCTAGGTTCATCCACCATTTCAAGCCAGGAAAGAGTCCATGAAACCATCTAGTCTGGCTGCATGTCCACACTGGAATGTCAGCTGATTAGTCTTGGAGTGAGCCCAGCCAGAAATGTGTTTCTGACTAAAATACTTCTGCTTTTTGTTAACACATACACCCCCCAAAAAGGCTCTTCCTTTAGACCTGGACATCTCAGCAGAAACACCGCCATTTACCTTGATATTGTTTCCCCACAGTTCAGATTTTCACAATTGCATATTAACAGTGTGGTTATTTCCACATTTTATTTTTCCCAACTTGTGGAGCTACTAATTCTCCTCTAACACCTATTTCTGCTACTTTCAAGAGCACCTTGTGGCAGCTGCTTCACCTGCATTAATGAATCCACACACATCCACACACACAGCCTGAGTCATCTCCTCATCTTCCTTGTAGCAAATTATCTGGGTCAATATCCTTCAGATTCACACTGCAGAGCTATCTCAAACAGCCGTTTTTATGGGATCTTTCTGCAGTTTCACCAAGTTTCCAAACCCTTTAAAGAAATACCGGCACCAGTGTGTGGACAGTTCTTCAGTTCCAGAGTTTCAAACACTTCTGCAAGTTAAAATTAATGTCCTTACTTCTGCTAATTGTTTTTGAAATACCCAAAGGTCACATCAAGCTTTGAGTATATAAAAGCTTCCTTACAAATGGTTGTCTTGCTAACGAACAGCTGAACGTCTCAAGAAAACCCAAACTCACACCCAGAGGGAACTTGGATAAATTTCCTGTATATGGATACACAGTGTGGAGATCAACTTACAGAGGAAACAAGTAATTTTGATCAAGAGCGTTTCCAAGAAGCAAAGGGCTTGCATACAGTTGATACATAGTGAGGAGAGGGCTAAGGCATCCTCCTGGATGAGTTTTGTGGGGTCAGGCTGGCTACAAGAGGTTTAGAAATACAATAGTTTACAGTATTTATGTTATTTGTATTGATTATGTTGTTCAGTAAGAAGCAGATGCAATGAGTTTGGCTAAAATTCATTCTCTTGCCCACTGGTGGGCAACTCAGTGGGACATAATTTTGACATTAAAGCATGTGGCATTTTGCTTTTAGGGATATAACTGATTTAAGACGAAATAGCACAATCACTGAGGGACAAGTGTTGTGCAGGAAGCACCAAGGAGATACTTTATCCTCCAGTGGAAGCTCCTCACTTCCCCTGCTTTTCACCAGTACTTGAAATCTCAGAGACTGCCATTGCTTTCACATGCAAAAACAGCAGCATTGCCTCAGGCTGCAGCTTTATGGGGCTAATTTCTACACCCAGGACTCCTCTCATTAATCCACTAGTATGTGTAGAGCAGGGGATCTACTGTGACTGGATCCTGGTTCCTTCAATGCCTGCATTTTAAAAGATGTAATGAGAGGCTAGGAGCCTGACACTTAGCCTCCCAGCAGTGGACAGTGAGATGTGACAAGAGAGGAGGCAAGGTTGGTGTTTGAGGATGTAACAGGCCCAGCAGCTGGGTTGTGTTTCCATACAAAACCCAGACGTTCAGGCTTATCTGCAGTACACCAGGGTCCTCCATTGGCTTGGGTGACCTGTAGACACTTGTCCTGGAAGGGCAGTAAAGACATTGCTTCCAGCAAGCTGTGGGTCCATTCATGGTCGCAGATCCTTCAGTGAACTGGCCTGAGTCGAGATCCAGTGCCTCTCAGTCTGCCCTCTCTCATGGAGGGTTAAGAAGCACAGCTGGATTTTCTACCTCATTTACACCTGGTTCCCGCGACAGGCAACACTCAAATCTTCAGAGCCCTCAAAGAGAGCAGAGTCAGAGCTATACAGTGTGAAACACGCCTTCAGGATGCATGAAGGTTATCCTACGTCAGACAACTGCAGCTTCGTCTGGTTGTTCCCTGTCTCGCTCACAACTCACCACATGCCTTCTCCTCTGCAGAGCTGGTGACGGGGTCACGTGTGGAATGAGAAACACGAGCGATACTCCAGTAACGCCCTCCTCTTCTGCAACAGGAGGAGCACACCCACGTACATGGTACGTGCTGCTTCCTCCCAAGCCCTCACTTGCTCTGCCGGCTGCGTGGTATCGGGAAGCTCACGGCTGGTGCAGAACTGCAAACGTTTTGCTGCTTTGGTTGACATTTAACGGGTAACCAGCTTTGTGGAGACTGAAGTAAAAGGTGCTGTTTGTGGGAGGTGATGTGTGGATGGGAGAAAGAGTAGGAGTAGTAGGTGTCATGCAGTAAGAGCTGTTTGATTGTGTTTAACTCATTTTAACCTTGATTTTCTGAAGGACAGAGCCCTCCTGGGTCCCTCATAGCCATGTGAGGCTCCAGGAACCCATGGCTGGCTGACTGTGGGTGCCAAATACTCCTGGGCTTGGCTATCAGATTGCCTGGCAGTGGAGGCACTGGATAACTGCATGACTGGGCTTCAAAGCCTGCCAAATGTGACAGCACAGATTGGGAGTGGGTGGAAACCCTCCGTCTCCATTCATGTTGGTGGCTGAAATAGCTCCTATGGTCTGACACCATGGCACAGTCTGAAGCTGATCTCCAAACAAACCTGGAGCTGTCTCACAATGCTGAGGTGAGCTCCTTGCCCTGATCTCCCAGCTGCAGTGAGCACGGAAGGCTTCCGGTCAGGGAACTGGCACTGCCTCAGGCACACATGAGCAAGGGAAGGATGAGAAGTACTTAGCTCAGCCCTGGGGCTTAGCATTGGGAGGGCCCTGCAGTCCTCCATCTCTTGTTTTTCCTGCTCTCAAAGGTGCCTGTCAACACTGGCAGAGCAGTGGGGTCCACAGGAATACGACAGGTCCCCTTGCATTTGGGTAATAATGAGACCCAGCTCTTCGCTGCTTTTCCTTCAGCCAGAAATCTCACTATTCCTCCCTGGGGAGGATGCTGAGGAGGAGGAGGACAAAGTGAATTTCCTGGGGGCATGCAGGAAATCAGTGGTACAACACATTGACTAAAAATCAGGTGGAAAAGGGCAATACCAAACTGTCCTAAGCCTGAAACATTTAGTCTGGCTTCGCCCTGGCTTTAGCTGGGTCAGCTCTGGGGGCTGACTTGGTCCCATGCAGGTTAGCAATTCCCTCCCACCACTGCAGGTCAGAGGAGCTCACCTTCAAGACTACTGCCAGAAGGGCACAGATTTGCTTTTCCAATCGGCCCTGGGGCTCCTCTGGGACTGGGAAGGGCACTGCAGCCCAAGCACGGGCAGGGTCTGCCCTGGACACCACAGGGTCTGAGGGGTGAGCGTGGGAAAAGAGGCTCCCTGGGAGGGTTACAAAGGACTCAGAGACATGTAGCTAAAGCAGGGCTCTGCCACCAGTGCTGGATGGACCCAGGCAACGGGAATATGGAGAGGGCCAGGGATATCCTCTCCAAAAGGCCTATAGGCTGCCACCACTAGATCCCAAGTGCAAAAGCAATTCAGGCTGTCAAGATGCTTTAGGAACAGTTTTGTGTCTGTGATTATTTGACCCAGCAGCCCTGGAGCCAAGGAGACACAGAAATGAAGGAAGGTGGTTGGGTGGAGTCTGGGCCTCCGATAGGGGCTGCTGCTCCTCAGGGCACAGGGGCTGGCATGTGACCACCACCTGCACATGGGCCTGTGCAGCCAGGGCTTGGGGTACAGGCACCACCCAACTAGCACAAAAGACAAGTCATCTGCCCCATCTTCACCTCAGGTCCTCCTACCTGGAAGTTGCACTTCCCTGCCTGACCTAGGGAGCCTCATAGGAAACACCTGTGGCAGCACCAGGATGGAGATGTGCTTTTTCCTTGCTTCTCCCTGGTGTTTTTCCAGGTGCAACTTGTAGTTTTGAAATGCTTCTTTCTGGGCTGGACAAGCTGTTTCAGTGCTGGTTTTAGCAGATCCCCTGCTCACCCAGTCATGTTGACAACCCATCATGAGCACAGGGCTGGGGACCTCCTGCCAGGCTGAGGAGGGGAGACATTTTCTCACTTGCTTCCACTCCTGCCTGGCTTCTTTCCCACAGGTCTTTTTCTGTCCAATATCCAGCGCTTTCCCCCCATTGTTTCTCCAAGGTGATGGGAGACAGGGCAGGGCAGCGCACTCATCTGCCACAGAAAGCTGTGGCTGCTGGTGCTTTGCACACAGAGGGAACATACAAAGGTCCTGTGGTTTGTCTTCCGAGAGGAAACAGCTTTGCCTTCATGCCTGATAAGAAACCTTCCACCCCTACAAGATAGAGTACTGTGGGTGGCCAAGGTGAAAGTTTTCAGCATCCATGGGGAAGCTGGGGTTGTCCTGCGCGCCCCAAAAAGCAGCTGCGTACCAGGGCTGCCCAAAGAGCATCCTTAAATACCTACTCAAGTGCCGAGGTGCTGCATAGGGCACCCCAGTTAGAGGAGATAGATGGTGCTGTTATCAGGAATGTAGCCTCCCAAATGCTCTTGTAGCACCAGGGAATCTTGCACCAGGGAATCTCACACCCAGGTCTGATCTATGAAAGGAACAGGGCGAAATGGTTTGCTGGGTGGGGAAGAGAGCTAAAGAGACTGAGCTGCACCACCAGCATGGCTGGGTCCTGCCCATGCCCTGGGCTCAGGGCAGAGCATCATCCTTTGTAGTGTCCTCACCTGGTGACTGGTGAGATGCCACACACAGGCCATGGCAATGCTGGCATGTTGCATGGGCCTGGCTCTGGGGAGACCTGGTATGGGTCAGTCCATGTCCTTGCTGCTCAAGGCTATCACCCTGCCAAGCGGGGACACTTTGTCCAAGCTGCCTGCTAGGGATGGCCAGCTTGTGCCAGTTTCTGGATGGTGCCAGCGAGCTGCTGGCAAGGGCTGGCTGGCCTGGGAACAACCATGCTGGGAACAACTGAATGCTGACAGGGATGATCCCTTGCCAGTGACGGAGAAAATCCCTGAGAGCACCCTGTTTGGTAGCAGAACTGGTGCCCCGGTGAGCCCAGAGTTGATGCTCTGCTGGCAGGAGATGCGTGTAGGGAGGTTCTGACTGGAGGCCCTGGAGGCCCTGGAGGCATAGCCGGCAACAGCCAAGGTTACCAGTGCTCCTGGCATACTCAGGAGCACCCGTCTTCCTACCCTCCTATGGGCTGTAGGCGCCTTTCCAGCAGCAAGCACCATGAAGAAAACTGCTACCAGCAGAAGGGATGGTGATTAAGGGAGGTGTCAGCAGGGAGTCATGTCCCCCTGCAGTCAGTCTGCGACCCCCATCAAAGCAATACTGCTCCCCCCAAGCCCTCATCCCAGCTGGGTGTCTGCTTGCCAACCCCCCCAGACCACTGCCGGCTATGCTGCCCACCCTGCGGCAGCGGCCAGGGGAAATGCCAGGCGTGAATGTCAGCCTTGGGACGCCCACAGCATGTTTCCTTTCCACCAGCAGACAGGATGTAAGCTGTCATGGGTGTTAATTAGACTTCGCCAAGACCTGCAGTGCGGCGCTCCTGATTTCTGTCAGCGCATCTCTCGGTTTGAGGCTCTCTCTTCTCACACCGGTCTTTTGACAGGGCCACAGCACTGAAGCCTCCATCCCTGTAGGGCCTTTTACAAGCGCTCTTTTCTAGGTACAATGCTTTTCAAAAAAACCCCCAGAATCCTGTTGTCTAAAAGCACCCTGTGAGCACCGTGAAGTGCTAACCATTTCTGGGTAAAGATGTGTTTGCCCTCATGCCTGCAGTACTGCTGGACTCAGCTGAGTCCAAGATGTGCCCGGTAGCAACATCGCACTTGTCCCTGCGCATTTCTTGTGGCACACACGTGGGAACGGCTGTGTGTATGCAGAAAGCGCAGAAAAACCTTTTCTGGCTTGCCTGGGAGTTTCGTTTAGCAATGAAATTAAACGATTAGTTGTTTAGGGATAAGCTGATTATGACTGAGGCTTGAACACATAATAAGAGTTTTACTGCTTTAAACAAGGGGTGTTGGTGGAAGCACAGGCTCTGTGTGGAATAACTATACAGTTCACAACTGGGAGGGCAGCAGCTGCTGCTCTGCAGCTGGATGCTGTTTGTTACTGCCCACCCAACAAGCGTCCTGCTCCCACCGGTCTGCAGGTACAACAGAGCAAGTGAGTGCTCCCAGGTTCTCTTCAGAGGAAAATCTTCAGCTTAGTTCAAACCCCACTGCTCAGCACCATGATACAGAAGCAGCAAATGTGGTGTCATAGCTGTGAGCTCCCTTTCTCTGGCCTTTGCTGCTGGCTCTAACTTCCAGACAGGGAATGGTGACAAGTAGGAACAGGACAGTAACACCTGAAGTCCCTCCAGCCATTTTAAAGCTGCATGGATGCCCCGATGCATCTGTACCTGGGGACAACCTGGACACCTCCCTTGTCACGCCGGCAGTGTGGGCTCTGCAGGCTGTCCTGCTGCGGGCTAACCCCTGTACCTCTCAGCTCCCCATCCACCCCATCGAACTCATCCGATCATAGTCCCCAGGCTTGGAGCCACACGCACGTGTGTGGTGACATCAGTCAGTGTCAGGGTGATTCTGCTTCAAAACACGCTTAGCTTTCCTGGTGTGAAAACCATGGTTTTTCTGCTTCAAAACACGCTTGGCTTTCCTGGTGTGAAAACCATGGTTTTTGTGTTCGTTGAACAAATTTGGATTGCAACTTTCACGAGACTGTAAAGCACAAAGGCGAGCCATGTAGGCCAAGTTTCTAGAGCTCACAGGAAAGTTAGAAAACAGGTGGAATGAAAGTTTTAAGGTCTCTACCAACAACTATGACATATTTTTCCCACTGAGAAGCTTTTTTGTTTGGGTGATATTTTTAGTGTTGTTTTTTTCAACAAAAACGTAATATTTCCAAAGAAAGCAGACACCTTCTATAATAATGTCAGCCAATCTCTGAGTTTTTCATCAGAACAGTTTCTATGAACTGTTTTGAACCAACCCGCATGAGAAGCTGAATGTTACTTCTATGTTTATAAATAGTCTTGTTTTCACAAAACTCTTTCTCAAGTAAGCTGCTCTCAATTAATAGGAAATACTTTTACTTATTACTTGCATTATAAGGAAAAAAGGGATCCCTGTCTGGATCAGTCCTGTTATGCCCACAGTTAATAAAGAAACAAGTCTTACCCTGAAAAAAATCATCTTTTGGGTTTGCTCCAGGTCTTTGCAGTTCCTGACTGTCTTATGCCTACTTCCAAATGAATCAGCCCCATCACTGTGTTGAGTACCTTCTGATGTTAACTACTCCTTTCTTTGCCTGTGAGGAAGGGCAGCAGTATTAACCCTGTGTTACAGATGGGGACTGATGGTGCAGAGCGGTGAAACGTGACGCTGAAGATAATATAAGTCATCTGGACCAGAGCAGGGGTGGACACCCGCTCTTCCCTTGAAAGGCAATACCCTACCCACTATGCTTCCATACAGCTGGTGCTATGATAGTATTTTTTTACTCATTTTCCCATCAGTCAGCCTATGAAAGAAAACTCACAGTAGCATCATCAGCTGGTTAAACAAAGGAGCTAAAGCATCTAGCTAGCATAAGCAGACAAAGGATGAAGAATATAAGATGAGAGTAAAAGTGAATGAAGAGAAAAAGCGAAGGGCAGGAGCAGCATGGTTGTCAAGAAGTAGTAGGAGAGTATAGAAAGGAAATTGAAGCTTTGCGCTGACCCATAAAACTCCCCAGTATTACCAGCATCCCCGCTGATTTCACCCTCAGAGATCTTGTTTTGCCACAGCCTTCACTTGACTCATCTACACCTGCCCACTTCAGCCCTGTGGCCAGTGAGACACCCTCCCACCTCCTTTAACCACAGTCTTCCACACAAGGGTCTCTGCCATCAGCCCCCAGACTCTGCATGACTCACCCCCTCAGCATCTCTGCAGATTATTTCCCTGAGTTTTCTCAGTTTGGCAAGCAAGTCTGTTACACCATTATAAAAAAAAAAAAAAAAAAAGGCAACTAAATGTGGTTGCATGCTGACAGGAATCAGATCTTCAGTGATGGGATGGGGTCCAGAATCTCTGTAGGAGAGTTCAGTACATGCTGTGCCTCCCTGCTTGGACCTGGCTGCCTAGTCAGGGGCAGGAGTCAGGGCAACACAGAAAAGATCACACAGAACCCGAGCTCCCCCACTCCTTGTTGTATCAGTGTGAAGGCATCCTGAACAGATGTTTGTCCCTGCAAGGAAATGCAGAGTTTGCTTCACTATCAGTCTGGATTTCAAAACAGCGATTAATGAAATTACTTTCCCAATGTCACAATAAAAGTTGTAGATCAGACTTGCTTCACTCTACTGAAGGACCAGTTGAGTGTCATTTTCAGTACACTGCTGCCCTCATCTTCTGCAATTGCATCTACAGTCATGGCAAAAGCTGGTCCACTGACCTCTCCAGCACCATGTCAGTGGAAAACCTTTGGACTAGGAATCCTGTCCCCATAAATCTTTGAAGAGGATGCGCCTTGTTTAATGTCTTCCTTGCCAGGACTAGTTAATGAAATTAGCACCTAATGAGCAATCTGCAAACTCAGCCTCAGAGGCACAGAAGATGCCTGGTACAAAAATAAACATCAACCGTCAGGAAATATCCTCTAGACAACATCCCAAGGAATAAATTCCCTCAGGGTCTGCTTGCTATGGTGCATGTGTGCTTTAAAACAAAAGGTTTGCCATACTTGCTTCTTGAAGTTTGCAACTGACAGTTTTCCAACATAAATCCAAAGGATTTCTGATTGGCATGTTAGTTTATAACCAGAAAGCAAGCGTGGGAGTATGCTTATGTTACCTTTTCCTAATGCTACTGATAATTGCTCAGTAGGTCCAGAAATCGGAACTGCAGTGCCTTCATCTCACGAGCTAACTCTTCAGTCAATGTCTGGACCTCCACTAGTTGATCAGAGTGTCCTGTGTGCTACTACAACCAGGAATTGCTTTGAGAGCTGAAGGAAACTGTTCTCTAGGCAGTTGAATCTGCAAGGTGAACATACTCATCAATGATCCGGAAATTACTTATGGTTCAGTTACTACAATCACCTGCATTAGCCCAGTCAGGTAGTTTGTGAACCTCTAGGGTTCAAAAACAAAGTAGGGGAAAAGGAAAATCATCATCTAGACTGCGAACAGTCAGGACTGGGTGGTTCACAGGTTTGGCAACCAGACCACAAAGACTTTCACCTCCACTTGAAATTCATCCTCACTATATATTGGCTACGAGGGGTAATGGTCCAGTAAGTGCTCAGTGGTATTTGTATAGCTCACTACCTGCACAGAAACATGCGGGGGTTATCAGCTGTGACTGCTCTGAATCCTGAAAGGTGACAGCTTTATGAAGGTGGGTTCCTTGTGACAATTCCAACTTGTGACAATTTGCCTGCTATTAAGTGTAATAGAGACTTTCCTGGTTTGGCTTCTGTAGGTTCAGAGGCCCTAGATCATGTCTGCGGGCAGCAAGTCTGCAGTGCTGCCCAAGATGGCAACGTTTTCTGGAGCATAAATGACATTTTTCATATAAAGGCTGACGAGCTTGTGCTGATCACAGACGAACACAGAGCTCTTTCCACAGGGCTTTGTGGGCTTTCTCTGCTGTGTTGTGTCACAGTGAAGCCACCCGTGGCTTGGCCACAGGGCTGGGAGTTCTCGGGGAGGGACTGTGTCTGCAGCACAAAGGAAGCTGGGTTTAACCTGACTTTCACACAAGCCTCTTCTGCACCTCAGGGGTTCTGCGTATTCATCGTTTCAAATGTATTCAGTGGAAACGATACTTCCTTGTGCGAGACGATCTTTGCGGCCATTAGTGCTGTGAGGCAGGTGCCGATGAAGCAGCTGGGGCCCTGCCCAGGCTGTTCGGAGGGATTAGCACCAGCCCGAGGGACAGGCAAAGCAGTCGCCCAGGGAGAGTGTGAAGACCACCGTAGGTCTCCTGACCACACTGCCTGCAGGGCGATGCTCTTTGGGCAGCCAGGCTGGCTGTGGAGTCCCAGCCCAGGACGAAGGGAGGCGGCAGCAGCAGGCCCTGCTGGGAGGAGGAGTAGCTCCTGCCTTGCCCTGCCCCAGCTCACTGCCTCAGGCGCAGACAGACAAACCCAGGTGCTAAGGGCTGTTTCTCCTGGTTCTGCTGTTTATCCTCTCCCTCCCTTTTCCTGCTGTAAGGGCAGCCCAGTGCTGGCTCCTGACGTATGCTTGTCCTGATGAGATATCTTAACCTGTCTTTGTCTGGAGGGGTAGTTAAACAGGGCAGAAGGTCAGAGCACACCGCCCTCCTCCATGCACCCAGGCCACAGGCAAATTAGCTGGTGGCACCAGCTGCAAATTAGCTGATGGCACCAGCCACTGCGTGGACTACTACAGCACCGTGAGAGCACTGTGCTCTTGGTAAATGCTGCCTCCTGCAGAAATAGGAAGGAGGGCCCCTATTGTGCGTGATGGGGGAATGACGCACTGGGACCACTTTCCTGCCCAGCCAGGTCTGTTCTCATGGGCAGAGGTCTGAAAGCTAAAGCCAGAGGTTGGAGGGGACAGGGACTTGGGAATGGAGTGGGAGAACAATTGTGCCCCCCAGCCAGCCACCTATCACCAGCCAACACAGGGATGCTGCTGTCTCCTTCATATAGAGATATCAACAGTCTCCTTTTCCTGCATGCTCCTGGAGTTTGCAGGGCTTGGCAGGGTGGGGGTGGTGGGGATGGCGATAGTATTTTTCGTTTGTAACACCTAATAAATTACAGCATCAAAGAAAACAGAGCAGTGAGTCCTGGGCACTTGTTCCGTATTTGAGTTCCACCTGTCCCCCTGGGCTGTAGGATGATTCTGGGCTCCGAGATGGAGCCGTATGGCAAGCCAGGAGGTGTCACACAGAGCTGCTGCGCAGACTTCAATCAGGAATGTTTCCAGTGAAAGGAAAATGTGTTAAACTCAGCCTCTCTCACAGCCTGACAGCTCCTGATGTTCATGTCAAGAAACGAATGCAAAAAACCAACGTGCTCGCTCTGAAGAGACAGCTAACTGAAGAGTAATTAACAGCAAGGGCCCACACAGCACAATGATGTGCCCCATTGTCCAAGCAATAAATGCTCAAGGACTCAGGCTTTGGCTACTTGAAAACCCAAGATACTGCTGCCCTTCCTGCCTTTCCTCTGTAAGCTGTGGTTTTTACCACATAACAAGCCTACTTGCAACACCACCATGCCCAGTTAGCAGTGCCACTTGTCTAATTGGACTGGGTTTATTAGAGGACAGAAGGGAAGTCAGGGCATTGCAGTGAAGTAGCTGCAGTTCAAATGATAGTGTTCCTTTGCTTATTGGAAATCTGTTTAATGAAGGAAGGAGGCACTGCCACTAACGTCAGCAGAAATGTTTCATGGGTTTGGCTAGGCAAACCATGACCTGTAGCAAAACAAGGCAGTAAATTCTATCACAGTCCACTCTTCTGCCTGTTTTAAGGGCTTTGCTACCCAAAAGAAAGAAAAACATCTGGAAAGAAAAGAATTGAAGCTTCCCCTGCAGAGCAGGGGAAACTGCCAACAAGGCTTCTCAACAACATAGGTAGAATCTAATATGAACAAGGAGCCAGGGTGGGAGAGATGGCAGGAAGAGGCTGAGCCTGCTGGGTTCTCACAGGCCTGGTGGGAGGGCAAGAAGAGCAGTTGGGGGCAATACCAAGAGGTGCAGTTCTCACCACCTCTTCCCTCCATCCCCTCTGCAACAGCAGCCCCCACTCTGCACCCACAACTCTGCCAGCTCAGCTGCCTCGGGCACCCGGGCTCCCCCATCTACGATTCACCTGGGGTCCTCTAGCGCAGGACACTGACAGCGACACCGCGTGGTATGTGATAAGCCAAGGTCTACTACCTTGCTCTTGGGCATTAAACATCTGTGCAAGCACCGTGTATATGGCACATGATGTACGTACCTGGCTGAAGGCAACCATGGCTTGCTCAAACTTTTGCTGAACAAGAGCGATGGTGCTGAACACCGGCGGGGAGGAACAGTCTTGAGGGGCTGAAAGTGAGAATTAGTCTGTTATCAATTTCCACCATCCAGAAAAGCTCTCACAAAGGTGAGGGGTTTCAGCATTTAAAGGAGTCATTGCCACAAAGTGTGTAAGGGAAGAGGATAAAGAGTGTGCTCCAAAATCCTGGATGTTGCCGAATTTCCCTTGGAGTACCAGGGCTCCGAGCCCTGCAGTAGTTGGCTTGACAGTCACTGTTCTGCAGAGCTGGCTGGGCACTGCAGCACTGGCCAGGGCAGGTGCACAGCTGCAGCACCCTAGCCAAAGCCCTGGGGCCACCAGCCAGGGCACCCGGGTGGGTGTCTGTGTGAAGTAGGGCAACCTCAGCACTGGTGTCTGCATGGGGCTTCTCACCCTGAGTTCCTTTTACAGGCAGTGGGGAGACATGGGCGCCTGTAGGCTACCTTCCTGACTTCTGCTGCCGGCTTTGAGAGAAGAGGAGCCATGTCTTTTCCCAGAAGTGCCCACCTCTCTGCACTGACTATAAAAGGCCCCTGGAGCAGCTGGGTTGGATACAGACCTTCATGCTCTAATTCTGTAACCTCAGAGGAGAGGAGGCTGCTCTTCGTGGACTCCCAGAAGCAAAGCGGGTGCCCTGCGGTGGCAGCCAAGCTGCCTTCCTACAAATCTGTGAGGGAACTGCCTGGCTCTTACAGAGCTCAAATCCCTCAAATCTGTGCTTTGGGACAGTGGGCTGTGTGTGGCCACCTGCCATCCAAATATGAGCACGAATGCCAGGGAACAAGGCTATTTTGGGAACAAGTGACACAGCAGGGAGCATCAGAGGCAAGAAATGGGTCCTTGCTGCCAAGTGTTGACACGAGGCCGATAAAGGGTGGCTTACCACCCTTTGGGCAATGCCTGTCTTATTAAAGTCATATTTGCAGTATTTTTTTGAGATGGTTGAAAAGCAGGGTGGTATATTTACAGACAACTTTGTGAACATTTGACCTCATCTACTGAGTGGAAAAAGAATGACTAAAAATGCCATCTGCTTTTTATCCAAACTTTGTCCCAAATTCATCAGAATTTCAGCAGCTTTCACCTCTAACTCTCAATTTTTACTCCCAAAAATTGTTAGCAGCATACTACTCCACACAGTTTACAAATGGCAAAAAAGTTGTACTATCTGTGTCTGCAGATCTTCTCTCCTGGGAGAACTGGAAAAGTGGCCTGAATCATCTGCAGAGGAGTCACAGAGGAGGTGAGTGTCTGAGTGTGTCTGTGTGTGTGCATCAGGCACGGCTGCCAAAGCTGAATGTGAGATGAGGAACTGATTAATTTCCTAGAGGGCAGAAACCAAGAAGATCTCATCGAGTCAGTGCAAACCAGCAAAGGCGAGCACCCATGCAATGCAAAGTGGAGCTGGAGGCACCCAGTGCTCCGGGAGGGTGTCACGGACCAGGACTGTGAAGGGTGATGGGCAGCTGAGCTGGCTGAGACCACCCCCCATGGTGCCCCAGCCCGTGTAACCCCAAGCAAATGTGCTTTCCCAGAGGAGATGAGCGATGCTCCCAGTTGTTATCAGTAGAGAAAAGTAAAACTGTAGCAGGAGAAGCCGCCTTCCTCCTGTGCAGGGAAAGGTGCCAGCACATGTGGCAGTGGAGCTGCAGCAGCCCTGCAGTGAGATACTAGAAAACTCCTTTCTGCTAGGAAGAGTGAAAGACAGGAGTGGGCACATTGTGGGGAGGACTCAAATGCCAGGGATGACGCTGGTATATTTACTCCTGGTTTATACCAGTTTGACACTGGTGTATCTATTGCTGTGGCCTCTCTGCATGTGGGAGCCTTGTGTGACAGGAATAGGTGACACTGCTTCATACCTGCAGAGAGGCTGGTTTCTGAATGCAATGGTTGTTCCCATGCTTGTACTATCATGGCCCTTGTTGCTGCCAAATACCTTAAAATATACAGTCAGAAGTCAAAGAAATGAACACTGAAATTGCTTATTATGTACATGTGTCTGTTATCAGAGCAGCGGGTTTTTTCTTTGATAAACAATGACTTGTTACCAGCTTTTCTGAAGTCAGCTGCTCGACAGGGTCAGTACATGACCAAGCCCATGTTGCTCTCACAGCGGTCACTGCAGGGCACCCAGAGTTAAGCGTGTTTCAGGGAAAGGTCATTCTCCTAAGATGCTGTAGGGTGTTTTCTTCGTGCTTGAGCCCATCAGAACTCCAGCCTGGGGGAGCCATCCAGCTCCAGTTTAAAATGGTGGGGAGGGGGAGATGGGACAGGACATGGTCTGTCCATTGCTGGGCTTGCAGGATCAGGATAAATCCCCAGCCTGGTGATAGAGCAATATAACTGCACACTGTGGGAAGCGAGGGAGAAGCCTGACCCAGGCAGAGGTCTGTTTTCTCTCTGGTTTATTACCTTGTATCATGAACTCTGGCCATACCAGCTTATAAAACTGTCAGTGTTGTCTGTCATCCCACCTCCGTTTAAACCCACACAGACTGTTCAGTGCCGACTCCCAAACAAGCTAGACGTGAGAGGGCAGACACCACTTTCTTAATCTGGTGCAACATCTGCCAGCGAGCGGCACCGAGAGGTGGGCCAGGAACCATTTGTGAGCCCACCGAGGGCCAGCTGAAAGCACACTCTCTGCAGAGCAGGCAGAGGATGCTCATGGAAACACAACCTTCCTGGCTGCTGCCCCGGATGGGGATGGGGGTTACAGCCGGTGGCAGCGTGATGCTTGGGGTGCCTGGGGCAACTTGTCACCAGGAAGGCAAAGAAAGGGTGCTGCTCAGTGGGGAAGAGGAGGTTTGTTCCTCTCCCTGAACCAGTATAAAGCAAATTATTCCTGTTAGTCCTGTTATTCCAGAGTTGCCACAATTTCAGCTACCAAGGGCATGTAGTCAAGGTTAAACGAGCAATATGTTCCAAGTTACATATGTGTGCACACACTCACTATGGCACCAGTGAAAATGGCAGACCTGATGTTCCTCCTCTCACCCCAAATAGGAGGAGGAACAAGACCTGGCTCTGAGTGTGATGCTGGAGGGACTCTGGAGAGGCTGAGGCATGGACCCAAGCATCACTCACATGGGGTGGGGAGCCACGGCGGGCCCTGCAGAAACCACTGCCCTTTGCAGCCGGGTTATGTGCTTTAGCAGACCCAGCTCTGGGCAAGCTTGCAGCGGTGGGGACAGGGCCCCAGGCCCAGCAGCAGGGATGGGGTGTAGATCTTCCTTGATTCACCCAGAGCTGGTGCTTGCCACTTGTGGAAGGAGCGTGCTGGCTGCCAGCTGTGCAGGGTAAGAAGTCCTTCCAAATTACTCCCTCTCTTAGGTCTCTAGGTGATGGCCTCTCCTCTCGGTGAATTAAAACCAAATCTGGATGGGGTGAGAGGTTTCCCATTGTGATTCAGTAGCAAAGGACTAAGTGTAGAAAGTGGGAGGTACTGGGATGTAGAGAATCAATCCAGCGCATGGAACATGCTTCAGATAAAAGCAAAAATTACTTCATCAGGGTTCGGGGACTGGGTATTTCCACACAGAAAGTGCATTCATTTTTAAAATTAAATTAATGCCTTGTTAGAAGAGTTTTTCATAGAATTTCTCACGAGGTGTACTTTTTTTCCTTCTGGCCTGAGTCCTCTTCACTGGAAGAAGAGCCTCGTGAGAAACACCAACTCCCTAGGACTGCTGAGCCAACCTCTCCTAGTGCTTCTTCACAGCTGCTGCGCATTGTTACTGGGAACACTGTCCCCTTCCCAGCCTCCTGTCTGATACCCAGTAAAACACCCCTGCTCCCTCTGGAAATCCCGTAGAAAGCCAGTAGAGGGGGAAAATGCCAAGGTCATGTTGGTGGGGCAAAACCTGGACAGACTTATGCCTGTCAGATCTTGTGTTTTGTAAATTTTAATTTACACAGATGGTCATTTTCATGTGATTTATTGAACCGAATAATGTTATGTGATGAAGAAAAACTTTATTCCCAAGTGTTGCTGCCACTTTGGTGGAAAAAAACCCATGAGATTCTTACTGAAAGACTGCAGCAGGCACAGAGAAGCCAAGTTAACTTTGCCGTGTGATCCAAGAGCTGAAAGAAATTGAATCCATTTGTGCCAGTACTGACTGTCAATTACATCATACTTTCTCTCTTCAGGGGTTTTCCTCCACTTAACAGAAATCTTTTCTTGTTTCATGAAGGATATCACAGTAGCTGCCACACGTTAATCTCCAGCCCTTCTTACTCTCATGTGTAAACCACTTTCATTCCGAGACACACAGGAGATAACACAAGGATGGCACCTGCAGATTGCAGGATTTAAGGGGCACTCACTGTGAGCCATTTACTTAATGAAATCACCTGCCTGAACCACATTTCATCTCAGAAATCCACAGGGAGAACTGCATGAAGACTAGGCCACAACCAGGAAAACAGGAAGGAACCCCTAAAAAGTATCCCGCTGCTCTGCATGTTGCAGTGGGATATAGGGTACTGAAAGTGCTGAGCAACCCTGGCACCAAACGATTTGCCTTTTGAAACTGGCAGAGAAGTCAAAACCCCTTTATTAGCTCAAAGCACTCCACCAAGATACCTGAAAACCCAGAGTTTAGTCATTCTTCCTCAGATGGGCTAACCACGTGCTGCTGGTTTATAGGTGCAAACGAATCACTTGTTTTTACTCATTTGGAAAGCCTTTCAAAGTATTACCTCCTTCAGAGATATACAGGGACATGATTTTGCCATCTGGAGAGACTTTTAGGTGGCCAGATTCTTCAGCAGGCAAGGGTCAGCAATAGCTGAAACCTAAACCTGTTTCTAAAACCTTGGACTTTTGTTTCTTCGGGACTTTCAGAAATGTCCCCACACCTGCAGACCTGCTTCTACAATCCTTAAGGGTGAACTAAAAGCCTCTTTGCCCCTCTCCACCACACTAGGCGAGAGTCTTTGTGAAAACAGCAAACCCACGTCCTTCCCTCTCCTCCTGAAAGAATCCATCACTGGCAGAAACATAGAAATTTCATACAGTTCACATTAAGTGATCACTTAAACCAAACCCCACAAGACACTGGAAGCAGAGAGGGGAGATGGGAGGTTTCCAGAAGGTGTGCTGGCAGGTAAAGCTGCCTTTCCTCGACCAGGTTTTCCCAGGACACACATCAAAATTCCTGGGGACTTCCCTTTCCCCTGCCATGTAATGCATGTGCACATGCAGAGGAGGCCAGGGAAGGGGCAGCTGTAACCACGCTGGCACATTGGATCACCAAAAAGGGGAGGAAAAGAGGGGATGAGTCCTTTAAATGAGCTTATGCCTGGACCTCTCCCCCAGTTTGTCCCTGCCTGAGGCCAGCAGCAAGGAGGGGCAAGATTAAGTCTACCAGTGTAGACATATCCTGAACATGGCCATTCCTTGGCGATTTCTGCAGCCAGTCCCACTAGCTGACATTTCAGATGAGCACACCCTGGTGACTATTTCCCAGCAGCACATCGGCTGGCTCCTGTGTCCCACATGGACCAGGGTGGCTCTGCAGCCCCTGGGACCTGCCCTGGGACCTGCTGCCCCACTGTCCCCAACAGTACCTGCAGGAGCTGCCCTGGAGGTGCACCCTTAGGGTGAGGGGTTGGTTTGGCGCAGTCATGTGGCTGGGAAGGAACTTATAAATACATGCAAGAGCAGCATTTCTGGACTGTCTTGTATCAATGTGGGCAAGAGTGTTTCCTCTGAAATAAATGGCAGCACTCTCAATTTAAACCCAAGGTCACTGGAGTGACTCTAGGCTTATATGGAAGAAATAAGACTAGAATTTGCCTCGAGCTGGTCTGTACTGAAACTCTTCTCCAAAGCTACTTTGTGCTACTAACATCGCTGGAGTCAGCACAGTCACTCTGAACGTCTAACAACACAGCAATAAATAGATTCTTATCTAAAGAGGTTTAAAAAGCAGCAGCCTGGTTATGGGGATTGGTGAGATTTTCTTTACGGACTGTTCAATCAGTATGATTTAGAGCCCCACCAGGGGCCCTGCTGCAGGCTCTCTAAGAGCCAGCTGTGACAAATCACCCCCACAAGCTCTGCTGGGCACTGCTGCTGTCCCCAGCAGCGGTGGCACTTGCAGGTGCCTCCTCCTCATCTTCCCACCCTCCTGGTCCTGCCTTCCCAGCATCCTGCCCTCCCATGGGGCCAGTTATTTATCTGGTATCACACCCCTGCTTTCCAAGGTACTAAATTACTGCGGGATGCAGCTTTGCATTGGACTTCATTAACCACAAACACTGTCATCCCTTTTCCTGCCGCACCGTGCAAGGCAGACATACGTGACTACCGGCAGTAGATAAGCATTTCACAGGCTCCCGGGAGGACCCACTGGTCTGCAGCAGATGGTGCACTGGGCTGATGGATGCACGGGGCTGGGGAGGTAATTTGCCCTTCTTGTCTCTTGGTGTCGTATCCCAGTACAGCCTGACACTCCTGTGATGCTCCTTTCCCGTGCCACGCCAAGGGGTTGCTCCATTTTTGGAGACCACTGGTACTCTGAAAAAGTACCAGGCTTAAGTAAAATAGTGGATGGCCAGACCCATAAAATTACAAGTGAAGACAAGACTGAACGTCAAAGCGCAGTAAGATGGATCTGGCCCTGCCATATGGGTGCAAGTGTCAGGGCTGGTGTATGTCTACAGAAAATAGGATTTTTTTCTATGTATATTGACGGGTTACTTTTGAAAAAAACCTAAGCGAGAAAATAATTGATCTCGGGGCAGTCAGCATCCTAACTTTCTCTGCTAAATAATCACCCACATTTTCTCTTTGTTCCTTTTCCACTTTCTCATCAGAAATAGAAAAATAGAGATTAAAAAGAAAGGAATGGGAGGAAGAGAGAGAAAATTGTGCTCATCTGAAATGTCAATTATTTACAATGTCTCTGCTGATGACTTTGAACAAAACATGATTTTCTTTCTTTTTTTTCCTCTTAACTCTTTTTTTCAGTAAATTCTTTCTTACTAGAAAATAGTCTATGTCTGCTAGCAGCCCTACTTGTGAAGAGCAGGAGGAACAATGGAAATCTGGATCAGTTGGCATGTAAAATACACTTCCAGTCATTCTATTTGTAAGCTCCGCACCTTCAACTTAGGATCCATGCATCTCTGGGTAAGTGATTCATGCAGAGAGCCCCTGTCACTAATCTCATTTTTCTGTGGAAGAGTCTATCTGTCAGTGCTGACATTGTTGCAAAGAAGTGCTGTGTTTCGGTGCAGAGATTCCCTCCCCGGCAACATTCTTTTTGTTTCACAGCCAGCACCTCGCTCCTGTCTGAGATCAGACTGAATGATGTAAGGGTCCCTTCTGGCCTCCCAGTCGATGAGCTGGAGGCCAGGGGCTCCTCTCCCTGCTGACAGGAGCGATGGCTGCAGCTGAGACGCCCCTGGGGACCGCACTTTGGGCCTGGGCTCACACCAGATGACCAGGTGCTGCGGGACAGAGTTCGCAGCGTGCGCTAATTTGAAACACGTCTCTCGCAATGATGTTAAACCTCTCCGGCACAAGAGCAACAACAAAAAGCCCCCTTTAACTCTTTCCCTCACACAGATACTGGCAAGAAACCCCCTGTATTTATTTTAACCAATATCCACCTCCTCGTGGCTGAGAATTTGGTTTTGTTTGTTCTGTTTTCCAGGACTCTGCGGGCCCTAAAGCGAAGACTGAGCAGGTTGGCCATGCAATGGTACCGTCAATGCTGTCCCTGGGAAGAGGTTGGGGGGGCGGCCCGTTGGCCAGACCCCTGACAGCACCCGACTCTGGCAGCACCCGACTCCCTCTTTCTGGGGAGCACCAGCCCGCTGAGCCCCGCCGTGGGGATTAGTCCCGTGCCCTTAGGAAGCAAATTTCTAGACTGATGCGAGAGAGGTGTCGGGCTTTGCTTTTTGCCCAGCTCAGAGCCGGGCTCAGAGACCCCGGCAGCTCCCCAGCTCAGCCGCAGCAGCCACCGTCACTCACCATCATCACCCTTCGCACTGGGTGCTGCCCCGCGCCCCCGGCCCTGCCCCGCTCCGCTCCGCACCTCCCATCCCACCGCGCCCTACTCACCGCCTCGGCCCCGGGGGTCCCGCCGCCGCCGCAGCTGCCCCGCCGTGCCGCCGCCCCGCCTGCCCGCGGCCCCGGCATCGCGCCGGTCCGCCTCGGGCGCGGAGCCGGAGCGAGTGAGCGGAGACCCCACTGTCGGCTCCCCCCTCTACACCACCACCAACCCCCCTCCCCGCCGAGGGAGGAGTCGCTCCTTCCCCGGGCAGCAAAACCCGAGGGGACGGCCGGGATGCCGAGCTGGGCGCTTCCCGCCGGCAGTCTACAGGCGTAGGGAGAAATGAAAAGTGACTTACAGAGAGAAAAACCTTCACGGCTGCTCCCAGCCGAGCCCTCCCCGCCGGGATGATGCCTGAGACAGCGTGGCAGGTGCGAGCGTAACACCGTTGGGCATCGGAAATAACGAGCGCTGCTGCTGGGGAACCTGCAGCCCTAAACTGAAGCCATCGGGCGCGTGGGATGGGGCCAAGGGACATTAGGGATAGGGGTCTGGGTTGCCACTGGCTGAGAGGTAAAGGCTAGTGAAGGTAAATGTCCCCACAGGCACCTGGTTAGGTCTGTAAAATGCACCCTCCGCAGCCTCCTGGGCACAGGTTTGAGGAATCACTCTTTTAACTGGGGCACAGGGCACAACTGAGATGATTGACTTTCTACTACCCAACACACTCCGTCTTCTGACTGAAATCTAAAGTGGTCCAAGGGCAGGGGAGCTTTACCAGTGCCAAGTGGACTTGCCTGTATTTAACCATCATATTTCACTAGTGACCTGCTCTCTCAGAGCTGTGCTGCTGGGCAGCTACAAAGTTGAAGGATTTCAAGCAATGATGAGTTGCCTCCAGACAGGACACTACCTCTTGCAGTCCAAATCATGGTATTTTAGCTAGGAAAAAGCAGAGGAACTGCTCTTCCCCGTAAGAAGGACGAGTGCCCTGACAAATGTGAGCTGGTAATTAAGGGCTCCAGTTTGACCTGCGGAAGGAGAGAGATGAAATACCATGTTCCTGCCTGTCCACAATGCACTACTTAAAAAACAACCCAGCAAAATATAGCACCTTTCAAAACCACTCATGTCCCCTGAAAGGACAGGTAGACACAGACTCCTGCAAAAGTTGCATCTAACCACAATGTCTCTGCCCTTGCTTGCATACAGCCAGCCTCTGCAAATCAGCTGCCTAGCTCTGTGAGTATTACCCTCCCTTTCCTGGCTCCGTGTGATCCAGGGAGTTCTGGGGGCTTTTTGGTTTGTTTGTGGGGGTTTTTTTTCCTTGTATTTTTTTCAGCTTTATTGCTGAGTGCATTTCTTGTATAAAATATTAATAAAGCTTCTTTCCAAGGTGCTGGGTTCCCTCTGTGACACCCTCTGGCAGCCTGCAAAAATCAAGGGGGAAGTTACACGATGTTTGGCAATCATCAGTGCAACTATTGTGAAGGCTCAGTTAAGCCCCCCAGGACATGAACGCAGGCCAGCTTTTGTGGAAGCTGCAATATGTTCCCAGACATCATGATCAGGAGTGATTAATTTCTATTTACATATTTGTTTATTATTTTATATTAGCTCAGATTGGATGGATAAAATGATGGCTTGAGGCCTTCAGAGAAGCAAGACAGACCATTGCTTTCTGCCTATTGTTGTTCAGATCAGAAACATTTTCGAGATCACCGCAAAGGGAAGAAATTTTTTCTAAGCTCACACAGTGTCTTGGCCAGGACCTGCCTGCATGTAAAATATTGGAGAATCTTAGAAGGCAGCAACAGAACACCATGGTGAAAGGAAGAAAATGAAATCAGAATTGCAAACATGGTCTTATTTCTTACAATTCATATTCCTTTTCATGCTTGTGCTAAAAAAAACCCACCATGTTTTGCTCTGCACAAAGTCTCATATGTGTCAGCAGTGTAAGATTAACTGTGATGCCTAATTAAAACAGGCAGTCACCAATTAAGATAATAAAAAATTGCTATTTGAAATTTGTAAGAGACTGAGAAGTTACAGAGACACTTATCCAAGAGCTTAGCAGGCTTTCATTTGCAGATACTTAAGGAAAAAAAAAAAAAAAAAGGTGAAAACACACTCTGGAACATAGCCCAGGAAAATCAGAGAGGAGTCTGCGAGCTCCTGTGATGCTTCATTACTGGAGTGCCTGCTGCCAGCCAGCCCGTTTGCCTTTGCACTCCATCTGCCACGTCTTGTACATGCTGAGATCCAGGCTCTGCTACCATCGCTTACTGTTGACAGTTACCGTGCTGGTGTCCCTAACGGCACTGCTCTGACCATCGCTCTGACCACCGCTCTGACCACCGCTCTGACCACCTGAGCAGTGCAGGACCCGTGCCTGGGCTTTCCTCAGGGCAGGGGGAAGTATTTCACTGCCATTCAGTCAACATCGCTCACTCTTATGCCCTCGGAAGCTCTGTGCAATACAGTAATAATAATAATAATTAGTTTAAGGAACTGATAGCAATTCTCCAACCTGAAGGTTATTTCAAATTTATTTTCACCCTCTGAGAAGCTGACTCAGACTTCTTTGCCTGCTGTTACTGAGCTCTGAGGCTATGTATGTTCAGCTGTGTGAATATATGTACAAAGCCTGTGAGTATGTATGTGCACGTGAGTGTGGTGGGTTGATCCTGGCCGGTTGCCAGACCCCCACCCAGATGCTTTCTCACTCCCCCTCCTCAGCAGGACAAGGGGAGAAAATAGGATGAAATATACCCTCGTGGGTAGAGATCAAGACAGTTTAATAAGAAAGGTAAAAGCCGCAAATCAAAGAGAGGAACCCATTCATGAGTGCCCATCAGCAGGCAGACGTCCAGCCACGCCCTGAGAAGCCGGGCCGCAGCACGCCTAACAGTGGCTTGGAAAGAAAAACACCATAACCGTGAATGTGCCCCCCTTCCTCCTCCTTTCCCTGAGCTTTTATTGCTGAGTACGACATCACAAGGTATGGAATATCCTCTCGGTCAGCTGGGATCAGCTGTCCTGGCTGTGTCCCCTGCCAATCCCTTGCCCATTCCCAGCCTACCAGTTTTTGGGTGTGTAGAGAAGAGAGAAGGGGGAAGGGGGGGGAGCTGGGGAGGGACACAAAGCCTTGACACTGAATGAGCACTGCCCAGCAGTGGTGTGGTACTGACACTGTTGTAGCCCCAAATGCAAGCACAGCCCCACACAGTCTGCCTAGGGGAAAGGTTAACTTTGTAACTCCAACCCAGCCAGACTCAACACAATCTCCATCCTTAATTCCATACCATTTGTGTCATGCTCAGGTCCCATGTTATCTAGTGCATCTTAGTATTCTCTGACCATCCCATTCTATCAGCTTCTCATGCCTGAAAAACCCCCTCTTAGCAACACTTACACTATACTCAAACCTTCACATCCGACAGTCAGGTTTATACATCCTCACTGACCACTATACTCTCCTCCTTGACATCAGAAAGGCACTATTTTTCAGCGAAGCCACTGAGGTGAAGGGCTCTGAAGCGGAGGATCGAGTCGTGGGAAACTTCCTGAAGTGGCAAAACCACAGCAAGTTCAGTGAAGGAGCAAGGGAGAGAGAGAAAGCACCAGCCCCGCCTGAGCGGGAGGAGCGCAGCTCTCACTCGGCATGGACAGGAAAAGGAGCGATGGCGGCGGTTTAGAACCCAGCTGACTCAGAGCTTATGGGTCAGGATTAAGGGGAGGGCAGGAGTAGGGGATACTGTAGTAGGAGACTGCTACAGGCCACCTGGCCAGGATGAGCGAGTGGATGAGGCCCTCTACAGACAGATCACAGTCACAAGTCCTGGACCTCACGGGGGACTTCAACCACCCCGGTATCTGTTGGAGGGACAACACGGCAGGGCACAAACAAGACAGGAGGTTCCTGGAATGCGTCGATGACAACTTCCTTCTCCAAGCGATAGAGGAACCGACGAGGAGGGGTGCCGTGCTGGACCTTGTTCTCATCAACAAGGAGGGGCTGGTGGGGAATGTGAAGCTCAAGGGCAGCCTTGGCTGCAGTGACCATGAAATGGTGGAGTTTGAGGTCCTTATGGAGGTGAGGAGGGCACACACCAAGCTCACTACCCTGGACTGCAGGAGAGTAGACTCTGGCCTCTTCAGGGAACTGCTTGGCAGAGTTTCATGGGATGAAGCCCTGGAGTTGCCCAAGAAAGCTGGCGAGTATTCAAGGACCTTATCCTCCAAGCTCAGGAGGGATGCATCCCCATGAAGAGAAGTCAGGTAGAAGCACCAGGAGGCCTGCGTGGATGAGCAAGCAGCTCCTGGCCAAACTGAGGCACAAAAAGGAAGCCTACAGAGGGTGGAAGCAGGGACAGGAAACCTGGAAGGATTACAGGGAAGTTGTCCAAGAGGGCGAAGATCAGGTCAGGAAAGCCAAAGCCCTGACAGAATTAAACCTGGCCAGGGACATCAAGGCCAACAAGAAGGCCTTCTGCAGGTACATAGGGGATAAAAGGAAGATCAGGGAAAATGTGGGCCCTCTGCGGAAGGAAACAGGAGAGCTGGTTTCCCAGGATATGGAGAAGGCCAAGGTGCTCAATGATATTATTGCCTCGGTCTTCACTGGCAAGGACACGAGCCGTACCCTCTGAGTCACAGAAGACAAGAGCAGGGACTGGGAGAATGGAGAGCTGCCCATGGTTAGAGAGGATCAGGTTCACCTGAGGAACCTGAAGGTGCACAAGTCCATGGGACCTGATGAAATACATCCGCAGGTCCTGAAAGAACTGGCGGATGAGGTTGCTAAACCTGTACCCATCATGTCCGAGAAGTCATGGTGGTCTGGTGAAGTTCCCACTGACTAGAAAAGGGGAAACTTAACCCCCATCTTTAAAAAGGGAAAAAAAGAGGACCTGGGGAACTACAGGTCAGTCAGTCTCCCCTCTGTGCCTGGCAAGATCATGGAGCAGATCCTCCTAGAAATCATGCAAAGGCACATGGAGAATGAGGAGGTGAGTGGTGACAGCCAACATGGCTTCACCAACAGCTGATCATGCCTGACGAATATGGTGGCCTTCTACGATGGGGTAATGACCTTGGTGGATAGAGGATGGGCAACCAATGTCATCTACCTGGACTTGTGCAAAGCTTTTGACAGTGTCCCACATGACATCCTTGTCGCTAAACTGGAGAGACATGGATTTGGTGGATGGGCCGCTCCGTGGATAGGGAACTGGCTTGGTGGTCACACTCAGAGAGTGGTGGTCAATGGGTCAATGTCTGAGTGGAGAGCAGTGACGAGCGGCGTTCCTCATCCGGTCGGTGTTGGGACCAGTCCTGTTTAACATCTTTGTCAGTGACATGGACAGTGGGATTGAGTGCACCCTCAGCAAGTTTGCTGATGACACCAAGCTGTGATTGTATGGACCTGTTGACTTCTGCATCCAGTGCTTCTTTTTGACTACCAGGGTAATTACTGCAGCCGGGGTTTGGGTCTCTGTCTCATCCATGGTGTACCCAGATGTGGTTTGGGTCCTTGTCTCAACCATGCTCCTCTGATGGTGCTAAATGGAGATGCGAGAGGCACGGGGAAAGCCCCAGTACAGTGTTAAGGGCTGCTGAGTTTCTCTGGGGTAGGCAAGGCATCCTTCTGCCAAGTAGTGTGCCAATCCAATGGGATTACACTTCTGTAGAGGTATAAAACCCCAGGCTATAAGAGGTTGTAACAACCCCGGGCACCTGCCCAAATCCTCCCACACACGCTGCCACCCAGGGATCAACAGCCTAGAGGCACGTTTCCTTGTCCGCCCCACCAGAACGAAACCTGATTCCATGCAAATGATGAAAAGATGACAGAGTTAATCAAGCAGCTTAGAAAAGGATGTGTGAGAACCTCAGCAGCTGTGCAACAAAGGTAGCCACACCAATCCCAAAGGGGGAGAGGGAGGTACTCTCTGCAGGAGAGTCCTCCCAGCACAGGAGTAGTACCGGTGCCGGGGCCAAGCTCCTAGCCACTGCTTTTATCAGAATGTTCCCAGGCTCAGCTAAACATTGAGATAAGCAGTGCAGCAAAGAGCAGGAGCTGAAAGCAGCTGCTGGCGAGCCCTAGGCTCTGTTACATGGTAGATCAAGCAAGCTCCGTGACCTGTGCAGAAGCCTGCCAATTAACAGCTACCACAGCTATAGCATGCCCAGATCAAAACTGTTCTTATCTTGTGCGCCACGTTGGGTGGCAATAAAAAGGACTGGTGGGTTGATCCTGGCCGGCTGCCAGATCCCCACCCAGACGTTTTCTCAATCCTTCTCCTCAGCAGGACAAGGGGTGAAAACAGGATGAAAAAATCCCCCTCGCAGGTCGAGATAAAGACAGTTTAATAAGAAAAGCAAAAGCTGCATGTGCAAGTAAAGCAAAAAGAGGAATTCATTCGCAACTTCCCATCTGCAGGCAGATGTCCAGCCAATCTCTGGGAAGCAGGCCCTCAGCACGTGTAATGTTGGCTTGGGAATACAAATGCCGTAATCCTTCTTTCCCCGAGCTTTTATTGAAAGGGTGTGCAGCCTCACGTTTGTTTGCTGTTTGCTGTGTGAAGCTCCGTGGAATGGGTCAGAGGGCTGGTAGGTGTGATCTCCTGAGCCCATGGCAGGGACCCCCACAGTGAATGGATATCTTACTTCGTGTGTGCGTCTGTGCAGCCCAGTGGGTCTCTGCTTGGGAAGAGATTTAGCACCAGAGAGCACCCAGCTGCACTGGGCCTCGTGGAAGCTTTCCACCTGGGAGAAATGCTGCCTGCAGAGCTGAAGGCCGGCGGATGGAGTGCAGGGTGGGTGAGGCAACCTGCACCTGGGTTTGTTTGTTCAGCCATCCAGTTGTTCCTGAGGGACTATCTTGGGGCTTATTTCCAAGCCTAGAGTTCACGTCATCCCCAGATGGACATTTCTGTTCATGTCACCTAACAAGGTGGGGGTATATCATGGACCATACCTCAAGCTGCTGTGAGTAGGGCAGGCACAAAAATGCTGTGGATCTGCACATGCCAGGATGTTTCACGATAACAGCTCAGGATCTATATCTTGAAGGGTTTGTATGCTTTCGAAAACAGGCACATCTGCATCTTTTTCTTGTCCCCAGCCCTGACTGGCATGAGCTGATTGTGAAGGAGTCCAAGCCCATGGTCTGACAGCAAACAGGGTCTCAGGCAGTGTGGGATGAGGTAGTATTTGTCCCTTCAGGCCAAAGAGCACCAGAGGAATTGCTGGTGGATCCTGATCAACAACACGCGGGAATGCATTTCTTCTGGACACGTTGCTCCAAGCACATAGCATAATGTATAGCTGAATGTTTGCTGAGCACTCCCTCCACATCTCCATGAAGATAAAATGTTGGTGCTTTACGTAGGCGGCTACTTAGCAGGGACTGAGGCGGGAGCAGTGTCGGGGTCTGTGCTGGGAGCTCAGCTCTTGGGAAAGCAGCCAGAGGTGCTGGAAGAGATGAATTACCAGCAGCAGCTCTGGGACTGCAGTCTAAATGAGTTTAATGCAGTGTGCAAATGGAACAAGGCTGCTCCCTCATAGGGTTTGGTAATGAGCCCACAGTAATCTCTGGTTTTCAAGGCACAGCATGCATTTTTCAGGTGGCTGCTGAGTGTTTCATTTGGTTTCATACAGCCTGAGATACATGCAATTTGGGTTTGTGTATTCGATTTCAGCTGTGAAGCAGTAGCAAGAAGGGGGTGTCCTGACATTTCCAGTGAGCTGTAGAACTGGATTTGCACATGGACAATGTCCCTGGATATGTTTTCAAAGCAGCCAGGCACTTAAGCTCTTCTGAAAATTTCCCCAGGTTTTTTTTTGAGCCCATGTGTGTTATGAACATGTTTGAGTATCTGCTTCAGAGAGTAACTTCTGTGTTTTAGCAGTTTGATTCTGCCACATCCTTTTTCCTCATGAAAATTGCAAGATTTCCATGAGAACTACAAAGCACAAAGCAGAAGTCCATCACCCAACCCATCTGTGTGCTAAAGCCCCTGTTTCACTCGCACAGTGTGCTGGAGCTGTGCTGCACAATTTCTCCCACCTCCAAGCTGAAGCACCTCATGATGGCGGTGCAAAGCTAAACCACCAAATTCTGACAAGGAGGTGACAAGGTTTGCTTACTGGGACATGTGAAAAATGGCTGAATATAGGCAGGGAAGTGTTATTTTTCCTCCAATCTCATTCAAAGGACAGGCTGAACCAGCTCTGCTGAACTTTTGGACAGGGTACAGCCCAGGGCTGAGACACAGTGCGGAAATGCTCAGCAGCTGCAGTTAGAAAGCCCTGAAACCAAGGATCTTAGTGGACTGAGCAGCGGACATGTGGACAGGTCAGGAGCATTAGACTAGATGATCTTTAAAGGTCCCTTAGCTGTGAGTCTGTGATCCTAGTGTGGACTGTGTAGGGTGACCTTATGTGTTGGCTCCTCATGCCATAATCTGCATGGGACCAATTCAGCCCCCAGAGCTGACCCAGCTAAAGCCAGGGCGAAGCCAGACTAAATGTTTCAGGCTTAGGACAATATGGCATTTTCCTTTTTCACTTGATTTTCAGTCCCACTTGTTGTGCCACTGATTCCCTGCACGCCCACAGGAAATTCGGTTCGTTGTCCTCAGCATCCTCCCCAGGGAGGAATAGTGAGATTTCTGGCTGAAGGAAAAGCAGCGAAGAGCTGGGTCTCATTATTACCCAAATGCAAGGAGACCTGTCGTATTCCTGTGGACCCCACTGCTCTGCCAGTGCTGATGGTCATGCTGCTCAAGCCAACCTGCCTCCCAGTGAGCCCACGTCACAGTGATGCTCCCCCTGTGCTCAGGGGTACCGTTCAAAGCCTCATCTAAATCTCTTGCCCTTGCAGGACTTCCTCCGAAATATTCCCTCCAAGCTCCTGTCGGCTGACCTCTATGACAAGTGGATGCAAGCTCTGGAGAAGCCAAGCAAGCAGGAAAAAGTCGCAGAATTGAAAGAGTAAGTTTTGCAACCAGGAAGTTTTGCAACCAGCTCTAACGTGATGGAGTGGCTGGTGGAGGCCCACGATGTCACTGGAAATTGAGTCTCATTTAAAAGCCTGTAATTTATGTCGGCTTGCTATAATCCACGGGATTTGGTTTCGAGGGCTCTAGCAGCAGCACTTCCTGAAGGTATCTGAGATCCCTCCATGAAATGGCCAGCACAGGAAGAGGAGAGGGGCTGCAGTGTCCCAGCTGCAAAACACGGCTGTGTTTTGCTCTTTAGAAAGAGCAGATGTGGAGGCTGACTGGGAGTGCTTTGGAAACTGCATCACCCAAGCGCAGGCTTTCACGGGCCTTCAGGAAGCCTCCAGTGACATCTCCTGATGTCATCCCACCTACTCCAGGACATGGGCTGCTGTAATGCTTGTTTCAGTCGAGACCTTGTAATTCAAGACCTTATAATTAACCACACGCTCAGCTGCCGTTGGGGATTTCCGAATGATGCTTCTGCTCAGCAGTGGCAAACAGCAGCCGCGTGCCTCTTTCTGGAGGAAGCGGCATCTCTCTGTGCTGAACTGAGACTTGCTCAGGTAAAGAAGTAGCGGCTGCTGCACCGTGAATTAATGTCACATCTTGTTTGTCGTCACGCAGGGTGGCCGAGAAACTGCCTAGGCCAAACCTCGTCTTGCTCAAGCACTTGCTGGCTCTGCTCCACCACATCAGCCAAAACGCTGAAGCCAACAGGATGGACTCCAACAATCTGGCCATCTGCATCGGGCCAAATATGCTGAGCCCAGAGACGGAGCACATGCTCCCGCTGGAAGTGCAGAAGGAGATGAATGACAAGGTGTGTTGAGCAAGCAGCCCCCTGCTCCGGGGCAGGGCAGAGCCATCCATAGGGATGCCACTGCCATTGCAAAAGCTGAACAAAACAGCCCCCCAGGCATCGGGGGCGCCCCTCATCTCAGGTGCCTGCCATGTGACGGGCAGGGCTGCCCCTCGTGGCGTCTCCTCTGAGCAGAAGTAGCGGTTGCCCTGCAGCGCCCTGCGCAGTATCGCAGCTCCTGAATGCTCTGCACACAGAGGGCAAGGGCACCCTGTGGGCATTGCCCCCTCTGGACGGGGAGGCGGGAGCTGTGGCTGGTGGTGTTCTGTCTGCGTCGGGGCAGATCAGTTCCCCTGCAGCATCAGGCCTCATCTCCGGGGTGGACTCAGCCTCTGACTTTAAGTGAGGGTTTGGCAGAAGCCACCCTGCCTGTGCTGCCCTTCAGTCAAAGGCAGCGGGCAGGAGCAGGAAAGACTGTGCAGTGTGTTTTCAGCCCTTCTGACCAAAATGAACTGTTTCTGTGTGCAGGTGACAGTGCTGGTGGAGTTCCTCATAAACAACTGCTCAGAAATATTTGGGGAGGACATTGCTTTGCCTGTCTGTGCCTTGGCTGAGGAGTCACCGGAGCACACGGACAGCTCCACAGGTACAGGAATGGGCTGGGGATGTCACAGACAGGGGCTGCTGGGCCAAATTCTTTAATTTGATATGGGAATGCAACTGTGGAAACACAGAGAGTTGCAGACAGTTCAATATGTTATTGCAGTGCTCTTCCACTGGAACACTTTCAAAATGACAACACACACAAAACTAAATTCATTCCAGATGTTAAACATCTGCCACAAGCACATTCTGAAACAGATGTGCTGACACCTCAAAGATCGTTCTGGCAGGGCTCGAAACAGAGCATCATTCTGCAAACGTAACAGATCCAGAGGTGTCTGTTTTGCCACTGCTTCTCAGGAGGAACAGGTTATGTAACGAAAGGCACCATTTCAGCATAGCTAATATGCTATCAGTACCCTTTTTTACATGTGCCTTACCAAAGTCAACTTCTCCAAGAGCTGTTTATTCTTCAAGGTGATCTGAAACTTATAGGTCTAGACTCTGGCTTCTGAAGTCTGTGGATGAAATGCCCTTTCAGGAACCATTTTCCAGAAAAGCAGCAGATATTACACAGAACATGGCATGAGAGTATACACAGATGGCTGGTGTATGTTTTAAGCTGGGGTTTGAGTTTTGTTTTTGGCTTCTTGCCTTAGCTGACACCATCCTGCAACTGCACTTCCCAGCCCTGCCTTCAGCGCAAGGGCTTTGTTCATCCTCCTCTTCTCCTTGCCAAGGTGTTGCGAGTGATTGTGACCGAGGGTCATTTACCTCATTCCCCTGACTCCCATCCTCAGCTGTTTGACTTCGACGTTGAAGTCAAGCCGATCCTGAAAGTGTTGATTGGGAAAACGGTTGAGCAAGCTCTGCTGGAAGTCATGGAGGAAGAAGAGCTTGCCCGGCTGTGGGCACGTCAGCGTGCCTACGCAGAGCTGCGTAACGCAGAGCTTGCTGAAGTGCAGCGCCTGGAAGAGCAGGACAGGCGGTACAGAGAGGAGAAGGTAGGACTTCCTAAGAGCACAGCAGGCCTGTCTGAATGCTCAGCAGACGAGAGAAAATAATTTCCAGTACTGAAAGACAAACTGTGAAATAATCGGGACTCTGACCCAGATCCGTAAAGGTAGGGAACCTCAGTAGAAGACGCAGAAGGTGAGACACCCAGCAGCTCTTGAGATTTCATCTGGCTCTTGCAAAGCAAGTGTCTTCCAGAAATGTCTTCATGCGTAATGATTGCAGCAAATGAAAACCAACCCCAAGATCTTGTCCCTCATCATTAATAAAAAGATACTTTTTCTTGCTTCCTTCCTGCCAAATGCTTAAAGATACTGAGACAGAATTCCTTCCATGGCTGATGGCAGAAGTGGAAGAAACACCAGCGAGTAGGCTAATGTTGTAAAATCCCTACTGCACACACCTCGGTAATGCATTTTCAGCTGAGATAATAGAAGTGCCAGTCATGCTGCACCGTCCGCTCTCTGCTGGCTTCATACTGTTTGAGATGTGTTGATGCTGGGATATGCAATGCATTTGGCAGGCACAGAATGGTTAAAGAACACCAATTCTTTCCTCTGCTATAAAGCTTTTATTGCTCACGCGTTACACAGCCACCATTGCTGTGCCGTAGTGCCCTGTAGTGAGCCTGATTGTGCAGTGGGAACAGAAAGCCCATCCTGTCTACGGCCACGTGTGCAAAACCTAACCCCTCAATTACTGATGGAGCTTTTTACAGCACCTCTGTACTGTCTTATTTTCTGTGTTAAGCCTCTCCACCTTCGCTGGCGGCTTTTTTAATTTGTCATATTTATTATTCAAATTAAGCATTTCAAATTGGGATTATAACTGTTGCAATGTTCATGGATTTGGAAGGACTATGAAGTTTGGAAAACTTGCAAAGGTCATATGTAGCTATCAGCAATAAAGAGCAGGTGTTCATCAAGTGCTTTTCAGTCCCACAAAATAGTGTGGTGCCTTCCTTGGTTCCAGTGTTTCCCAGCACCACCAAAGACCATCCTGTGTATAGGCATTCTCTTGGCTAGTCCTTGTTCCTGGCACGGAGCATGGTCATTATATGGTTTTTTGTCAGACAGAAATACACTTTGGGAAGTACAACTTTGTAAAATACTTCATTGGGATTAGCCGTTTAAACTCTGTACACAGACTTTTCGAAGATTTAAACTGAATTTACTGTCTATTACCACCAGATGTCCCTGGTAACAACAAAGCAAAACACACTTATGTGCGGTAAAGCCTTCCCTCCGAGGCAGGCTTGCACACCCAGCTATTGTCCATACTTTGCACCATGGCCACGGGTGGTTGACGTCGCAGGCATTAATTTCTTATTTGTCATGCGGAGCTTATTCAGTGTAAAGCCCTTCCTAGCATTGTTCCTGCTTATCATGCATTTTGAGCTGTGTAATATTTTTGCTGGAATCTCCCTAGAAGGGATGGACATAAGCTTAGGGACCAGGCTTCCCTAAACATACAGCCATGGGGGTGAGTGGGAGACCAGTGTCAGGCTTGCTGGTGGCAACCTGGTAAGGTACCAAAAAACACGCTTTCCATAGCTTCAGGTCGAATCAAAGACTTGAAAACTGAAACAGTAATAAAATGCTAGTTTCTGACGTGTACCAAAATAGCTGGGGGGGGGAAACAGAGGTTTAGGCTCATCCTATAGAGATCGTCACGCAGCTTGATGCGGCTGATGCAGAGGGGATACCAGCAACCGCCCTCACCCCCTTCCCCAGGGCAGGTAGAGCGATGGACCCAGTGTGCTGGGAAATGGCTAACAGGAAAGCTATCGTCACATTTGCCTCTTCTGCCCCAGCAGCCTTGCATGGGCATCTCAGCAGGCAACGGAGCAAAGGCTGCTGTTCCTGAAGCCCTTCGGGTGATCTGCCAAGTGTGCTAAGGCAGCAGGCCAGGTCCCAGTCTGAGTGGGATGTCAGGAGTGACACCTGAAGAGACAAGCACCTGCCCCACATCTCACACCCTCAAAAGGGACGTCCAGACTTTCCACTGGACCCCTTGTACGTGTGGCTTCCCAGGCAGACCCTGCCTTGCCTCCATCCTGGGCTAGGACATCCAGTGATCGTCAGGGCAGCTGTTGCTTACACGGAAAAGCTCCCTTGGAAGGCGTCAGGTATTTACCTCTCTGCAGGTAGTTGAAAATCAGAAGTAATGAGATGTAACTACCAACAAATCCACTCGGTGGTTTGAGGAACAGCAGATTTCAATGTGTTAAACCAAGTCCCTGTAGTCAGATGATTTGAGGTCAAAATAAGGCTAGCAGACCACGGACACTTTGTGAAGATGGAATATTCCTCTGTAAGCTCCTCTGGTTTTTAAGTTGCAGTATATTCAACATACTATGCTATATTTTTTATTTATCATTCATTCCTAAAAGTATCCAAATATATGCCATCCATCTGAAATTAAAATCATCCCTGCCCACTGCACCAGCCTGTTAGTACCTGAGAACAATTGCTCAGTTTCTTTTGATTTCACACAAGACTGGGGTCAAAGGCTGGCAGTGAAAATTTGGTTTAGGTATTGAAGTCAATGGGACCAAGATTTCACGCCAGGTTTTTATTTCCATGATGACCGACATTCCTGTCATGACTTCATATAAATCAGCCTCATTATGGCTAGCTTTATCTGAATTAAAATAAATTAAAAGGACATTCAGGTGTGGTTTGTGAGAACTGTAAATGTTTTAGCTTCTTTAGTGGAATATTGTATGTCAGTTTTAGGGACTACTCATTACTGGATGTCTTGTCATATCTTTACAAGAGATTTAGCATCACTGAGAGGATTGCTGTGAGCTTTTGTGAAAAGATTCAAGAAACCATATGCTGACTTGACTATTTGTTTTGGAAATTGTCCAGGGGGGAAGTGGTCAACTGGAAGATTTTAATTTCTGCCACTTGTACTTTGTGCTTTATTAGCTGGAAAATTTAGTTAGAGAGTGTTGAATTGTTGTATTTAAATTGTCTGTGACATTATTTTTGTACTTAAATAGCTATAAGAAAAATTAATGAATTGTATTTGTTGCAACAATTCAGGAATACTGGCTTGTGAAAGGTCAAGACCATGTTTAAGAGAAATTTGAAAGCTCGTACATCATATCTGATTCTGACATAACATTAAAAGTGCTGTTCAGGAAGTCCCTGTCCTCACTTACCTGAAGTGATATGAACTACGCACAACTATACAGAGAGTAAGCATGTTTAATCATAGCTAGAAAGAAATGCTCTTGACTACATAAAACCAACAATTTTTAAAAAAAGTAGAATGTGAAGAGTTTGTTTGTTTGCTTATAGTGTAAAATTATCAAGAGACTACAAGGTCAGTCCAAGGTGTTTCAGCTAATGCTGCTTGGGATTTCACCCTCCACCTGCTATAATGCATGTTGGGGGTACTTGTGGAAAGTTATGTGCAGGTTATGCTCAATACAATGGATACAGGAAACCTGTGGAAAGTTATGTAAGATATTTTTCCTGCAGCATCATTCCTATGACAGTGCCATTTCTACTTCATTAGAGTTTACAAATACAATCCAAGCCTGTAAATCATATCTATACTTTAAAGCCTGTGCTTATGAAAACAAATGTGGCATGAAGATAATACTACACTGTAAAAATTATCTTACAGTAAATTTGCAGAGTTTATTAGAATAGGGAAACCAATTCTTTTAGCCCTAAAGTATGGTTCAGTCTGTGTCCTCTTGTCAACAGTTAATGGCTCTGTTGGGTAAAAAACTCATAAACCTGTTTCCATCCTCCCTAAATACAATATTTGTTCAGTGATAACAGCAGTATGGGCACCAGGAATGCTTATTTGATGAAAAATATTTCTTCAGATGGATAAGGTGTACCCAAGCTTATAAGAAAAACAGTACACTGGCCATCCCAGAGCCACCTTTTGCAAGTCACTCTCTGCTGGTGGAAGGACATTACTCTGTCCTGCAGTCAGGCATGTTCCTCTGGCTGAACAGGAATTATTTAAGTTCGTCCTAACTTAAAGATAACAATAGCAACAGAATTTACTTAGGAGCCTGTTTTGTTCCTAAGCCAATAAAAATTGCACTGCACTGACCCGGAGAATGCATCTTGCAGTAGACAGATCAGTGGTTGGGCAGGTTCTGCTGCATTTCCTTCCTTTTGAACTAAAACATTTGCACAAAGCAGCCTTAGAAAGGTGCAGCAGGGACAAACTGACAAAATGGGGAGGGAGCTGGTTGGTAACGAGAGGTAGAAGAGTTGTGTACCTGACAGAAACAGTTACAGCTGATCCTTGGCTCTGCTGTGCAGTAGTCACAAGTGAATGTCTTGAGGTTGGAGGAAAAGTGAGATTACTCCGGGGTGACCAACCTTCATGCTTCTATAGGTTACCAGCCAAGATCCTCATGAGTACCCCTCAGCAGACTCACGTGCCCTTCCTCTCTTCACTTCTCCTCAGGAAAAGTGTCTTCCCTCGGGTTGCTCCCCTCCTGCCCTAGGACTGATACACTGGATTTCCATTACGTTTACAATGAGCGTGAGAGTTTATAGTGGTCCTCCAGCCTCAGCAGGAAAAAGAATTAGGCCTTTTTCAGAAGGTCTATGATGAATATTGTTCAATACAATGGATACAGGATCATGTTCCCGTTCTCCATATGATCTCAGGGCACCTAGGGACACATCCCATGCTCCTAGGTAATAAATACAAGTCCTTGCAGATGTGGATCACAGAATTTGTAACTCTGTAGGCTGATATTGTTGGTATTTTAAAAGCTTTCTCATATGGCCCGTCTGGCTATTTCTGCCAGCAAATGAGGACCAGCTCCACAGTTCCTTACTTGGGATGTTTATACTAGCAGCAAATGTTTTGGCTTGTGGCCATCTTCAGAAAGACAGGTTATTAGTATTTATTTATATGAAATAATTGCCTAGGAAATACAGGCACGGACCAATGCTCAGCTTGACACACACAGAGCAAACAACCTTCCATCCTCCCGTCAAAGCAACAGGCAGGACAGAAGAGAGATGTACGGAGCATAAGGAAACACTGTTTAGGCATCACAAAAGTTTATTGCAAGAATTTCTGTCTATGATTGATTAAAGATTGTGAAAAAGACGCTGAATGAAATGACACTTAGAGATGTCCGTGCTGGGTCAGAACAGCAGCATTTCCAGTCCAGTCCTGGACTCTACTTCCTAGAGTGGCCAACAGGAATCGCCTAATAACAGAGTGAGGACAGTGGAGGCTGCTCCCCAAAACGCTTCCGCAGGATGCGGATTTGCACCTCAAAGGGTTCCTAAATCAGAGGTGTTTGCACTGAACATCCCTGCATGAATTTTTCTTCCATGATCGTGCCTAATTGAATTTTGAACTTCTGACATCTCCGACATCCTGTAGCAATGAGTTCCAAGATTTGTGTTTTGTGTGAAGAGGAACCTTCTTTTGAACCTGCCCCCCCATAATTTCATTAGATGATCCCTCTGCCCCTGCCCCCCCAGCTGCTATGTTATCCATTTCAGTAAATACTTCTTGAATCCAGTGGCAACTTTGTAAGAAGTAGAGAATAAACTTCATATTTAGAGAATTCAGCTAGATGACAGTATATATATACACATAAAATACACTGAGTATCTTCCCAAAAAGCAAATGCATATTCTTTATTTTCTTACCAAGGTCTCACCAAAAAAAAAAAAAAAAAAAAAAAACCAGAAAAAAATCAAACCACTCAACAACAAAAACCTCCACAGCAGATACCTTATCTGATATGAGTGGCAATGCAGTATATGAAATTAGTAAGCGGAGAACCTGTGTCACACCATTGCACAGCACAGACCAAGAACAGGTGTGCTATGGGCATTTCCACAAAGCCAGCAGTTTAAGCAAGCAGGAACACATCTTCTCAGTGACCCACTGCGCTTCTAGCACTTGCAATCTTGAGTACGGTCAGGAACTCAGCATACTTTCAACATTTTCTTGGTCATGTATTAAAAATAAAGCAAAAATTTTCAAATAGAAGACCATTTGCTGTCATTGTCAGCCATTACAGCTCTACTCAGCTCCATACAATGCATCCCCAACTTTCCCAGAGGGAAAGGGGATAAAAATCAAACCTCACCTTATGTTTCTGCATTGGTGGATACAGGTTGATGTAGCCACTGTGCATGTCTGGACAGGGTTGGGAGGCCTGAGCAGTTAAGTCCCAAGCAGGACAAGCCAGAATCTTTCCAGCAGGATGTTACCCAGAAAGGGTCTGGCCCTGTAATACCACTGAAAGCATGCAGCGTGGTTCAGACTCATGGAGGAGAGGTGGAAGAATATAGGCCCAGGCGATAAGCTTTATCGCTCCACTTCCTTCCCTGGGAAGAGCCAGCCTCAGACCTTAAACAGATGCTGTTCTAAGAGCACGCACAAGAAACTACTGCCAGGAGCGGTGGGTTTTTTTCCACTATGACATGGCACTGGCTACCCTCAGCTACTTCAGAGAGAGGAGGAGAGCACGCTTTAAAGGAGGGAACCAACTAAAACCCGCAGGAAGAGACACCGAGTCCTCGAGGGGAGATGAAGTGACGAGGCGGTGAGACCGGGCGGTGAGACCGGGCGGTGAGACCGGGCGGTGAGACCGGGCGGTGAGACCGGGCGGTGAGGCCGCCTCGTCCACCAACCGTCCACTACCACCACCAGACCCCATCCACCAGCCACACCGCCGGCCCCTCGGGCCGTGGGCCGGCGCCCCGGCTGGGATGGCAGCGGGGAGCACAGGCAGGGTCCGCGGGGCAGGACAACCTCCTCCACCCCGCCGCTGCTGCCGCACCTGCACCCGCGCGGCCCCGCCCACCGCCCACGGGCTGCTATTTATAGAGCGCTATTTTAATCGCGCTCGCTCATTGGCTGTCGCCCGTGTGACGACACCTGCTCTCCCAGGGCGAAGTCCCACCGTTCCCCCCCCCCCCCCCGCCATTCCCCTGGGTGACACGGGTGGCTGTCGGGGTGTGGCGCGAACGGCGGCCGTGCGCATCCGCAGGTCCCGTGGGGAAGTGAGGGGTGTCTGCCAGAAGGACGGTGGAGGGAGCAGCGGGAGCTTGGTGTCAGCCCGGTGGGGCCGCCTCTGGAGCCGTTCCCGGGGGCGGGGGCCGCTCCGTCAGAACGTCGCCGGGTTGGAGAGGAACCCACGGCCTCCCACCGCTGGAGGTGTGGGAGACACGGGTCGGCCCTGCCCCGAGGCCCCCCTGCCACCTGTGGGCCGTTCACCTCCCCGCTCAAAATGGCGGCGGGGCTGAGGGGAGGCTGCCCGGGAGACGGGCGGAGGGCTGTCGCCGCTGCCGCCAGAGGCGGGGCTCCCGGGGCAGGCTGGAGGGGGCAGTAGGTCCCGAGGGCGGGATAGCACGGGGTCTGCGGGCAGCGGGGGCTAGAGCTGTAGCTCATGGGTTTCACCCTTAGCCTTCCCTGCAGAAGGGGAGGACATCCCGTGCCGCTGCTGTCACTGCTCCGTCCGGGCTCGTAGAGGCAGCTGAGTTTAGGAGAGGAGGGGTGAGAGGGACCAGCTGCGGCAGCCACCGCTGGCCTAGGTGTAGGCTGAGTCGGGAAGGTGCGCAGCGGTACCTCTGCAGACCCCGGCACCGGTGACATGAACCCACAGGAAGCGGCCAGGTTGTGTCCATCTCTAGACGCACAGACAACCTTAACTGGGCTTTGCTGTGTTTGGGCTCTGGGCAGGAGCTTCTTCATACCCCCACACCTGCATGGGTGGCACAGGCTCCGATGCGCTGTATACATCGGGTCACTGCAGATTTATTTTTGGCGTGTAACACAAGTGCTCCGTGAACATTCAACACGTGGGCTAAATACGTTACCGGGATTCACTGCCACTCAAAAATAGCCTCCAGAACACCTGGCCGGTAAGAGCCATGTGTGACTTTCACGCTCTCTTTATAGAAACAGTTTGTGATCATGGTTGGGATGCTTTTAGCAGCTGCAGTCCCTCACGTCTCCAGTAGGTCTGCTGGTACACCAGTATACACCTGAGATTACCATCAGAAAACTATTGGCACAGCGAAAGACAAAAGACAGGATTGCCACTTCATGTGGTCAAAGAGCTCAACAGTAAGGAGTGCCAAGATCCAATTGCCTGGTATCCCTTCATGGGTGTGGAATTTTCTCCACCAATCTCTGTTCAACTAAGCACTTTGAGAAAGGTGCAACTGCAAGTATTAGCTTGGCAAATGTAGCACGGGACTGAAGGAGCACGGCTTGTTGCCTCCCTCATGCCTGGAAGGAATCATCACCCCTGGCGTTCTTGGATGTAGCTCTCAGGAGGATACAGAAATCAGGTCACGTGAAGATGAGTGTTGTTGGGAATCCTCAGGTTTTTTACAGCCAGTGCATCTTCCGACAGTCAAACGGGTTGGAAATATGACAACATATTGGTGTGGCCCTCAAACACTCATTTGTGTAAACCTTTCAACTCCCACAGGAATTTGGCTGCACAGGCAAGATCTGTGTTAATCTGGAGCCTGAGCCAAAAGACTCCTGGACAGTTTCTGCCAGGCCTATCAGATGCTAAGCACGCAAACAGGGAAGAAAGGCTTTTTACAGTCGTGTCTGCTATCAGCTATAGTGAAATATTTGTTAGTTGGGCTTTGAGTGGTTTAGCTCACACCATTTCCTGACGTTGACCAGGTTTTTGGCAAGTGGAGCGAGTGCAACACGTAAGCTTTGCAGAGGATGTTTCTGTTTGTCCAGCTTTTGTTGTAGGATTTCAGAATCCACATTATGGCTTAAAAACTCTCCTCAAAAGTATTGAATTGACTTTAATAAACTAAAGATTATGCTACTTTTCCAGAGCCTGATAGTGCTATGTAAATTCTATGGAATCTCTTGCTTCTCACATTCAGAGCTCGATTACAAATCCACTGAAGCGTGTGGGAGTCTTTCCAAGAAAGAATATCCTTTTCAGTATATTCGAGGACATGCCCTCAATGTGTTTTTTAGTGAAGCCCACTGCTAAAGTGTCTTTACTGGGGAAAAAGTTGAGGAGGCAGCAGAAAGTAACGTTTGCAGTTTTTGCATGGATCTGTCTCATACCCGGTTAGCTCTGTCCGTGTCGTGTCTTGAGTTGCTTTATCCAAACAAAAATAAAACTAATTCCAGTTTTATAATAGTCTAAAGGCAGTTTATAGTGATTGGCAGGTCAGAGTTCACTGAGAGCAAGGTTCCTGAGTAGGCAGCATAATTTCAGCAGTGTTCCTCGATGGGTGGTTTTGGAAAGATGCACCCTTGCCAGATGCTTCGATAAACCAAAGTTTAAGAAGAAATTCAAGATTGTATTATCAATTCATAAATCCATCTGTCAACTACGATCTCACAAACGTTTGGGTGCAAAGATTATGTTGCCTTCACGCTAACAATATCAGCTGCCCGATCAGCAGAGCCCCTCTGCTACTGTTTGGAGAATAAACCTTGACCGCTGGGCTTTTCCCTGTCACTGTAGCAAACCGAGAGATTCTCCAGGCTCTTGCTGGCTTAACTGGGAATTCAATCAGAACCTGTGGCAGAAGTAAAATGCAAGTTATTCCCCAGCATCAAAACAGTGAAACTGCATTGTTAGTGGGGGTGCTGATTTGTGTAGGGTCGTAGTTGTAGGCTACTGGGACGAGCAGTTTTGCCACCACCACAAATCAAAGGCGTCATCAAGGAATGTTAGAGAAGTTTTGCACTCACTGAATCTCATTTACCGCGGGGAAAAAAGGTCTGAGAGGCGTGTTTGAGAGTTACATAGATGCAGTTTCTGCCTTGCCAGTGCCTTGGTCACCAGCCTAGTGCATTGCTCAGAGTTTTCTGAGGCTCCAGAATGGCGAAGAATGAACTGTAACCGTTAAGGAACGGCATGTAATTGAGGGAAGTTTGGGAACGATGTCAGAGTCATGAAAGGTGCTAATTTTAGGTTACAGTGGTTACCTGCACATTTTCCTGATTGATTGCATAAAACCAGATTCTACCTGCCCTATTAATAAACAATTTGTAACGCACAGGGAAGCGCGGACCGCGCAGTAGCGTCTGCCTGTGCATTCAGAAGGCTCTTTTACAAGGGGCGCTTGAATAAAATGAATTTGCCGCATGCAAAAGATTTCTTACCAGGTTGACCACATTCTTGTCAATCTAATGAGAGGCTGCAAATCTGTTTGCAAAGCCAGTCTTGTTGCAAATGTTGCTGCACAGGAAAATAATTGCACCTTTTATCATGAAAATGTGAGCTTCAGGGTTCAGGGAAACAGCGAGCAGTTCTGCAGAAGGGAACAGAGGTCATTTTGTGTGCACGCTCATTAAGGAAAGGAATTGCACCGGAATGTGGGAGGGTACAGAGTAAAAATTTGAAGCTCCTACGTCTGTAAGAAAACAGGGCAGTATGTGTGCCACAGTGACTTATGATGTACAGACACCATACTGAAACGATTCTAAAAAATGTGACGGGTGAAAATTAGTTTTACTGACAATCACGGTCACTGGAAGTTGTCCGTCAGCTCTCCCCATACGGATCAGCCAGCTCTTAGCCCTGAATGCCTGCGGGACCCATGCTTTATTCGGGCTCCAGATCAGCGAGACTCCTGAGCATACCTACAGGGTTAAACCAGTGCTGTAATTTCACTGAACTCTGGAGGATGCTGGTTCCAAGGATGAACTGAAGTCAGTAGCCTCACAAGGAGATACATGCCTTGCCGCAGCGTCCCAGCCAATGGTTCAGACACACGCTTTAAGGCAAGGAAACACGTCAAATCTGAGCAGGGTCTTGCAGATCCCAGTTTCTGTCTGGGTTCAGCAGTGAAACTGCACTGTGAGAAACAGTCTTATATCTGTGGAGAAAAAACAAGAATAATGCCATTTGAAACCTGCTCTGTGATTTAGGGAACAAGAATAGAGCAAAACCTGGTTCTTCTACAGAGGCAGATGTAACAGGGCAACACAGGACTCGTACAATTACATGTTTATAAATTATTCTAATTTTTGAAGAGTATTTTAAAGGGCTTATGTCACTCGGATGCTGGGAAGTAATCATGGTCCCTTGGGCTTCTTTGCTCACTCTTTCAGTTTCAGGTGCCCGCCCTGGGCCTGATCTCAGTGACTGAAATCTATGAGAGTTTTGGAGTAAGGCCAGAGCGTCTCTAATTCTGCACTAAAGCTGCACGAAGCAGAAGTCCCGTGGAAGTAAAAGATCCACGTTGGGATAATTTTCAGTTCCTCAATTTTTTCATTAACAACGTGGATTTATTTTTACACTGTCGCCGGCTGGTAGCAGTGCGGGCTGGGCCTGGGCCAAAAGTGCTTGGTTTTCTTCAAAGTGTTGCGGTTGCTCACCTGAGTGTGCCACTACTTCCGCAGAAATGCAGTACTCGATGCAACTCCCCTGTTTACGCAGCACTGTTGGAAAGCAGGCGGTAAATTACTTCCTTTATGGATAGACCTGTGGGTACATTCTGCTCACTGCTGTATTAACTGAATATTAATAATTAATTTAAAAAGACATGAAGAATAGTAAAACCGACTTCTGCTGTTGGGATAATATAACGTTTACCGACAGCTGTAGCAGGCCCTTTCCGTCCTGCATGCACTGCCCCTGTACACATGCTCCGATGAAGGTCCTTGGGTGTCCCACAGCAGTCTGTTCCCAGCCCAGAACATCTAGAGCCAGCTCCTACCATGTATGGGCTGGTTTATTTTTGTTAACCATATTGCACAGAACAAAACAATCCCAAAAGGCCCAGCCTTTGTTGTAGGGCCTGGATGGGCAATTCCAAGTAACCCTCACCTGATAAACCTTCTTCCTGGTTGCTGTCTAACCCTTGATGAAGGAGTGTTTCAGGCAAATTCAGGATGAGCCACACCTTACTTCCTTACTGATCCCAGCTGGGGCCAGGAGTGAGAGCTCAAAGAGGAGCAGGCAGAGGGGAGAGAAGCTGAGCCACAGCATGGCTTAGAGGGCTGCGAAAGGAAACAGAGCAGACACTGGGTAAACCAGTACTGAAAAAGCAGCTTCGGGTTGGAAGACACAAAGGGAAATGCTGAGCAGAACAAACCAGGTAATAGTGCCATGGCTAAAAGTAGCTGAATAGGACCAGTAAACTCTATTTCCAGACTGGCATGCACAAACTCTTAAGTCTAATGTTTGATAAGGCCCATTAACAGCTATGTTACTGTGGTCCTGGGATTCTGACCTCACAAAAGTGCGAAAGAATTTCTGACTTTGTCCCCGTGTGCTGCGTGCAGGCCTTTGGATAATACTTAAACCCGTGAACACAGTTCAAGGTTATCATTTCACATTAACAAGGGTTGACTCAGAGAGTAATCTAAAGTAACCAATTAAGAATTACAATAGGAGACGGTTGTAGTGAAGTCATGGAATTTTCTCCAGTAAACCTCTCGGTTACAGGCCTGGTCCTGCAGTCTTGACTCTGAAGGGCTTTGATAGTGGGGCAGGATTGCCAGCTTGAGTCCTGTGGGAAGGGGTTCACTTACAAGCATCACTAGTTTGCATTGAAACAACTTGCAGCTTTCATTCTCTTCTCTACAAGTGGAGTTTCACTGCAGCTGAGTTTCCCCAATGGGTTCCACAGAATTAATTACTGGGTCTAAAAATTATTTAATTACCTTATACCTAATGTTCTGAGATTGCTTACAGGATGTGAGTTTGAATCCATCTGGGTACTGGATACGTAGCATTGCATTTCTTCTCAAGAGAGGAATAACCATTTTAGCAGAAGAACAAGAAAATAACCTGAATTCGCATTTTAATCCTGCAATGTACTTGTCAGTGTGAGTTCTACTGTGTGTTGGGGTTTTTTTGGTTTGTTTGGTTTTTTTTTTTTTTAAGGATAGTAATTTCAGAAATAAATCGTTTAACCCCATGGAGTTGCTGCAATTGTTTTTTCCATGCATTAGAAGTTGAAACAAAAGTGTTACACGTGAAGTTAAAAAACTCAATCTCAGAACGAGATGGTAAAAAACCAGGGTTTTTTTACAGCCATGGTAAAAACAAGTGGTTTAGAGCTTTTAGAGCCAGGAGAGATAATTTTGATTATCTGCCTTGTCTAACATGAAACTCAGGTTGTCAGTCAGGAATTCCAGTAACTTTTGTTTAGGGCTTTGTTTGAGTTAGATTGTGCTGCTGAAATTTAACACCTGCAAAAGCAAACAAAACTTGTTCTTCTTATTTAAGCCATTATTTACTCACGGTTGCTGCGTGGTGGCATTTGAAACACAATTGCTGCTTGAGGCACAGATGGTTTCATATACTTACACTTCGGCAACCGTGAGGAGAATGGTGGCCATAATCTTACTTGAAACACCACCACTATTTCAGAAATCCTTAGCACTGCACTAATTGTACTGCACGATGCATTTAAAGGTAATTCCTGTAGAGGGTTGTGGGGGTGGTTTTTTTGTTACATTCTGTTAGGGTTTGGTGGGGTTTATTTTTTTTTTTTTAAATAAGGGTGCAGACTGAACTCTGAGACAAGAAAGAACTTTGTGCAAGAGTCTGTGCTGTTATCTAAAGAATATTATCTCTCTGGATTTGTACAGCACGGCTAAACCCACTGCAGTGATGAGTGAGCAGTTACTTCAGGCGACAGGGGTGGAGGGTATTGAGAGCAATGCAGAGAAGGAGCACATTTAGATATCATGAAAGATAATACAGAAGAAAATTATTCCTTGCTGTGGCATTGCTTGCTTATGGGACAGCATCCTAAAGGGATTTGGAGAGTTCCCATCAACATGAAAACAACTGGAAAATATGCTGTGTTGCTGGAAATGGTTGCGCTCGGAAAGAAATGGTGTGGGTGAAGTGCTATTGTTAGTCCTGTCCACGTTGCTTTCTGGGAGCACCTCAGCTGCAGCTCCTCAGGATGCCTCAGAACCCTCCCAGGCACATCTGCCTGCATCTCTGCCCTGTGAGGCCGGTGCCTTTCTCTGGGAGCACGTCCAGCTGTTACTCCACCCTGTGAATCAGCTGCAGATGCACACCCTGTTTTGTTGTCATCTCTAAGGCCCTTTTGGCATTTTCCTGCTTCACGGTGTCAGGCAGGTGAAGGAAAGCTGGGCCAGCAACCAGACTCAGGACTCCCAGTTTTCCCACTCTTCTTTGTGCTGCTGTCTTGCCTGGCAGAGCAGCCACGGAGAGCTGGGCAGAGAAACTGCCCTGAAGGCCTGGCTCGCCATGTCTCCGTGGAGCAGGCTAAGTGGTTTCTGCAGGCTTTTGCAAGCAGGCCTTGAAGAATAGTTTCCCCACAGATGGTAGGCAAGAAGCCACTCATGGCTCTAGGCCTGGAGCACCTGGACACCCTGAACTGAGGCCGTGACTGTGCTTCAACACACCGTGTCAAAGACAGGCCATGTTGCCCAGTATGACCTTACTGTGAAGCCCTTATTGTAACGACATCCCAAGTGCTAACAGCGTTTGTCCTAAAAATGAACTCTGCAAAAGAAGGCCGTAGGTGACACTGTACTTTCACCTCCCTCTTCACCTACGCTGGCAGGCAGACCACAGGCAGGGCAACCCACTTTCTGTTAGGAAAATGCCACACATAAGGCCTAGCATGCCTTAGGGATAATATAGTTCACCCATGTCTATAAGGTGTTTTGAGCTCTTGTGCTCATAGTCTCTCTCAGATCCTGGATTGAGCTGGGGATGGCTTTGGAGATAATCCATGACCAGCCTATGAAGGTCTCTAATGGACATATGTTTGTGCTAAACTGCCCAAAAGCAATGTCCGTAAGACCAAATTATATAGTTGGGAAAAAAACAAACAAATTTCTTGGATACAGAAACTCTATTTTATGTCTGATTGCTGCAACATCAATGTTTTTACCACTCCAGGATAATGAAACATACTAAACAATTAGCTCATGAACCACTGGCTCGAGAGTCACCAGATCCTCACCCTCGACTGATACCAGGTGGAGGGACACAACACCCTGTTTCTGGAGTCCAGCAGCACCTCACCCTTCTCCTCCCACACTGTAAGCTCTTGAAGGTCAAAACAGAGCTGTGGACCAACAAATCCGGCTCCAAAGGCATCGCTAGCAATCGCTGAGGTCATGCAGGTGAAACCATGGCACGGAAGGTGATCATAATGTTACGTGTTATAGATTTTCCCCCCTCATCTTACTTTTGTCTTTTAATAAAAGAGAGCAAAGAATTCATCACTCCACCTTTAAAAGATAATCAGCTTATTAAGTAAGTGAAATGCTGAGCTGTGTTCTGCCTAGGAGCAAATCAAGTCTGTGTGAAATCCTGGTTACATCTGAGGCAGCACTTCAGCTCTATTTCAAAGGCTGAAGTGGTACTCAATTACTATCTAGGTACTGAGGTACCTGTTGCAAACAGGTGAAATTCACCTGCTATTTTAAAGGCAGCATAATGATATTATTTTCCCAAGTGTTTTGAGGAGTTGCTAGCCAACATGCTACAAGACTGGGTGTTTATCTTTTCTGTCATGCGTCAGAGGTAATTACTTCACAGACTAGGTGTGTCATTGGGAAGCACTGAAAACTCCCTTTGTTTCAGGTTGCCTGCATGCCTCAGTGTGGCAGGTGAGCAGTAATCAACCTGATCCCCTTCTCCTCCACCGAGGCCTCACAGAAGGTATTTGGTTTGGTAGCCTCTTTGTTTCTGAGTTACTGGCTTTAAGGCAGCTGGGGCTGATTAGATAAGGTGACAGTCTATCTGCAGCCTTGGCATAAAATGGATTTAGTTTGCCCTTAGTGTTTAGCAGGGTTGTTGAAAACTAATTAAGGATATATGTAGCCCTTTGTAAATTGTGTATGAGCTGTTTGCTATGAAACACACATAGCTTTTTTTCTCATGAACGAATATTTAATTGAGGTACAGCTCTAGGTAAGCCCTTGCAAAATATCAGAGTTAAAATTCAGGTCTGGTGAAAGTAGGCAGTGTTCTGCTTTGTTTAGCAATGTCACCCTGCTTATACCTGCCTCGTATTTGGTCTTGCACCTTTATCAGTGCCCGCCTGTTTTCAGCATTATTGTGTTATCACAGAGCAAACAGAGGATTTCCCAAGAGATAGGTGGATTCTTGTACTTCAGACTCTAGCTTAGTGTCTTACTCACGAGCTAAGGTCAAAATTACCCTCCTTTACCTGCGAGAGAAGTCTCCATTGTATATTCTCTCCTAATTCAGCACTGGGAGTTCCCTGTGCAGCTGTGACCTGAGTGGAGCAGAAATAACTTTAGCTCCCAATGGCGCTTGGTAATGTTCTTGTCTACAGCAGAAGCAAGTGATGCAGAATAGGAGAGTAAATGTGCAGAGCAGTAATAAACAGCAGCCCCAATATTATGTGTTTTCTGTTTCTCTTGCCATTGAATGCAGCTTTTAAGGTTAGCCAGCCTTGCTCTACAAAATAAACCTGATCTCTAATGTTCAAAGGGGGAGAGGCCTTGTTGCTTAAAGCACTTAAATGACGCTAGGCAAAATCTGGGAAAATAATCTGAAAGAGGCAGTCCTGAGTGGAAAAATAGGCTAGAGTGATATTTGGGGCCTTCTGAACTTTACCTAGTAACCTCTGCATCAAGCAATTCTTTCTGTTTCAGTTGGGGGAAAATATGGGAAAATGGTCTTATGATAGCTGGCACCAAACTGCACAATACACAGCTTACGTTACTGACTTAGCTGAGCCAAGAGCCATGCTAGATGTTTTATCTTGGCTGAGTATTTAACTGCAAATTGCATTACAGATAGTGCTTCTTCTGAAACTGAACGAGAAATACAAGTACTAGTCAATGCACACAACTTTCACAACTTACACTGAAAGAGCATTTGGCCATGGAGAGAATGGGACAGGAGGTAGAATTGCTGCCATTCTGTCTTGAGGCTGAGGTTTAAGGCGTTTCTGATGTTACAGGCTTGATTTGAGAATCCCCAGGCGAAACTCAACAGTTTAATTTTTGCTGAAAGTCAAACAACATAGTCCTTCTGATCCTAAAAGGTGTGAGTCAGCATCATATCACAGGGAAAGAAGATTTACTCTATGTCCATTAATTCTACATTGAACTCTGCAGTCTTTTTTTAGCCCTGACATTCTGAATTTCAGCACCCTTAGTTAAGTTGTAATAACATATTATTTGTATTTTTGAACTCTTTCAGCCTCATTCCCACAGCTGAAAGCTGTATATATCATTCTAAAACAACTTGGAGCAAAAAAACATCCTGTACATAGGCCAACAAATTATTTTTCTCTCTGTCAACCAGTGGGCATTTATTTTGCCTCCACCTTCCTTACTACTCACACCTGCTCTAAGCACACATTTGTGCTCCATTTGTGAAGCACATGAACTAAGCTAGTTAACATTATTTGACCTGGTGTTTTTGTCAACATTGTCTTTATACATCTCTAGTTTGATGTTAATAAAACCCCCAACAAACCCAAAACAAAACTACAAGACCTGGTCCCCGTAGAAAGAGCGCAGGGGGTATTTGCAGCATATGGCATTCAGCTCTGCTTTTAATCAGGTTCCAAATAAAAAAGCACAAAGGAAGATATCAAGGTGGAATAGAGATTACTTAACCAGGGGAACTCCCTTCCTCTTTCCTTTCTTATCATACACATTAAGATCATTATTTCATTTTGAGACGTAAAAGCTGCGTTGCCCCTAGTTTCCATTTGCTTTGAGTCTTGGACAAACATGACTGGATTTATACGTGTGGCATAATCTCCACAAATTCAGTATATCATGAACTTCATTCATCATTTTGCACATTTTTAAACAACGCTTTGTGACATGATTGTACTCACTCAATAGATACAGAAAACTCTCAGTGCTTTTTCTGTTTGTTTGTTTTTGTTGGTAAGATCAATAATTCACTGTGGATTTCAGTTACAGAGATGATGACCATAGATTTTCCTTCCCTGATGTTTAAACCTGCCCTTACTTTGAGTAATATTTTATCTATATTTTGCCTATCACTAAGTCTTGCTTTCCCCATCCATTGTAAATAATTTCTGTCTCAGTTTACTCAAAATGTAAATGACAAATTATGTTTTGTTTCAGTCCAAAAGAAGATCTTATTGCACACTTTGCATCATTCCCTGTGGAAGAAGAGTGAAGAATGTGTTACTGGAGTTTTTACTAAGACACCTCTCATGGGAACTGAAAGCAAACTGGCCTTGGGACTTTTCAGAATTTTTGCTGAGAAGAAACATATTCATAACTTTCCTTCAAGCTTTTCTCTCCTTTTGTGATGGGTAAGAACAAACCAGATAAAAGCCTGAAGGCTTTTCTGCTTCTTTTTCCACCTTACCACTTTTTAAAATAATCCAACCTAAACTACGTTCTATATACGGTCCTTTGTAACCTAGCGTGTCTCCATAGGGCTCCACGATGATGAATCAGAGGGTCAGATAATGCCAAGGGTGCAGCTGGAGAGTAAAATGCAAAGATAAGGGTCTTCCAGAATGTAACCACTGGAACATGTAATGAGGTTTATTTCCAGGCCTGAACCCACCTAACCATTTGTTAGTACAAAAAAACCCCTTGTGGGAACCCACACTTACTGGGAAGAAAATATTAGCTGAACTTGGCAGCAGCTTGTCATTTAGGAACAACTGAAAATGAGGTGCAAGCTTTGTGCTCTTTTACCTCGTATATCCCCTTCAAAAGAGAGCCAGAGAATGTCAACTGTGCTTTGTCAGTAGATGCGTGTCCGCTGTGACCTGAACTTGATGGGTTTTCAATAAGCTCAGTGTGCGTAGTGGGGAAGCATCTCAGTGCAGACAGAACTAGAACTCTCCAGGTCCTTGGCCACTTTTCCTGAAGCCTGACATTTCAGGAATTATAATGCCAAAATTTCAGAAAGTGCAATGGGAATAAGCTGCCTATTCAGTCATGCACAATGAAAAAGAATCTATTGTCAATAATACCATATAGTTCTCTTTCTCCTACAGCTCTTCCAATTGACAAAGAAGATCACCCTCATGACTGTCCTAGATGAGAGCAAATCTCATTAAATCTATACAACACGGCTCAGAAGGTGGCATCCTTTCCTTTAACTACTATACCAAATGTCCCTTCTTGTAACAGTTACACTACTTCCACAGTCTGTGAGTTGTCAGGAGAACAGTGTTAGCTACTGTAGGTTTCCAATTAGTAAAAAAACCCTGAAGTAAAACCGCAAACAAACCAGCAGACCTGCTGTGAACCTTCCAGCTATGCCTTGCCAAACCTAGATCAAGCTTTCCATGTGGAGAAACAGGGACTTCAGGTCTGCCTCTTGTTGAGACTATTGATTTTGTGTAAGCAACCAAGAATAGTGTTTTTAGGGCACAAGATTGCATGTTTCCCAGTTCCAAGATAATCCAGCTTAGGAAGTTTTATGACTAAAAATTGGCTAGCACCAAGCCTGTGAAGCAAAAGCCACTTTATAGCCATAGAACTTGCTTGAGCAAATTCTGGGAAATACTTGGAATTCATAACTGTCTTACGTCAAGTTGGAATGTTATTACAGGTTAAAGTAGAACAGGAAAATTAAGTGGATCTTCTCTATAGAACAAGGAAGGCAGGCTTGATGGGATGACACAGTTTGGTTAGGGGTCAGTAAGGTACAGGAACTGTTACAGGGAACAAAACAGAAACTGGGTTCTGCTGCTGACCTGCTGAGCAACCGAGATCCTTTCATCACCTCCTCTGCCTTAGTAATTCCTGTAAATTGTTAGTAATGCTATCCTCTTAATAAAGCAGGTTAAGAATAAGTGCTGGATCAGAGCAGATCTTAATCCTGTAACTTAAAGGCTTCATTTTGATTTGGGTCTTATGCTTAGTTGTGAGGCGCTGTAGTGAGGGTGGCTATGAAAGCTCCCTCTTGATTAGCTAATGCCTAAATCTAGAAGTAACCTGGTGAAAATCTCCCCAGCTTCTACACTTGTATCTGTTTTTTTACATATTTGTGTTTCTGCCTCATGCTGTCTTGACGGGGGTTGATTGCTCTGCACCCATTTCATGCCTGCTCCAATATTCCCTCACCCAGGCTCCAAAGGGGAATCAGTCTGTAAGCATTCTTAGAGGATGCTTATCAGTATTGCATGTGGTACCCACGCTCCCAAAAATTCAATACACTGTCAGGTGACTTTCAGGAAAACCAGAGAACAGAGAGCTTTCACCCTTCCTGGGGAGGGGGTGATAGTTTGCATCGGCAAAGGATGAGCAGCTTCTGTAAAAAAGGGAAGAAGTGGCTGGCATTAAAGTTTCCCATCCATCTGCGGGGGGACGTGGGGAGAGAATATCGAGGAAGGGGCTCAGGGACCCAGCTATAGAAAAGGGTTTCATAGAATCACAGACCAGATTGGGTTGGAAGGGACCTTTGGGACCATCTGGTTCCAACCCCCCTGCCCTGGGCAGGGACACCCTCCACTAGACCAGGTTGCTCAAAGCCTCATGCAGCCTGGGATATCACAGAGACATCTTGCTGCCCCACCTAACCGAGTGTTTAAGAGAGCATCATGCTCTGCAGGCAAGAGGGTTTGAAAACGCGCCTAGCAGAAGGCGAAAGCCCACAGCGGAGGCGAAGGGTCTCTAACGTATACAGCAAGCTGGCAGTTGTTCCAGTTCCTTCCACAGAAGACAATTCTTCCTGTGTAAACTCGATATGTTCATGGGGGTTGGTTTGGGTGGAGCAGTGTTGAGTAAGCTGGTAGTTATGGATACCATTGAGGTATCTGCCTTTCCCTGTGTATTGCAGGTGACTGTGAGAGAATGGCACAAGGTTAGGTGCTGTGGCAAACAGGAACCTAAAGATTGTATGTTGCCACACTTAATTATTAGTCACCTAAAGTCCTTGTGCCTCTAGGTCTGTGTGGTTAGGAAGCAATGGTAAGTGTAAAAAAAATAATCGGGGGGTCGAGCTTGGATATATAGCTTACATATGGAAACAGACACTTACCTGACTGTCATCAAGACATTGATGAGATTATGATGTATTACATGAGGCATCATTCCAATAAGGAATTGTTCCAACATGGAACCCCAGGGTGATGGTCTCTGAGCCCATGTTGAGCTATGGACAGGAAAGGGTTTGGGGAATGGAAATCTCCCAGGATGGAAATAGGCTTCCTATTAGATCTGTGCAATACCGTGTTTCTAGGGTATGCAGACACACACACACTTGTTTTGGCTTTTCTTCTTCCAGTCACAGCCAACATCTGAATTTTAAGACTAAGGAATGAAAATATGTCATCTCCATCCTTTTCCATCCCCCCCAAAAAAATCCACAAACGCCACTTAGGGTTCTGGGTGAGGGCGGCTAAAGCTGGGTTGTTACAGCACTCCTTACTCGGGAACAGTGTTCCTTGTGCTTGGCAGCCTACCCAAAACACTGGGATGATCTGGTCTGGTCCATCTCCAGTGTCATCCTGCTGAATAAGGCATGAATCCCAGCATAAACTTATTGCTTAACAGAAGAGCATACAAAGTCTCCCTGCAAATCGTATTTTGTTAAATTAACCTGATCTGAGTAAATCTCAGTGGAATTGTTTCATCAGAAAACAGAGGCCATATCTGTTTCCCGAAGATGTTTGGTCCCATGGCCCTTTTCTTGGAAGCTGTTCAGCTTAGACTATTCCTTCTCACCTGCTGTTGCAAGCTGCCACCCCCATGGCTCTGTTTTGGTGGTAAAGCCTCCTCTAATTCCCGAGGATAATGCAACTGGAAAGGAATATAACCATGAATTCTCCCAGCCTCCAGCTGGTCTCCTTTCCCCTTTCTTCCCCAGACCTGATGCAGTAATGATTCTCTTTTTTTCATGCCTCGTGGACTCTGTGAGGGAAGACACATTTTGGATCTCCTCCAACGCAGGACCTGTATTGTTAGGGCTGACCTTTTTGTTACTGTCCCTTGATATTTCCCAGGCTCTCTCCTGCCCAGCATATTTTCCATCCACTGGGTTGTTACTGGCCTTGTTCTGTGCCCCCCTGTTGCCACGCTGTGCCTTTTCTGACCAGACAGCAGATGCTGCTTGAAGCGGGGATGTTGCAGACCGCAGCTCGGGTACAGGCTGGGCGATATCCTTAATCTCACGGCCCAAGTACATGCCATTGCGGCACAGCGGAAGAGCCACGTCCGATGGGCCGTTGCCCATGACTGTGTAAATACAACGCGCTCTTGTGCCCAGCCGAGCGAGGAGATGCTGTGGGTGGCCAGCCGCTCCCACAGGGTTGGCAAGACGCTTCATCTGCAGGAGCGTATTCATGGACCAGGAGGGAGTAGGAACAAGGGGCAGGGAGGCAGACTTGGTCATCTCTGGCCTGTACATTGCCAGAGTCTGGATGAAAGACCAGGGCCAACTGGAGCACGCCCCTTGCTTTCTACTTGCTGAGCTTAGAAGGATTTTCTAACTTTTCTCTCATTGCCATTGCTGAAAACGTGCTGTAATACACAAAGCAACCCCGCGTTAAGCACTCCTATGTCCCGACTTTGGACTCCAAGCACCGGCGCGGCTATCGCAGCCGGGCGATGGAACAGCCCGCGCGCCAGTGCCCGTCTCGGCGAGCAGCGGTGGCTCGCTCCCGGGGCTGGAGGCGGGGGCAGCAGGGCGCTCCCTGAGCACTCTCTCAGACTCCTTCCCCGAGCCGTCCGCCGGCTTCGGACATGCCGTCCCCGCCGGGCCCGCACCGGGCGGGACCTGGGACCCAGGATCCGGCCCCCGGGCCTCCCGGACCCCCGGCGCGGCCGGCGGGCGTGGCGGCGGGGCTCGCCTCAGCCGGTCACCGGGCCCCGCCCGCCGGCACCTGATGCCGTCGCCCGTTTCTCGCCTCGCCGGTGCTGGGGGGCGGCTGGAAGGCTCCGCAACCGGGTCCCCCGTGGCACCGCGGGGACGTCGCAGCGAGACCGGAGGGAGGGAGGGAGTGCCCGGCGGCTGGGCGAGGCCGGTGCCGCGCTCAGCGAGCGCCAGGGGGAGGGAGCGGCGGGTAATGGCCGGCGGCGGTGAGTCACCGCCACGGCCCCACCTGCGTACTTAACCGCCGGCGGGCGGCCGCCGCTGCACTCGTGGGCTGCGCTGCGGCCGGGAGCCGCTCCTTTCCCCTCCTCCTCTTCCTCACAGAGCTGAGGCGAAGCAGCCTTTGCGGGAACGTTTGTCTTAGGAGCGGGAGAAGTGCCAGCAGCCCCCAAAATGCCGAAGCCGGTAAGTGGGGCACGGGGGGAGAGAGGCGCCCTGTGAGGCCGCACCGGGGCCCGCTGCCCGTCGGGGGCTGCCCAAGCCTAGGCGCCTGCCGGGGCGGGCGCCTCCCCTGCCGCTTTTGCCGGCTCCGCGCTGGGAGGGCCGAGCCCAAGGCCCCGCCGCCGCCTCCCACCCGCCCTGAGCGGCCCGGGACGGGGCTCCTCAGCTCGGGCACCCGTGGAAGTTCTCCGCGGTAGGAGGAGGGAGCTGCGGGCACTGCCCCGCTTCCCACAGGCGCTCCAGAGCCCAGGGAGCGGCTGCTCCCAGCAGGAGGAGGAACGGCGCCGGAGCCGCGGCCGGGGGGCACTGCGGGTGGGCTCGCCTGCCCGGCGGGATGCCGTTGCCCTGCCCCGCCGCTGTGGGGATGGGGGGAAGGAGCACGGGGAGCCGTGCTCGGGGGACCGGACGGCGGATTGCTCCGGCTCCTGCAGCGCTCGGACCTTACAGACCTCCCCAGAAGCTCTTGGGAGACTTTATGGCGCTCCCGCTTAACGAGAGGTGGTAAAGCTGCACCGACGGCGTTTAGGATGTGAACGGCCTCTGGTGTTTGTCTGCAGGAGGCGTGTACGTGTCTCTAAACACAGCAGAAACTGCTTTTCCCCCTTTGCTTTGTGGTCTGCAAACTAAATTCCAGGGACTCTCAGGCAGTTCTCCACAGTAGCCCTTGTCAGTCATTGCCGAAAACCTGTTTCTTCCTTCTGTATTTTTTTTTAATTGAACAAACTTGGCTGTCTCTTTCATACCTCCTTTTTTCCTTGACAACCCCCCTCGGTTTTCTACTGGGTGGTTTTTATTTTTTTTTTTTTTCTTTGCTTGGTTTGTTTTAAAACCTGCTGCTATTTTGCCGGTTAGAAACAACGAATTCCCTTGAGGAACTAACCGCCTAATGCGAAGCTTTGAGCCGTCAGCAGAGCAGACGCACTTTTGAACTTTGAAGGACGTAATTGGAACAGATTATTGTTGCTATCTCTTTCCAGTAGAGGCAAATATTTCTTAAAACGCAGTGCAGTACAGGATTTACCTGAGTGTTGGCTACACCCTGTGAAATAGGAGTGAACAATCTTTATGGTAATAAGCAATTGAAATTTTACCACCATACCATTAAAGTTAGTTTAACTTTTTTTCTTTTTCAAACAGAGGAGTGCTTAGGTTGATTTATGTTGCAGTTTCTCTAAACCTACAAAAAACCCCAAGTGCTCGATCCATTGAAGAACTGCTAAATCTTCAGTCTCCCTGGGTGTATTTCATCAGTAGGAGACGATGCATTACTGTGTCTAAAAATGCATGCTGAAAGGACCCTTCTGCATGCAGGGAAGAAAATACAGAATTTACAAAGCATGGATGTAAGAGGTTGTGTGTGAATAATCTCTCTCTGCCTTACTAGCAGCCATTTGCTAATTACAGAGTGCTTTCTTGAAATATCCTGGTCAGAATAATCTGAAATCCTGGTTTAAGACTAAGTCTTACTGGAAGCCATGGATAGGTGTGGAAAAACTATTTAATCCCTCTAAAAAAAAAAAAGTCTGTGTTCATCCTTTTATACCCAGCATGGCTATTTCTATTCCCTCATAGCTGATGATTTTTGTTTGTTTCTTGGCTGAGCAGCGAGTGAATAACAAAGGTGGATGGTTTAAACCACCTTCCACTGGGGAGGGACCGTTGTACTCTGATGATTTCTGAGACTGGACCTGCTGGCTGGGATTTATGAACAGACTGTCAAGAGTTTGTACAATACAAGTTTTTTTTTTTCAGTCTGCTGCTCAGTAGGGCTAACTACCCCCTTACTATAAACTGGAAAGAGGAACGTGGCAGAGGTTATTTTAATAAAACACACCGTTTGGTCTGAGTGCTTCAGACTGAGACTGGATTTGGATCCTTCCCAACCCAGCTCGTTTGTTCTTAGTGCAGCTAAATAGGATTCCTGTCAGTTTGCAGGGAGCAGGGGGGTAGAGGGTGCAAAGCTGTCACTCTAGAGGCAGAACTGTCTTCAGGACAAAGGTGACAACAGCCTTTGGCATGCATGAGGAATGATAGCATGGACTCCTGGGATGCACAGGGATGCCATTTCAGCTTCTGATGGACGTTTGACACGGGCTCTAAATACTTATTACCTACGCTTGGCTGCATGTGTCTTGGCTGCATGGTGTAAGTAAATGTGCTGTTGCTTGGCAGCCTTCATGCTGCTGCTCTGGGTGAAGTTTGACACACTGGTCACCAGATCTTTCCAAGTAAAGATTAAAGTGACAGAAAGCGAGATTTTGGCAACATACGCCAGCCCCCAAAACAACTGAGTTAAACCTTTCTATGAAACTTTTGTTTTAACAAAAACCTGCCGTGGGTGACAGTTACGAAGTACCAAGATCTCTCTGAGGCAAGCTCTGAGTACCTGACTTCTTGTACCCTGTGCATCAGGGTTTAGGGCTGGGAGTTCATCAACAGTTCCCATAACTTCCACCTGATCTGTGCAGAGGTTTGTTAGGTTTCATGGGTGCTGTATTATTAGGTAAGGAAAGGTAAGAGATGTCATCTTGTCCAAATCCTGCTGTGTTATCTGAAAACAAGTGAAATGCTGAACAAACTGACTTGCTCAGCCTTGCATCTTCTGCTTGCTGGAGTGGCTGCATGTTCTCTGTGTTTCCTAGGTGTGTGTAGCTAGCTTATTTGTTTGGCTCATCGAATGGATGGTGTTTTAGCTGGATTGCATCCTTTTGCAAAACAAACCAATCTAAGAAATTGTGGCCAGAACAGCGTGGCTGCAGGCTAATGAACATTACTTACCGAAGGAGAAGGAAATGTGATCTGTGGTCTATAGACCTGTTAATTTGATCTGACCTACCAGCATTCGCTGTTGCTTTATCAAAGGTGGATTTTTTTTCTGTTTGTTTCCTCTTGGGGAAAAGGCTTTGAGCTTCACAAGAAACCAAGTCAGCTTTGCAGCAGGGCATTTGACGGAGTGTCACGCAAGAACTTCTAATGCTTGTGTGCGTGTATATAAAACCGTGTGAAGAGCCGACAGCCGTAAATGCGGTCTAACAGCTTCTGGTGCTAAAGAGAAAATATAAGTGAATAGTGGAGGCACCGTGTTTAATTCCTCTGCTAATGGCCTGTGGTCAGTAAGCTGAGTACTAATGACATCGGCTAATGCCATGCGGTTGAGGGGGAGGTGTTATTGATGCAGGGGGGCACCATGTAAAGGGGATTGAAGGTGAAGGACTGGGGTAATCAGGTCCCATTGCAATAGTTAAACATGCAGGGGTGGGGGAAGAAGGCTCCTCACTATATAGGATAGAAGGATATGGATTAATTAGTGGCGGGATGACTGTCGTCTTGTCCATGGTATCTGCAATGTATAGGGTTTCTCCGATGGAAAGCATTAATAGAAGGTGCTAGATTTTTGCTTGGATATGGGTTGCACTTGTCTGTGTCCAGCAGAAACAAATTCAAAGCGGAACTTAGAGAAGGGTTTTGGGATGACTAGGGGCAGAAAGCCACCTCACCGTAAGAGAGTACCTGGCTAGTGTAGCCTGGTAGAATTAAACAAGTTACCTCTTCCTTCACCTGTGTAAAATGTAAGGGGTTTAAATGCCAAAGAGGAGGAAGAACTGCTTTAGGCAGAATTTGTGGTTTAAGAGACTTATAAACAGTAGAGCAGTTAAATTTGTGTGGTGGTTTGGGTGGGTTTTTTATTTTTTTTTGGTGGGTGGATTTCCCCCTCGCCCTTTGTTGGTCTTATTAGAAGACTATTCCAAGACCTGACATCCCTAAAGATAAAGTTTGAGAAGAACACAATTTAATGCTGTTGCCTGTAGGAATGGGGAACTGGAACGGATGACTCAAAAGGTTTTTCCCAGCCCTGTGTTGTTAATAATGTGCTAGTGTGTGTTAGGCATTAAGTGGTTAGACAAGTCCTCTATGCCTGTTTGATGTTGAATATACATGAATTCTGAAAAGAGAGCATGTGAGTCTTCTGCCAAACCTTTAGCTGTCTGTGAACAGATTATGGCATTAAAATTCAACAACTCAGCCCAAAGAAGTACAGGTGTAATGACAAGAATTTATTCTGAATACAAATAATAACAATAATTGTTCCCAGATCCTCCCAATTTATTCTTGACTGTATCTTCTAACTACACATAGCATTTTTACCTCTCAGTTTCTTCACAGCAGATTGCTCTAACTGGACTGGGTTTTTTTATTTTTCATATCCTTAAGTGCTCATAATTAAAATATTCTTAGCTTATGGATAGCTTGTAGATTTACCCAGGAATAAAATCTTACCCTGTCCTGGAAAGCACCAATTGCAGTACATCAGAGAATATGGTGTATGGTGTACGTACTTGATACCAGGAGGTGTATATGCTGGTGCAAAATGGAAATGTAAGGAACCTTCCATTTGCTAAATGTGAGAACTCCCACTCATAGCTGGAAAAGTAAGGTGAAGAGTTCTATTATTAGTAAATTTAGGGAGTAGTTCACAGATGACTAAAGTTAAAAGAGAATGAGCTCGCAATTCAGGTGCCAAAAACCTGAGTTACTGCATGAGCTGAGTAAGCAGTTCTGAGGACAGTTTGTTCTGGGATGTTAACTGCTGCAGCGAAATCGATGTGGAAACTTCTGTTAGTTGCTGCTTAAAGAATTTCTTAGCCTTCTTAAAGAGCAGAGGGGGGGGAGATAAGCCTTCCTGTTCTTCTCCCTCCCTCCGCCCACATGAACATCTCTTCCTCTGTCCATGAGGGAAAAAAAAGCTGCAGTGTGTCAGGACTTTTTGAGAATAAGACTTCTTGATGACCACTGGAGATTCCTGCATCAGTGTCGTTCTTGTTTGGCACTCTGTGTCCAAAGAGCTTTATGCACACTGTAAATCCCATAATCACTCAATTGACCTTGAAGGAAGGCAATGCTGCCTAAGATCACTGAACCACACTGCTCGCTGTGTTAAGTAATGTATTTTAGCTGCATGTTGTCCTTGCCTCCCAGCCTGGTTTCAGCATTAGATAACATTTAGCCCGTGAGCTGAGAAGTACAGCTCAGTGCAGAAGCAACGGAAGGCGCTGGCTTTCACTGAGCAGTGTGCAGGATCTTTTCCCCAGGGGAAAGGGAGCAGATTGTTGCCATTTGAGTCTGGAAACAAGGCTTAGCTCAGTGTTAACAGCTAACCATATTGCCTTCATATTGCTCACTAATTCAGATCCAGAGTTTGTTTCTCTTTCTAGTTCCTGCTTCCGAGTGAGGAAAAATCACCTGACTGTGTCTGCTCTCATCTTTGAGAGAGCAGGAGGAGCAGCCGTGTGCTCAGCTGGGACTGGTGGGCATCTCATATGCTCAGCTGTCAATTAAAGCAAAAATGCTGGAGTTGAATTGACATGCAGGTCTCATTTTTCTCATTGAGTGAACAAGAGAAATGCTTGATGTCCAAGGACTTGTATTTGCCTACCTGTTGTGTAGGCTCAGTGGAAGAGGTGCTGGCACCCCCACACAAAGGTCTGTAGCCTTCTTCTAGTTCTGAGAAGGGAGTATGGAATTGCCCTCTTTGAGAGAGGGTTATTGTGCGCTTTCTTCTCCCTCCTGCTTTCGTGAGCAAGTGGTCTAACTCTTGTGTAAAACTCTGGCATCACCACCACCATCTCTTTCTGTCTGGACTTTGCATGAGAAAGTCCATGTTTGCTGTGGCTCTCACCGCAGTGTGGAATGTGTGTGAGGGGGCTCCTCTGGGGTTGCGAGTGGACAGACATCTAGTTGATGAATCTTGAGCAGGCTTATAAAATGGGTTCAGAGCTGTTTGGTTCTCCCAGACGACCACTGTTCTGTAGATGCATGGAGCAGATCTATGAGCTGCCTGCTACCTGAAGAAGCAGAGATTAAAGAATCTTGCATTTGTACCAGGGTGCTTGAATTGAACCTGTGCAGCCCACTAGGGAAATTCAAAGTCTCTGCTGTAGAATCTGGGCTCCAGAGTGCTTTGTGGGAGCTACGGTTATTCTTTAACATATAGCTGAATATGCTTTAATCATCAAAGCTTAACTTTTGGTCTGTGTAGAGAAGTGATTATGGAAAGTTCCTGGTGCAGAAAGTATGTGGTGTGAATTGGTGGGTGGATTTGCATAGGTTATATTTGGTGATCTCTGTGTGGGACAGAACAGTTTTCCGCATTAAAAACCGATACAGCTGTGCAGGCAAATTTTCAAAAAGCTACTTTTTCTGCCCCTGCTGTGCTCTGGGTACATTTTGGGAATCACTGGTGCCTATTTGTTGGCCATCACGCTTCCACAATGTAGAGCCTGTGAAGAGTATGAAACTCAGAAGCCCTCAAGCTGTTTTAGGGATCAGGAAGGGGTATTTTGCCAATCCTTCCAATCGCATTTCCTGTACAATCTATAACTTCTCAAGAGCACTCTCTGTGTTGAGGGTGACATTCCAGGACTTGCAATGACCTGTCTTTATCTGGGAGCAAATAGTACCTGTTGCATACTGTTTGAAGTACCTTGTTGGGAAGCGTAGGCATTGTAGCGTGTTGCATGTAGATCAGGTTATCGAGCTGTCAGAGGTGAACACATCACATAATCCCACTCATAAATTTCACAAATGCCATGCAATATGTTCCGCTGATGTCTGTGAGGTAAAATGAGAAAGCTTTATTATGGAACAGGTAAAACAGAAGAGTGAGGTGTTGAAAATAAATTCTTCTTTGACAAATGGATTCCTAACTAGAATGGAGAATGAACATACCTCATTACCGGATCTTGTGTGACCTGTTACATTGCTATTTCTCCTTCAGGAAATGCAGTTCATGTTCCTTCTGCACTTTGACTTATGCAAGAATGAGGTTGGCCTTGCCAGGTCAGGCAGAAAGCCCCTGTAGCCTAATAGTATGCCCCGATGTTGGCCCAAAGCTGATGCTTGAGGAGGAGTATTTCAACGATACGCACCATTGCGTTCCTCTGAGCTGCTGAGGTATTGGAGGCTGAAAGTTCCATATAATGAGTTACTAAATGGATTTCTCTGAACTTGTCCAGCCTCCCCTTTAAATCATGTGAACTCCAACATGCACAGTATGCTTTAACAAAGGCTGTCCTGGATAACCTTCATGTTGTTTGGAAAGTTATCTACAAAACTCATTGCTACAGCATTACTTGAAAAACTTTTTTCTTGTTCGGAGTGTTGATGCCTTGTAGTTATCCTATTGGTAGAGCAGCGGACATGTGGTCCTTGTCCACCGTGTTTGTATAACTCATGAATTTATGTGCTCTTATGCCCTAGCCTTAGTTAACTTTCATCCAAACTTGATCCTTGCGTGGGAATTATGCCATGCCTTTCAACATTCTTGAGCTTCTTTCAGTTCACATCCCATGCAAAATACTTCTTTGCTTCCTGTGAAAGCATTCCCATTTGGGAAAAGCACAGTTATTGATAACATTTCTCCAGCGTTTGGTTCTTGGTTCCCCTAAACTCTCAGGGTATAATCCCATGAGAGAGTAAGTCATAAATTCTCCTTGTGTTCACACAGCCCAAGCTGCTCCAGTATAATGTGCCAGTCTTCTACCTCAGAGGAACAATCGTTGTGCCTTGTGCTAGAACTGTTCACACAGTCTGTTGAAAGTGTTGAGAGCTGTGTGCTGACAGGTTGTGTTGTTGCCTGGTCTCCAGGTGAGCATCTGTCAGCTTTTGAATCTTTGGAATGGCTCTGTGTTTTTCCATGAACCCTGCTCTCTAGAACCTCTGCCTGAGCATGGGGTTAAAAGGCAGCAGTATTGGTGCTCAGATACAGGGGAAGTTCTGAGGCTTTTCTAGTTTTTATTTAGATTATTCATGTCTGCAGACCCTGCCCATGTTTGTTGTGACTTGGTACTGCGAAGTTCAGCTCTTGCATAAATTGTTGCATGCCTGTCATTTCCAAACAAAAAAGCCAAGCAGAGGTATGAAATGGTGTTTGTGTTCTGGATCAGGACTGTAAAATAGTTATTTTCTTATTTTTTCCCTTGTGGGGATTGCAAAAAGATCATGTTACTTCATGTAGCTGACCCATGTAAACATCAGAGATGATAAATTGTTTAAAAGACTCAGCAATTATAATAAAACTTGAGGTCTTAAACCTCTCTATTATCTACACATGGCCCCATGCTGATGTTTCTTATGGAAGACCACAAAAGATGGTCTGCTTCGTTCTGTACTCTGAGTGACTGTAAGATAAAGCTCAGTTGAGGATTGGTTGTGGGGCTTACTTTAAACTTCATGTGTAAAGCCTTAGTCTTGCAACTTCATTATGTTTAATTAGATGCAACAGCTATCATGATAGAACAGACTGTGTATGAAGGAGCTTGATCCAGTGGCCCACAGCTTCCCTCTGTATTTATCCTGTAGGTACAAAGGACCTATTGTTACTGCAGTCTGGGTTCCTAACTCCATCCTAACATCAGCCTAGGGCAAACAGCTCATCCAAGCAGCCATGCTGTGCTGAGCTTGCTGCCGCTGGCTGTGTGTTCCTCCTTTAAAGAACAGACTGCTCCTTGTACGTAAATACTCCGGCAGTGCTAGCAGAGTATTATAAAGCATCAGGGGCTTTTTAAGGTGAACATTAATATACTTCAACAGGCACCATAAACCCTCCTGCTGCTTCATAGCCTTGCCTGTGTTCAGAGTAATCTTTTCTCTGGGAGGAGTACTGGCCCGGTTTTATGGTTTCACTGAGCAACTGGTGTTAACGCTACGGAGCTGACCAGAGGTGGGGAATGCTGGAAGTCTGGTAGAAGCCTAGGCATTTGGGAACCAGGGCGGTTGGAGGTGCAGGGTCACATGCGCTTGCCACACCTGCGTGACTTCTTCATGATCTCCTGGCACAGTGTTGCTTCTTGACCTAAGGTAAAGAACTGAATTGCACCACGGCTGCATCTCTGCTTTTCACGCAGATGCCCTCTACGTGATTGTTACATACTGAGAGAAGATCCATCAGGCTTTGGTTAAGGAAACCGAGATAGGTGTGTAATTACATATGGCATCTTCGCAAATAAACTAAAAAAGTTCGGATTTATGTTCTAGGTTTTTCTTCATGTTTAATTATAAGGAAGGTTTCATGCTATCTCACAAAGAGTCAAGTGGCCTGGCTGCAAAACCAAACTTGGTGGGTTGGATTTCTTGTGGTCTGTTTGTGTATGCTGGTGGGGAGGGGGGAAATTTGTGCTGAAGATTCAACCTGCTTTGCTAAAACTGGAATTTCTGGATGACTCTTCAGATCTGGGTATTCAAGGTTTTCCTGCCCACATGAGCCCTCTTCTCCCACCATCCAAAGGAGAATCTAGCTTTCAGATTTCACTTCAAAATTATTCTTGGCTTCCCTTCAAAGTGTTTTTTCTCTCCAGGAAAAACTTCCGCAGAAGTTGTTATAAGTTTTTTGGGTTGGTTTTTTTTTTCCCACCTTACATGAGAGCAGGAAATACCTGGACTCCTATCACCTTGAGTAAACGTAGGAAATTTCAGTTAAGTATAGCTGGCAGAGTTATTGCTCCTTAAATCCTAGGGATTACTACCAAAAAACAACAAAAAAAAAAAAAGGTTGTACAAGCTGTTGCATTAAAGCTGACTGATAAGGTGAACAACTGTGCTGGATAATTTTAAAGTGATTACTAGCTTTCCAGATTATATACAACTGTATCTGCCCTTGGTGGTATTTCCCCTTCTCATGGGAAGGTGAGCAAGGTTTTAAGGAACAAAGACCAGCGTATTCAACTCTAATTTTACCTGTTGCAAATGCAGCAGTACCTAATTCTGCTCCATAGACTCGGAGGAATTCCAGTGAAACATGGCTTAATGTTCTCATTTACTTGCAGTGAGGAAGCAGTGTTTAGCACCATGAGGTTTGAAATGGAACGTGTCCTTCGGTTCACAGTCGGGTCTTTGGGATTTGACACGGTATGCTGAGAAACCGGGTCAGTTAAATGGGTGCAATGAGCTTGCCGTGTCCATCTAGTGGATGCCAACTAGGCCATCCCCTGTTCATGTTTTGTGAACTGATGAGGCTGTTTTCTCGCAAACTGCGCTCTGCAGTGTGGAAGGGAACTCTCAGGACTGCTTTGCGGTGCTGTCACAGCCCTCTCTGAAATGCCAGGTGCTGGGCAGGTAGCGCAGAAAGGATTCTGGCATGGGAGCAGCTGAGGAGCGTGTGGGTCATACTGAAAGGTTTTCTTCAGGGTTGTGCTGCGCATCTTTGCCACTCTCTTGGAATCAGATTCTCCTTCCCATAACAGAAAAATTGCAAGTTTGTCATCTGGCTTCTTGCTTTAGGTTTTTGTAGAGCCTTTAAATTATTAAAATGTAGTGCTGGGGAGGACTTGAACCTATGTTGTCTGAAGGCTGCATGGAACTGGTTATATAGTATCCCAGTACCTTACCACTCCAGCAGTTACTGTTTCTTTTCTTGTTACCCAGCCTACAAAATAAGAGGGCTTTTTGGTGTGTTTTCTCCTTGTGGGTTTAAAAGTTGCTGCCTTTTCTATAAACACTTCATACTTCAGACAAGTCCCATTTGGAAGAGATCAGTGCCATATGCTAACAAATAAACTCCTGTTAGAAACAAAACCAAAAAAACCCTGCAATCAACCTAAAACCACCTGACCTGCAGATTAGTGCCGACTTTCCTTGGTCAACTTGCTCCCCTCCAAAAGAAGCATTCAAATTTGGCTGACAGCATTCCAGCTGGCAAGTCACCAAGCAAGCAGAATGGAATAGTCACCTTCTGTAATGCTTCCGGTGACAAACATACTCAAGAATGTAATTTTTCCTTCTATGTAATACCATCACACCAGGAAACGTGGTGTTTTTGTGGAGATTATAATAAACCACATCCTTGTCTACAGTCCTGCTGTAGCCCATTGTCTGCAAGCCTGTAATTTGTTCATCTCTTTTCTGTTCTCACCTCTCCAAGTGTAATGCTTGGAACTATGTCTCAGACCTACCAAGATCTTTGAAATCCAGCCCTGCCCTCCTAAAGACTTGTTGACTAGGTGCTGTTTGTGAACTTGTAAGTGCACTCCCATTTCCAGGGGCTGTGAGAACACATTAACTGTGTTTTCTTACTCCCTCCACCCCACCTGCGTCTTCCTTTCAAGACCTTGGCCTGCCATGAAAAGGTCACAGTATGTGTCCCTACGGTAGTGCCAGCAAGGTGAGGATTGCTGAGCCCAACTGGGAGGGAAGTTGTACTTTGGCAATCCTGCAGCAGCAAATATCATTGATCGTTTGCTTGTTATTAATGACTTTTGTCTCCTGCTTTGACAGAAGCTATGGAAATTTTATGTACACAGCTTGCTGTCTCACATGCTCAGATTTGTTGTATACCTAGTCTATGTCATATGGGACCACATCAAATATGTCATTAGATGAGGTTTGATCCACCAGTGAGATTGTTATGTCAGAGAAGAAACAGAAGTGGTTAAGTGCTGTGTTCTTGCTGTGTTAGTGGTCATAAGGACTAAAGAATAATATAATAAATTGAACTAGCATCTCGCCAGTTGCTTGAGTTACTCGTGCTACTTACCCTCCTGGAGCTGTTGTCTCCACTGTCTCTGAACCAATTGGCTGTTGACTTAAGTAACTTGTGGAGGACAGTGAAATGCAGACACTGAAGTGTTAGCAGGTCAGCTCTGAGCTCTGGAGCCTCTAGTTTGTTTGGGTTTTTTCCCTAATCAAAGTTGAACATATTCCCAAAATAGTTTCCAGGAGTTGGAACTACAGTTACTCCATTGGGTAGCACAGTGTCTGTCTTGATTGTTAGGCCTGGAACCAACAAACACTAATGCATGGCAAGTGGAAGGATAGAGAGCAGTTTCAGTGCCTGTCTGATGCCGCTGCGTGAAATTTGTTTTCCTGTTATCAGATACCTATGGACAGGTCTGGTTGCTGAAGTTGAAATGAGATTACTTTATCCACGCAGATGCGTTGCAACTCAGGGCAAAAAGCTGGTCTGTTATTACAAGCAGAATAGTCATTGCTGTTTGTGTGGTGGAAGAGTAGACCTGCAGCAGTGAGGATGCAATCTTAACACTACTGCTTTTTTAATAGCATTCTTAGTAGTACTGTTTTCTCTTATTTAAGACTGCCTTATTCCTTCAACATGTCCCTGTGCTGTAGGGTCAGTTTGTGTATGTGCAAGAAACCTTAACAGGAGTGTGTGCTGTTTTTCACAGTATGTGCTGTGCAGGTACAGCCCTTCAAAACCCCTTATCCCTTCTCTATGCAGCTGATCTGCTTACGTGGACTAGCTGCTTGCCTGGGATTGCCAGACATCCCGTGACTGAAGGAAGAAGGCAAGCCTATCTAGGTCTCTCCATTATGATACTGCTAATTGCCACCGCTTGGAAAGATACTTCACTAGCATTTGCTCTTGGAAACCTGCTATTTAGGAGACTCTGGTCTTTATGCCACCTTAGAAAGAAGAAGAAAACATTCCTGAGCGTTGTCTGAGGCTTTTAGAGCTGCATAATGATCATGATATGGAACACGTTAAGTACTGGTTTGTCTTGTGTATATGCGTAAAAGTTGGTATTTACTGCCCTTTATCTTATGGATTCACTGGAAATAAATTGTATGGTATTTTAAATGACTTGCACAACTTCAGGATTTTGCTGAACTATTTGATTGTGCAAGTGAACGTAAGGGTTGTTGCGTCAGGATGCAAAATAGCCACAGTGGCTTATTGTGTGTGAGGGCTGTGGGCCTGTTCCGCCTGATGTTTTACAGTGGAGCAGTCAAATGTCAGGAGGTGGATAGTCAGCTTCAAAGATACTATGTTGCCTGCAACTGTAAACAGATTCTGGACCAACAGACTGTACCTCAAGAGTCAGACATAAGGGGGAAAACCCTGCCTGTGCATGGACAGTGCCCATCACACCTGGAAACTGCATTTGAGAGAAGGATTGAAGTGGCAGTTGTCTTTGGTTCCTATCTAAGTCTTGCCTCTTACAGAGGGAAGACAAGCTGGTTGGCAATGTCTTGCCTCCTTAAGAGACAAATGTTTACTGAATGTTTATCAAACAGCACTTTAATTTTCCAAGTTGGATACTGTATGGCGCACAGTCTCTGAAAGGCTGCGCTGTCTCATGGGTCAACCTAATGACTTGTCATTAGAAGAGATGTTGCCTTAATACAGCAAACAAAAAGTGAGTATAGATGCATGACTTGAGGGCAAGGAAGTTCACCTTCTAACTACTGTAACTTCTAGTAGAAGAACTTTTAATTGTGTTAAGATTATTTAAACTATACTGTGAAGCTCTCTTCAGTTCCATCATGAATTTTACTTCCACGTTCTTGTCCCAGTTGGAAATGTAGGTGAGATGGAACAGTCTGGAGTCAAGGAATTAGTGTTCAGTCATTCAGTTCAGTGAGGTCTTCAGTTTCTGTTGTCTTTTACAATTCATGGAGCTTTTTTCTTTTTAATGCAAATGGCATTGCCCTTTTAACAGTGTTCTTTTTCCCCTCTGGAGATCAAATTGGTTAGCGATTTTGTGTATCCTAAGACAGGGGGAGATGAAAACCTCGTGTTCTGTGATGTTTTTGTGTATGCAAGAAAACCTTTGTCATTCATTTTACCTATGGAAGTCCAGGGCATGAAGATATAACCGTAAAGTGTAATGGCATTGGCCTATTGAGAAGGATGTTACAGCTTGCTGTCTAGGATTTTTATTGTGCTACATGCATTTGAAAACTCTCATTTCGTGTATAACAGCTGTGTGCTCTACTCCCCCTCCACACACTTGTGCTCTGAAACAATTAAAACCTGCTTTCTTTTTGGTCATGGCTTCAATTTTGTCCTGAGGCACAGCCAAGTGTGGATCTTACAGAAGACCTGCTTTGCTTACACGGGGTAAGCAGGACTTGTGAAAGGTGTCTTGGCTGTGTCTTGCTCTTTCTGTTGCAGATAGAAATTAGTCTGAGTTGTTCCCTCCTTTTCACCCTAACGATGTCTTGAGTTGGTTAGCATCTTAGGGTTTGATTTAATTATCCTGGCGCCATGGGGAGTTTCATGTGGTCTGAGCTGAATGCCAAACTGATTGTGTCTCAGCCTAACAGACATCAAGGGTTCTTCAGACTGTCTAAACCAGGGGTTCCGGTGGGTTAAGCTGTGTTGGCCTGCCTCACTGCCAGCTTCTCTGCGGCTAAAAGCTGGTGCGGAGGGGTTGCAGGACATCCGTTTAGCAACACTGTTAAACCGTTATGTCCTCCTTGAAATCAAGGCTAGGGTTTGGAGATGAGAAGCCAGAAGACTCAGTATGGCAGGAAGACACCTCAAAGGGTTTTCCCAGACAGTTGTCAAGTCACTGAAGTGACAACTGCTTGAGGCCCTGTCTCTTCTTTCTTTGCCTGTCCTGTGACTAGCAGCTTGTCTGAGGGCACATCAGGGAATTCAATTCCTCTTTATCCTGCTGATTGTTCAGCCCTTGGAGAAAACAGAAATTAACCTTCACCATATGCCCCAAGTGTCCTTGAAAGCTTATTGGACACCCAGGTAGTGTTCCTGCATGCTTATGGTTTTGAGTGGTTGAAGTGGAAAGCAGATAACTTCAATTTTTGGTCTTAATAATAAAATAATTCTTAAAAATAGCAAGGATGGCTTTAGTACTAAATAGCTCACTACATAACTGATCCTTTAGGAAGGGGACTGTGTCCAGAAGGGTCTTTTAGGGTTGGAGTAATACAGGATATTCCCCTTGATGAGGAAGTTAACCTCTTTTTACTAGCAAATAACCACTAAGGAGGTAGAGTAAAAGATGAACGTGCAGGTACTGACTGGAATTCTGTGCTCAGCCAACATCCTGCAGATTTTCTGGTAAGGAGTGGGAAGCACAGCCTTTCAACTCCTTTAGTTTGTAAAGTGATGCTTTACACCCACTGTAGTGTTACAGCCAGAAGTACAAATAACTTGCACAATGCAAAACTGCAGATTAGGAGCGTATGTTTTCTTGAAGAGGGTAGAAAGGGATTAGAATATGATTAGGGATTTATTGTTGAGAAGGGATTAAGCAACAGGAGCTTTTTAAGGTCACATCTTGGAATTGCAGTCTTGCTGTTCCTGAGAAATTGGTGTCTGAACTTTCCCTCCCTTCCTACACTGGAAGCACTGTTTGGGAAACCTTTGGTTCTTAAGGCAGAGGAAGAAAGCCTGACTTCCATGCTGCATTATGGATCCCAGCTGGGAAAAGGAGCTCTTAGAAAACACTTCTTCTTGCTTGTTCTTTCTAGTTGCTTTTAGGTGATTTAAAAAACCCCCAAACCCTAGTTTAAAGGACACTGCTTTATAAATGCAGCTTGAAAGTGACACAGCACCTAAGCTGTCATCTTCTCTGAGTCGCTTCTGGGGTTCCATGAAACTTCAGTCATCTTCGTGTAAGAGGGTCGTCTGTCATCTGGGAGAGAGCAGGAAAAAGAAACATCTCTATAAAGGTTAAAAGTTGTTTGGTGCCTTTATGTTGTACTAAAAAAGAATGAAAAATTTTCTGATATACATGACAAAAACTAACTGAGGCAACTTGTTTTCTTCACAGTTCTGTGTTAACTATAACACTGTTTTACCTGACATTTATCCTAGCTTTTAAATATGCATAATTAGTGGCTGGAAATGGCTGCAGGGCCGAGGTTTTGCAGCGAGTGATCTTGTTCCCCTTCTGCCCCTTCCTCCCGTGCCTCTGCGCTGGGCACTGGTGCCGCAGCTGTAGCAGGCTCTCCGGCTCTGTTAGCTCTGGCTCTCTAGTGTGGCATTTATAAAACGCAATGGAATTTGATCTGTGTGTAACTCGCCTCTTGTCTGGCCTTGCATTTACATGTCCGCTCTTTCTTCTCTTTCCTTTAAAATACCAAGCTACAAATCTAACTTGTTAGTAGAACTGTACTACACAATCCTCTGTGTTTGGGGATTTTTTTTTTTTAATTTGCTTTGGGGTAGTGGTGTTTTGGGTTTTGGGGTGGGTTTTTTTGTTTGTTTTTGGAGACATGTATGCTATTACAAGCAACAGTCGCCTGTAGTCAGAACAGTTGGAGATAATCCTTTCCTGATTTGCCATTTTGCTGGTCCGTATGCTATTCCCTGCAAGCTTGGTTGCTGCTTTTGTCTCCAGATTAACTGCTAATAGACTTCTAGTCATTAGACACTCTTGCCTTCTGTATGCAACGGTAACCTCCGTCTCGCAATCTACTTCTGCCATTGCGGTAAATCTGGTTATGTTGTTTCTTCGCTGACAGCAGAGGCTTAGGGAACCCTTGCCCCGTGGTATCGTTCAGTACCCGTAACTGCTGGTTTTATGTGCTGAGTAGGTTTTTATGAGGGGAAGAACGAACGTTTATCGGGTTAACGCTGATTGCTTTATAAGAATAATCTGCAGCCTTTTGCCTTTAAAACCTCAGATTAATTCCAGCTCTAATATAAATGGAAGTTAAATTATAAGTCTTAAATTTAATTTAGTCATTAGGGCCTTCCGTAATCCAAGGGATGGCCTGCAGGCAGCTATGCTGCACGCTCACAGGAGCCCTTATTCCAAGGAGGTTTAGGCCTGGAAACAGTCAACCCTAAAATGCCCTCTTGTTTAACCGGAACCTCAATCCCCCCCGTGTTGAGCAGGGAAACCTGCAGAGCAATGTGGATAGGATGGTGAAGTCAGTGCCCTGATTAAGCTTGCTGGTGTGGTAACACAAATCTAATTGGGGCTTAAGTGTGTACATTATAGGGTTTATGGTAGTGCAGCAAAGCGTGGAGACTGTATTGTACATGAAGTACTGTGCAAGCTACTATGTTAACACCGAGAAACAGCTTTCAATACATTTCAAACAATGCTTTTTGTTTTTCTCCTTAGATCAATGTTCGAGTTGTTACTATGGATGCCGAGCTGGAGTTTGCCATCCAGCCAAACACCACAGGCAAACAGCTGTTTGACCAGGTCAGTGGAGGGTTGGTATGGGCCCATGTTGCTTAAGCTCGGAGTATGTTTCGGACCATAGGGTTTTCTTAAGACTGGATTCCAAACCTGCTTACCTTTCTTCTCTCTACCCCTTAGTCAAAGTCTGAACTAAGATCTCTAAATTCCATCGCAGTAAAAGAAATAAGCAAAAATCCTTGCAGGTATGTTATGTCCCCATGAAACCTGTCTTCCTAGCAGTGCTGGGTCATGAAGTGTCATCAGGGATTTAAAACGTCTAGACAGCATAGGTAGTGTCTAAAAACGCACCTCCTGATTTGAAATACAGCTTAGCTCTTGCTTCTTAAATTCTAAAGTTGAAATATTGTCCCTGTGCACAAAACTCTCTAGAATCAGGTCTTCAGATGGCCAATGAAGGTGTAGGCATAGCCGAATTCATTTCGGAGCTGAGTTGGAGGCAGCCACTTGCCATAGCTGTTCAGGTTTGCCAGACTACTGTAAAACCAGAGGGTTTGTGATCTCCATGCAGTAACTACAGCAATGTGCCTTGTAAGAAGCCCCTGTGCAGCAGGATGGAGCCAGAGGTGTGTTCAGCCTGCCTCCGGGAATTCCCAGGGAAGTGGAGGGCATGAGTAGGCAAGACTCTTCTCCCTTAACTGTTACTGTTCCTGCTATTGCATTAACAATATACAGGTTTAGCAATGGACCTTCAAAGGTCAGATGAAGACAGCTAAAAGAAACAAAGAGCAGTTTGTAAAACTTTTTATTCTTTTCTTAAGTAGCTTACTCTTCTAAAACCTGCAGCAAGACCTAGATTTCAGCAGAAAAAATGAATCTACTGTTCTGGAATTTTTAAAAAATAATAGAAAAGGAGAGCTTGCTTCTAGATATTCCTGCTGGAATCCCAGAAACTAAGAACTGATCTATGCAGGCTTCAGCTACACGTATTCAGCTGTTTATGAAGTGTTACAGCAATTCCTTTGCCCTTCTCCCCTTGCCCCCTGCTAGCCTTGATAGCACAGTGGTTGCGCTTTAACTCAAGTGGGCAGAACTGGCTAAACAGCGTTCATTCCTGCTGAGTTTTTGTTGGTACAATTTCTCATTTCAGTGAGTTAGCTCGAACTTGCTAGGCCTTATGGCAACTGCAGGTTTTCAGTGAGGAGTACTTTGTAAAAAAACAAACAAAAACATTTAGTGTTTTCTTGGAGGGAGTGAAAGGAGGAAACCAAATTATAGTCACAGCACTCCACAGTACAAAATAGAGTATTACAAATTATGTTTATTGTTAAATCTACCTTAATTCCTTTGTATTATGACTGATATGGGTTAAACATAAGTATTCATTGATTGGAAATTTGGTGGAGTGTATATGGAACAGCTGTGTTTTTATGGAACTGGCATTTGCTGTCTGACCTTCTGTTCACTGCTGACCACCTTGCATCCAGGTAACTTCCTCCCGCAGCCGCTTCCATGTTAATCCAAACCAGAGAACTCTGGTGGCATCTTAGAGTACAAAAATCCAAATGGCTAAAAGCCAGCTTTTTAAAAGCAATGCCTTTGATCAGGCAGTGTGTAAGTATGTCCTGTGTTCTTATGACAAGGATTCAAGAAGGACTTTTTTCTTTCCGTATATTCACTGATGCTTACGTGTGTTAAGAGTCAGGGTCACCTTTCTGGCAGAAGACAAATTACATTCTTGATCTCCAGCTGAGAGGTGCAAAATCCTGAGAACATGGGAAAAAGCAGGATACTTGTGGCTTGCTCTCTGGGTAGTTCTGGGCTTCTGAAGGCTCCCGTTGTTGCGGCACTTACTGCACCATTGGGATAGACTATCATGTCATGAAGATTTGCTCCTTGCATCCTATGGCTCAGGTTTAAAAACTGAAGGGAAACTCTTACCTATAGCCCATACCTTGTTGGGGTGCCCTGCTGCATGTGAAGAGAAGACTAAGGTAGAAGCCTGCAGCTCAGAACCGGGGAAGGTGAAGATTATGTTTAGCTGCAACTGTTGTGAGCACCCTCTCATCACTTCTGCTGTGCAAGCCCTTTACTAGGCCCTTATCTCAGATGGAGTTTACACTCAGATAAAGCCTGTGGAGGTAACAGGTTTTCAAAGGTATGAGGAGTGGCCCAACTTGAACTGCAGAACCACTGTGGGGGGGAAAGGGCGTTGAAGAAGCAAGCTCGTTTTAAAAACCACAAGAAGATTTCTTGGCCTACTGTCAGCTAGAAAAACTTTGGCAGTGCCCTAGTGCTTTGGGCTTTGCTAGCCCAAGCGTATCCTGCTTGTAAGGTGGATTGTAACTCCCTTCTGTAGAAAGGGGAATACAGTGGAAACCTGTGAATAGTGAATTTGGCTCTGTTCAAGCCAGACCTGTGCAGAGTTTATGCTGCAATGGTCCGAGGTGCCCAGAGAATCGGCACAGTGGGCTGTGCAGCTGGCTGGACTACCTCCCCATGGCTGGCACAGGCAGCAGAGGAATTCAAGTGGAAGAAAGCATGCCACTGACAGTTTCTGGGAGTCATTTCTGTGTGGAATGGGCAGACAAGGTTTGCTCCTTCATGTATTTGAGAAGGAGTGTGTGTCTCCCATCTTGAATGTAATGCCCGAGTTCTTAGTTCTTCCTGGCTTTGCTATGGAGGAGGTTGACAAACCATTTCCCAGAAGACAGGCTAAAACATCCATGGCTTTGTTCTTCATATTGGAACTCAAATGGTCAAATTGTGAAGTTACGCTGAATACTTTCTCATCCCTTGCCTCTAGGCTGTGGGAAGAACTTGAGGGGTCATAACTTCAGTAGGCTTTCGAACTTGATTTATAGAAAAAGTGTATCTCTTCTGTTGTAAGAGACATTCAGAGATAACTTGATAACTGCTTGATTTATGCAACTCTTTAACGAAGTTGCAACACTTTTTTTTGTGCAACAGGAAGTACCACTCAGCATACCCCAGCTTTTCTGCTGGATTGAGTAAAGCCCACTTCTGACCCTTCTAAAAATACATCTGGTTGTCAGAAAACTTGTTTGTTCTGTGGTGAAACAAGCCACTTTAGTGGAGGAGGGAAAAGGAATTTTGGTCAAGTAAAGGCTGAAGTATTTCCAGACCCCAGCTCTTTTAAAAAAAAGCTGTGGGGTTTGAGGTTTTTGTCTGGGGGGGTGTTTTTGCTAGTTTAGGTTTGGGTTTTTTTGTTTAACATAAACTCTAGTTAGTGATAACTAGTTACTTAAGGGCCTGGTGAAGTGGAATATATAAGCCATAGCCTCCTGAATACAGCCCACAGTGTCTTGAGATGAAATTGTCCCATTTCTTCAACTAGTAGGGACTGACCTCTTTATCCTTAAAAATTGTATTTGCTTAGTGACATTATTTCATACTACTATGCAATTTTCTTGGTCTGCTTATATCCCAGAATTTTTTAGATTGCCTGTTATTCAATAATGTCACACAAACAGTAATTCTCAGAATGCTGATCAGGATGGTGCGTTTTCCCCTTATCTCCCTTACCAACCCTGAGAAGCTCTGGCTTCCAGGTACAGGCTGCTGTCTTCTAGCTCACCAGTAAGAAAACTGAAGGGATACCACAGCAAGAAAACTAATTGAGTATACTAAAATCACGGTGTCTCAAGTCTGCTCTCCAGCCGGATTATCTCCGGCAATACTGTAAATGGGGAGGGTGACACAGATCCTTGGTGGCATCTCAGACCTGTTGAAGCCCATGTAACTACACCTTCTCACGCTTTCCAAACTTGTGAAGTAGTTCCAAAAAGCTCTTGCCTTCCACTCAGTTCATCTCCCTAGGGTGATGGCCACATCACTTTTTGAGAGGCTACTCTGCAAATAACATCAAGGAAGTGATCCAGATAGGTGTGTAGTGGATCTTTCCAGATCTGGGCTCTGTCTGGAGCCCAGCTGTATAGGTAGATGTGCTGGCAGAAAACTACTGGGCTATAGGAACAAGCAGTCAAGAGCAGGAGGAGGTTGGGAACTTGTTAGGCGCTCTCTTCCACGGAGGAAAAGGAATGTGTTGTAACAGCACTATTTTCACTAGTAAAGGTGCTGTCCAGTCAAGAGGGGTGTTTCTGAATCTTTTGTCTGCTTAGTATTTAAAATATATGAACTGAAATTGAATCTGTCCTAATGCTGGGCCATCAATGTATTTTGTCATTCAAAACCAGCCTTGTGTGAGTTTGAAAAAGGGATACCCTTGAGACTACTTGCAGCTTAACTCTCAAAACTGCCTAGGGAGCTTATTGCAGCAGCTGTGTGAAGCATCTCTCAGTTGCTTCCTCCAGCCAAATAGTCTTTGACTGGCACGCGAGAGCACTTGAGCCATTAGTGCTGCTGACTAGTTGTAGTTATCACTAACACATTGTGGACTATCTCTCACCATAAGCTTTGGTGAGAGGAGTAACCTGTCTGCTTCACCAAGCACAGCCTTAAGAAGGACCAGTAGATACAGGCAAACAGAAGCCCCACCTGCTGCCAGTGTATCTGCCTAGCAGTTGGTGGTTCATCCCTTCCTCATTTGTCTCTCTCAGTTTCCCAGGTCCTCAGAATCATCTTCTAGAAACGGGGTGGGACAAATATCTTAGAATATGCCATTGCTGTCATCTACTACAGCAACTGTATATCTTTGTCAACTCTTTAATTTCATCTTGTAGAGAGATGAGTAGGTTTATGCTGTTGCACACGCCCACAGGCGATGCAGGACTTGAGAGGAGACCCTGGGCCTCAGTAACTCATTTTTTCTGCCTTTCTGTTGCAGGTGGTTAAAACCATAGGCTTGCGAGAAGTGTGGTACTTTGGTCTTCAGTACGTGGACAACAAAGGATTCCAGACTTGGCTGAAGCTTGATAAAAAGGTAACAGACTTTGGGCTAGTTGCTGAACAAAGGTTAAAGCTTGCCTGTCCTCCTGATGTGTTATTGGCTGCAACTTTAGAAACCTTGTACCTGCTGTTGATTGTTCCCTTAATTCTCCTAACTCCAGGAATGTTTTTAGAGAAAACTGTCACCATGGGAACTGTTTGGGTGAGGCGTGGCATGGTGGAAGTTTGCCCTTTCTCTCTGTGTGAACTGCAGCAAGCTTTGTAACAGCAGCTTGGTATGGTACTTCGCTGGGTAGAAGCAGCTATTCTTGCCATGTCTGTAGGAATGTCTTGCCTAGTAACGGGTTTAGTCTCTGCTTGTGCAGGATCGGTTGTTGCACTAATCGGAGAGAGAGGTCGCTTCAAGGCTGGGCAGTTGTGACAGCGCAGGTGCCTTTGGTTTGCCCTTGTTTGTGGACTTGCAGCTCTTAGGAGGGTATAAACGGGTTTTCTTGAGGGGGCAGTCAGTGACATACCTGTGTTAATGTCAGGGCGCTGTTGTGTCAAACGTGTGTGATACTGGATGGGTTTGCCTTCTGATACGGCATGGTAAATCATTCTCCAGTGACCAAGCTTTGCTGTGCAAGCAGAATTTTACTGGCTCAGTTGGAAAACCATGATGTGTCTCCCCTGTGTTCTCGTACCAGGAAGCAGGTGGAATTAAGGAATGCCAGTAATGAGTTGCCAGTCACTTGCCTCTTAAGGCAAATGCCCCAAATCCCTTTTTATGTTTAAAAGCAAATTGTTTTGATGTCTGCAACCCCACTCAGTTGTGTTGTCACCTCTGTCCTCAGGTTTCTGCTCAAGAAATCAGGAAGGAGAATCCCCTCCAGTTCAAGTTCCGCGCCAAGTTCTTCCCAGAGGATGTGCCTGAAGAGCTGATCCAGGACATCACGCAGAAGCTCTTCTTCCTGCAGGTGAAGGAAGGGATCCTCAGTGATGAGATCTACTGTCCTCCTGAAACAGCAGTACTTCTTGGCTCCTACGCTGTGCAGGCCAAATTTGGAGATTACAACAAAGATGTGCACAAGCCCGGATACCTCAATTCCGAGCGTCTGATCCCCCAAAGGTGAAAGAGTTGGTTGATGCAGTCTGCCTTTGTTTTTTGGTTGTTGGTTTGGGTTTTTTTGTTAAAGTCAAGAATTTATATTCTAGTCAGTGTTTCATTGAAAGCATTTTTTTTTTAAATTGAACTGTGTATGCGTTTGGGTTTTTTCCTTCTTTCATTTCTATCTGTCATATTTGAGTATAGTTTTGTGCTCTCTCCTTGGGTGGGACAGGGAGAAGAAGTATACTTTTTGAATTCAGCTTTCTTCCCTAAACTTTGCTGCCCTGCTAGTAACTGGCAGTATGAATGCCTCCTCTTTAAGAAAAAAAATGAGCAGCATTGAGTCAAGAATGTGGCATTCCTGGGGAAGGTTGGGTTGTGTGTTCCCAGTCCTAAAAATCTTGTGTCTGGAAAGCATGTCTTGAGGCTACGTAGTCCAACCCCATACAGCATAAGACAAATGGCTTCTGTTTACACTTTCTGATGACAGTCTGCACAGTGTCTTAATTCCAGGAATGACACAACTTTTGCTTTGCTGCCTAACCAATCCTCTGGTATCTGCAGCATGTATGTGATTCTTTTGCAGTGTTCACTTACTCCTCTCAGGTCTCTGGTCAGTGACCAGAATGGCTTTGCAGAGGTGTGTTGATCCTTCCGGATTACTGTGCTGCACAGACTGCATCTTTGGGCTGAGTAATATCTTCCTCTTGGTTTCAGTAAGGCTTCATGAGCGGGACTGACTTTTTACTGTAGCAAAGATCAGCATCTATGGATACCATGGAACACAGTCTAATCTTGCTAGTGTCTCTTTCTTTGTGCAGAGTGATGGACCAGCATAAACTCTCCAGGGAGCAGTGGGAAGAACGGATCCAGGTGTGGCATGCTGAACACAGTGGCATGCTCAAGTGAGTGTCTTGTAGGGGTCCCCAGGCTGGTCACTTTGTTGCTATTTGGGTACCTTAATCTTGCAATTCTACAGCATAAAATAGAATCCAAGAGTTGCCTGTGTGTGGGAACTCTTGGAGTATGTTTTTTAGTCCAACATCAAATCTCATGGTACAACTCAATAGGATTTTCACACTTATGCTGAGAACAGCCTCTTGGATGGCTTCCTGAAAATCCTGGACCTGGGCACAGTGTATCAGTGATGACTTGGAGTGGAAAATTGAAGTACAGGTGTGCTTAAATTCATTGCATTTGCATTGTCAGATGGGGCAAATTGAGGTATTGCCTTCCCCACTGACTGTACCGTGAGACAAGGATGAATGCTGGAAGAGATGAACGTTGCTAATCTGTCTGGAAATTCTAGGGCTCGGTAAATGGGAGTACTCTGTGTGTGTGTTCGTAGCTGTAATACTGGAACTCCTAGAGTGAATTCCAAATGCTGAATGTTCAGTTTTAACACTTGTGGTTGGTGTGTTGGTTTAGGATAAATTACTTGTTTCTCTCGAGGACTCTGCTTTCTGAGATGGTCAGATAAATGAGATGCTAATGTCTGTTCTCCTTCCTGCCTCAACCCAGAGAGAGTGCCATGCTGGAATACTTGAAGATTGCTCAAGACCTGGAGATGTATGGAATCAATTACTTTGAAATCAAGAATAAGAAAGGAACTGACCTTTGGCTGGGGGTTGATGCCTTGGGACTCAACATCTATGAAAAGGATGATAAGTAAGGCTTGCTTTTTTTCACCTCTGCTCTCCTGGAGTGAGGGCTGGTGGGTGGGAGCCAAGGGGAATTTCTCACTTACAGGATCAGGGCAAAGTTTAGAACTTGTTTGCGTTCCAGTTTTGGATCAGTAGGTGAAGCTGTACTAGGACATGAGCTTTCACATCACTTATGCTTTCGTGATTTTCCTGACCGCTGTAGCCTGACCTGCTCATGCTACTTACCGTATAGAGATGTCAGTTGTACGACACCATCTGGTAAATCCTGTACAGCTGTAGAGCTGAACCCTGAACCAAAGTGTTTACTGAGCTTTCCTTTGAGTCGGTTGCCAGGTATGCCAGCAGTGGATGCAAGAAAGAACCTAGATAGGCTAACACATCCACAGAGTGTTAGGACATTTAAGGCCATTCCTGTGCTCAAGTTAATGATAGATGTGTGAACAACTGCCTGGTTTGGAAAAAGCCAGATTATGGGGTGGACACAAAACCAAAGCCGGATGACACCCAGAACTGAGGGAGGAGTTAACCTATGTAGTTACTGTGAACGAGGAATGAAATGAGGTCTTGCTGAGGTATGCATAGTTTTAATCAGCTCCTCTGGTAAAGACAGAGCCATTATTAATTGGATAGTAGGTGGGAAATGATAGACTATATCTATAAGTAAACATAAAAGGCAGATGAGAATGGCTGTGTCTAAGCCTGCCAGTCTCTTCTAATGCTCCACAACTGACAGACTGAAGGGGAGTTAAAACAGACACTTTTTGGGTGAAGTGTTGCTGTTTAGACTGCTTTGTCTTTTTTTCCCCTACGTTCCAAGTCTTGGTTTCATGTCACTGATTTATAACAGGCTATCATTGTAATACAAGGAGATTTCACCTGTTCTACATCTTGGCCTCTGAAAAGCTTGGAACGCAACCCAAATATTAATTGAAACTCCCTAGAGCTTCTGTTAAGATGGCAAAGAGAAATGCAGTCTTTTCTGCAATGCTAATATGTGCTGTCACCCAGAAAACAAGGAGTGTCACTTGAAAGAAAAGTAGTTTCGCTCATGTAATACTTCAGTCTTGAATGACTGGTCTTGCTATGTAACCATGGTCGCACAAACAGGTTTTTCGAGCTGCAGAAGCAGACGGAATATGGCCGTTGACTGTAAAGAGCTATCCAGAGCATTTGCAAAACAAATACGGTGCCGGAATAAACGACTTGTTTCTTCTGTAACTCCTGCTACTATGTAATTAAATCTTTTGAGCAGATACCGGGACTAGAAAAATGGTAATGTGTACGTGCAAAATTCGGGGGCTGGGGCAAAGGTGAGAAAGCAAAGACTTCAGTGTTGAAGTTCAACCTGAGGAAAATGAGACTGTACTAGAGGCGTGCGAGCCTCCGTACTGCAGCGCGTGTCAGTGTCCTGCTTCCAGGTGTTCTCAAGCTTGTGTTTTCCACAGTAAAGCAGAGAACCTGCAGTAGAACTTAAGCGAATTATTTTAGTTGGCTGTCATACTGTATTATCGAGGGTGGGAACTCTTAAGATAATATGGCAGAGGTTGGAGTAATTACTTAATCTTAGTCTAACCAAATTTCTCTACAGTTCTTGCTTAATGTTAGAAACACACGCTGTTCCATAACCTTGCAGTTGAGTTAAAGGTTAAGGGTCAGTGAGTTCTGAGGGGGATGTATTTTATTCTTGATGTCTGATTTAAAACTAAGCAAGTTTGCTGTTTAATGCTTGGGCCCAGCAAAATTGTGCTGTGTAGTAACTCTCCCTCTTTGTGATGATGAGGCAAATTCCTCTGAAATTGCTATTTTTTTTTTCCTTAACCAACGAGCTCCACAGAATGGACTCTTACAGAGCCCCAGCAGGTCACTGATGATACGTGCTCCTCTAAGTGCTAAGCATTAAATACTTGTGTCTTCAAACCATTTGGTAGAAATACTTGTCAGCACTTCAGCGTGTGTCAGACGTGTTGGAGGGGTTAGATAACCACAAGAAGATTGACTGTTGGTATTATCACAGATTCACAGAGTGTTAGTGGTTGGAAGGGACCTCTAGGGATCATCTAGTCCAACTCCCTTGCCAGGGCAGGATCCCCTACAGCAGAGCACACAGGGGCAAGTCCAGGCGGCTTTGAAAAGTCTCCAGGGAAGGAGACTCCCCCACCTCTCTGGGCAGCCTGTCCCAGCGCTCTGGCACCCTCCCAGGGAAGAAGGGTTTCCTCACATTCAGGTTGATCCTTCTGTTTCCCAGTTTGTGCCCATTGCCCCCAGTCCTGTCACTGGACACCACTGAGAAGAGCCTGGCCCCATCCTCCTGACACCCACCCTTTAGATATTGATAAGCTATAAACAATTTATAAGATATTTAGATATTTACGTAAGACAATTCTCCATCATTAACTGCCACCTCTAGGGAGCAGACCCTCCCTTGATAAGAGTAAAATCAAATGTCATATTCAACATGAAGTTTGGAATGTTTGGTTGGGAGGAATTAAAGGAATTAGTTATAGTGAAATACACGTGTCCTTGTAATATTGGAATTTGCTACACAGGTGTGTAAGAGTAAAGTTCTGGAATGGCTCGGAAACATTTGATCTCATGAACAACTTGATGCTCTTTATATGCAAGAGTCTGGGGAAATTAAAGCAGAGGAAAATCTCAAATGATTAGTGAAGCTTAAAGAAGTCATTTTAAACAAACCAGGAGACCGAAACTCCTAGGCAGCAAGGAAGAGCCAAGAGCCTGAATCTTGCCCTCTGCTTCGCAGGGGTGCTTTCTGGTGGGAGAGCCATGTGGCACAGCTCGTTGCACAACCAACGCGTAAAGTTCTGCTTCGCGACTAATGGGATGGGCTGAAAGAGCAGCTTGCATGGAAGGAAAGAACAGGGCGCTCTGTTGCTAGCCTTGCCTGTAATCTGCGGAGGGGAACAGAAGGCAAGAAACCTGCTTCTACCAACTGTGTCTGTGCCTGCCCAGCACTTCAGTAGCGAAGGCAGCGTGGAGGTGACTGGGCTACCTGTAACACAGCAGGGCAGACTTCTCTGGGCGCTAGGAGGTGTGGGGAGCAGCTGAGTTACTTTGGCCTGTGCCTCCCACGCTGTACGAGAAGCCTCCTGGAAGCACGGCACATCTGCCTAAAATCTGTACGCTGCAGGTTTTGGGCCCTGATTTCAGACAAGTGAACTTAAAGCAGGTGTTTGGTAAAGCAGAGTGTGTGGTTTCGGTCGAGACCATTCCCTGTTGCGTAGCCAAAGGTCAGTAGGGTAGCGGATCACTCTAAAGCTGGAGGCTGGACATCTTTCCCTGCTCCCTGTGGTGTTTTGGTTCAGCTACTGTCCTCTCTCTGTTGGGAGAGCTGTGTTGCACCCCACTGAGCCTGTCTCTGAAGCAGTGTGGGGAAAACAAAACGTTCACTGCAGCGTCCCTTAAAAATAGTCTTTTCTTTCCAGACTGACTCCAAAGATTGGGTTCCCCTGGAGCGAAATCAGAAACATCTCTTTCAATGACAAGAAGTTTGTTATAAAGCCTATTGACAAGAAGGCACCTGTAAGTATTTCTAGAGTGGACTCCTCGATGCTGCGTATGAACAACTAAGACTGTTTCATCCCAAAATAAAGTAGCCTTTGGAGAGGAGAAAGCTGCAGATATTCTAGATGCAAAATGAGTATCTGGAGTATTTAGGGTGTATTTAGAGTTGTCTGTTTTCCTGTGCAGCATAAATAAAGGTCTTATGGTGGTATCTGATGTAGAGAAAGACAAGGAATTTACAACTGCAAAGTCCTTTTTTTTTTTTTTTTTTGCAAACTAGGTAGCCTTATGCTTAAATCTGAGATTCTCTGACTTCTGTGAGTCTTCTGCGTAGCCACATTATACTGAGGCTACCTCTAGAAGGTCCAGCCTGCTGCGTAGTTCCTGTAAAAACCTGGTTATAACAGAGATGATAAGAAATATGGGGCTGTTCTTTTTGCAGAACCAGAAATTTAAGAGTATCTTGTGTTTTGTTACTGCCTGCAACCCAATATTCAAAATAACCCATACGTTTGGTGGTTCAAAAAAACCCCACGCGCTTTGATTTGACACTGTTGTAACAGCCTAAGTCAGCCTTGCTAGGAAATGCCGTGGAGAGGAAGGAACGATATTGGACAGTGTTACTGCATGGGTAGGGATTTCTTCTCCTCTGAAAAGGCACAGATGGTGCCTTGAGTACTGACTGGAATAGATCAGGCAGTTTTACAGAGTTACTTTAATAGCCTGCAATACACTTCTGGTTTCATGCTTTATCTCTGCCACAGAACCAGGCACGCTTAAAAACTAATTGCTCCATCCTAGAGGTCTGTGAGCTGCCCAGACGGTTGCCTGCCAACCCAGAATCTTCTGCAACGTTGCCAAACTTCAGAGTCGCCTCTAAATGGAGATAGGCGAGATTTCCAGAAAAAAAGTGTCTTTTAAAGATAAATTAACAGGGTAACTTGTCAGTTCCATGTAGACTTGAGATGGAGAATATAAACACTAATTGTCCTGGCTTCAGCTGCGATTGGCACTCCCTGCCGCTACATTTCAATGGCCCGTGGCAGGATGACCTGTCTGTGGCCAGCTGGGAGAAGGGAAGGCTGCTGTGACAAACTCTGGCGTCTCCCTTCTAGGACTTTGTGTTTTACGCCCCTCGCCTGCGAATTAACAAGAGGATCCTGCAGCTCTGCATGGGCAACCACGAACTGTATATGCGGCGCAGGAAGCCGGACACCATTGAGGTGCAACAGATGAAAGCCCAGGCCCGGGAGGAGAAGCACCAGAAACAACTGGAAAGGTGAGCCCGCAGCTGGAGCGCGGGGGTGGGGTGGCGGAGATGTATGACACCGAACTGCCAGGGTTCGGCTGTCCCTGAGGGCAGCAGCCGGTAACACGGGTTTCGCTGAGGTGAGGCTGAGAGCCATCCCACGTCTGTAAGGCGGATGTGGGGCCCTGGCTGGCGGGCTGGACTCGGGATATGCTGCCGCAGGGCTGGGAGCATTGCTCCTCTGGCTGGGGCCTGTGGCCGTGTAGCCTGCTGTCCTCTTTGCAGTGCTGGGAGTTGCGGGGTGGGGGGGGTGAGATGCAGCGAGCTCTGCGTGGTGGCGCACACCTAGAGGGGGGGCTCTCCTGGCTCCTGAGTGTTGGGACCCGATTTATGTGTTGGACCATGGGATGGTTGGGAATGAGGGAGAAGCCTTCACGGGGAGCATGCGTGTGCACTGTGAAAAGAGGGCACTGGGAGACCACTTGCAGGCAGTTAGCAATTCTCTTGGACTTCTGCCACTGCTGCAGGTTGCATATGATTCAAACAATCGTGTTGCTTTTCTCCTGTGTTTGTGGCTTGCTTGTCTTCATTCTCTCCATTCCCTCAGCGCGCTTGTTTTCACACCTCCTGGACTTCCCTTGTGACAGGACTAGCAAATTTAAGCCTCCTCTGCTCTGCAGCACAGAATCCTGGTTTTCTTTCTCTGTCTGCATCTAGTAGCTCTTTGGTGTTCTAAGTATCTGTGGCGGGCAACAAAAATACAAATGTTTTTACAAAATGGGATATCCAAAACTGAGCAAAAATTCCAAGGTGCTGAAGGAACAGGCTGTATGTATTTCTGTCTTCTGGCTCTTGTTTTGTGGCGGTCGCTTCCCACTGAACTGCCTGGAGAGACGCCCAGCCGACTTTGTTGCCTGGCTGTAGCTTAGGTCTGGAAGCAAGCTTCAAGCATGAAATCTGTTTCTAACAGGCAACAACTAGAAAATGAAAAGAAGAGGAGGGAGACGATTGAGAGGGAGAAAGAGCAAATGTTGAGGGAGAAGGAGGAGCTGCTGGTGAGGCTACAAGAGTATGAGGTGAAGACTCAGAAAGCAGAGAAAGGTAAAGTACTTGTCCTGGCTGACCAGACCCACGCGTGTTGTGCTCCGTGGAGGAGTTCTGTGCGTTGCTGCCCGCATCTATCCTAAACCTGATGACACTGGGATCTCTTGGCACAGGCTTACCTGCATCTGCCCATACGGGTAAAAGCACATGTGTGCACAGGGCCAAGATCATCCGAGGCATGAAAGTAGTGTAAAATCTGATGATTGTATTTGGGAACTGAAGGGCACGAGCTCGGTTTTCCCCGTTGCCAAGAGGGTTTTAGTAGTGTAGCTGCTTCCAGCAGTGAGCAAGAGTTAGCTCTCAAGTACTTTCCACTTGACTCCTAACAGGAAAAGTACTTTGGGACTAAGTCTTTCCAGGGAAAGGAAAGCTTCTGTTTCAATGTGCAGATTGGAGATGGCAACATCTGGTCCTTGCAGTAAACTCTCAGTTCAGGGCAGCAGAATCATGTCTGCGTTATGGCCTTCGATGCAAATATCTTGCAGAAGATTTAATTAAAATGTGCAGCTGATTGCTTCCGAATTCAGTTACTTGATGTGTTATGCAGATTATTACTTTGAGGTGCACAGTGGAGGGAGATTGCAAGCTGGAGTCAGGTGCTTGTCCTGATTTCTGCAGTTACTGAAGAGACCGTCTATAGTCCCTTTGCTCTGACCAGGATTGTAGACAAACCGCATTGATCCATCTTTTCCCAGAGCTCTCGGATCAGATCCAAAGAGCCATTCGGCTGGAGGAGGAAAGGAGACGAGCCCAGGAGGAAGCAGAACGCTTGGAAGCTGATCGTTTGGCTGCTCTGCAGGCCAAGGAAGAGCTGGAAAGACAAACTATGGACCAGATGAAGAACCAGGAACAGCTGGTAAGACCCGGTCTTTCTGAGGATAAGCTACAGGCACGTTGCTATGCCCTACAAGTAAGGCAAAGCCTTGTTCTCCGGTGAAAAACATAGTGGGGTGAAGTGCTAGACCATGTGATTGCATCTTTGTGGCACTGTTTTCCGTCATGAGCAATTTACTGCTTCTCCTGACTTGCTGTTCAGTCTTCATGACAGTGGAATGTAACACTTGGGTCTTTCCTCGGTCAACAGCGTTTTGTTGTTTGGTTTTTTTTTGGGTTTTTTAAGAGTCCTTAATTCCATTTTTGTTATTCAACAGGCTACAGAGCTTGCAGAGTATACGGCCAAGATTGCACTCCTCGAAGAGGCAAGGAGGCGTAAAGAGAGTGAGGTTGAAGAGTGGCAAATCAGGGTGGGTATCTCTGTTCTCCAAAGCCGCTCTGAAGTCCTGCGCTTGAGCAGAGCGTACTGTCTCACCGGGCGGTGCGTAGCCTGGCGTGACCCCTCTGAACTGGTGGAGACAGACTCCGTATGCCAGCAGGGAAGGGCAGGCTTGCAAAACACCTTTTTCCAACAAGCCTTATGTCAAAATTCAAAATGGGAGCCTGTACAGAACCTGAAAAGGTGCTGCTCATCTTGGAGCCATGGAGGGAAAGGGGTGTGTGGTAAATGATGCATTTAATCCATGATGTAATGCCTGAAAAATGTCATCGGTCGAGGGAAGATGCTGCAAGTGTCAGCCACACTGCAGGCACCAGTCTGGAGGAGGGTGTGCAGTCATGTGGCTTCCTGGTACCTAGGTCGGGTGAGCTGAATCATTTGGTGCACTTGCACCCAAAATAAGCCACACAAGGCTCATGGTGCCTGGTGGATGGCACTGCTGGAGGGGGGCAGGAGCACTGAAGCAGCGAGGAAGCTGATTGCCTAGCATATGTAATGGCATTAAAAATGTCAACTGGGGGATCAAAGTGCTTGCTCTGTGGAACCAGCCTACTGCTCTTCACAGGGAGAGCAGGATGAAGATAACTAGCTTCCCACAGATCTGCTTTTCCTAGACTGTGTTTCATGGGAAGAGGATTCTTTGTTCAGATCCCTTGCGCAGTGGATGATGTTAGCATCACTAGCAAAAAAATAAATAGATGTTCTGCATGAGGCTGTAACAGCACTGCCAGCTGCAGGGATTTAATTCCTCCTTTCTTGCTCTTTGTAGTTGAGTGACAAAGCTGGGAAGATAAGCATTAAAGCGTTTAAGCTGGTTTAAAGCAAGAAATGCATGAAAACGTTGTTCACTCTTTCCCAAAGGCCAAGGAAGCCCAGGATGATCTGGTAAAGACAAAGGAGGAGCTACACCTAGTGATGACTGCTCCGCCTCCACCCCCACCTCCTGTCTACGAGCCAGTGAACTACCATGTCCATGACAACTTGCAAGATGAGGGATCGGAGTACTCAGCCTACAGCGCAGAGTTCTCCAGCGAGGGCATCAGGAATGACCGCAACGAGGAGAAGCGCATTACTGAAGCGGAGAAGAATGAGCGTGTACAGCAGCAGCTGAGGGTAAGACCATGTTCGGAGGAAGCAGAGTAATTGAAACAGTCATTTCTGGAGAACAGATCATGTAACCACTTGGTTAAGCATGCGAAGTGGGATAGTTTCTCTTCATTTATGGTTCCTGTAGGCAGTTTGAATTAAAGAGAAGGTGTATAATGACTACTGTCATTGCTCAGGCTTTGGGATTACTTACCTCATTTATGGAAAACATGTTGTTTCTGTATCACTGACCTGGCCAGTCATCTGACAACTGCCAGCTCTCACCAAGGAACACTAGTGCCATGAGCCAACAGCTTCTCACGCATGATCCGTGTTTGCTGTGTGTTGCAGGCGCTGACGGACGAGCTGGCCCAGGCGAGAGATGAAAATAAGAGGACCCACAATGATATGATCCACTCAGAGAACATGCGGCAGGGGCGCGACAAGTACAAGACGCTGCGGCAGATCCGGCAAGGCAACACCAAGCAGAGAATTGATGAGTTTGAGGCGATGTAATGGTGCTTGTAACAAGAAGGCAGGACTCTGGGAAAGGCAGATCTTAAAGCTGTGTTCTTGTTTGGGGTGGTTTTGTTGTGGTTTGTTGTTTTTGGGGTTTTTTTCCCTGAGAAGGGGTCACTGTATGACACTTAACAACTGTTTTCCAAACCCAGAGGTGTGTGAGTCTCCCTTTTATTCCATACCTTCTATTAAATCCAGTCTAGTTAAAAACTCTTTGTACCACTGATCCTGGTAACTTGCTCATGCCTTTGCTCAGTGCCAAAAGGCCTTACAGCACATCTCTAAGCAAGACAAGTTCTGACAGGCTGTGCTTCCAGCTGAAGATATGTGTCCTGTGCAGGTGCTGGATTCAGCTTGGTCTAAAAATAAGCAACTGTGGGTGAACCTTTGTGCCATATGTCTCTACTACTAGTCGCAGTGTGAGGTCCAGCAGTTGAGAAGGCAGGTTGTAGAACTTAGGATCCACAAGCACCTGTGTTTGTACGCCCTGTTTTCTGTCCTTGGTCTCAATGCCCATGTTCCCCTTGCCACCACCACCCCCCAAACACACATACAAGAACTGACAATGCCCCAGAACTGCTTTGTGTAGAAATGAGGCTTTTTCTGGTTGCTGTTCTCAGCTGGGGAAGTTCTGCAGTGATGGCTCAGAAGCATGGCACAGGGACGCTGATCCCCCTCCTCACGTAACAGCTAGGAAACGCTCTGTTGGAATCTAATACACTACTGGGTGTGTATTCCAGCTTCATTACCGATCAGTTATAGTGTAGTATTTATATATATAAACATGCAATATGTGGATTGCAATACTAGTTTAAAGGGACATAGTTTTGCTCTGTATATTTTGTTACTTTTCAGATTTACTAAGACTTGCATCTGTAAAAATGCCTCAACACCACTGTTGTCTGATACAGTACAGCTGATTATTTGCTATGAAGCATTATTTGTAAAGATCACTTTTTTTACTTAATGAAAACTGTTATATGTACACATGATCCAATATATACAATTTTACTGCACCTATTTTTCTAACAAATTTTCTAATTTTTTTAAATGTTTGATTTAAAGTTTCAGACTCCAAAAATGAAGGGACTGCTTGTTTATATCACAGTTGTATTCTCTCTAGTGGAGAGCATTTCTGTGACCATTCCTTCCCCACTAATCTCCCCCTTTCCTTGAAAATCTGTTAGAAAGTGAGATACAGTGTGTTGTAAGCTCTTCTCTTCCATTTACAACATCTCTGCTGCTTTATACTTGAGTTGAATCCTGTGTGGTTTTTTTTAATCCACAGCAGCAACCATCTAAATAAAAGATCTGCAAAGTAACAAAGGACGTGGAGTCAAGTGTTTCTTGTGCGGGCTGTATTTTGTGTAAGGTGTGCTACTGCTCGTCTAGTTGCTGAGCTTAGCCTATGAATCTCTGTCTTTAGCTCTGAATCCTTTAAAAGCCTCATTGAGCTGGAAGGGAAGAAAGGAGAGGACTTGCTGTAGTGACAAGTGGGACTGGCTTCACTGGAGCCCCAGGGAAGAGGCCTGCAGCAGCAGCACTAGTTACAGCTGGTATGTATGAAGCTCCTGCTGCCTGTAATGCTACATCTGGGGCCAAGTGAACTGACACAGTGGTTGGGCCTTCAGCTGGCATTTCACCAGCTCACATGAATAAATGATAAGTTTAGCTAAACTCTCACCCTGAGCCATGCACCATATGGGTCAGAGTTAATGCTGTCTTACAGTGACAACTGCTAAGGACAAGGAGCTCCCTCCCTTACTGAGCTGTTGTCCCACTCTCCTCCGGCTGAGGGAGCTTCTCTACATTTACTTGTTTTTAAGCACCCTGATGCAGCACACATTCGAAGGGCAGGTGGCTGCAGGCCAGAGGTTTTTAGAGTCATGTGAAGCAATAGCAACGCTGTAGACAATTCCAAAGCACAGAGGGGTTAGCATCACCCATTTGCAGCAAGCAGGTAAGGATAAGCTAGTTTTTAATTCTTGCTGAATGTGTATAAAACAAAAGTGAAAGCATATAACTTTAAGGTGACAGTTACTGTCTCTAAGAAGTCATCCTAGCTGTGATTATGCTACATAGTTACAGTGCTGCTGTCCCCAGAAACAGAAAACTGTGTATCATCCAGCTGCTGTTGCCCTGCTGCCATAATGCGTTTCCAACAGAGCTTGTCACTCCTGAAGAAACAACACTGACCTTATAGCCCAGCTAGAGATGCACACAACAGAGCCTCAGCTTTTGGAGAAATAAAACCCTCAGGATGGCGCACGCTCTCAAACACGTACCTCTGTTCCCCAGATGCTGGAGTAGGTACTGTTGTGGTGTGCCTTTCCCCAGATCTGAAAGGTACATGCCACTTAAAATTTAAAATGTCACACCTGGGGAAGGAAGAGTTACTGTGTGGCAGTGTCTCATGATTTAAAGTTTTCCCTGTTTGAGTGCAGTACAAGCGTAAAGTCCATCCACGTGTTTGGGTTGCAGAGCACTTCCTGCCATTGGAGCGCTGGCTGAGAACAGAGGTCTGTAGATCCAAATGGTTCCCCTGCAGAAAAGGAAAGGTCCCAGAGTTACTTCTTACTCAGCCTTACCCAACTTCTGACTAGTAACAGACAACCTGCTTCTCCAGCGATGCCAGCTGTTCCACAGCCCCTAAGGTGTTGGTTGCAACCGGTTGTAGTTACGCTTTGAAGCACCATTTACCTCCTGTTAAACTAGGATCACACTCAGCCTGCAGCGAGGAAAAAAGGTTTTGGTTGCGTGACTAAACGCAGAGGAGCAAGCGTGCGTACTGAAAACGGCAGCACTGCACTAAGGTTCCTGCCCCGGAGACTCCGTCGCGCAGTCTCCAAGCAGCAGCTGCCAGTTAAACGGGGCCTATTCTGGGAGCAGAGGGTTTCGGGGGAGTTTCTCAGCCTTGAGGAGGGCTGGCTGTGTGGGAACAGAGCCCAGCACTCAACCCCGTGACAGCCCCGTCTGAGCACACTTCACTTTCGGTCTCACCCACGGGTTGGTTTGATTTGTGGGTGTAAAATAAGCAGCACAAGCATAAGCAGGGTTGAAGCCTGCTAGATCCTAGCACCTTGTGCATCCTTTCGATGGGCTGGCATTGAAAATTAGCCTGTTCCTAGAAAACGGCCCAAGGAACAAGCCTTAAAAAAATGCAAACAGGGCTCAGATACAGACAGATGGAGTTGACTCCACCCAACTTTTCTGTGTCCGTCTTCTGCAGGGCCAGGCTCTGACCCTACAAGTTACCATCCTAACAAACAGTTGTCCTGAAAATTCTCACGGACGACCTTGAGCTTCTGCACAGACCTGACCGAGCCACACACATCGCTTCTTGCGGGATCAAAGCCCAAGGTTGCAAGTTGCTTGGGACAGGGGCTGGGGCTCTACACGTAGGGCATGTGATAGCAGGTAGTAAATAGCACAGTGTAAATATTGTTTAGAATGTAAACTAAGCAAACCTTTTTCCCCAAAATACCTTCAATCTTCAGGGATAAAAGAACTTACTGGCCCCAAGCTTGGCTCCTCCTAGGAACTGATCGCTCAAGCTGAAAGTTGACTGGTCCCAGACAGTCAAGTGCAGACATGACTGCTGTAGCTGGGCTGGGGTAACACCATCAAAGACAAACAAGTGTTTCCACTGGGGACAGGCTTCCTTCTTCACGACAGGAGACTTTCGCTTGACTTCCGCTTGGTCTGGAAGGATGAGACAGCTTCCCAAAAACAAAGAGTTCAGTAAGATTACCGATTCCTCAACCAGAAAAAGGAACATTTGCAATAAATAATCACTTAGGGCCCTTTGATTTCCCCTAAATAGCAAAAAAAGTTCAGCTGAAACAAGTGCAGGGTAGAACATGGTGCTGGGGGGATGTTCTGGGACTTGCTCCTTTCCCTGTCTGCCTTCAGTATGGGTGCAAGTGGGCTCTTCTGATCTGCTTTTCCCCTGCTGTCACGGACTGCCGGGGGAGTCTTTACTCCCCATTCTGTTATCTAATACAGAGAAAACAAAGTATCCCATACTTCCTCTCTTGCCTTTCAGGAGATAAACCGCTCACCCATTTCACTGAGGATAGGTGCCAGAGCAGGTGAAATGGCTTTGTGACACCTTGTACCCCCAGTATCAGAATTCCAGTGGCATCTGATGCCTGACAGCAAGACAGTCAAATGATCCCACCTACAATCTGTCAGCACATTGAAGAAAAATGCAGTCCCTCCTCTTTTACAGTACCTAGAATGAAGAGGATAAAGATTTCCTTTTCAGTGTGCCCAAAGCCATATTTAATTCTGCAAAGGCACCACTGAAAAGAAGAATGAAAATACCCTTGATTTGCATTTTTTTTTTCCTCTCCCAATATCTAAAAGCAGATACTTAAAAGTAGTGAACCCTAAATTTGAAAGACATAAGTGAATTCTGAAGCTCCATTCAGCACCCAAAGAGCAGGTGGGTCCCAGCACCGCCCTGCCAAGCGCTGCTGTTCCAACATCACCCTTACAAGCGAGCCTAAGAGGGTGGACACTGCCGCTTTCACATGCCAGTCTCCTGCCGAGAACCCGTTAACACACACCTTTGCACAGAATGGAGTGGGCGTTAGGTCTCATACATACCCTTTAACAAACGAGTTTGGCATTCCAGCAGATCTCAGCACTGGCAAGTTCTTGGCCCCAAAGACCATAACCTGAAGCTGGCAGTTGGGAACTCCTTGATCTTTTTTTCCTGAAACAGGAGCATTTATCCCATGAAATAACCGGTTAGTTCAGCTGATAAGAACTCCTTGAGCTGCATTAGGATAATTTGAAAGATTTTTAGCCTGCTGGTACAGTGTATGATTCATACCAAAAAAGCAAATACAGCCAAACCCATGGTTTGATACCGCGCCCCGTTACAGAATAGCATCAGAATTGTTTATGTTGGAAAAGACCCAACGATCATCAAGCCCAACCGCTAACCCAGCGCTGCCCAAGTGCACCACTAAACCAGTTACAGAGCAGAGACCCAATCCATAGGCCTGCATAGGGAGGAAAAATGGAAGCAAGCAAGCTGGTATCTTTGGGGCCATTTGGAAAAGAAGAAGGAACAAAACTAACCTGACAACTACTTGGATCTTTCTATTGGGCTCCACCTGTTGCTATGGTCCTGAGAGCATTACTAGAGCTCTGACCCTCTGTATACCTCACTATGATCTAGGGAGGTAAGGAAAAGGAGGTTGTCCGATCCCTCCCCCCCAGAGCATGTGTTTTATTCCACCAGCAGGTGCTCTGACACACTACAGCAGTACTTAATGCCTCTTACAAGTCTTTCATTGCCAGAAACTGGATCCTGATTGTACGTTTGGAACCTAACATCTTCCAAGTGAAACCGTGTCTCTAAAAGGAGAGCACTGGAGGAAGCCAAGGGCCCTGGTCTGGTACCCTGGCAGCCCTTTCCCTTTTTCCCTGGATTGGCAGTCTCTAGCAACGCAGGGTAGAGTAGAACTGCTGCATCGCCTCCAGAATAAGGTCTCCTGGCAACACCATGGCAGGCACAAGCTTGCCAAACAGCTGCAACCACCACGCTGATGCCGTTATAACGTGCAGCTTTTGTCGGTGTTAAGAACAACAAGAAGATGAATTTGGTAAATGTTTGGATTTTAAGTAGAATAAAATAGACCACAAACCACCACTTGCAGTAGCTGTTACAAACCCCATACAGGAGTATTATTACACGGACATGTTGTCAGTCCTTCCTTGATCTCAATTATTTTCTAGCCAAGGGGTTCATGTATGCTAAAACATTTTATACCTTCAAACTGGAAATTTTTGTACTGGGCTGGTACTGACAGTCTTGCAGACACAAGGAGTTCGCTGCTGTACTGGTTAAGATCATCTTCTGGCTTTTCAAGCTGAAAAAAGAGACATACAGAAATCTGCATTACTGCCATCGTTCTGTTCCACACAGTTCTCACAGCTTGTTGATGTCCACCACTTGTCTCACTAAGGCACTGGATTGACACCATTTTCCCCCCAGTGACCTCAGAAGAATGATCTTTTCCACACCTTTCACTACACCCTGCTCTTAAGATACAACTAAGCACAGAAACAAAGAATCACCTTGGGTTTGAGCTGGTACCAGTTGAACAACTGTGTCGAGTTATCTTCAAAATTCCATGTCGCCAGTGGAATCACCACTTCCCCCAAAAACACCCGGTATTTGAGTGATCCTGCATGCCACACAGAGATCTGAAGCTGCCGACTTCCCAGCTGCGGGTATTCAATCTTGTACTGGAAAGACAAACAGCATTGGCGGAGGAACAGACGGGGTGAATGCAGGCCCAGGCTCACAGCCTGCTCAAAGGGAGCCCACGCGCAGCGTGGCTGCAGGCATCCGGGTGCAGACAGAACCACGTCGTCTGGATGTGCCTTGCACTTTGCATATTAACCCACTACTTAAAAAACTAAATAATGCTCATTCAAATATGAAACAACATTCCAGGAATGCTTTGGCCTGCCTTACCAGAGATTTTGATTATTAATTCAGAACTTCCAGTAGTTCTTGACCATTTTTGCTGGGTTATTTTCTATTTGGTTTACACTCCCAGCAGAATTTGGCTGCTCTGGAGGTCAGTCCAAGATTAAGACAGCCCAACAAAGGTTCTGAAACTTCCATTCTGGTCAGTGCAGTCAGCAGGGACAAGGGAGTAATTCAGCTGACCACTAATTAAAGCCCTGATCCACTCCCAAAACATAGTTAGAGCCCTTTGAGAGACTGTTGGGTATCTAAATATACCCGCACAGGAGTGGGAAATGCGGTACTGGTTCACCCACCTGGACTGAGACGTGGAGGCGAGGGCATTGCTACCCACATTTAGGCTGCTGCATCATAAGCTGGGTGCAGGCTCTGGGGCAAACCACCCGGCAGCACGTCCAGTGATTCCCAAGAGCACTTACACACCCCTCACACACGCAGCTACTCTCAGGTTGCAGCTGAATCTCACCGAGCTGGGTCACAGTGTCGTGATGGAGTTTACCTGCACCAGCACTGTGCTCCTTTGGCCATTTCTGCTGCTCTGGATGAACTAATAATTAATTTGATTTAAAACATTTCTAACAAAACTATCTTTAGTGTTCACGCAGGCAGCTCCGGCACGGCTCTCACTCTCCATTTATCAGGTCTGCATGACACTGGTGTTGGAGAACTATAAAATTAGGACCAATTATTCCAAAATCAGGCTCTGTTTTCTCCCAATTTAAGCTCCGTATATAGGGTTTGGGATACATGAGAATGGCATACATTACATAAATCCTTTTTATGTTGTTATCGAATTATAACAATGGTCTTGGCAAACATTTTGCCTGTTTCACTCGCTACAAATTCTTGATGTTCTTACACACCCAGAGATGGGGGCAACAGTGAAACGTTAGCGTAGTTCAAGGATCAACAATACAGGTTTGTCCCTCTGTTAACCTTGTTTCATCTCTCTTCCAAGACAACGTGTTACTGAAGAACCCATCATCTCGCATGCTGCTGCAGCTTGCTGATGCACACCAAGAGATGGGTTTGTAGCGATCCGTGTACAAAACTAGAGCTGGGAGCAACGAAACTGAACCAACCTCTCCTACTTGACAGGACTCAGCTTCACATTTCGTTAAGTGCCTGCAAAGTGAGTGTATTTTCTACGCACGCTTCTTACAAGGATGCGGGAAGTAATATTGCAAGTCATTAAGGAATTGAAATCATAGCTACTCTTCTCTGGTGGGATTATTAATGTTTGAGGTTAGACACTACAAAGAGGTGTCCTGGCATCAGCTGCACAGGGAAAAGGAAGCAGACAACATTTCAGCGATGGTGAAATTCAGTTAGCATCCTGCAGAGAGGCACGCCCAGTGGCACTGCCAAAAGGGGTGCTTGTGTCACGTACTAACCGCTCTGACGTACACCCAGTTCCTGAACGTACTCAGAAGGTGTCTGGGGAAGACACTGCTTTTGGCACAGAGTAACTGAGAACACTGGAATTCAACCCAAGTGTTTTCATGGACAAAGGCAGACTCCCGTGATGGTTTGCAATTTACTATTGTAGCTCCGAAAGCATTTTCTCTTATTTGGACTGGAAAATGTAATTTCTTCAATCATTGTTATCGACTCCTAGATTTGCCCCATCAGTACATTCCAAACTTGCAGGATTGTGCATTACAAAAGGAGGCATTACCATGGAAAAACGGGCTTAGGCGCACAATGGCAGACAGTACCTTCAAAGTCTCATGGAATTCTGGATCCACTGTGCTCCTTTTGACCGCTGTCTTCCGCTTACTCCGGGAAGATTTATCAGGAAGCAAATAAAGCTTAACATACCTTGGGAGATAGAGAGAAGGATAGATGGAAAGTGATCAGAAAGGGAGTGGGGGGGATCAAACTAAGAAGAAAAATTAATTAGGTGAGAGGAGGTTTTAATTAATTATTTAACTCTGGTTTTGACTTTGTAATTTTCCAAGCAATAAAACGGCACATTTATAACCTTTCTCAATAAAAGTAGGCAGACTCTAAGGATCCCTGTATAGCATTCAGTTAATGTGTTTCCGTTCTGTTCTAATTGAGAAAGGATTAGGATCTGGATAGGAATATTTTTCTTTTCATACTCTTTGCCTCAGACAAAACAGCCACCAAAGAAGTCACCTTGTCAGTTGTAGTGACAGTTTTATGACAACAAAACTCAGCATATTATTTGCTCAAAGAAAAAAAAAGTTAACCCAGACAACTTCAGGATCATGGCTGCTGCTTGTTCATGAAGAAACTCTCTCACCTTTACAAGACCAAGTACCACTTGCAAGAATAGGCATAGTCATACATAATAATTAATAACTCTTACAAATGCTAATTGTTCTAATAGCCACTAGAGTGAAAGCGAGAGATTGTCCAAAGTGCTCAAAATTGCACTAACATTGATTCAAAGAAAACCAGCGAATAAAATTCTGGAAGCACCAATGACTCCTGCCCCGTTTCTCATGTGTAGGTCAGGTGAACGTTAACACCTAAACATTCTCCTCACTACGAGTTCAGTGGGCTGTATTTATGTTACAGCTGCAGAACTAAGGAGTATTAGCAACAGGGAGTGCTGGCTCACAGCTTGGCAGGGAAAGGAGAGATTGTTAACATAATCCTGAATATTTTTAAACTGTGTTTGTTGTGTTCATTTCAGATATTATGATTTAAACCAATTTTAAACCAACTGCTTGATTCACTTACTGAGTAAATAAAGTCAGCCGTATCTGATATCATCGGTCCAAAACCGTTACACATCTTCCCCATTCTTTCCAAACTTATCCAGAAGCAAAACTACCTTTTTAAAATATTCAGGTACTGGAAGTTTTAGCCTCTTACTCTATCACCTCAGACCAATTTAATTAAAAAGGAGCCAGTCAGACCTCAAACCATTCAACAAGCTAAGTAATCCAAGTGGTTTTAAACAGCAGTCACAAATCTGCTTTTTGGTAATTGCGCAAGCGAGCACACTGGCTGTGCTTTTCCTGTTGGCTTGAAAACAACAGAAACATAGAAATATATACCAATAGGGAACGTAATGTTCACTACACAGCACTTCCCACATTGTCTTTCAGGCATCCTACACCTGTTTGCCTGGCTTAATTACCCAGGGACTTACAGAACCTTGACCCATTTCCGACGTGCTCCCAAACTGCCCTGCCTCACGAGCTGCTGTTCCAGCAAGGTCTCTTTCATCACCAAGCTCTTCTTCACGAGCATCCTCTGCCAGATGTGCAGAGGTGCAACTCCCCAGTTCCAGTGTGGTCGCCCAAGCGCCCAAACATGGCGTGAGAGCAGGGGCAAGAGCAGGCAGGTAGGTATTCTACCTGGTGATTTTCATGAATGGTTGCTGCGGAGAGGAGCCTTTAGTAACAACAGGCAAATCACCAAGGCTTCACTATCCAACCAAAAATTTCTATTGCGTATTTAATTCACAGACATAGGTATTTCTTCTTCTTACAATAACACATAACTATTAAACAGCTTTAGATTTTAATATGTGTGGCAGTATCTGAAATTTCTGTTCTTAATACAGAAGATGGAAGCACAGAAGTAATATAGCAACCCCCCAGTGACCCCCAGTGAGTCAGCAGATGAACTGGAAACATACCATGTCACCTCTTAGCCGCTTATGTATGAATTTTGTGGGCACAACTCATGAGCTAAAATCTGAACAGCTGTTTTCAAGATCCAAAAGGTGCTCATCAGCAACACAGATTCCCTGCCTGTGCCCAGGCAGTTGGGTAAGAGACAGCTACTAGCAGAAAATGGTCAGAATGGAATAAGTGCCGGTATGAAACCTATTTGTCTTGCAGTGTGTGTATGTAAAAGTGATGGTATATATCCTGGATGTTCTGACAGTGCTAACACGGCATACCATCATGGAATCAATCTATTTCAATCACAACATACATAACTACCTTAAAACCAGAATATTTTCCTTATTATTTTCTCCTTCTCTACAGAATACTTACGGGTTATACTTTTTCTTCTTCTCTTCTCCGTAAGCCAGGTTCTTGCACCCCTTGATGCAAACTTCCAAGACGCAAGCCTTGAAGTTGTATCTTATGGCAAACTCTATTTCTCCCGTGACGTTAGCCTTGCCAAAATTGCCAGACTCAGTGCAAGTGCTGTTAAGGCTATACAAACTCCCCTAGGAAAAGACAAAAGTTCGGGAAAAGTAGCTTCAGATCCAACAGGACAAACCACTCATTTCCCTCAAAGTTCAGTAGCTTTACAGACATGACTCTAGAGCTACTGCAAATCACAAAGATCTAAGGTAACCTGTATAAAATGTTCTGTTGCTTCCAAAACACCCCTGAAAATTATGACTGTAACTGTAAGTCTACAGCTTTGCCTTTTTCTCTTCAGGAAGCTCTTTAGGCTAAGAAAGTGCTTTCTTATGTAACTTGTAGATCTAGAAATTGGCTCCAAATAAAACTGTTATGTGGCTTCCCATGAGAAAAATAAGGGTCTAATAGGAAGAGAGTAAAAAAATATCTCTGAAATCTAAGAGCACACAAAACATCGAACCAGAGTGCTTTTAATACATATAGTAGGGTACACTGCTGGGATGTTAAGTACTATCACGTATTAAATGATACAAAAGAGGCTTTGCACATCTAGTAAATATTCTACAGAATGCTCCAATTCCATCTAAAAATTACATACTCCATACTGCAGCAGATCGTTCACAAAGATTAAAATGCCAAGACTAAACCACAAAGACAACCAGTCGTCATATGTTGGTGCATACAGAATCACAGGCTGGTTTGGGTTCGAAGGGACCTTAAAGACCATCCAGTTCCAACCCCCCTACCATGGGCAGGGACACCCTCCACCAGACCAGGTTGCTCACAGCCTCATCCAGCCTGGCCTTGAACACTGCCAGGGATGGGGCACCCACAGCTTCTCTGGGCAACCTGTGCCAGTGCCTCACCACTCTCTACAGGAAGAATTTAAAGATGTTTCCTATTTCACCTCAGCCACTTTGTTCTCCTTTCATCTGTTTTTGCCTATGGGGCAAAGGTTTGATGCTGCCCACCCACGTATGTAACCAGCATTTGTGCCTAGCATTTACAAAGGCTGTGAAACTGCAGTGAAGGGAGAGGCTGTAATCCTTTCTGTAGCCCAGTACAGATGTGTAACCCTACAGTGCTACCTAGCCTTCGCTGTAACGAATTATCAACACTATCAAAGTAGTTTGGCCTCTATTCATTTACAGTAATATTCTTTAAGGTGAGCGTTAGGAACATTTTACACAGCATATGTCATGAAGACTCAGTTGTTGTTGCGATTAATCTCAGAGCAACACTGCCCTAGGTTACTACGATATCTGCGTAGGATCACTCCTCCCTCTGAAAACAAACACTGACCCACACAGGACCGTTTAACCAAGGAGTTCTGCATGGCACAACCCAGCAGCTGAGAGTGCAGAGTAGTGTTTCTAAGACCATAACTCTCTTCCACGCAGATGTGCCTCTTTCTTTGTGCAGCTTGCCAAATATTCATCTAAAAATTCACATGAACAGCTTAATTAGATTAAAAGAAACTATCTACTCTGTCTTATAAGCTCTCAGTAACATATAAACTCAACAAAAGAAGGATCAGAATGCTTACAGAGGAAGGCACAAGAAGGGTTAGGACTGTTTTGACCTGATGCTTGTTGCATGTAATCTTGCTCCCTCCATGAGACATGTATCAGTGTAATTGATCTCCCTTGGGGCTTTGTTCAGCTCCGCTCTTTCATTCCCTGACATATTTTTATTCATCTGACCAGAAAATGCTTATTTTCCACCAAAATTCTTCATGAGAATGGAACACAAACAGATTTTTTCTTAGTTCATATATCCTAAAAATGTTCAGCACAAGTCCTTAATATTTATCCTAGAAAACCTCTAATTTATTTAGAGAGGGTGGACAGGTGTTGTGATTAATTATGTTTGGACTAGACTATCACTACATGTGTCTCCCACCTGATCCAGAGTCACATACGTTCAGTGCAGCCATCACATCCTTTAGGTTCAGTGTTTTAGTAGCGACTTCATGTATTGCATTCCTACTGGCATGACTGAAAGCAACCCCGTCCGATATTTCGGAAGATACATTTTCATGGAGCAGCTATCAACACCCAACACTTAGTTTAATGGAACTTCCCCTTTATAAGATAGTACAAAACATTTCACTTTTAAGCCTGGGCTGTCTATAGCCCAGTCAAAAAGGATCACAAATGTCATCCAACACTTATCCATTTGCCAGTTTAACACCTCAAACTCCGCAGTGCAGTGAACTATGAGAGTGCGTCAAGGTCCTTGTGTGTGCTTTTGTTCCTCTGCAAAACGAGGAGGCTGGCTTAATTCTGATTCCCTAAAATCAGTTTAGTTCCCTTCCTTACAATATCAGTCACGGATTCTTTGGATACTTCACCCGGCTTAACCTCATCACTAATACACAGAAATTAGCTTCCGCAGTCAATCATAGAGACTTTAAAGCATGTGCTGAATTAATTTATAACTGGTTTCCTCCTCTCTCATTTGCAGTACTCAAAATGCCATCCGTCAGAGCATGATTCAGCCCCCTAAACCTATGAACTGCTCCTCTGGCTTCCATCACCGTCAGCTTCCTCTTCATTCACTGACATTCTGGTATTTGAATTCCCACTGCCATTTCCATTACCGCAGTTCTTGCAGAATAACAAAACCTTTCAGTTAAACAACGTTTTAAGAGAAAAGGCTAGCTACTAGGTTAGAAAGAACCACGTTCATGATACCAACCCTCATACAAAATGGGAAGAAAGTTAGTTGCATTGCAAAATTCAGAGGAAGCTAATCTATCAATTATTCATTATTGAGGGGTATATCCATCCATCAATTATCCATTATTAATTTGACGGGGTTTATGCTGCAAAAAGTTCACAGTGTTACTATGAGGACCGTGCCAAAGTCTTCCATCAGACACAAGCTCAAGTAAAATTCTTCCTTCATTTTGTAATATAACCCAGAATACACCCTCATTTTGCATACGACCTTAGCTTTTATATCCGACCCCATTAGGCACCTGTCCCATCGTGCTTCGCCCTTCAACTTACATGCTTATTGCCATCACAGAAAACTGCATCTCGTGTGGGACTGGTTGTTATGTCTTCCTCCTCCTTGCAATCCCTTTTGGTCAGAATTTCGCTGTCGTTTTGGGCACCAGTGATGAGATGTTGAAGACTGGATGTATTTTTAATCTGTAAGAAATTCCGCAAGTACTTTTTTTAATTTAAGAAAAATGGCCCAATTCCATCAGGAATGCTATCAGAAGAAAATTCATCAAAGAGCTACAACCCACTCTGATCAATGTCACACAGGTGGCATGATTTCAAAGACAATGTAGTACCTTAATTTAAAGGTTGATGTCCAACTCCCTCATCACAGCTAGAAGTACATTCGTTACATTCATAATTTTCTAAAATAAACAAGCATCACCTAATCTAAGTATCATTACCACAGCAATTACTGACAACAGTCTACTAATAACGCAGGCCTTATTAGCCTTCAACAAGGCAGTAATTTTACAAGAAAAAAAAAAAGTCTTGCCTCCCGGAAATTAAAAGAATTAAAAATATTATTTTGCAATATGCATGACACATGCCCACATCTACATATGCAAGTATGAATATAGGTTGAAAGAGACTTGAAAATAGAAACAGACTCACAAGCTCTTATTTATCTTTGATTACACAAAAAGTTTAATTTCCTGGGGTGTTCTTGACTTTGTTTTGACCAAGTCCATTCACATTTCCAATCTTCCCATGAAAACCGTGATAATTTGTGGAAAATTTAAGATATATGGTAGCAAAGCTCCCTGAGATTTACCTTCAGCCACCTCTGTTACCAATAAAACTGTTAATAGAATGAAGAGCCAGAAGACTATTACATATGGCTAGAAATATATGCTGAAAATAGATTTTAGCTCATTCTGGCACACCACTACCCCTGGATAATACAATGTATGAAAAATATGTTCACAGTTCAATGGGTAGGAAGAGAGGGAGGTAAGAAATTTTACAGGGTTAGGATCTAAGAAAATAGTGTCTTAAAAAAAAATTGTACAACAAGAATTACCTGAAATACTAGAAAGAACATAGTGTGACCAAAACAACAAAGAGATTAGGACTTATTTGCATAGAAGAAACAGAAAATATGTATTTAAGAGACCTGGCAACCCCACCTGCACCATCAGCAGAAAGCACCAAAGAATGAGGACAACAGAGGAGATAAATATATTGAGATTACTTCTGAACAAACAGGATGTGCAAAACCCAAACCAGTAGGTTGTTATTATAACACACAGAAGTTATGTGTAATAACTGCCCTACCGTAAGAACAGATGTAAGAATTCATTAAGCTCCCTCGCGAGAAGGAAACAGACAGAAAATGCATGCAGAATATAATCTCAAAAAAACGCCCAAACACAACTGAAACACCATATTCCTCAGCAGAGGAATTGTTGTCTGCTTTATAAAAAAGCCTGAAACACCACCAATTTGACTTGCTAACCAAAACAACCTGCTACACACTGAATTTTCGCTGCTACGTGGATCAGAAAGACTCGTCTATTGTTAAACAGAAGTAATTCACAAGGCAACTTAACTACCTGTGCTAAACTTAGCATCAGGTCACCTAAGCAAGACTCGCACCTAGCCCGGCTCTATCGCCCGCAGCAGCCTGCGTCTCCTGTCCCCGGAGGGGTGACTGCAGCTACCGACGCACTACAGACAGCTTCCAGAGCTTGGCACGTCTGCTCCTTCCCCCAGTGAGGCAGGTATAATTGCAGTACCTTCAGTTAACCTGGAGCTTCTGATGGCGAGAGGCCCTAGAAAAACTATTCTATCAGCTTCCTAAACCCAGATTTTACACTGGCTGGTACTTCCTGCCATTGGATTGCTTTTTTCATTCTTACTGAAGTCAAATATAATCTCCTTCAACCTTAATCTGAAAGAATCAAGCTCAGAGCATATCACAGATGTGGAAAACTTAGGTAAATACATCTTGCTCTTGAGGCTGAGTGGTGCCCCAGTCTCACAGCCTGCACATTCAAACTGGCAGAGTTACAGCTATTACTTCCCAGACATTCCAAGGAGAAAAATGCACACTTTCTAGGGGAAATAAACCCCTGTTTTGATTCATTTTCAGAAAATGAAAGTTCTCTCTGTGGTGAAAATCACAAGAAGATTTCTCCATCATATTTTGTTGCAAATTTGAGTTATCAGTAGTTTTGCAAGTGTAATTTTGAACAAGTTCTGTCCCTAAACTTAAGTCATAAGTAAGGATGTAAACATTCACCCTTATTAAATGAAAACAAAGATGGAAAGGAAAAAATAAAGTAAGTATAATGCAATAGTGTCATTGACAGAGAATAAAATTAATTTTTAAAAATCACAGTGAAGATACATCATGTAAAAGTGCAAGGACAACTGAGTAACATTTCCTTCAGTATTAAAAAACCTAAATGGCAGAGATGACATTCACAAGAGAAAAAAAAAAAAAGAGTCCACAGTAATTCTAGCAAAACAAATTCTAGCTTAAATATCACCTAGCTTGTTTGAATTCAACAGAATTTCCCTGATGCATAGAAATAAAGCTCTGCCACACAAACAACATTGAAATCTATCTTTCAAATTCTGTAACATAAATGGTGGACATAAATTAAGACCTAAATCTTTAAATGGGCAATTAAAAACCCCACACAAATAATTTGGAATCTCCTACCAATACATTTCCCATGCCAAAGAATCCATATCCATTTTTTAATTATGACAGGCAGTGTGTGATCAGCATGCAACAAAGCATAGTCAAAGTTCATATTATCTCCAACTCCAGCATCCTTAGGTGCATTTCAGAGCAGTGCTCTGCCAGTGAAACAGATAGAGTATCACTGAAACATGGTTTACCACAATGAAAGCAGCACTCAGGTAGTTAACAAGTGTTGCCAATTTTATTTATAATACCATTGCATACAAAAATACCAGAACAAAGTTTGCAGAGTTCGCAGGCCTTGCTGGGCCAATTCACATCACTAGTCCACGTGGTCTGACATCCTGTCTTTTCCATTTATCAACACCTAACTTTTCAGAGGAAAGTGGTAAGTGTGCAGCACAGGAGCTGTGAGTAATATGGGCCAGGAGGTCTGGCCCAAAGCAAAAGCTTTTCTCAGCATCTAATTCAGGCACTTAGCAGACCACATTTACCTCATTCAGATGAGCAAGGCGATTTGGTAAGTACCCGCTGTGCATAAAACTGAGCACGGAGAAAGTTCAGTCACTTGAGGTGAACGTGTACAAAAAATTGCCAGTGTAACTTTTAAAGCAGATGTGTGACATCATCTTCAGCCCAGCACAATTTGTGGAAAAACAGATGACTGGATTTTTCTCAGTCTTCTCAAGAAAACACTGAAAGCTAGAGACCGTAACCAAAGCAAAAGGAAAAGGGAAGTTGCCCAGCAACTAACAGCAGGCAACATTTTCTCCTTGCCAGGTTAAAAAGTGCTCAGAAAGTGTCAGGGTGTTGGATGGTCATAACTTAGTCCTGTTCAGCAGCAAGAGGGGCAGGAGGAGAACAAGAGACTGAGCAACCTCCCTGCAGCCCAATCACCACACAAAGCAGGCATCAATCAGCCTCAAGAGAGTGTGTGAGCACCTGAAAGCAAAACAACACATCCTCTCCTTCCCTGTGCGAGGGTCTTTGTAAAATCTCCATCCAACATTTCAGCTCTGGGCCAAGATCAAGTGCGCAGACTCATTCAAAAACCTTGTGAAGAATCAGAGTTCTGGCCACAGTCACTCAGCTAAGCCCTGCTCATATAATAAAATTCCACTGTGTAAGTCATTATTCTTATAAATATATTCCATTCCCCAAACAGCCCTTAGAGTAGGAGACCGTGTATAATAATATGGATACCCTGCTTGTAACATTGATGGCAGTGTCAGACTGGCTCCTTCTTTGCTTCCTTCTTTCCACGTTCCGCCCATAATCGGTGGTTAGCAGACATCTGTCAGCCATATCGTTCTGGGACTTCGAGATTTCTGAAGTGAAAATAAAGAGAGAAGTCATCATAACAAACATTGCAAGCAATCCTTTAGATTTATAGGCTAATTCTCTAGCTTTCAAACTTTCATCCTGCAGTTTTAGTATTGATCTCCTAGGAGTAAGAAACAGATGGGAAGGTAAGTGCTTGTCCCAATTTGTATAATTATATTTTGCCTACCTAAATATTTCCTGCTGTTTCAACTGGAAATTATAGTCCTTGCTTCCTATCATTATAGCTGCTGCAAGGAATTGTTGTATGCTACCAAATACAGTTTCCTTGCAGAATTAGCTGCTACAGTCCCTATGCTTAGTTTTGATTTGTAAAGCAGTTTGGTTCAGGATAAAAGCAAGATCATAACAACAACAAAGCAACACAACGGTGGAAATTAAAAAGCAGAGCATATTGGAAGATATTTAGAAATTTATCCAAAATACAGATGAGAGATATTGCATACTCTGGTCCCAAACCACATAATTTTACGAACATGAGTAGCCCTCGCCGACTTCAATAACATTACTCATATGGATAAGCTTATGTCCATATGTAAGTGCCTTATTGAATCAGCACTTCAGTAACATCTACTTTATTATCAAATAAATCTATAGGACAATTGGACATTTAGTGCACCACTTTTCACTTCTTATTCCTCAGGGTACAGTCAGAACTTCCCTTAACAGGAAGGGAAGCACCCATCTGTGACTTCTGAAGTTGAAAACTAGCAGGCTTAGCAGCAGACACTGCCAAAAATCCCAGAGTCTCTCATGAAGAATTAATAACTTAAGTGGTACATGAAATAGCTATCATATGTTTAATTCGTACAGAGGAAATAAATATATTTCTCCCACAGCATGAACCTCTGTGGAGGAACCTCAGACAGCAGACTGTCAGTCGTTACGGTATTCAAAAACAACGGCGCTCTTAAGTGTGATTTTTAAAGCCACTTTGGGATAGTTTTGTTCTTATCAGCAATCAGTCCTCAGATGTTGACTGTACTCTGTGTACACCATTAAGGCATCGTGATATATTCATCAGCAGGCTCAATTAATTCATCTCTGACTGTAAATGAAACCAGGTTTTTAAAATACACAGGGAAATCTGAGACCATGAAAGGGACTGGAGCAAGAGATCTAATGGAGTAGATACGATCTGAGTAGCTTGAGCAGAAACATAAGCTTGCCTCACACCCTCTTAAACGAACAGGTTACTGTAAGAGAAAAACGATTATTCAGTTTTCATATCTATTCCTCCCCCAGCTTCTCCACCCAAATGGTCAGTAACATGGACACTCTCTCTAGTGCCAAGGGTGGTTTAGCACTGCAACTAAAACTCATTTTACATTCCCCCAAATGGCAACCGTTGCACTATGATCTCCTGTTGCTGCCAAACCACGCTGGGACGGGAGGTAACAGCATAAAAAGCAGACTGTACAACGGCAGCATTGTGCCGCATGCGCTAATTCTTTGCTCCTGCTGCTCTGACACGCACACACACTGGCTCCAGTGATCTAATCAAGAGGCATAAGGAGGTTCTCCAGGTTTATTTACTGCAATACACAAGAGCTGGGCGTATTAAATACCTCCGCAAACCAGGACATTTTTATCTAGATAAGATATAGCATACTAACTTTAGACACTCGTGACCGTAAGCGTTTATCAGCACAGCACCAGGTTTCATTAAGAGGCCATATTGTCTGGAAGAGCTGTTTTAAGTCAAGAAGCCCAAGACTTTCTCTCTGTAAGACTTCCTATACTTTTTAATTATTGACTTCAGTGATTACAACAGCCTGTTGTTTTTTCACAAATTAAAAAGTTCTACCCTGGCTGAGGATGATAGCACCTGCGTGGGGTTTCATATACAGCTGAACTGAGTTCACAGCTTGCTGCCATCCCCCTCTGCAACGATTGCTCTTCCCTCCTCACTCCCTGGCTCCCAGACACATGGCCCAGCACCATCTGTGGTGCAGGCTCCAACATACAGGCCCTGCCTTGAGCCTGTTTAACTCACTAAACCAGCAGAAAAGTACCTGTGCATTTTGTCTGGGTTAGTGTTCTACCCTTCTCATTAGCTAAACCAATTTTCAGAGGGGTTCAGAAACACTGGTGTTAATTCAAGTTATGCGATGGCAGCACAAGGACAGAAACAGAGAGGGTAGAAAGACGTGGGGGCGTAGGGCCTTCCTTTTGGTAGCAGTGAACAATTGCATTAGCTTGCTGTGGTCCTGACAGTCTTTACCAGTAACTGTGGGATATGACCAGGCTTCAGACTAGCAGAAAGCAGAATATACTACTATGCAAGCAATTCTGTGCTGCCTCAGCTACCTGCTTCCAGTGACAAAGTATCCTACGCCACTTTACGCTACACCTCTGTTCAGGAAAGACAGCCATTGTGTCTCTGCAGAGCTTTAATATGTGTTCACACAGTCACAATATTAGATTTGTGTAGTTAAAGGAGAACAGGCCTTTAGGATAGGTGGAAGATGACAGAGGAAAGACCCAACAAGAGCTAAGACAAGGGTTAGGGGGAAAGGCAGAATGGCACTAAAGCCAAACTTAGTCAGGTCTAATCTCACATCTGGGGTTGTCCAAGATGAAGCTAGTAAGAAAACACTAAGGTTCAAATACGTGCAAGCCTCTAATCTTTAAAAGGCTCATATGTTGTTTTCCTCTGGTCGCTGAGGCCTTTAATCTGTTGTTCAAAGACAGGCTGTCCTCGCTGTGGCTAGCCTTAGAGGTGCATACGCAGTCTGCACCCCACAGAACAGCAGGCAGCATAGGTGAACGGAAGGAACCAAAAGCGTCGGAAGGAAAGAAGTGTTGTTAGGACTGGCTGGCTCTTAGAAGCATGTACTGAAAAAAACCCCACACAACTAGACAGACTGCAACAGAGGAAATCAGTCCTCTTGAAAACTGCCAGCGAATGAAAATATTGAACTCTGCTTCCATTACATGACAGATTTTTCGGCAGGGCCAGCTGGGGTTCAGTCAGGTGGGTACATGAAGATCACTACCATAGAAAGTGAATATTACTCTGCACTGATGTGAGTTAAATATGCTGCATCTGAATGCCCAGTAAACATAAAAACTCTACATGGTCTTTTCACGTCTTGACAAGAAAGGCATTCCGGGTTGTTAAAAACTAGCAGAATACTGAAGGAGAACTAGACTTACTGTATTATTTTTCAGTTTGGCTCAGTCCTGGCGTTAGTCATTTCAGCCATTACTCAACACTCTTTGTTTATAACTATTTTTTGGCCAATAATTTGGCAAAAGAAATTAAACATTTGACTACATTACTCTAGAATGACAAAGTAGTGAAAGCTACTTACTTTTTATATGTGTGGTGAGAGACAAAAACAGGTTTTCCACAGATTTATTAAAGCTTTTAGACTGTCCAAGTTCCTGCAAATAAGAGATGCCAAGAGTAAGAAAATACAGAATATTTGCTGTTCTTAAGTTTCCATGATTACATATCTACAGACCACATATAACAAGCAGACGGTAAGGCTGCAGCCCTTTGCTCACTTCCGTAGAGAAATATATCAGAGGACATATGGTTGAAAGCTGTCACACTAATGTATGAACATGGAAAACAATCTTTTCAGTTCCATACTCTTTCATGTATAAGTGGAACTACTTGTAGGAAGATCACATAGCATTTTCATGAATACAACTAATTCCATCAATGATTTGTTGTAACATATTTAATACTTCACGTAGGAAAGGTTCTACCCCTTACAGATGCCCCTGTGCCTCTGAATCAAAGAGTTTTCATCAAACTCCAGGTAAGCACATATTAGAATGTTTGAAAAATTGCAATGGGCTTCAAAACCAAGACCTCAGGACTCTGTCCAAAATGAACTAAAATAGTAATTTACTGGATTTTTATGAGTTCTGAGCTATGTCCTACTACGTTGTTCACTAGAAACTGTAGTGTAAAGGCAGCCATCAAATTCAGTGTTTTTCACTCAGTAATGAAGGTAACACAAGGAATGATCAGAGGACTGTGGGATGCTTCGGGCTGGAGGGGAGCTCAGGAGCTTCACTCCAGCCTTCCTGTAGTGAGGCACCAAAAACCAGGTGTTGTATTCTAGTGCCAAATAGAGGGGGCTAGTCACTTCCCTCAAAAACTAAAAACGAATTGAAAACATCCCACTCGACAGACTGACCTTTCTCTCGTACTACCAATGCAGCATTAAAAAAAAAAAAAATTTACAAAGGGGCATAAGGCAGTGTTTATATTGCGATATGATGCTACAGCAGTTGCTATTTACTGCGTTTCTGTGACTGGCCTTTCCATATGAATGATGCCCTGAGAAACGCGTGCATACGTCTATTTTGCAGATATGTACACTTACCGTCACGTTGCTTTCTGCTGTGGATTCTGTGAAAGGAGGTGGAGTTGGAGGTACGACAGAAATTTTACTAGAAGTTTAAGAGACAAGAAACGGTGCAACAATATATTATGTTAATAGGTGGAAAAATAAACCAAATTCATGCACAGTATCTTTATTATCTGTCTTTCCTGCAATCTAAAGATCCAGATTGAGATCCATTAAGAGTTGCAGCACAGGTTTACTGCCTGCTTGTAAGAATTAGGACTACCTTTCTATCTTCTCAATCTTGGGCTGCTCCAATTAATTTATTATATTAATAAATTTATTAATTTAAAACAATCAGAAAGACCTAATTTAGGACAGGCTTCCTAGACTTCTACATGGTTGGCAGTATTACAATCTGTGTCCTGAGAACATAATTCCTGTGTAGCGCATCCCATCTCTGTTTCAGAGACGTTTTCAGAAAAGTCATCTTTATTTACAATACTGAAAGAATCCTTCCTTGCCAGGGCCCAGAGCTGTTAGAGTTCCTTTACAGCATTCCAGCCATGTCATCTGTTGTAAATAGCCCAGGTATCTGACTCCAGGCTGTTATCACAGCCCAGTGACAACCCTAAAGCCACTTCCTTTATGATCTTCCTTTATTTTTACCACAGCTAGGTAAAAGCAAGTCCTTATGCAGCCCGGGTTAGGATCATAGCTAGCTGACTAGAAGTTTCTGTCTTACACAGCTATGTCTCACCACATAATTATCATAAAATAGAGCCATCTCTTTGTATCTTATTTTTTTTCTTTAAAGGAAAAGGATTTATTTTATACAAGATAGTTTTAGTAGACTTATTTCATTATATATCACTAGTAATAAATTAAGTATGGTCACGCTTAGGCCTCAAGCCAAGGTATTTATTTAGTGTAAACTAGTTTTTAATCTTGGTTTAAGTTTTGGTAAGCAGACATGTCTTACTGAATACAGAGCTTCTTGTCTACTATTTATTCTAATGCCATCAAATTAGCAACGTCTCCCACTGAGCAAATAATGATGCTATTGCTGTTATACCTAGTAAATCGCTTTAATCTCCGATCATTTAAAAGTAGTGTGCAAATTTGAAAGATAATGGTGTGAACAGGTATGCAAAAAATACAAGCAGATATAACGAAAATAATGCACATCCCATCATTTAAAGTAAACAAGAAACTATTACTCTAAACATCGTTCTCTTTTGTACTTCAAACCCTTTCTATGGAATGCTGAGAGGTAAAAGTGGCAAGTTTTCAATACTTATATCATTTGCACTCCAAATGTATCAAAATGCAGACTGCTAGGTGGTTTACAACACACATCCTGTCACCTACACAAATTCTCAGCGTCCTAGGACTATTTGTCCTTTTATAAGCCTTACCTTAGATTCTGGTAAGATTTCAAGAGCTTTGCACCAACTGTTTCATGTCTGCCTGTGAAGGAGAAAAACACCCACCCAAAGGTCATTTAGCAACAACTACAGTCACTAACAACTTTTTAAAATCAGTGCCTTTTCAGGAGTTGGCCTGTAGTTGGAGAATCTCACACCCATGCAAGCCAGCAGGGAAACCAACGCCTTCCTGACATACCAGCATACGTGCCAAGCAACACACCAGTCTCTCCTGTGTCAAAATCTGTCGTGATTTAACCTTCCCTCTTGCAGGTGACAGGTTCAGACCAACTCTTCACCAGCATCAAGGATAATCACATGCAGGCATTAACAAGCCCGTTCCTACAGGCCGCTAAGTGCCCTCAGCCTCCTGAGGTCCAGGAGGCACGCAGTGCGTGGGCCCACTGCGCCAAAGCACGCTTCAACCGTAACACTCAAACGCTATGGAAAGCTTGAATGTGCCTACAAGGGTAGGCACGGGGTAACCTCTTGCATCTTCTGAAAACTTCTGTTCACTTTTCCTAGCAGAGACCTGAACCACCATGAAAACGCATGGCTAGCTCACACACGCGAGCAAAGCCCTTTGCTAAGGCCATCCTCATGGGGAAATAGCAGCCATGTCACATTCCTCAGGTGAGCAGCCACGTGAGGTACGGAGCACCAAGGAGCAAGCGCTCCACCGGGCACGGACAATGAAGACACAAGAATGGAGTTTGCTCCCGAGTGATCGCAAACAGAAAGAAGAGCTAAAAGCCTGTAAGAATGGTCACCTGAAAATATCTGGACTGGCTTTAGCCATCAATCATTCCTAATGCAGAAGGCAGCGTGTGATCCACGCTTGGCCAAAGATGTCATTAATTATAACATACTACTTACATACAAGTAGCAGAACTTGGTGGTGTAGAACCAGTAATCAACTTACTGATGTCATAAATTTCAATCAGAACTCCAGACTTAATGCTCTGTTATTAATATTTTGTATCTTGATTTATTGCACCATTAAATGATTTCCTAGATTTTTAATTTATTAGTTAGTAAGGCAATCTACTACTTTGATGAAAATACCACGTTTATTCTTTAGGTAGAAACTACACAAAATCAACAAAAGGCATACTGATGTAACTTTTTTTTTTTTTTACTCTGAAACATGGGAAAACTTCACTGTAACATGTATTTTTTGCAGTTAAACTTATTTTACAGTGAATACTTCACTTGTGTTATATTTTCAAACCAAAAGAGGGCACTGTCTCTCCAGGCTTGAAGGATACCATGGCTGCTATTTCAAACTTTGCTAATTTTTAACCTGTTTAATTATGTCAGTTGGTCTAATAAAAGGAACTACAAAACATATTTCTCCCTGCAGGTTCATCTTGTGTATACCCTTAGGTCTTTGTGACTTCAACAGTATTACTGTTAGACTAACTAAGCAAAATGCTTCAAGCACCCACAAAGCTTTGATCAGGCAAGGTGAGAACTCATTTATCTTACTGGTAAGAGGGACAGTCAGCATCTTGCAGTATCAGATTCAGTGTCTGAGAACATCATAACAGTTTGCAATAACTGAGAGATTGTTAAAATTACTGGCTTTACACTCACCAAAAGGAATACAAGGTAAAATTAACAATAGTTATAGGACACAACTGTGCTTTAAAAGATCAGTCACATAATACTTTAATATCAGAAATTGGGATAGCTAGAATGGAATTCAGTGAAATCATTCAAATTTTAAATGAACTGTTTTAGCAAGAACTGTAGTTCAGTTTCTTAATACACTACCTGCTCTCTTTCATGAAGACCTACTACACAAAATTTGCCTGATTATGTCCTTCCATTTATAAACTTCATCCCATTCAAGTTTCCCAAGAGATATTTAAGGACCAATGCATTCCTTTTCTCGAGCTATTCTTAAATCCTGATACAATACAGATACTGGAAATGCAATTGTAACACCAGTCAGGCACAAAGTGAAATAGTTGCCCATCTGAAGTGGCACTGCAAGGGAAAGAGGAAGGAAAAGCTCTCCACCTTATTAGTCATTGTAGGTGAAAAAGAAGACTAACAGTCCCTTGGTTGGTGAAACACATTCCCCCTAGGGCAATGCACCCACATCCTCTAGAATTTCTTTTAGGGCTTTGTATTTTTAATTGCACTGAAAAGACCAAACACAAGGCAAGGCACAGCTGGCTGAAAGTAAAGAAATAGTAAGCGTTTAGATCTCTGTTGATTTATAGCTACACAAGTTTTTATTGTGTTCTGCCATGTTTTTAAGCTTTAGAACTTTCTCTGTGAAAACAACGTAAGTTTTAACTTTGACAAAATATGGATGCAGGGTCATTTCCTTCCTGGACATATATTTTAACATTTCTATATTTATTTCATGTCATTATATTTCTTAGAAGCCTTACATGCTCATTAATTCCAATTGTCATGGCCAGCAATTTTCTTGTGCCTATTACTCATACAAAGTAAATTACACTTTTAACTGCATTCTGCTAGTTTGTGTTCATGTTTTATTTAGTGCATAGGCAAACACACGGCATGATAATTTCTGAGAAATCTCTCACAAAGTGGAATAAAAACTAAATACAGTAACAGACTACATTCTGTGCTTCACTTGGATAAGGACTACACATTACAGGCCTGTTCCGGTCCTTACCTTCACCTGGATATTTCTTTGCTCGTTCCTCAAAGAACCATTCACCGGTCTTTACTTTCACATCTCTGAAATACAAGCAAAAGCAACATGTGAATCAACATTTTCCAAAGTGAATTTCTTTAAATGTTTGACAATTATTTAGCAATCCAACGATCCCTCTTAATCCTACCACTAAATTAAGAAATCATGACTGCTACTCCACAGACTGGTTTTGCTGTAGGTCTGCAAACAAAGGATTCCTTACCTCTCTCTATATTATTTTTTCCTTTTTGCTACATAGGACTGCCCAAGGAAAGCAATACATACTGCTCTAGGCAGCGCTCTGAAGCCAGGAGTCCTGCACCCGCTCCATTCTATACAATCAACTTGCGATACAGCCCAGGGACATGTGCTGACTGCTTACAGCCGCAGCCTAGTCTGAGGAGCAGGGCAAGTCGCTGATAGAGGGTGTGCTCCCAAGCAGGGCTTGGATGGCTACCAGGGAGCGCTGAGCTCCACAACCCTGATGGTGTGATGGCTTCGTGGCTCATCCCTCTCCACTTTGTGGAGGCTAACATCAATGTGGTCAGTGTCATACACAGGCACCGGGGTCACAGGATCAGAAAAGTAAGGGTTAATAAGCATAAAATGGTATCAGACTAAACAGCTCTGTCAAGATCAGATTTGCAGCAGATTTGGCTCTTGCATTTTGTTGTCTCCAACTGACTCACACAAAGTCTGTAATCTGACCTCATCCATTATTATAAGAAACAAAAATTATTTTAACCGAGGAGAGGATTCTCTGGAGTCTTCAGGTTCCAAATTCTCATCTAAATGTCTTACTAATTTTTAGGGCATATATAAGGTCTCTGTTCCTTATGGATTTTCTGATGCTTATTATAGGATGAAGTCCCACTGCAAAATTTTCCTCAGTGCAGACACTGCTAAACTTTCTTCTCTGCCTAGTAGTTCATTTTCCTTCCATGAAATTAATCTCTTTATTAGCGTTTCCTCTGCCAAAAATCGCTTGAAATTGGAAATGACACGCAGACAGTAAATTCATGTAGGTCCTGCCACCTTAAGAAAGCAAAATCTCTAAACACAAGAGCTATAGTGATATCCAAAGGCCAGGCAACAAAAACCCTGGGTCTGACTTCTTACACCTCACCTTATTCTATGTTAAAATACACAAACTGTAGGTAGGATGCTGTTTGTTCTTTCTGTGGCTTGATTTTAAGTCATTTTAGGCATTTAAAATATACCTTTGTAAGCAGCAATGCAGAACATTCCAGAAAATGCACTAACTGTGTTGGTTATACTATATATTATCATGCCTAACCATAGATCCTTGTGCATAACTGAACACAGATGAGTGTGAAAGTGACGTTAAAAATGCCTTTGAGACAGGATACTTATTTACTTTCGATGGAGAGCTACTAAATGTCTGAAATCTCTGGCTGCACTAGAACTTCAAGTGCTCTGCAGATCCTCATCTACACACAAGATGTGTGTAGATTCTCATCTCCAGCCTTCCCTTGATGTTCTTCGCACTACCCGCAGTTATCTTTCCAGAGGTTAATCTGCAGTTCTGCACAGGCTCATGTGACGATTAGACCACTCGCAGGATGAAAACAGATCTGGAAATACCTTCTTTTTGATTTTTAGGCTAAAATGTGCATTAAGCTAAGCTGTGACCAGAAGTGTGACAACAAAGCTGATGAAGGACTATTCTTGTCAGGGAAAACAGACTAATTTCATTCAAAGTAGAAGTCTTTCTAGATTCTTAGAAGACAGGATTCCTTTAAAAAAAACAAAGAGGCACTATACCAACTCCATTCACATAAGAGATGCCTCTTCCAAGTGAAAGATACAAACTTTGTCAGTCCACAAGACTTTAGGTGGTAAACAGCAAATATTCTCTTATCCCTGCTCTTCCACTGAGGCCTTTAAGCATGTTAGTTACAAACATGACCTGGAGTCTAGGAGTGAATCTCAGTAGTGCTGCTGATGATAATGTTTTGTTCAGGAAAAAACACTCTGGTGGTAACCAAGGCTCAAAATTACAGTTGCTCAGGACTTAATGTTTCTTAGTCATCCTACTTTTCCCTCACCGGGGTAAACAAAAGGCGCCGAGTAGCGTATATCACACTGCTGCACTCCTACTCTTCTTGAGATTCACAGCCTTGATCTGCAGCTCACTGGAGGCAACAGAAGACTGACTCTTTTTAGTGGACTTTGCATCATGACAAAACAAGATCACATGTGCTGTCTCTGAAATTCTCCTTATAGCAAAAGGACAGGGAAAGAGTTCCTCTATATTAGCAAGACAAAAAAAAAATTTCCTTAAGGAAAAGTAAAAATGTCTTTTAATTCAGTTAAATAATGCTTTCCTGGTTTTACCATTAAACACCTGGACAAGCTTATGACATAAATAAGGCTGCGCTGCACTACACAAGGCAGCTTAACAACCAGCTACTCTCTACAGGGGATTTCCACTGTGGCCACCAAATAACTGGAAATCAATGTAAAGGAAGGAGAGGTGAAGGGAGAGGAGGATATGGAAAGTTAGCTTTTTAACCTTTCCTTTTAGTGCTTGTAGCGTGTAGCACAGATAGTGAAATACATGCATCAAAACTTGGTAGCTGCTTTGTATCAAATACAGATGGAGCTAACCTGCCTATTTTATGTATAAATTACAAAATAAACCGAGGACACTGAGAACATCTTTTTACGGCTAGTTTATCGCTCCTTCCAAGCTATAGAAAGTTACCTCAAACGGGTAGTAGAAATTCATTTAGCCTAAGACATTGCCTTACATTTCTTAGACATTGTTTAAGTCTCATTTTGGCATCCTAAAGGGGAGTGAAGTGATGCATTAATCTTGTGTTGGCATAAAGTAAAATTTCATCCAAATCCTCACACTGTTTACAGGGATATATATCATCTCACAGCTGACTATTCATTTTCAAAAGCTATCTTTCTTTGCCTATATAATATTATTTTTCATCAAAGGTGGAAATATAGCTAAACCATTTGGTTTAGAAAGATTCTGATGAATAGCAGGGACTATGATGGAGTATTTTGATATAAAAATTGTGTCAATACAGTAAAAGAAAGATTGTTTCCTGAAAAACAAAACCAAGGTGACATAGCGAAGGAAAAACCAACTCATTTAAAGTAAGCAAATTTGGGGTTCTGACCACATCTAAGCAATTCTCGATAATTAATAATGCTTTCTGAATTTATATAAAGATGACTTCAAATTATTTGTCAACCCAGGTTCCACATTCCCATAGTATGAAGCAAAAAAAACATGATTAGGAAATTGTGAAGAAATTGGCCATACTACACCAAAACACAGTACCTTCAGCATCTTGTTATGGTGCATTGGCTCAGTACTGAGTCAGGGGAAGGAGTTCTACCTACGGTTCAGAAACAACTGTTCCTATGCTTTGCCATTATCATCTTTGTCACGCTACACTGAGGATCCATATTGCTAAACACAGGAAAACCTCACTACGTGAAGTATAGCGCAAGATTCCCACCAATTTCTTTGCTACCAGGGCTTCACCCAACATCTTCATTCCACCAGAGGCTTGGTCTCATTAACTGTTTAAAGCAACAGGTACACACAAAACCAGTGTGCATCCACTGAAAACCAGTGTAAACCAGTAAGATTTCTTACCCATGAGCATAACAAACGGTGCATTTCCAAAGGCAGGGATTCAGGCAGACGCGGCATTCGGAGCACACTCGATGACTGCACCCGTTGCATACTGCACCTCTGTTCATCAGTAACCCAAGTGACTTCTGGCAACGAGCACAAGATCTCTCCTGGTATTCATGGCTTGCATTTCTTGCCCTTTTCCACCGAAGCTGCTGCAGCTGCAGTTTCAGTTTCCTAACCCCCAGGTAAAAAGGAAAAAAGAAAAAAAAGATTGAAAGTTAGATTAAAACTTTAAACAAATTCAATAGGCCTGTCTGAAGACTTCTACACAGCACTTTTGCTCTGTGACTGTATAAGCAACCACAACTGTGCATACAAACACAGTAACAATATCCTATATACATACAAACCCCGAGATTAAACGGTGCTCTCTTTCATTTGATGATGTTGTTGATCATATTCATCCAAGAATCAAACCTTTATCAAGTAAAAATAGTCACAAGTGCATCATCTAAAAGTTAAATAAGAAGCACATCAGACCAAAATCAAAACCCTTCCCTTTCATTAACTTTGCTTCCATTACACATACCAATCATCAAGATCTATGTTTTTGTTAGCTACATCATCAACAGATGTCGGGGATTTTCTACCAAATTCAGTCTTTCCTTATAACCTTTTACTTACTTTTCACAATCACTTAATACAGTCAGTAACACTTACAAACTCTGTTTACAGCAAACACTTAAGTTTGTATGTTTAAGAGTAGAAATTTCTACCTTGGCAACACAAACACCCTGTTTAGCATGGGGATGTAATGTGACAAAGCAGGGTACAAGCTGCAAGGAAATCCTTGCTCTTGCCCTGATAGAAAGCAAATAAAATGCAAAGGATTATCCCCGAGATGCTTGAGTAGTGTGAAATAATTAAATAGAATCCTTTTCCTAAGGAATGACACCCAGTAGCACCCTCTGAGACAGTGTGGTGCACTTGCTGCCTGTTGTATGTGAAAAGGGACAGCGATGGATGCAGCACAATGAGCAGGTACCCAATGATTCTTAACTCCAGATTGGGCACAACATAGGTTAAATAAGCCAGCCAAAGACCCAAGCATGTTCTGTGTTGCCAGGGCTATATAGGCATACAGAGGAGCATGGTGAGAATGCCATAAAGCCTTCCCAGGAAAAATACAGGCAGCAACTCAACTTTCTATGATGGGTAGAAGTAAAGCTTATCAAGTAGATTATTCACTGAACAGTATTTGCTCTTCTTTACTGTAGAAGAGTCAATAGTAACAATAAATCCAAGAGGCTCTGGATAACGCTTAGTTTTCCCAAAGAATAAAAAGGCATTAGCTAACAGGAAGTTAAAAAAAATACTCACGGAAGGACAGCAAAGAGGAAAAAGAGAACTTCTGAGACAAAAGGAACAGAAATATAGGAATAGGGGAATTGCAAATACCTTATTCTGTCCTCCTCTGTTTTTCTCACCATCTGGTCACGGTACAGGACTTCCAGAACAGCCTCTCGTTCCAATTCTTTAAGTAAGTTTAGATTAAATTCACAGGCCATTTTCACCAAACCTCACGTATTTTGTAGACTCCTGTCCTATGGTTCTACTGCATCCAGAACAACGGACACTACTTTACAGAATATAACATAGTCTGAGTATTTACTAAGTGCCTGCGCTCTTACTTGCTTGGTGATACCTTTCACTGTGTCACACCCTTGAAGAGAAAAATAACCGAGTCTGTCTTCACATCATTTAAGTGTCTCTGCTACCCAGGGAATATGAACCATTAGCAGCGTCACAAGTGCCTCGTCTCTTTCATATGAAGTAACTTCTTGTTCTTTCGTTTTTTCCTTGTTTTGCTGAGGGTGGTTTCCAAAGGAGAGGAGAGCTTGCAGCAAGGTCTCAGATCAGGCTTTAACTCTTACTGGATGGAGGGACAATTCAGCAAGAGATGGAGTAAAGGAGTGGGGGAAATTTTTTTTTATTATTATTTTTGGTCCTGTAGATTTGGGATTTCTGGACCTAGGGAAAAACAAGAATATATGTTGTTATCTCTTCTTCTCACCTCTTCAAGACATTTCAAATAGTTTGTGAAGACCACATTTCGCTATGCTCAGAAGTTTCATCCACTAGTTAAAGACTCGCCTGTATATCAAGACAGTCCCATTCTTCAGACAGTCTCACCATATTATCTGTTAACACCCAGCCAAGTACCTCCACATTTGTCGTACAGTTGACAGAAAACAACCAATAAAGCTTAAAGTTAGCTTTCAACACAGGCCTACAGGCCCCATCACTGAGAAAGTCATGCTAGTTGAGACCAAAAGGCCCTTTCTCATCTCACCTTGCTGAAAAGACAAAACATCACAAGCCTAAGACACCTCTACAAGTCACTTCTATCAATTACTTATGTCTGCTAAGTCTAGATAAACAGTTTAATACTCAGTAATACTACTAGCATTGTTAATACACACAAACACCAAAGAGTTAAGATGTGTTATTTCCAGTTCAGTGCACTAACAATTTTGACCCAAACTGATGATAATTTACAAACATATGCGAAGTATAAAATTAAAACAGAATCACAACTGTATTTTGGACACATTCTGTGACCTTCACTTTTGTAAAACTCCCACTAAAATAGAAAATAATTTTAATATAGCAAAGTCGAGAAAGAAAATGATTATTCAATCTAATCCACCTTACACACCATAATCAGTGTTCATACTACTGTCTAGTGTGTATTACAGGAAACGCAAGAGCATTTCACTTATTCACACAGATTCAGAGCGTTGGGGGTTGGGAAGGGACCTCTAGAGATCATCTAGTCCAACCCCCTGCCAGAGCAGGATCCCCTAGAGCAGAGCACACAGGGACAAGCCCAGGTGGCTTTGGAAAGTCTCCAGGGAAGGAGACTCCCCCACCGCTCTGGGCAGCCTATCCCAGCGCTCTGGCACCCTCACGGGGAAGAAGGGTTTCCTCACGGTCAGGCTGAACCTTCTCTTTTCCAGTTTGTGCCCATTGCCCCCAGTCCTGTCACTGGGCACCACTGAGAAGAGCCTGGCCCCATCCTCCTGACACCCACCCTTTAGATATTGATAAGCATCGATAAGATCCCCCCTCAGCCTTCTCCTCTCCCAGCTAAACAGACCCAGCACTCAGCCTTTCCTCAGATGGAAGGTGCTCCAGGCCCTTCATCATCTCAGTGGCCCTGTGCTGGGCCCTCTCCAGTAGCTCCTTGTCCTTCTGGAGCCGAGGAGCCCAGAACTGGACACAGTTATGGTACACCAAATATTAAATATGTGTATATGAAAATTGTTAAGTGTTTCAAACTTACTCTGAACTAAATACACAGAGTCAGGCTCTAGGCAGAAGGTCTAGACACTAGGACAGAAGGGTAAAGCTTTCTCAGAACAGATACTGATGCTTCACTGATGCACCTCAGCTGAGAATTTGACCAAGTATCTGCACTGCTGGGTCATTATTTTAAAATACTTAAAAAACCAAAAAAAAAACACAAAACAAAACAACCCCCAAAACTTCAGATATGTAGTGACTGGACATTTTTGTCTGTGCAGGGAATTACATGACACATAGCTTGACCCAATTAAGTTATTTAATTTCCCACAACACGAGCAGGAGGTGATAATTTGTATTTATAAACAGTATGCATTCCATTCTTTTACGGTTTTTGTGAAACCCTTCAACAGACAAAAAAAGAACAAAGCATTTCACAGAAGCAGTGTTAACAAATTTAAAAAAAAAAGATTGGTTTCCTGTGGAAACAGGAGAGACACAGATAGGCATAATCGTATTTTATTTCCTTACCAACTGCAGTTTCACAGGAAATTACTCAGTTGAAACCTAAAAAGCCTGAGCAATTTTTAAATAAAATATATGTCATTTTCAAAGGCCCCTGCGTCCTTCACTTGCTTTCATCTTTTACCTCAAGAACACCTCCCAGGATTGATGAGCATGTTTAGAGCCTTTCATTTAACCAAATACAATCTAAAAGAGCATTCAGTATAAACTCGGGGACCTCTGCACCATACAGGATACCAAAACAGCTATTACAGTGTAAGTTACGCTTTCTATAAACTCCTAGGATTTCCAAAGGCTAGCATATCTACATCATCATCAGAAAATCCTAAAATAGTCATTATTAGAGGGATCCGATAAAACCGCTCTAGTGATCCTAAAGAAAACATATAGAAGTCTCACACAGCTATTAAGAACCTGACACTGTAAAACAGTTTCTAAGAGCAACATCTGCAGTTAAGCAAGTACAGAAAGAGTTGCTATTTGATATCTCCTTCAAATTCTGTAAAAAAAAGGACTACCAACCTTTTTCACAGAAGAGCAAAAGGTTTCCTATATTTCAAGCCTGCTTTGGGAACTGGATTTCAGGTGACAGCACATGAAAAAGACTGGGGGCATACAAAATCTTAGAGATTGAAAAAAAATAGTTTCAACTATTCCAGCTTGCACAAACGTAAATGGTGTGAGGGAAGGAATAGCTTGGATTCTCCCCTTGTTTCCACTTTGTCTTGCTTGCAGCTATAACACCCTCCGAGAGACAGAGGTTCTGCCCCAGCCAGGGCAGGATTCCTCAGAAGGGCGTTCGACCTCAGCCCACCAGCAATACTGCAACCCCCATCATCCAAGTCAGTTGGTCTATTGCTACACTTCATCTCCTATTCACAGTGAAAAATCTAAGCACTGAATCCAATGCCAGCAGTAGATTGCCCCAGGGACTAGGATGGAAAGCCCTGGCATCATCTTCTGGCACCAAAACCAGAACAATCTTACTGCAAAGTGAAATACCAGGGGCTCTACGTCCCACAGTTATCTGCACTATGCAGAGGCACAAAAAGCCTCGGTGACTCTCACCGCTGGGCAAGATCATCACATGCTGCACAGAATAAAGCTTAAAATCCATCATGTAGCCAGCAGCTCTATCCATATTGTAGCTGAACATTCCCACAGTTGATTGCTTTTGCTTTAAGTTTCATGAAGATTTAAGCTCAGACAATCATTGTGTTTTGTCATTTTTTCCTGGTCCATTCAAAGACCAAAATCGGGCTTAATGATGAGGTATCTTTAAGAATAAATAAAGTACTATAGCCCTCAATGTGGGGGATAACCCTTGTGCCCCACAACAGACTTGAACCCCTAATCATTTCACAGAGGTGTTCAAATTGGACTGAAAAGCTCTCTACCATTGTACAAGAAAAGTTTTTCTAACACCAAAGGTGTCTGCATTAGGTTAGTTTTGTCAGTAATAAAAAAGCAGTGTTTTCAGTAATGACCCTCCTCGACAGGAAAAAAAACCTTAAAAACCTTCACACATGCCCTCCTTTCATATTTACCGAATCCCGCTAGCTAGCTGTTTTACAAGGTCAGCTAACCTCCAAGCCAAGCATCTTCTATGCAAAACCAAAAGCGACTGCAACCTCTTCAGTAAATTCCATCACACTTCTCTTTTCAGCACAAAGCTCACAAAATATTAGGTATTTAAAACAATGCAGCGTCAAGCAGCTTGCAGATGGATCAGTAGTTGTTTGTTTTTTTTTTTTTTTTTAATATCATGTAAAGTCTCAATGCCATCATAAAGGAGATGGGATGACCAGCGTGGTCACATCTTGGGAGAGGAAGGCATGCTTACACATGGCGTGATCTCAGAAGACCAGGACTTTCTCTTTTCTATCTGGCTAAAACAGTCATGTAACTGCAAAGCAAGCAAAAGACCTACCTAGGACAAGATTGGTTGCAAAAGGTTGCTTATTGTTTAAAGTTTTTGAACTTAGAACAGACTAAGTTAGCAAACTACTTTTTCTCAAAGCAATTTTGCATGTAATATATTACTGATCTCCTTTCAGATAATTGTCATTATTTTGCTAATGCTTAATTAAATACGTATAAATAAACTGGTCTTCTAAAGCCACAGCCTTCATTGACTTAACTGAAATACTTCATCCATTAACCCACATGATGGAGGTATTACATCGGTAGCTAGGACAGATTAAAGAGGCTCAGAATAAAAAAAAGAAAAGAACTCCTGGAATTTATGGCTATTTTCTATTTTGCAGAGGCAAATGGCATAAATTTATTCTTAGCTAAGAAAATTAAAAGTTTTACTTTATACTATCTGACTGCAACATGCATATTATTGATAACTTAATGTTTTCCCAAAGTTATGCCTTGTGATTTTAAGAACATCCCACCCCAGCACATAAAGTAAAAGAAAACCAACAAAACCGTTTAAAAGTTCCAGTTGTGGTTTCTCCATGAAATCTTTGCAGTCTGAAAAACCACTCTTCCAGCCAGTAAAAATGCACACCCCTCCATGCAGTGTCACACAGAACACACTAAAAAGACGCACTTACCTTTTCATCAGCTATCAAAGAAACACGCACGGAAATAAACCACTTTTAAGAGATGAGTAGCACTCTCATTATTTACTTATCTTTCCTTAAAGAAAAACGGTGGCTGTTCTCCAGCCCCCTTCCTTCCTTTGGGCACCGAAATTAGACTGACGTATGTACAGAGGAGCATTCCCCAAACAGCTAAAAGTAAACGCACTCCAAGAAGAGCTCTAGCGTCACAACAGCTTTCGTCAAGTCTCTGGGTTTGTTACCAGCAACAGCAACTAGCCATCAAAGAGAAATTACTGGTTTTGCTAGCATCAGAAAAAGACTCCACACAAGAAACTATGAAAGCTCTCTGATATCATCGAAATAGGCTCAGCGTTTAAGCCACACACAGGAAGAGAAGCAGCTTTGAGTTCTACCTAATTTCTTTTTCTGATACTATAGGTGTGAAAATAACACTAACCTCAGCGTCCCCAAGGCTCGCACAGAAAACTCCGCATCGTAAACAGCTATTTCCTGGAACCAAAACAGTTTTCTATTCAGGTCTGAATGACAAAGCAATTAGCATAGGTAAAAGTTCAAAAGAATGCTTTTTTTTAATGCATCTGCAAAACAAAGTAAGTTATTTTACCTCACGACTGAAAAGCTGATCTCAGATAACAGTTAAAAATTAAAATATCATTTGGAGTGGGTATCCCAATTCAGCCTATGACAGAACCAAGCGTGAGTAACAAAGTTCAAAATTATAACCAAATTATTTCAAAGTCTGGAAAAGTACAGAGGTTGTTCTTGCAGGTCAATCTTCTTTCTTGTTCCTGGCTGTACCAGAGCAGCTGTGCGTATAGCACAGAAGATCTTCTTAGTGCTTTAGCTGTTGTAAGAAATATTACTTTTAGCTAAAGTTAAACAAAGCACTGTAATGCCAGCCACATAGCAAAACTAATCAGCCTGCAGTTTTATAACCTCACTAAGTTAAATAGGTTCAAACAATTCCACCTGTGTATGCCAAGTTTAATCACCCTCTTCAGCTGTTATCACTGAAGAGAAAGCAACTGGTAGTGGGGCATAGGGCTAAGCCCAACAAAGAACATTTGGATCATCTTGGCCTTCATTTCAGGCAATGAAATTTAACTAATATTTATATATTTATAAATAACTATAGTTATATTTATACATATTTATATATTATTTTAAATATTTATAAATAGTTATATTTATAACTAATATTTAACTTATATTTAACTAAATATAAGACCAGAAATAACCTGAGGACTGTAAGTACCCATGGTGCCAGATTTGTTGTATCATAAAGCCAAGCTGAGGAACATTAGACTTACTGCTAGTTTTCCCCTAATATTTAACCAAAGGCTCAGTTGTCACACTTTCATCTCACTGTGATTTTCCCTCTCACCCCTGGACATGGAAAACTGCAGTATTTTATATATGCTAAGAATGTAACCAGGTTACAACCTTTTATTTTGGATAAAGAAGCACCGCTTGTTCAGCCTTCCCATACTCCTCCATTTTTTAGGTCTCTGCTTTCTGCCCAGAGGGAACAGCTAGCGCAGGACTCAGAGGAGAGGGGCCAAGGGTGAGCTCAGCAGCCAGCTGAGTCCTGCCATATCCCAGAGGGGCAGGCAGCGTGGGTGCTGCCCACAGGGCCCCCCAAACAGTCCCAAAGTGAGATGACTGAGGAGACTCATCTTCTTCAGGAAAAACAGGAGGCAGGGTGAGGCATGGGACTGGAGGCAAGGTCAAAACACAAAGCCAAGGTCTGCCCAAGAGGCAGACCTGGAGCAGAGGGCACAGGGGTGAAGGCCGTAGCTGAGGCTGATCAGGGCAGCTGAGGCCCTGAGGCTGTAACTCACAACCTGCTTGAAATACAACAGCCAAAACTAGACATAGTATTCCCCCTGAGGCCTCACTGCCCAGAGCACTATAGAAACACTGCTCCGCATGTCCTGCAAGCTGTATGTCCATTCACATGTGCGACATCTCCATTTTTTAGCAGCAGCATTGTATGACAGACTGAGGTAAATCATACCCGATACGCTCCCCTACTCTCTTGTCTATGGAATGGCTACTCCTGACACAGTAAAGGCCTTTGTGCTTGCCCCCAGTAAGCCATTTTCTCCTTCTTTCAGGCTATTTCTCCAGTTCATTCAGGCCACTCTAAACCTGAACAGCATCTCCCAGTGCTTGCGTAATCTCTCAGAGACTGGGATCATCAGTAATTTGAGCAGTTTGTAAACACTGAACACACACACACACACACACACACACACACACAATCAATAAACTGTGAAAAGTGTGCCTTTTAATTTCATTGTCCTGATTCTGGCTCCTAAAAAATACTGGGATCTGCTTAGAACTGTAGGAATTCACACATTGTTCATGTCTTTCCATGTTGGGTTGTGGGATTTTTCTTTCAGTTCCTGGGCACAGAGGCCTGTATCCAAGCCCTATTTTCAAGCTCTGTTTCCAGAAACAGGATGCAGAACTTCCTTCCCAGGGAAAGACCCCTAGGATCCACCTCTCCGCAGGCACGCCCACTGAACACAAACGGCAAACAGCCCGTTTGTAGAAAATACGCAACCGAGACAAGCAGCCCTTTGTCTCTCTCTCTCTCTCAGATCCAGACTTGAGGCGTCTGACAGCGCCATGGCTCTCCGGTCACCCCGCCGAGCGACATCTCCCCACCCGCGCCGTCACTATGGAAACCGCGCCATCTTGCAGGGCGCCGGGCGACCCGAGCCCCCTAGCGGCCGCTGAGCGGCCCTACCCGTTGCTACGCGCCCGAGACGCGGAGAGCGCACTGCGCAGGCGTAAAGAGAGGGGCGGGCTGGAGGGGAGGCAGGGACGGGTGTGAGGCGCGCAGGCGCAGAGCGGCTTTCGTGGCCGGTTCCAACCGCTCGCCGGCAGCACTGCGCAAGCGCCTTCGGGCGCCGTAGCCTTGTGGCGGGAGGGGGAGCGGGGCCGGAGGCGCAGGCGCACTGCGAGCAGCGGCGGGCGCGTGGGGCGCAGCGGTGAGGGGGACAGTGCTCGGGGTGTCGGTTGCGGAGTGAAGGGGCTCCACCGGGAACATGGACGACTTCCAGTCGGCGGAGGAGGTAGTAACGGACCGTGCCGGGGCAGCGCAGGGCTTTTCCTTTCGGGAAGCTGCGGGCTGGTGGAGGATCTGGGGCGATACCTGTCCGCCCCGCACCCCGCCCTTCGCTCCTTCTGGCGCCCCCGGGGCCGCTGGTGAGCCCATCGCCCCGACTCCCTGCCGCCCTCCTCCGGGCTGACACCGGGCGTTAGCGGTGTCCCCGAGCAGCGGCTGGAGCCGGGCCCGGCCTTTGTTCTTGCCGCCTGGGGCTGCGGTCCCCGCGGCGGGCCGGAGCCGTCCCGGTAGCTCTCCGTCCCTCCGCCCTCCTGCGGCCTGGTGCGCACGTTCGCCGGGCTCGGCTGGTGTCCGCCCCCGCCTGCTTCTCCCCCCGGAGCTCCCAACGCGAGTCGCTTAGGGAAAGCGCTCAAGGGGTGCCGGGGTTTCTGGCCTCAGCAGCGGGGTGCGGCGGCGTGCTCGGGCAGGGGGCGTGCCCGTGCGGTTTGGGTCAGCGCGGGACTCGAACGGGCTGGCCGAAGGAGCTCTGAAAGAAGAGGTGAAGCAGGTAGCCTGCGCCTTGCAGGCGCGCTAGTCAGGCAGCTGCCCCCCGCGTACCTCGCTAATGAAGATACAGAGTCGGATAAATCAAGGATTTATTCCTTCGTTATGCTGAACGACTGCCCTGCAAGCGTCGTCCTTGCAGAGGGATGGTTTTCCTGAGCTGCGACGGTTTGTTGCCTTGTTCCTAAGCAGCTGCGTTGTGACATGGTTAGACAATAGCGAAGCGCTGGGAGGAGTGAAGGTGTGTCAGGCGTGTGCCGGTCTTAAAAGCCTTGTCCTGATAGCTGGGCCTGGTCTCCGTTATACGATTACAGGTATTTAAAAAAAGAAAATCCTGGTAATTAACATACTTGAACATCATTCTTACAGTCGTTTCCAAAAATGTTGTCAGAATTACTAAAAAAATAATACTGCTCTGCAGTTTGCATGTGTTGTGTGGGAACGCTCCTTTCAAACAAAGTATTGGAAACATCCAGTCTGCTTCCCTTGTGCCGGAGGGGTAGTGCAGGGAAATCACAAAGCTTCTGGCTTTTTTCCCCTTATTTTGTAATACAAAAGGTCTCTGTATTACCTTACACTATTCCATCCTTTTGTATTTGGCAGCTCAGTTACAGCACACAAATCACAGAGCTGGATATTGGGATGCTATATTCTGTTTTGTCATGCATCTAAGCCCGTATGCACCCTCATCCCAAGAAAGGGAAGGGGTCAAAGTAACAGCAACTCTAGAACCAAATTCTCAAATCTTACCTGTGTGTCGTTCCCACTTGTCTCAGTACAAATTAAATGTCTAAATACCCTTCAGAACTGGGGTTGAATTTAATTCTGTTTACTTTGGTGCATTGTGTTACTCAAAGGTGTTTCTGAGCAGAGTTCCAGGCAGACTTTGTGAAGAAAAATCTGTATGTGGTCTACCCTCTTGCCTGACAGCATGCTTCGTGGCTGCCAGCACGTCTGGCATGCGCGTTCTTAACTTATGCTCTGTGGGAAAAGACATTCTGATAATTATAGCTCTTACTTGGTTAAATACAGTGGCGCACCTTAAGCGTAAGCACCTGTAAAATTCAGTACCGTGAAATCCAATGAGGCATATTAGAATTAAATCCAAGTCAAGAAGCCGAAAACGAAAGCCGGTTTGACACAGCACATTACAGCTTTTACAAATGTTGAAGTGTGTGAGCGAGTTGGTGCTTCTGAATAGTTACAGAAAAGGCATTGCCTACACGTCTCCTGTGGCATGCTTTTTCTTTTACCGGGGGGAACGCTGCCTCTGTTGGAACGTCGCATGTCATTGAAGCTGACTGGGCTGTTTGCCTTCTGAGCGAAGGTTTGTGGATGTAACACTGAAATTCTCCCGAGCAGGTGTAACTATGTCCAGGCTGCACACCTGAATTACGCTGTTCTTGCGTTTGCCAGCTAGAGAAGCTGTCAGATCTCCCAGTGAAAACTCAGCCAACATAGGCTTGATTAAGTTAATCTTGAGATCCTTATTCAGTCTTATGAAATTAGTTTGCTGTTAGGTGCATTTCTTTCTGTCTAATTCCTTTCTCCTGGTCTGCGAGGTGATACCTGTAGTACGAATGCTAGCCATGGGGGATCCTGCCTGCTAGGGCTCCCTGGCCTTCTGGAAGGCCCGCCACTCTGGTGGTGGTGGCTTGTTTTGACCGCCTTGTATGAGAGGCAGCAATAGTTGATGGACTGAAACAGGAAAACCTACTAACCATGCAAGAGAATGGGTAGAAGTTTTAAGATGAATAAAAAGTTGGAGCCTTCTCTGTCTCCATTCCACATCTTTACTCCCTGGAGCCTGAGAGAAGGTGGTGGACAGGCCAGTTAGCTGGACTTCTCCCTTCGGTTTGGAATGGGCAGTTGTGGTCTTATCCCCAGCTGAAATTGTCATGACAGCTTTTCCTTGAGCTGTGAATTGAGGTTTTGTCTGCATCAGTGCCCTGGAGATGTCGGTTTCATTTAAGGGTAAGCTGTGTCTGCACGCTGAGGTTACCGCTGCAGCTCCTCCGCCGTGAACTGTGGACATTAATGCTTGTTGCAAAATGAGAATATGTATGTACAGAAGTGCTGTACGTGTTATTTTAAAATACTTCCAAGTTAAAATTTGAAAACTTTGACTCACGAGGCTAACCGTTGTCAGTGCAACTGCTGCCTTGCGTTACTTTGCTAAGAATGTTAGCGTGACTGAGTTCAGGGTCCTGGGTAAGTATGAGCAAATAAAGGAAGGCTCAGTATCTTCTGACCTGCGAGAAGTTTGACAAGGGTCGGTTAAGCTTGTAGTGCATGTTCTTAGCTTGAACTCTGTAAACAGAAGAATGTGTCCACTGTTTATTTAAAATTCTACTTTGTTTTTTTTTTGTAGACTTCCTTTGTTGTTGATGAAGTCAGTAGCATCATTAAAGAGGTAAACTAACATTTTCATTTTGCTGGTGTGAAAGTATGGTGTGCTGTGTGCTAAAGGGCATTCAAGAAAATTTGATAGCTGGTATGTAATAGATTTCTAGTTTGGCTGCTCTCAGAGTACAGGTAACTGCTGGTTCACTGCAAGTATGCACATTGGTTGGAAATGATACTGAGCCTTGGCTGTGATATGTGTTACAAATACAAAAGAGCGTAGAATCTCAGACTGGGTTGGGTTGGAAGGGGCCTTAAAGACCATCTAGTTCCAACCCCCCTGCCATGGGCAGGGACACCCTCCACTAGACCAGGTTGCTCACAGCCTCATCCAGCCTGGCCTTGAACACTGCCAGGGATGGGGCACCCACAGCTTCTCTGGGCAGCCTGTTCCAGTGCCTCACCACCCTCTCCGGGAAGAATTTCTCCCTGATATCCAATCTAAATCTCCCTGCTTTCAGTTTACCCCTTGTCCTGTCACTCCATACCCTTGTAAAAATAATTTCATATGCTCCTCTCTGGTCGCAGTGTATCCCTATTAGAATTTCTCGGGGGATGTTGTATGTTAAACACTATAGAGAGATTCTGTGTTTCAGTAACACATAGGGGGTTTTCACAGACTGTCTGCATATGCACGTTACTGTGCTCTTTTGAGATGCTTTGCCTCCAAAATGAGTTCTTGTTTGTTTGAAATGATTGAATTATACTTGTTGCTAAGAAACATGAATTTCCTGGCTAGAGAATTTCCAGAGGGATTCGTTCTTTGTGTCCAGAATTCCTCTTATAAACGAGCACAATTTTTTCTTGTTGCAGAACAACCGTTTTGGTCAGACTCTGCAAGCTGACGATGCGCGCTTTAACACGCTCCTGTCTCTTCTGCATTTGAAATGAGTTTGTGGTTATTTTTTAAAACAATTTCTGAGAGGGGAAAAAAATGTAACAAGGAAAACGTTAATGTACTTTTGTTTGTATGTTCAAGGGGCAACTTTCCTTATAAGTTAAATGGATTATTTGGCTGAAGGCTTCTGCTTTGTTAGTCAGCCCCAACTACATGGGTCTTCTGCTTTGAACCGCTTTTGTTTCACACAAACGGTTCTGCTGAAAAACCTGACGGTGTGTGAATGAGCCATTGTTGTGTGCATTTTTTCAGTCTCTTCAGGACTGTTTAAATGCAAAACCCTTTTGTAGCTCTGGCAGAATTCTGGGACAGGAGTTGCAAATGAAGAACCAACATATCACAAAAGGGCGAGGATGGCATCTATGATACTACCCCTTGTGCCTGACTGAAACTCTGACCCGCCAAGCTTTTAAATAATTGAAAATATGTCCAGCAATCGGTATGGATGAGTAGTAGGATTTTTCTGTGGGTAGGGAGTCTCTTCTTTGGTGCTGCGTGTTGGAATGGGTTAATGGGTGCCTTGTCGGTTGACAGCAGCGCAGCTTACGTGATGCGTTTGTCGCCAACAGGCCATAGAAAGTGCGATAGGTGGCAATGCCTACCAGCACAGCAAAGTGAACCAGTGGACAACAGGCGTGGTGGAACAAACGCTCAGCCAACTCACAAAGCTGGGGAAGCCTTTCAAGTATATTGGTGAGCTCAACTTTCACTTTTCCGTTAAAGCTGGTACTGTCAAGGGCACTGACTTGGGGAGGGGATGGGGGAAGATCTTAGCCAGAACCGTGTCTGTAATCTTCTCACAGGCACGTATGTATGCACGATACCAAGTAACAATGTAGCTAAATGTTACTTAGCGGTAGCGATAAATTAATGAAAGCTGCTCTGCTGCCAACAGTGACCTGTGTGATTATGCAGAAGAATGGTGCTGGGCTGCATACAGCAAGCTCTTGCTTCTGGGACAACTCCAGTGATGGTAAGGAGCACAACTGCTGCATTTTTCAGCTTGCAACTATAACGCTACTCCCCTTAAGACTAGGCATGATCCTTTTTTTTTTTTTTTTTTTTTTCCCCCAAGTGCTGTAGTTTTGGAGTCATAGCATGCAGTGTGGTATTTTTTCCATTTGGATGTGATGCTAACTCATGTATGTGAAATGCTTAGCTGTCTTCTTAAGATTCTGAAAGTAAACAATTACAAACATGCATATAAGGGCGTGTGTTTAATTGCTGTCACTTTCTTCTGTCTCTGAAACCCCTTTTTTGTGCTTGTAGGAACCTGCACCGTGAGATGGGAGAACAAGACTATGTACTGTATTGTCAGTGCCTTTGGACTTGCAATATAATTGCCTTGGAATCATTCATCCTTCTTTTTTCTACTCCAGCACTTGATTCCGTCTCTACTCAAACTGTGAATACACTGAACGACTTCTGGTTTTAGTGTACTTTTAAAGTAACTTTTTTCCAAAGGTAGAAATGTGAAAACATGCTGTTACATGGTTTATGTTTGTAGTTGGTATCGTACCAGTGTTGCCATACTGTCTTAACACTTCGAGAACTTCTCTTCAAGGTGCTAATACTGAAGTCTGCTGCAGTGTAAACACTTTCTCTAGATTTCTTTTTTAAGACCACTATAAATGCGACACCAACGTTCACACTTTGTACTTTTGCTTAGCATTAAATTATTGAAATTCATAACCATTGGTGTGACTCATTGGATCTTAACTCTTCTGTGGTTTTGGTTTTTGTTTTGTTTGTTTTTTAAAGCAAAGTTCCAGTTATTTTAATTCTCTTCAAGGTAGTTGAGATACATACCAGAACGTGAGGCACTTCTGTAATCACTACAGAATTGCAAGAAAATGAGATGATGTTTCTCGGAAAGTTACTTGGCTGCATTTCTGGGACCTGTTAAACGCGTTTGTACAGCATTTAGGGCATGGAACCGTAACAGAAATACCTTTTCACTGACCAAAGGCAGGTAAGAAGTTCTTCACGTTCTAGCAGTGCTCAGCTAGCTGTTTGGGGTAATCATTCACCGCTGCAGCCAGTTACACCTGTTAAGTAGGCCTTGAACTTCCCTGCTGCCTTCCACATCCATTCTGCTGATAGCGAGCCATGAGTTCTGACAGTCGGTGAAACATGATCCTTTCTGAGGGGGCAAAACCGCCCCAGGGCGACGTGACTAACTAATGTCCCTGCCTTCCGGAGTAAGGTTGCAGGGGAGCAATGACTAAAGTTTTCAGTGTAGGCTTGGGTAAGGTTTTCTTTGGCAGCTAATTAAACTGTTAGGTGCTAGGAATTTCAGGCTACCTCTGAACTGCTACGCAGCGTCTGTAAGCAGTAGCTCGCTGCTAGCGACGCTGGAAGAATGACTTTCGAAGCGAGTCTGGGAGAGCACTCCTGGGCAGGAATCAGACCGAGCGACCTGCATTGGCTCAGACGTAGGAAGCCCTGCCAGCTCTTTTGGGTGAGATGGCTGCTGATTCAACAGTACGTTTCCGTGCTCTGGAAAGCTGAAATACTGAAAAGTCAAATGGCAGCGGGGGATTTGTTTCTCAAGGTGCTAGGTGCACTGGGGTGCTCGCTGTGGTAACTACTTAGTTGTATCCAAACAGACTGTATAGAAAACCCGGTGCTAGGCAAGGCTTCAACCCTCTTCCTTCCCATCCATCTCTGCTGTGAGTCAGGCAAAAAGGTGGTTTTATCAGCGGTTTTGGGCTGGGTATGTTTGAGACTTTTAATACAGCTGTAAGGCTCATACATTTCTGCTAGCGTACCGGTTTCAGAACATCTCTGTAAACAGATTTTCTTCATGCCAAGCCACTTCTTTGTTGTAGGGTAACTCCTAGTGAGTGCTGCAGGGCTACTCCTTATACTAAGGAGTTACATACCTAGTATTTCTGTAGCAGAGAGCGCTTTAGCGTGGGTTTGACTAGAAACAATGCTGAGTATTCAGTGTCAGAAATGGTACACCGCCTGCAAAAAGAAAATACTAACCCAAGATGGATTGAATACAGGGCCTGAAACGGTCATCGGGGTGAGAAAGAAATGTCATAAAGAAAGAGACTAAACCTTTGATCCCTGAATTGCTAAGGAAACTCTTAATCTGGATGGTTGGATACTTGATCTCCCATCAGCAAGCCAGGATAATGCTGGCAGTGTAGGACCTACTCAGCTGTTTGTTTACAGTCTGATGGTTTCATGCACTTAGAGTCAGTATTTACTTCTGGAAACACTTAGCTTCTTGGTAAGCCACTCAAACATTCCTTGGCCTTTGTTCATGTTAGTAAAGGCAAATCCCGTGGGGTTTTCTGCTGTTCGTTTGTTCGTTCACGTGCTGAACTGCGGGGGGGGAAAATGTTTGTGATGCTTGTCAGTGGGAAAGCTGGGTGGGTGGAAAAAACCCTGCTGCATTGAAACAGAAGTTTGCTACAGAAGAGTAGAAGTAGTTCTACAGTAGTTTGACATGTGAGCAGCAACCAGTGCTTCCAGCGTAACAGCTGTAGGACTACCGAGAGGGGTTTGGGGTTGCTGTTTTTCTGGGGGGTGTTGGATCCACACACACCACCACCACCCCAGGGTTAAAATAAGGCTTTCCTCTAAAAGATGTTGCATATTGGGTCTCAGTGTTGTACAGTTACTGATTTTTAACTCTGAATGCTCTTCAGCCACCTCAGTTTTGATGGGCTGTTCCGAAGGCTGCTGGCCAGCTCAGCTCGGCGCCGGAGTGAAGCGTCAGGGTGGTGAGCTTGCAGGGTCCTTGCTCTGGTTCGTTAGTGAGCCGTAAAGAAGAGCACGGACTGTGGGCTGGAGCAGCTGGGAAGGTGGTTATAAAGTCAGCCTGCTTCCTGTCACAGCCGTTTAAATATGCGTAAGAAAATGCATGTAAACTGAAAATATGTGTAAGTTATGAAAACGGTACAGTTAGTCATTCGCTAGAAGGAAAATAAGACCAAGATACAATATAAAGATATAAAACTTTATTATGAACATATTTAACAATGATTATGCACCTGAAGTCCTCCAAGAAACTCAATACCCAGCTGTTGCTTGAAGTAAAATACTAGTTTTTCCTTCATATTCCATATTAGCATGAAGTTTTCCTACATAAATGGATAATTTGCTGTCATTAATGATTTCTAGACACACAGACTATTTGACAGGTCCTCATGCACACTTTCTCAAAGCAGCATTTAATTACAGCTTCTCATTAAACAGAGCATTTATCTTACACATTTTTATACCACTTTGGTACACAATTTTTCCGTATTTTCATTTTACATATTTACAAACGTCTAAAAAAAGTTTTACAGTAATGCGAAGGTTGGTACTGGCACAAGCAAAAGGAAACGAGGGGGAAAACGAGGTGACTATGGATACGAAGGTGCCTTTTGGCTCCGAGCAACACAACAGATCTATCCTAGATGGAGCCACCCTCCCGTGTCCCACCAGCTGTTCCTTCCTGGTGTTAAGCCTTCTGCTTCCTATTCTTTGCCAGTCCCAGGGGCGTTTCCAGCCGATTCCAACACCAGCTGTTTTTTTAAAGCGAACACGACAGAAAAGGGTTGCCGTGAATCACGGGTGGATGGAAGTCTGGCAGTTACTTCACGGACAGCATCTCCTTCCGAGCAGGGGCGCTGTACGCTCTGGGGCCGTTCTGTACACGTTTCTCATCTCTTCCCGTTCCACCAGTGACTGTAATATTTAATGACCTTGGCAGTAACACAAGGAAAGCCAGGCTAGTTTCTTACCCACATCGCTTCTAAGGTTACGATACTCGGAGGTGAATTTATGCTGCCTACTCCCAAGCTGTTTACAACCCATATTGTGATATTCCTCAAATCCTGTCCCTCCTTTCCAACTGTGGAAATAAGAGGAGTGAAACTGAGATTTCCTGCTAGCAAAAATATTTCCTCATCCGCTTCACTGCTTTTGCCTTTTTACAGGATACTGAATGGGATGTGGCAGTGCCTCAACCAAGCTTACCGTTACACTCTAGCACTTCCGAAATAGAAGGCTATTTGGCATGGCAAACATTGCTGAAATGTCTAAAAATTAACAAGGAAACTATTTTTCTCACTGTTTTCATAGCGTGATAGTTAAAGTGCGCATTTCCCATTCTCAGCTTTCCCGTTTCCACTCTGAATGTAGTGACGTAGAGAAGTTAACGCAAACAAAATGGCAAGTGAATCGGGCTGAGAACAGCTTAGGAAAAAAACCCCCATCATCTCAAAGGTAGATGAGAAATATTCTCTGTAGTTAGTGAAATCCCAAAAGCATGACATTTCAGGGTTAACTGTAACAACCGGCTCCGACTGCGGTAAGAAACATCAGTATGCTTGGCACATGGGTGACATCAAACGTTTCATCTGTTCAGAACAACGTGGGAGAGAACTGAACGGTATCGGGGCCAGAGAGGTGTGACTGTGTAAGGACCATCTGAATACCCGGTTTGGAAGCCCTAATTCCTGTACCCGCTGTTACTCCAACAGAAGCCAAAAGGACTTGGGGTATGCAAAGGCTGCCTAGTTGGCTCCCCAGTCGGACTCTGCAACTTCCAGCAGCTGTAAGCCTTGAGGGAGTCAGCCGGGGAACAGCATAAATGAGAATGGGCTCTCCTCTATTAGGGCGAAACGATCATCTCGCAGACTCGTTAGAAACAAGTCTAAAAGGAAGTGCTGAAGGGACAGCTTACTACGAAAGACACCCGCCGCTAACCTGAAATACTTCTTTACTGTTTTCCTGTATGTTCTTCTAAACTGACACCAATTAATTAAGAAAATAAAGGGAAAAAACCTTCCTCTCCCCTCCCTCAGTTTCCTTGCTTTAGCCGCAGTGCTTTGGCTTCTAACAAGTAAATGATCCCTGGTACAGAAGGTTTTAAATTTCAAATACCCTCAAAAACGTCACAGCTCTACATAATTGTAGGTGGTCTCTCTGGCTGTCAGACACACAGAGTGTGTTTAGCAGAGCACTGATGTAATCGGACTATCCTACGACAGCAGGGATGCGACCGCATGGAGCAGCTCCTTTGGGCCTCTCTGAACAAACCGCTACCCCGCGAAGCCTCCCCCGCGTGATCGCCAGCAGCTACCGTGGGAGGTTATTGCAGCGGGAGCGGTCAGGAACGGTTGTGGCAGCAAAGCAGAACAGATCTGCTTTTCCCCAGTGTGATTCAGCAGGCCTGTAGCGGGACTTGACTGCGCTTCTCTGCTAAAACTGGTCAAGGATGAGCACAGCCCGTAGTGTCAGCCAGCACCGTGCTCTGTCCAACACGTTAACAGGGCTTGGGAGAGTCTTCTCTACAGCAGCGGGGCAGGGAACGTTTGCAAGACTAAGTCACAGTTACAAATCCATGGGGAAAAAATAGGTACTTTCAGAGAGGTCAAGTACCTGAAAACAAAAGTAGTCTGAAACAAAGGGTATCCACTTAAACCAAAACCAACGGTGTAGGAGAAACCCCAACTTTTACACAGAGAAGCAGCAGCATCGTAGCAGGAATACTTAATTCCCATATAACTGCCCCAGCACCGACCGGGACGCAGACAATCACAAAACGTGCCAGTAAAAGTTCCAGTCCGTACGGGTGGCAACAAGGAACTTGAACCACGCGCACAACAGGCTCAAAAGCTAACTCGTGCACGTTCAATACGTGAGCAACCGCGATTGTTCCTAGGACGTAGGTTTAACTAGCTATTAATACGACTTAAGGAAAAATTCTGGTGTAGAAAAAGCCTCTAAAAATGAAATGTTTGGAAATTTGAAATTGTAATTCTCGATGCAACTTTCCTACTGTATTCTCTGTAACAATCTCCTCCAGCATACCAAAAAAACCCAGAAGGAAGACTACTGGCTTCCTTCTGAGATTTGTTGCTGCCTAAATATTTCCATTGGAAAGGGCTGTTTAAAAAAAAACCACAAAGCAAAAACCAAACCAAACACTTCTGTCGTGGCAGTAAAGCATGTTATGACACGTGTTACGCAAATAATTTTGCGCCACTGAGGCTATTTTAACTCACTACAACTTGAGTATTTGCACATATCTTGCACTTAGAAATCGGGTAAACTTCTTTAAATGAATTTTTAAAATGGTCTTAAGTTTATATCACTTTTTCAAAGGAAGAATGGAGAGCTTGTGTTTTCTTATATTAAAAAAAAAGAGAGAAAACCCTTAAAGCACTTCATCCCTGCCTCCAGCTCAAAAGACTACGGTAGAAAATTGAAAGGGAAATGAGGCACTTCTTCGTACAGCGGTGGACAGCATACAAGGGAGCCAACACGAATGAAGTGGGTGGATGACAGTATGCTGTACATAATCCTCAAAACAATTAAACCCCCCCCCAAACCAACCAACCCCAAGCAGCAAGGAAGCAATTTTAAAATCAGCATATAATCAGAGACACTCCTAAATGGATAGGGACCTAATGAGATTAGTCCGCAGCCATCCTGCTATCAGGCGTTGCGTAAGCCGTGAACATTTTGGTTTCTTAAGTTTCACCACAACCTTTTCAAGCGTTCCTTTTCTCGGTTTTGACTTTGTAAACGGAAACAGAAGCAGGATGTCCTTCCTGGGAGCCGGTGTTCAGCTGACAGCGGACTGTAAGGAAGCCAAGGAAGTTGTCCCTCTAGGAAAACTTCACAATTGGTTTCATTCCAGCGGAACAAGTCTGTCCACATCCAAATCAATCACTGTCCGATTCCTCTTTATACTTGGCTCTAATAGCTTGGCCATTCTGAAGTGGCATTTCTTCATAGTCACTCCTGTGAAACAGAAACTTGTTACAAATTCTGAACGCGGTGGTCAGCTAGGGACTCCAAAATAAACAGGGAAGTTCTAAACTGCATCCAGGCATCACACTGTTGTTTGGGTAAGAAGCTGGTGCTTTCCTTCCTTGTTGGGGATACGACCAATATATACGACTTCTCTCCAGCGGATCACGCATAGTAAGAGTTACTCTGGTCACTACAAGCTGCTCTTCACGAGGGTTTGTAGAGAAGCAGGCTGGTACTACCACTACTCATCTAACTAAAAAAGGTGAGCTGCCTCAGCCAATGCACGTAGGTGGCCTAGCACCAACTTGTTCGCCTACTGCAGTATCAGTCCCATCCTCACCCTGCCAGCCACTTCAGTGTCTTTGGGAAGAGGTGAGCGCACCAGGGGCAGGTCAGGAGTTCGTTCAGTGCCTGGCACAGAGACACCTGGTCGGGATGGGGTTTAGGTGCTGCCGTAACCCTCTTAATACGTGACCACACAAGTCCAGGAAGTTTTGCTGGATTTGATTGTCCTTATTTCAGTAAGTGATGGACACATCCGGAGAGCCATTCTCCTTCCCTGAAGCATTTACATCTGAACTGCCACTTTGCTAGCCCAGACTCCTGCAGTCCTTCCTTCACCTAACAGGAAGTGCTTGCCTTTTGCACCTCTCCCTGCCTTCACTCCAGCACCCTAACGCTTACTCACCTGTTTGTATCAACGCCACGGCAAGCCCTTTTAGAAACCAAACCCAAGAAAAACCAAAATAACATGCATTCTCGGTGCACTGCTGTTTCAGAATAAGGTTATGTTTCGGTTCTTCAGGCAGAATACTTCCACTGACAGCCTACAAAGCCTTCACTGGTGTAATGAACACGGAAAAGAACACTGCGACAATAACACACCAAAAGTAGCTCTCCACAGGTATTTTATAATCTTACCCGTAAATCACATCATCATCTGAATCGTTCAGCATAGAAAAAGCAGGATTGTCTTTCAACTGTGATTCTGGAAAACACAAACGAAGGTTAATTTAGCGCATTCAATACAGAAACATGGCTGCACTTCTAACCCAACACTGAAGCAACACACTCGACAACTTCCAAGGAAGTCGCACCTACAATTCAACAAAACCATACCCCAATTGGAATTTTCTCCTTTAAATTCTTCACCCTTCAGCTGTAACATTTTTTAGACAGAGACATCTATCTCATTTTTAGACAGATGTTCTCCATGTTGAATAAGCAGATTTCCTCCCTTGTGCACTTTCCTATGTCACATTATTTCAACCTGCACATAAGAGTAATTAAGTCAGACTCAATTATTCTTAATCCTCACTCAAAAGTTCCTATGTATTTAAAAAGCACACGCTTCATTAACTCCTGCCTATTTCCAAGCTACAGATACCAGCAGACCAAAACTGTAATCCCATTATTTTTCATCAGGTAATAGATGAAGGAAGGGCTTGTACTTTTATTGAGAGATGAAAGGAAGCACATTTCTTTCCATTGGCTACTTATGACGATTCTGTCTGCCTTGTCTTAAGGCCTTCATTTCTCGCATAATCTGTGCTGCTGAGCTGCACTTCATAATTATATGCAAGTAAAACTCAACCCAGCCATTTGCCATAAACATCTTTTTCCTGGCAGCCTTTTACTTTCTGCCTTCTATAAACTAATACTTCTCGCAACCCAAATGCAAGTTTTTAACTTTATCCTCACCCAGCCATTTCTCTGCTCTTTCTTAATAGAAAAATAGCATTTTTCTGTAACAGTTCCATCCTTCTCCACTCTAAAAAGTTTTGAGAAAAGATCAGCTCCACTATTTAGCGCCTTTCCCCCAGCATACCTCAGCATCCAAGATGAGATCGGACAGGGTGCTAGGTAATCTCTAAGCACCCTTTCCCATGACAGGTTGGACCAGATGTCTTCCCGGGTCCCTTCCAACCCAGGCTGTTCTGTGGTTCCATAGCATGAACTCAGTGATTTAAGCAGAGCATGTACTCAGTGTAGGTACTTATTTTCATAGAATCACCCAACGGTTTGGGTTGGAAGGGACCTTGAAGCCCATCTAGTTCCAACCCCCCTGGCGCGGGCAGGGACACCCTCCACTAGACCAGGTTGCTCACAGCCTCCTCTTTCTAAAGATTTTACAGCATCCTTATCTGTCAGAGAGGGATACTGCTCTATAATCACCACGTGAGTCAGATTACAGCCTCTATACAGGAAGGCTGAAACACAGGTACTACCGATACAATCCTTTATCTGCCTGCACACGGGCTCTGTGCAGCCCTCTCCCCGTAGCAAGTTGTTAGAGATCAGCTTCACTCCTGCTTTTCCAACCGCGCGTTACCTGTTTCAGAGTCCAGTTTGCCAGCGTGCCAATACATTAACCTTATTGTTAGAACAAAGTACAAGCGAAGCATTGTTGCCCCTTAAGGACTGCCTGTGAGTCAGTACAGAAGTTGGTGCATTGTATGCACACACCGTGTTGACCAGAAGCTTGAGCTAAGTGCATAAGGACTCAGGTCTAGCTGATTAGTTGTATACATTTTATATTGTATAAATATAAATATATTTTATTATTATATTATATAAATATATATTATATACAATAAATATAAAACACCTTCACATTTCCAACACTAGTTTTCTCTGGAGCAGTGCAGCTTCTGCTTATGTTAACTCCAAGCAAACTGAAACAATAACGAGATGACCAAAACGCAAAGATGTTACACGGTAGCGGCTAACACCCAGCCCTTGTCATCTTAAGTTTGCCAGACAATTGCTCACACTTACCATATAGTGCATTCTTTGAGGGGGAATACACGAAGGCTAATGTGTAGAGATAAAAGTTCAATAAACCATAAAACGATAAGAATTCTGCTGGTGGTAAGCGTCAAGGATATTGCTCGATACAGCTCCGTACGTTATTAGCTTTGGAAACACGACCCAAACCATCCATAAGGTGTTTCGGTGGCAAGGACGTCCACCTTACTAAAGTCTGAGAGCACGAACAGCCGAACAAAACGGCACGTTTCAAATCCAGTGACAGCCAATGTACTCAAGCTATTTCTAGGTAAAGCTCCCACCGAAGACAAAGCTTTAACACAGCTAACACTTGCTGGGATAAGGTCCACTCTGGAATGGTGGAGTGCGTGGTAAATGGAACAGTTCTGCCCTCCATGGGAAAGGAAAGCTGAGGAAGGGGAGGTGTTCAGGTGGGGTTGTGTTGTTTTGGCTTGCTTAGTTTTTAAAAAGTTCTTCCTTGGCACAGCAATCGAGAAGGAAGGAGAAAGGAGACAGAACTCTGAAGGTGGCTTCTTCCCATCATTTTGGGGAAATACTAAAGGCTTTACATATTTTCTGCTAGCTCCCAACACCTATCTAAGCTTATCAGTAACCGGAGCAGTTGCAATCACACAGCCACTTCCAGAAGGAACGAACTGGGATCTCATGGTTCAGGTCCAGAAATAGAGTCTGCAATCCCACTGCCAACAGACGGCACAAACGGTCTCTCTCAAGCCACGTAAATTCTCTGCCATGACCTCTTCCACACGTACACTTGGACCAACACACAAATGCATTCTCAGTGACTTCCACACTATTAATTTCTCAGATACTTCGGTACACCCCCTGCCAACCGACAGGTATACAGCAAACCGAACTGATGCAGCGAACGCCGCCAAATTGGTCACAGTAACTTGTTAAGGCTACCTGAATGCCTGCACACCTAGGCCTTCATTCCTTCGGAGGAGTATCAAATGCAGTTGTGATTCATGTCATACACACAAATTAAACTGACGCTGTCTCAGCTCCTCATCTTCACAGAGAGCTGTGACAAAATGCTGACATGAAACCTCAATCAGAATGGACTGAACTTCAAAAGCCCACCCAGAAGCCAAAGGTCTCAGTCCTTAGGTACCTCGTTTTTAAGTACCTTCTGCATGAAAACAGATTAACGTCCCTAGCTGAGCAGTATCACAACACAAGGATATAATTCTGATAGTGAGTCGACAGCTCAGCAACAAAGTTGTCCTGTAGAACTTGTGCTCCAAAGCGTAGGTAGAGTATAACGATGCTGTGGAAAAAAAAAAAGCACATTGGTGTACCGTGTCTTTAAACTGCAAAATTGGAACGGGAACTTGGTAGGAGAGTACAGGAGACAATGGTTACGTTAACAGGCTGACCATTTATTGTAGGACACATTTGCTTTCACGGTTCTAAAATAAGAATCATTGTTTTGTGATGAAAAGTCAACTGAATAAAGCAGAACGCTCTGCCCCGCACCTCCCCCCGGACCATTTCCCTCAGATTTCATCCACTACAGACAACGCAAGAGTCACCAGTAATTTGAAATAACTGATTGGAGCGAGGGAGACAGCTATTAACAGTAATCAGAGAAACTAGTTCTAACGTTCTGCTTGGACGAAGCGAAGCTTACAAACCTCCGGCAGAAGTGAAGGGTGCGCTGCAGACCACTCAGCAGAACAGAAAACATCTCTGCTAAGCGAACCTCTACACCCTGCAGCGTACTGCTGTGTAAATAACGTAAAGCCAGCTCTAAAAGCCTCTAGAAGGTTTAAAAAATTAAGTTACTCCATAACAATCACTTCAAAACCATTCCTCAGTTTCGTCATCGATCTTATCACCAGAATGTATTCAAAGCCCTGAAAACAAGATGATGAAAGTGTCGGTACCGAGAAGTGTACTTTGAAGAGCCTTACCTAATGACAAGCACTACAAAGGTTAATGCAGTCAAGAATTTTAACCTGAGATCTGCAAAAGATGGAGAAAAGTTGTTATTAGCGAACTTTACACCTACATCTCGGTGTAGTACGGGAGAAGCGAGCCTGTCGGGGGAAGAATCAGCAGCGATATTCCTTACCAACATAAGGCATGTTACGAAGTTCCGAGCATGCCCTCACTATCAGGAACAGAAGGTAGAGAACGTAGGCGGTTGCCACCACGAGGAAGAAGATTTTCATTCCCTGTAAGAGGAGTGTTAGTTTTTATTATTTAACAACATTTGATCTATTCCTTCCTCCCACAATAGAAATCATCATTTCCCAAAGGACAACACAGAATGGCCCATTTATCCAGGGGCAGTAGGCCCATGAAAGGAAATAGAAAATGAGATGGCTATACATCGAGGTAGGTTTTTGGGGAATGTAAAGGAAGGATGTTTTAAATAGAAGACATCATTTTGTTCACTGAGTTCAGTGAGCTCAATCTCAATGATTTCCTAAAAAAACTGCTCCTGAAAACAACACAAGGACCCCTGTAAACCAGATCTTCCTTTACAACAACAAAGTCTGAAATGTACTAGGGACAGGGGACCTTGGCAGGAATAAAGATGTACAACTGCTTTAATAAGAGGCTCTAGAAAATTTCTTTCAATCCTGACAGTCGTCTGCGCCTAAGCTTGTGGTGTTGAGTCTCCACATTTGCAAGACAATTTACTCTTCTCATTGGGATGGCGCTCAATACGGCCTACCCAGGATCTAAAGCAAAATTAAAAGCTCCCTAGTCAGAGTAAGACCATCTGACCAGCATTTGCTATTTTCTAAGCTGTGTTACCCCCTCCTTGTATTGCCTAGCTCCACCTGACAGTTTAATAGGAAGAAAGTATGTCCGACTTACCTGGAAATTACCCGTGTCGACCCTGTATTGGTATGTAGGATCATGTACTTCATTAACACTAGAAAAGATTCAAGATGAAAAAGTGGTACTTACACCCTTACAAAAGACAAGGTCTAGGAGCCGCACTGACCAAGAAACCCACTAACAAAGAAAGGGTTTAAAGTTACTACACAGCCTTTAGAACTAGAGGTTTTGGCTGCATAAACTGGTGCAATGCCATCGATGCCAACGGAGTTGTGACACTACATTGCGTGACATCCTCCTCCTTCCCAAGGCAAATTTTCAAGGAGTATGGAGGTTTTCAGTTGAGAGCATGTCCAACCTCCCCACTCATTTTTTTTAGTAAAATGTATAATCTTGTAAATTCCTACAGGGCTTCAGGATTTAGTGTTTAAATGTTATCCTTGGTGATAAGAATTATGTGGAGGAAATGACTGTGGTATAAAGCCTTCCCTCGCAGCAATTCTGCTGAAAGGGCATTACCACGAGCATTTCCTGCCACTACACTGCCTTCAACAACGTGCAGCGGCATGGGGAAGGTTGGAACTTACCTTCCTTCTGAGAAATAAAATGAAAGGCAAACACTTGAGCCTAGAATCGTTTAGAAACTACAAACATACCAAAACTGAGAAAGTTTTCTGTGCGGAGAATAGTGACACCTTTACGCCAACACAACAAATTGGCAAAAAGAGAGAAACGCTAACCCAAGCAAACGAACTGAGTTTGGAGGAGAGAGAGCACAGCTTCACTAAGCAGTGTCAGTACCAGCTGTGCAGGTTTAACAGCTCAGAAAGTCTGGTCAAGCTGTGTAAGCGTTAACTACAGAGAAACTGTTGCTTCACATACTAAAAGCTAACTGGGAGGGAGTACTGCCGGGAGCCGTAACATATTGACAACGTAGTGACCTCTAGATCCCACTCTGATTTATAAAACTATGTACTACTAGACTGTCCATGGGGAATTCTGTTTTCAAATCCGCCATAATTTGCAGAAGAGGAAGATGTAAGGATTTGAACTCCATTCCTAATCACAATCAGAGCTTTAAGAAACAGATACCACTAATGAGAAACAATCTCCCCGTTCTTGAAAAATCTCAGCTTCTTACTTTTGCACTAAATTTTAATTACTTACGTTTGCCATATTCCCAGTGTGACAGAGGCCAGCCACAACAGTCCAACAATAAAGAATTTGGGCAGGTAGAAAGTTAAGCACTTCCTTTCTCCCTGTTGAGAAAACAACAGTGTGGTGGAGAAGTGAACCCACATTTGAGATTTCACTCGTTCTTGACAGAATAAAATAATTATGATCCTTGGTTTGTTCAACATGAACTAGATTAAGAGACCCGCCTTCTGTACCTTTAACCTGCGCAGGTGATTACAGAAGACATAAAATTGTATCACCATTTGTGTTAGTAAGATGCAGTAGATTGGGGGCATCCTTTTTATACGGTCCCACGTATTTCAGTGGTACTGCTATAACTGTAGGAATACACTCCAGAACTCATATTTATCTGATGCAGTACTTTAAGGTGGTTTAAAAAACAACCTAGCACCATATACCACAACAAAACCCTTCAAGCAAGAAAAAAGCATGATGGCATCATAATTCTGAAGACTGCCTCGCAATAGTTTAGAGCGTACTGTCCTGTCTATCTCGTTTAGGCATGGTAGCTTCAAGACTTCACCACAAATCATGTTAATTCCAGAGCTTCATGTGTCACATTCTACTTTGAAAATGAAATAAATGTGTCTCTGTGGGTTTTTTGGGGTTTTTCTGTCTGTTTTGGTTTTTTTTTTTAAATTTGGGTTTACTTCTGTCACCTTTTGAGAGAACTGGGAAAAAAAAAGTACTGTTTTCTCAGTAAACCGTAGATAACGTTGCGCCCTTACCTGTACTCTTATACCGTGGTAGACGCAAAGCCAGAACAACAACAATGCACACAGAAACAGCGACTGGAACAGATCATCCAGCATTCCAGGAAACCAGCTGTTCACCAGAAAAGAAAGGGGGAAAAAGGGATCTGTAACAAAATAAGAAGGAAAAAAATTGTTAAACAGAGCGGGGAAAGCAGAGCCTTTTCCATCATGAAAAGTAAAGCAGAATGGATCTTCAGAAGGACAAACAACCCTAGTTTTTTCAAATTACACGAGTAAATGAAATTGAAGTTTTCTGTATCTTAATTTACAAAGACAATGGTGCCTCCAGCATCAATCCTCTGTGCTCTAGAAATCACCTGAAACGGTTGCCAACATTCCTACATGTCAGGTTTTATTAGACTTGCTACCAAAACACTGTCCTTGGCGATGACCTAAACAATTATCACAGGAAGTCTGAAAGGCAAATATTCTTTCGGTGCTGCTAGAGGAGCGCTCCAGTTTGATGTGGTTTACCGGCCTAAAAGTAGCCTACATTCTTAACTAAAGTGTCAGTATCAGAAAAATGAAGTAAGACTTAGCAGCTCAACACAGAAATTGCATTTACATGTCGCTGTATGAAAGGTTCAGTATGGTTGCAGCCACCCATTCCAATCAGAGCTTTAAACAGAGCTGACATTCACGTGACTGAAAGGAATGAAATCCACCTGCTCATTATGCCCTTTCCTAAAGGGCATAAAAAAGGCCTTTTGTAAAAATTCCAGGATACAAGTACCATTGTAAAGTAGCAGGAGAGGGAGGAGAATGGACATCCATTTCTGTTCAATACCCCAGTCTCTCATGGAGAATTTCCGCAGGGAATGTGCAAACAGACACTGTAAAACAACAACAACAACAACGTGTAAGGAAGGAGTACAGCCTTAATGGTTTTACCAGAGGAAAGAGATAACGACACTGTAAAACAACAACAACAACAACGTGTAAGGAAGGAGTACAGCCTTAATGGTTTTACCAGAGGAAAGAGATAACGCAGCACATTGCAAAGGCCACTTCGGCAGGGCTCTGCCACTGAGAACACTGTGAAGCAGGAGTCACATCTCCTAACCTCTACTTCTGTTTCAGGGTTGCTGGCTCACCCCAGTGCAAATTACTTAATCTCTCAAGCAAATGGAGAAGGAAACCAGCGACCTCTGTGCAAATCAACAATGTATGAAAAAATGTTGCCTAATTACTGGTCACGCACGACCAGCAACTTCCACTTAAATTCGCTTTTTAAAAAAACAGATTCCATATCCCATTCACAGTTACCTGCTGAGTGACATCATCTATGTGAGAAAAATGCTACTTTGAAAATTCTGCATTTTAGATTTTATGTTGTTTTGTTGTGTTTTTTTCCCCCCCCACACACTTCTTTTCCAGGGGGCAAACCAGGTTGGATGGGAGAGATAATCTCAACTGTAGCCTAACTTTGGTTGTAAGGGACTTCTGGAGGTCACCTGGCCTATCCTCACACTCAGGGCAGCGATGACTTTGAAGTTAGATCAAGGTCATACTCTACTGAGTCTTGCTCCTTTTCAGAGAGGGACAGCCCTCAGTCTAGGCATCCAATTCCCATGCCTGAGCCTACCTGCACCGCAAAACCACCTCCTTCTAGCATCTAATCACAATTTCCTTTGTTTAAATTCTTTCTGTGCAATTCAGAATCAGAGCTTAGAAAAACAAGTTTTCCCATTTATCCTATTTTCTTCATGTCTCTTCAATAGCACTTGTAAAAACCTAAAAGCAGCAACTACTTAAGTACTTCAGAAACATTGTTCACACCCACTCAGTGACATCCCAACTCTGCTGCCTGGGGCTAAGTTACTGAGCACAGCACTACGGAGCAGAGTTACCAGCTGCCCACTAAATACACTCCAGAAAAATCGAAACAAAACCTTACCGTGACCATAAATGTAAGAACGACAAAGACAAATCGGAACCATATTTCCACTTGTGAAAAAGTTGGATTGTAAGTCTTCCACTACAAGGGAACAGAAGAAAAATAGCCCAATGAACCACGTTTTGTCAGGGTACATACGACATCAATAATCAGCACTTTCTGCAGGTACTGAAGAGTTCTCCAGCTTTTCCAAATGTAAAGGTATAACCGAATCCCACCGTGGAAAGACAAAAATAAATTCATACCCCTAGGACCGTCTGATGAAAAGATGACCAAAGCAGCCCAATACCCTTGCTTCTCTTTTACCCTGCCACTTGGTAACCTACTCAGTGTGCTGCCCAAAGCAAGATCATAAACCTCACAACCACCAGTGCTCCAACACGTTGTCCTGTTTGAAATCTGGAACTAAGCAAAGGGTTTGTGAGTTTGGGGGTTTTTTTCCCCTTAGGGCTTATTTTTAATGATGTACTTTATGCACCAGAATATTACAAATATTAATATTCATGATGTTCGTTTAGTAGATATAAACCACTTCTGCTTTGCAGCAAGGTTTTTGCTTGCTACCTGCTCTGACATGCTGACTGTTGCATACAGGTAGAATATACCGCAGTGGCCTGTATTATAAAGTTGGCTTAGTGCCGTTTTGTCGCAATGCAAATATTTCTAAATTTCTTTCTGGAGCCAATCAGCACACAGCGATGATTTAACTGTTTTGTAAGCAATCTTTAGCACGATGAACTGAGCTAGTTATTTCACTAGGGATTACTTTAATGAAGTATTTTATCAGCCTGCTTATTTTACCTGAATAAACATTTTTCTCTTCCTCATAAGCACAGTCAAACAAAAAAAAAAAAGATCTTTTTTTCTTTTGAGTTAGTTAAATCTTTCTAGCCCACGCTTTTGTAAGGTCTGGAAAAATCTTGCTAATTCAGATACACCTACTGGAAAGGCTCAAAAAGATACTGTGCTTTAGACCGGCGAAAGCTCAATAAGCAAATGCAGAAAACTGGATGTTCTAGTCTAACTTGCCTGCTGTTAAAAATATCTCGCAGGAAATAGACTAAATTTGTTTGTTCTGGAAAACAGCATTAGCACTTCTGAAAGAAAAACCTTTCCTTAGAGTTGAAAAAATAGGTCTAGACCCTTATTAACAGCAAACACTATAACAGTTCTGACATTAGTAGTCACAGAAAAATTAATTACGATGCATCTTTATCTTCAAAAATGAGAAAACTTTAATTACAGTTAAAGCAGACTTTTCCCGCATTAGTAATTAAAGTTTTATACTAGCAAAAGAATTTTACTTACCGTGAAAGTGATATTCTGGATGGTGTACGTTAACTTACTGAGATCTCCAAAGCTAACAAATATGTTGTACTGAGTGTAGTTCAGGTAGCCAAGGTGAGCAACGATGATTTCACTGCATTTCTGTGAACACATACAGTGAAGAATAGTATGTAAAAGCCTTCAGTCTAGTATAGATGGGAGAATTTGTTTCTAAATGGTTGGATACTGGATACTGATGATGTTTATTATACACCTCACCAATCCTGATCAGTCAGAATAAGACTCAAACAAGACCCGCAGGTAAAGCATTTCTTGAAAGATACGTGACAAAGCAGAAGGAACTGATAAAGTCAGTCAGCGGGATCAAAGGTGGAACCAAACAACAAGGCTAGCTTTTCACTTCAGCTGGTGAAAGCGACTGCTTGCAGCACCCGGAAGGATCTGCATAACTCTGTCAGTCAAGCTCTAGGTCATGGGATTGTGAGATGGGGCTAACTCTTGGACTAACTCATTTCTAAAAGTTAACAGGAGGAAAGAGAAAACCCAAGCATATTGCTCTCTCAGCTCTGTGTAATTAAATCCAGTGGAACACTATTCACTGATTTCTGCAGATTTCATATATGTGTGTATGTATATAAAAAGAAAACAGCTGATTTACCCTATAGGCTTATCACAAAAAAATGTCAGCTGTGCCCTTCCTAAAAGTCTTGCATCTGGAGAAGCTGTTTGGGATGTCCCTAAGCCTAAAAATTTCAGTGAAAATTATACTAGAAACTCAAAACATTAACATTTCTTCACAGGTGGCAAGAAAAATTTGGGTTTTTCAGAACACAGATATGAGCTAATTTCAACCAAACTCTCTGCTAGGTGCTGGAGGAGAATTCTTCTCTCCTCTGGAGCCCTGTGTCTTCTACTACAATGTTCCTTTCTTCAGTACTGGTAAATGTGTTTAGGTGATTAAGCAGAGCACACTGCTTTGCTGGCAGAGAGCTACTCTAAAGAGAAAGAGGGGTCTTCCAGGAGTAACAGACACAAGTCACAGAAGTAAACAGAAGATGACGGGTAGGTACGTATCTTGGTCCGCATTACTAGCTGGGTTGCAGTTATAAACAAACCTACGCTCTAGAGTCTTTCCTAAGATGTGCTTAAGAGAGACATCCTCCTCATTTGCAATGCAACGTAACATGCACACAAATAGATTCAAAGAAAATATTCTGCATCAGATTTTTGTTTCAGCGGGCACGTACTTGTGCACAACTGAGTAATCTCGTCCGATTGTGAACTTGATTATTAACGTATGGTGTGCTTCCATCCTTCACCACCCCGAGTACTTTGACTGTCATCGTAACATTCTTTTTGAGGGATACTGTAATGAAAAGAGAAAACATTAAGCTCTTGCTACATGGAGAAATGAAAGCGCAAATAAAGTTCCAAATATAGTTTAAAACACGTAGGATATCCAAAGATTACTCAAAGTTATTCGGTTATACTTTACTGGAGCAGGAGTCCAGTATATGAACAATAAACCCACCAAACTTTATTTATATACTTGGGCAGTAAGTCACAAATGCCCTGTACTGAATCTTGACAGATGAACAATTACTAGTAGACCATTTCTCACGTATTTACAAGGAAGTTTAATTGAAAAATTAGTATCACTACAACCTACGCACCTAATTTCCCCCAGAACGAAGGAAGAGCGAGACAGATCCTCTAGATACTACTGCTTTCACAGAAATAACAAACAAAGTTATCCCATACACCTGTTACTTCCAGTTCTCAAGATCAGTGCTGTCCGTGTCTTTACTGGGGGCAGGGGGTGGAGGGGAAGAAAACGTACCAGAGGAAAAGCCCACCAACCATAGCCAGAAAAAGCAAGAGGATCATCTATGTGACCGATGAAATGAAATACACACTATACGATAGACAGGTTGCTACAGCAGTTTCCTGAGAATGAGGTAAGAGTCTCACCATCCTGCTGATCCAGCTCAACTACGCAGGTCAGCCACAGCTGCTGATTGTAAGTAGACAGGGGTGGCGAACTTAAATTAAATGGCTTCAGCTGCAAAAAAACCCACAAGGTTAGTACCAACCATTATTCTCTTAGGTAACATATCCGTAGTTGCAATGAGAAAAGGCACGTTAATTACATTTGTGACAACATTTGGGGGAATAGACTTAACGTGTGCTACTCTGTGGACAGTGTGATAAGCAGCTCAGGTAAAAGTCTTCCAGAGAAGTAGCTTAAACAGCACATGTATTTCACACAACACTGAAGTAAGGAGACGTACGACTACTTCAAGCGCATACAAACACAGCATCAATGGACCAAAAGAGTTTGGATGTGAAAAAGAAAATTCTGAGACCTAAGCTGAAAATAAAAAGTAATTTCTGGCATTTCACATCAAAAGTCACATTTGTGACCCCTCATCTGCTACACAGCTTTAAACCTGTTCAACTGTAATTATGAAAACAACAGTTTTCCACTAGGTTTTCCAAAAATCTCACATCCATTTGAAAAGCATGGAAGATATCATTAACAGATAAAACCTACATGCAGGAAACACTTATTTCACAAAAAACATGCTTTTGAAAAAAAAAACCAAAACACCCATAATACAGTACCCATCCAAACACATGTAGGTGACTAATAGGCCAAAATAAGAAAAGTTTTGTAGCACTTTCACAAAAGTTACTTTAGGTATTAGGTTGGCAGTGAGGAGCTAGACAGAAATAAAAATGCAAGAACTGAGAACCAAAATACAAAAGGCTTCAAGAAAATGAATGTGAAGGTTCACATCAGGAAGCCAGATCCCATGTCTTGGGCACGTGACAGTGAACAATGAACACGAAATATTCCTTCCCAGCTGACAGAAAGGAAGCCCACAAGAGGGATATCATTAGTTGCCACTGAAAGCATTGTTTTTCAGTTTATGTTCTCAATTTCTATTTCTGGACCCCCTAGAAAGATTTCCAACATGACTTCACCAGGGAATCCTACCGACACTCAGGTGTTACTTTATCAGAAATTACTGTGCATGAAACACCACAGAATTCTCTACCTCACCTGCTCCCAGGAGACTAGAAGTGTCTGCTGAGCCACCCACGAAATAACACCGTGGTAGTGCAATACTGCACGTTCAAACTCAAACTGGAAAGCACCATGTGGCCACGAAGTTTTCCAGTAAAAATTTAAATGCTTGAAATAACCGGGGGGAAGGAGGGGAATGTTTAACACTACTGACATCAAATACGGCCATCCATGTAACCCAATGGTATTTATTAACTCTTACCTTTAGGCTGTTATTTAAGTCGGTTCTTGCTACCGACGTTTCAATTACATTAGGACCTACACGGTGTAGAAAAAGGAAGAAAGAAAACAACATTGAAGTATGTGTATGACTGATAAGTAACGACGTAAATACAGGATTTCAGAAGGCGGTACAAAATACCTCCCTGCAAAGCAGGTAAATAGTATTCTACTTTTCAGATGTTTAAGCTGAAGGGTAATGACTCAGACACTTCAATATCATTAATAAACTTGGCCTGGATGTTCCTTTAAGCCTCTTTGCCATAATATTTCTAGGCATGATTACATAGGAATTAAATTATAAATCAATCCGCGTCAGAAGCCCTGTACGTGTTCTCTAAACGACTACAACAACCCACACAGTATTCTTTCCAGGCTCAGCTGTACGCTGCAGTCACGCAGGTACTCAGTTACAGGGGCACTGTTGTTACAGCAACTTGAAGCTCGACAAGGGGTGCAAAAAACACCTGAAAAAACAACACATTTAATTGCACTATAAAGTTTTACGGCCAAACTGCTCGCGTTACCTGATCTACACAGAGCATAGCGTCCGTAACGCACTGCGCTCAAGGCTCGGATACCAGGGCAAACGCATCTCACTGCATCTGAGCGCATGACACTAATGCCTTTTTACGTACGCACAGCTCGTACAATCACAATAACTGTACCAATTGCATTGGTCTGTTCAAGCCAAGATACCCACATGTTTGCTTAGGGACAGTTCTCAGTCTACTCAGATTGGGCCCCTCTCTTTCTGTAGAAATCTGGGGCTGCAATATATTATATGTATATCATCACATAAATAAACATAAATGCATAGAAGTTCTGTAGACAATTTCTCCTAAAACAGACAATCTAGTTAATCAATGGAATTTCATGTCCAATTGCAGTGGGAGATGTTCAGCTCACTACCAGACTTTTATGAAACCACTCCTCCAATCATTCTGGACACAGGCACGCTTAACACGTACTGATCAGCTGCATCCATCCATTCACACCCTATCTCTAGTTCTGTATACAGTAAACGGGAAGCAATAAAATCATAATTTGTCTTAGAAGAGACCTCCAGAGGCCATCTAGTCCACCCTCTTGTTTAATTAGATGAGGCTGCTCAGGGCCATGTCCATCAAGTCTTGAACATCTCTAAGGACAGAGACTCCCACAACCTCCCTGGACAACCTGTTCCAGTATTCAATCACCCTTACGGTAAGAAAATTTTCCTAATATCTATCTGGAATTTCTTGTGTTCCAGCTTGTGTCTATTGACTCTCTCACTCTACCTTCATGCACCTCCGAGAAGAGTCTGGCCCCATCTTCTGTGCATCCTCTGCTAAGGCTGCTGTACACAGCAGTATGGTTTCCCCTTAGCCATCTTAGACGTGCGAGAACCCGTTGTCCTGAGGAGAAGTGGAATGCATGCAGGTTGCCCAGAGAAGCTGTGGGTGCCCCATCCCTGGCAGTGTTCAAGGCCAGGCTGGATGAGGCTGTGAGCAACCTGGTCTAGTGGAGGGTGTCCCTGCCCATGGCAGGGGGGTTGGAACTGGATGGGCTTTAAGGTCCCTTCCCACCCAAACCATTCTATGATTCTATGATATGTACATACACAAAAGCATGTAGTCATGCATGCAAACATACATACACGAAAGGACTAAACCAGGAAAAATGAAAAGGAAGAGTATGAAAAGGCCTCTATCTATATACCAGGGTGTGAACACGGAGGGGATGTACAGCAGGCAGGGACACAGGCAGGACATACATGTGTGTATGCGGGTCACTCCGGCAGCTTCCCAGCCACAGGAAGATTTCTCTGTCCAAATGGTCTCTCCCCCTGCGTATTTGGTCTGGCTATTTAATTTAATTTATTAATCCTCAACGCATACCGTTTCAGCCACAGACTTAGTATTAAAGAAACTATGCAGGAAAAGCAGTTTTTCCACAAAGACCGTGGACTTCAAAGTTACTACAGAGAAACAATTGAAAAGAAGGAAGTGTATAAACGAGCACCCTGGGATCATTCTGTGCAGGAAGTATTTTCGGTTAGCTGTCATGACAGCTCAGAACACGCAGCACTGCTTGGGCTTCTATAACCACTCTAATTACAATATTAACCATCTTATAGACTTCAAATGGAAAAATGAAGCGTTTCATCCATCATACTCAAAGCTTCATATTAGTTCAACTTCACTAACAGCCACCCCCTATGAAGTCAGTTCTGCATCACTGAACTTTCCAGTTCTCAAGTACCTGTAAACAGGGCAGATTTTTGGAAGGCACATTTTTTTGAAAAGCACAATTTCAGGAAGTGCTCACAGTTTATCATATTTCATCATATTTCAGTAATTAAGTCTTAACAAAAACAATGGAATGAGCCTTTCTAAAAATGGTGCGGTTTTTACCACAAGATCTGAACCAATATTGGGGCAGAGAGATCATAGTCCCGGTTTTTAAGAGCGGCAACCAAAAATAATGAGGTTCTGCTGCTATAACTGCTATTCCTCTAGCAAGCAATATATTAAAGTTTTTAAAAGTTTCTGACCAAAATGATGCTGTGGTCTTATTATTAAAAAGCAGTGATTAAATGACATTGTCATTATTTTTCTTTTAGTCTTGCTCAGTTAACAGAATCGCATCTGAAAGCAAAGAACCACCCTGAGCCGGTGAACAGGAAAACTGCACAGGTACAGAAAAAGGGCTCTGCACTTTGCATCTTCCTTGCACTTGTCTCACCCCAAAGGTAACGTACACCCATCAGGAAAAGGGAAAGAGAGTGAGTGTGACTTGGGAAAAAGCCCAGGTCTGAGTCAGTCTTGGGTCACAAGAACTGAAGAGCATCAGCCACCTCCGATTCAACCGTCTTGATTTCTCAGATGAGAAGCAAGACTTCTGCTAGGCTTCCCAGACTGCAGATAGAGATGTTGAGCAGGGGCAACGGCACATTCAAGTAGCACAGAAAATATGGATGTATCTCCCACTTTTCCATTTATTTAGTGGGTTGGGTGAGTTTTGCTCACAGTGCACCCTTTAATGAGGGAGCTCTCTATTGTTAGCGCCCCTCCCTCTATTCACAGGGAGCAAGGAGCTGTCAACAAAAGCCTCAAAAAAAACCCCAAAACAATCACAGTAAGTGTTCAGTGTCTCCTCCCAAGGTAAACAACGTTCTTTCAAAAATAATTAAGTTATTACAATGAGCTGCGTTCACGCTTTGTCAACGTAACTATCCAGCAAACCAATCTTACAAGCACGAGAATCCCACTGCCGTGCCAGTTCCTGAAGGGGATCACAGCCGAACCCTGGGACCGCAGCAAGGTAGAGATGACCAAGCCTTGCTTACAGCAGCCAAGTCCCCTGGACCAAAGGCAACCACATCACCAGATCACTCTGCAGGCAGATGCGATGCAACACACCAACAAAGCTCTCTTTCAGGCTCTGCTACCAATTGGAATGAAATGCTCAGTTTTCTCTTCCAGGAGCACTGCTTTAGGCCTGGTCTTACGTAAAACAACTTCCTTGTATTTCTTGCAATAGGGCAGTATAAATACACAACTATAGATGAGGTTCACTTTTTAAGCCAAACATCCAAAGACACTAAATTAATTCCAGGGTTTTTTACTTTATCACTAATACAAAACGCATTTTTTAAAATGTATTTATATGGTATTTTAGTGGCCAAAGAATTCCCTTCATCATCCTTAGGCAACTCACAGGAGTATCAGGGGTTAACATTTATGAACGGAAAGTCTCTTTGGAACTTAGGCTGCTACAATAAATCAAACAGCAGGAAAGAAGATTTTATTTCACAGGCAAATTTTATTATTTAATGCTGTTATGAAGAATGCACTGCCTACAAGGCACAGATGGGCCCAGAAAGCCCAAACAGCTGGCTCCCATTAACCCCCACTTTTTTCCAAGGCAGGCAGGAGCAGATGAGTCCCAGGCCTGGGCAGCCTGTCTCACGCTAAAGGAAGTGAGTACAAGTCCCTCCCTTCCCCTCTCCCTGTCACTTCACTTCTGTGTTGACAAAGCTGTCCTGACAGCAGAATATTAGCTTATTAACACTTCAGTGACAGCACGCTGACTTCTTTTTCAAGTGCGTTTTAGACCAGGAAAAGCGCTCTGGCATGGCATACGGAGGGCTCCCACGCTTTCCATCTGCCTAATGACACTCGGCATCTTTCTCAACCAGACTTCCACAAATCCCTCTGATCTCCAGGCTAAGTATCCAGGCGCTAAGTGCTTAGCCTCCCAGATCACGTCATCACTCCCACAAAGGTCTTTGGAACCCAAGACCCAGGCTCACATATATATATATATATGGTCGACAACAGAAGTTCATATTTTTATATTAGTAAAATACTTTGTAGTTCTGCGGCACTTACCACCCACAGGTTTAGAAGGCTTTACAAACAGTTATCAGTTTCCTCACAGGAAAGCAAGTATTAGCACCACCATTTTACAGACTGCAATGCAAAGAAGAAAATGTAGCAGTCTGCCGGAAAATTACGTTACACTGAAGCTGGGTTTGTTTTACTTCACGGACCTCCCCTGCAAAGCAGGTGCAAATACTCAATCTGTGTAGGCAGTACTCCTGTGAAAGAATGAGATGGAAGAAACACTTTCCCCTTCCTGTCAATGACACCTCGGGGCAGTAAGCTCATTAGCATTTAAATATATCTGGAAATACCAACAGGTTCAGACCAAGCATACAAGAACTGTAATCTTCTGAAAGGACAACATCCTTACCTGCTATTCCTATGAAGACTGTCAGACCAAAACAAACAAAGAATACTACAAAGACCAGAACAAAATGCCGTTTGGATAGTGTATACAGCCGCATCGGTGCCAGCCTATGGGAAGCAAAAGAAAGCACAGAATTAGCTGTCGGTCACATTTTTTAAGAGGTGATGCTGGTGGGAAATAGACTCCATTAATTCCCGCACGAAGAAAATTAAACCAAACTCCGAGGTTACATGCAACACTAAGAAAAAACAGTATGAATGCTGCTTTACAAAGCAAGGGTAACTACTAAGAATTATTAGACATTTGTATGTGCATGCACATCCACACCCCAAAATGTACGCATTTTGCCCATTCTTTTTATGCTAGGGTTTTCCGTTGGCCTAAGACCTGAGCAAGAGAAAGCATTTCTGAGATGGAAAAAGCCTTACATTTTTTTAGTTCATACGCTGATAAACATCCAAGATCTCTCTCTCCTGCAATGACAGCTTAACCTAAAGGGACTGACTTCAACAACAGCTCAGTTACCTCAACAGGATCTTGATGAGTTTTCTACACCTCGTATACGTACTTCATCCCTGCAGGATCACCCCTAACAAGGAGTAAGACAGAACTGCTAGATGTGCATGCTCAGGCTCTGCATTCTTGTCTGAGCTCCACCAAAGCTTGGGAAATAGAAACCTGAGCTTCAGTTAATTATTAGACACTTCAATACAAATGCACATAAAAGCAATGACATCTCTCCCCCAGCTGTTTGGTGGTTATCATTAGGTTAAACACAAAATAGAGGGGAACAAAGTACTTAAGGGACCAACTGCATTCTCTTGGAAACAGGTAACTTCCAGTTCTGTTAGCTTAAGGGAAATATGATCCAAGAATTAATCCTACCTAACATATTCCTCCTCTATCTTCCTTTTCGTTAAAAGCATAGTTCAAGAAGGGACAAATCCACCATGTGTCAAAAGACAGCCAACATTTTGGTTTGGGTTATGCCAGAACTGAGCCACCATATAGCTGATTTTCTACTGCTATTCCAGTACGGATGATCACAGATAGCTGTCCAGGTGACACGGGAAAGCTGTAGGATCAGGGGTGGTGGGTGGTGGTGGTGTTTGCCAATAAACTTGTGTGAGCACCACCATGAAAGAAATGAAAGCATAAAACTTTCTAAGGACAGTCATCCCTTTCAGCTTCGAATAAAACTTCTTCTCACCAGCTGATTGGTGCTCCTACTGGTTCACCACACTAATGAAGAGATGCAGAAAAGGTGGTGGAATCCTTTCAGTAAGCCCAGCCTGAATTCTGGGACCAGGTACCCCATGCCTGCATGCCTGGCAGCCCTTAGAAGTAAGGCAAACGATTTGCTTTAAACCAGTAAAAGATTTAATAATAACCTCTATTTTCTTTAAGAATCATTGCATTCTCTCCAAACGGGGCACTGCAAAAACAATTACGTTATTCCTCTACTGTAAAGTTTGAAAGATCCAAATCTTCATTTAGCTTACAAAGGAGGTGTGGAAGGGAAGAAAAACCCACGTAATTAATGAGAGGGGCAGGAGAGTATCTGTAACTGTAACAAACTTGCACAAACTGGCAGGGCAGGACTCCGGGCATGGCACCTGCAAACACAGCATGACTTGCCCTGCCACACGCCCTTCCGCAGAGCAGAAACCCCGCACCAGCCTAAGGAGTCAGAATAGCTGATAGCGCAGCAAAAAAAAGGTAAATTGTACACGAAATTATCACGGTCGTAAACAGGAACAGATCAGATCTCTGTCACAGAGACCATCACGTAGAAGTCGCGCAGACGAACATGATTTTAAGTTGACTTTGAAAAATTCCAATTAATAGAGGTATTTCAAACCAGAACTTGTCAGCACAACTTTTGCAGGGATACAGTAGTCTCCTTAAATCAGTCTTAACACCTCAGCCTTCGTGCACTTTGAAACTATTACATTTGTACTACTACTAAAATAACTAAATAAATAAGGTGCATTTTCATCCCTGTTCCAAGGGCTCCTTCAGTTCCATGGGTGCCCTGGTATTCCTTCTCTGCCTAAGAACACCACGTATGGGATATTATCTTGAGATACCAAAATACTAATCTTAATAAGAAAATCCTTGAAATATAAAAATGGTTCATAAAAAGTTGATATGACTAAATGAACCCTAAGGGTTTAATTGGATACGAAGTGCTTCGTGGAAGAGCACTCAATACACAGAAACCAGGTCTGGATGGGAAAGTCCATGGGCTGAGAATAGCTGACGACCGAAAAAGTATCGTATATATGCAGGAAATTATCACATATGCTTGTGCTGTTCTTTACAGCTTACATCTGGGCATCCACTTAACAGCTGCAATCTGATGCAGGCTACTTCTGACCTGCTATGCACATTCTTGGTCCTTCTGATAAACTTCCTAATTTCCAAGTTTTTGCAGACACTTCATGAACATGAAAGGCAGCTTCACCTCTACAGTCCTTACAGGAAAGCCACCAGAGTTCACCACCCAGCCAACACTCACAGCATACAGCTATCAGCAATTATCACCTTGGTTGACTCACACGCTTGTGCGTAGATGTGCTTGCAAGCTTCCAAAAGAAACACCTTCCAGACACTGCTTCATTCCTTACTCCAGCTCCTCTCCAGGTGGTGCAATACCTAGTAGTCAAAATGAGTAGGTATACACCTACCTAAGAACAGTCATGTTTAACAGGCACTTAACAAAGAGAGGAGACCGGAGAAAGGGACACACTCCATGTTTTCCCTTCTTCTTTCGTAGGGGTACTCCTGAAGTCTCATTTAAGTCACTGCCTGTGACCTGCTACTTCACAGGTCAGTAAGGCAAAACGGACACTTCTCGTTGGAGCAAATGCAAGAACTTGGCCAAATCTTAACTCCATTTATCACAGCAGCAAACAACAATCTATAGCTTTCCTATCGGATAATGCATTCTTCACTGCCCCTCGCAGCAGTAACAGAATTACCTCGAGTGGTTTAAGTGTCTCATTTCAACCTACCACCAGCGGACATACAAAGCAGACAAAATGACCTTCCCATATGTTCACCGCTTAACATCTGTCTTCTGGAAAGAGATTATATAACATTTACGAATACACATAAGCACAAGTTGATGATCCCCCACTAACCGCTTCTTCCTTACACCTGAAAGGCCTAATAAAGAATAAAACGTTTGAACAGCATTTCTGGGAAAAGAAAAAGGGTTTCTCACTCTGGAAGTACCTATTCAAATGAGTAAAGAACTGAGCTTTGCTTTACCAGTGGAAGATGCTTCACTGAGCCTAGCCGAGGCACTCCGGAGCTCACAACTAGCCATCCAAGAGCCTGCAGATTTTTCAGGCAGCTTTTACCACCTGTACTGAGTTTTATCCTAACTCAGACAAAACCTAAATATTCTATAATTGAATTGGATACGTCTGAAACTAACTGCAAAGGAGGAGAAAGCACTGAGATGCAGAGGAATATTTTTGGTAGACATCTCAACTAGTAGTCAGTAAAAACTAAACTGCACTAATTCAATCTGCGGTAGAGCAAGCTAGGGAAACACACGCCTAACAACTGCAGTCCTTCAGCAGCCATTCATACGTGAGATGGTAGGTTAAATCTTGCTCTTTGAGTAAGTTTTGGCTCAAATGGTTAAGCAAAATGTTTCCCAGGCAACTCCGCACCTTCAAATCACTTTTCATGCCTGAACAACACAGTCTTTACTAAAGACCCCCACTGAAAACGGAGCCTTTCATACAACAGTTTTTCACTTAAGACTCTCTCTTTACAGATGGGAAGCCTGCAACAAAATTGGGATTAAGCAATACGTAGCAGAGTTGACGCTGAAACCAGAGCTCGGCACCCAGCCAACACTCGCAGCATTACCGCTGTCGGCAACTACCACCTTGGCGTAGTCGAACGCCAGCGCACAGGTAATTAAGGTCCCTTTTACGCAGGGCAGTTTTTCTGCTGTACTAGCCTCAGCGTCACGACCTCCAACTGCTTTTCCCTATTTTAGGCTGACTCCCAACTCAAACCATCAAACCCACTTTGGTGTAAAATGCCGATAGACGTTCCCCATGTTCACAGCAGCAGCTCGATCTGTACACACCGCACTTTCTCACGGTTCAGACACTGCCTGCTTCGATGTCCCTCGGAAAACCTTGAGTTTCTTCGTGCAGGTGTATTCCACAATGGTTAACAGCTGCTGAGGCAGCACGCGACTGCGTACAGAGACGCGTACAGTTAATGCCAACAGTCAGCGCGTGGGACTGTTGGGTGACAACTGACGGTCCACCATGACCGCGCTGCACCGGGTGGGTTTGGCTTATTATTTTTAGTGTCTGGCTTGTTGTAATCGTCGAAGTCCGAATCATGGGTCAGGACCACGTGAAGGCGCATCTGGGAAAACAAGTTTTTCCTTAAGGGACACGATCCGAGGGTGGGGGTAAGGGGGTTTCTTCAGCACACCAGAGGCCAACCGGCAGCGTGCGCGCTCCCAGGTTCCTGGCTGGCGAACCACAGCCGCCGAGGCACCAGGTGACCCCGCGGGGACCCGGTTTCCTTAACGAGAATGAATTCAGTGCCTATCCCGAATGACAGGAGCCGGGTCCTTACAGGGCGAGAGCTCAACCTCCCGCACCCGGCCACAAGGCGGCAGTTCTGCTCCCCCCCGCGCCCCGCACCCGGCCCACCGGTCCCCCCCCCCCAGAGCCCCGGCGGACCGCGCCGGCGGCCGGCTCCCCGCAGGCAGACAATGGCCCTTCGACGGCCGCTCCCGCCGCCAGCGCCCCGGGACAGAGCCCGCCAGCCGCCGCCACGTCGCCCGGAGCCCGGCACGCGCGAGGGTCCCCGCCGCCGCCCCCCACCCACCCGGCGGGCGACCGGCGACCACCCCCACCCCGTCCCTCCCCCGCCCCCCCAACTCACGGCTCCATCCCGGCGCCGCATGCGCAGCGGAGGCACCACCTCTCCCCCGCCCCCGCCCGGGAGCCGCCGCCGTGGCACAACCGCCAGCGGTCCCCCGCGGCGGCTTCCGCGTGCGTCACCCGGCCGCCACGCGACTCGGGAGACGTCACGGCAGTCCCCGCCGCTCCGCGGCCGCGGGGCCGAAGGGCGACTCCGCCGGCACGGGGCGGCGGCGCTACGGCGAGCCGGAGGGGACACGGGCCTGCGCTCCGCGCCCCGCTGGCGGCGAGAGGCGGGGGCGGGCGGGCGGCGGCCGTGGCTTTGAGCAGTCCCGGCGGTCAGGGCCGGGCTTGCAGGCGCTTTTCGGGATTTTTCCAAGTTCTATTCTGTAGTCATTTTCGACAGCTCTAATATTTGCTTATAGAGAGCCAGCACTGCAGTTACCTAAACACGTAGGGATACCTGGCGTGTAGTCTAGGATTAACTTCAGAGTATCTTCCTGGCTTTGGTGCTTGTCACACACGCAAGGCATACAGCCCATCTCGGGATGACCCCAGAAATGTTTAGATAGACCAGCCAACGTATAATTTAAAAATTACCTCTGCAACACTCAAAGACTTCCATTTACAGCCTACTTAGCCGGTAGATGGTTTTACGGCAATTACTTTTTAAAGGTACCTAACATTAATAATATTATTCATTTCATTTCATTCCGTTGCCCTAGTAATTCATAGAATCACAGGATGGTTTGGGTTGGAAGGGACCTTACAGACCATCTAGTTCCAACCCCCTGCCATGGGTAGGGACACCCTCCACCAGACCAGGTTGCTCACAGCCTCATCCAGCCTGGCCTTGAACACTGCCAGGGATGGGGCACCCACAGCTTCTCTGGGCAGCCTGTGCCAGTGCCTCACCACCCTCTCCAGGAAGAATTTCTTCCTGATGTCCAGTCTAAATCTCCCTGCTTTCAATTTAAACCCGTTACCCCTTGTCCTGTCGCTACAGGCCCTATGAGCCAGTATGTCTCTTGTGTAACACCACTAAACCCAGAAGAACCCTGCTGGGAATTCCGTCATTGATACAGGTATTTATCCCATCAGTTAGATCTGTGATTTACAGCACTGGTAATTGTTCTGTAACCTCACAAAAAGACTGTCTTGAGAAATGCATAGGACCAAGTGATGAAGGAAAAGGCATTTATAAATTTTAAATCAACCAAAATCACTAATGTAGGGCAGAAAACAAAGCTTTGAGTAATCAGAACTACCTAACTGTATGGGCTCAGAACAAGATCACACCACCGAGCCACAATTTGAAGTCATTAGGTCAGGGGTGACTATGACATGCATTGTGTAGCTTTCAGCACACTTCAGGCTTCTACAACAAGTTCTCCCTGGCCAGAAAAATGACAGAATGGCGCTTACAGCACCTGTGATCATTTCCAGTGTCCTGGGAAGCGCACTTACAGAGTTACGACTGCTGCCATTTATGTGTGCGCATCTGAGCTATTCGGCTGACGGCTCCAATCCCTCTGGCACCCAGGTGTCTGACTAACGTGAATGAATTTATTCTCCTCAAAACAAAAATACGTTCTTCTCACTGAACAGGTAGGAAACGGAAGCATAGGGAGACAGAGCCTTGCCAAAAGTCACTTGGATGTGAGTGGCAGAGCTGGAAATCCAGCTCGCTACAATTAGCCGTGGAGGGACCACACTTCTCCTTGCCATCTACCAACTTCCAAAGGTGAATACATTGTAAACACGTATGTTGCACCCTCTAAGTTTTGTGAAAACAATGGCACTGAGTTTACAAACTCGGAGGGAAGGCACTGTGAAACCCCTTTACAAACCAAACCCTCGGTAGGAAGGCACTGTGAAACCCCTCTCCCTCCACAGTTGGTCAGAGTCTCACTTGACTTTGCTCCTTTCAAAAAGGTGCCTCACTCAGTGCCTTTGACTGCTCTGGGGTGGAACAGTGCAAGAAGCTGCTGTCTGCCCCATCTGTTGTAGAAACTGGACGGTGTATGGTGAACGAGGCTTGCAGGAAGAGGCAGGCTGATCTGTGAATAAGCAGGCTGAATGCTAGCTCGGACGGAATTCTGCTTACGCTAACCACCTTAACACGAACGCCGTGCTTTCCTGACCAGTTGATCCCTTCGTGGCTCATACCTACAGCTTTAGTGACAAAAGGTGAAATCCAGGCTCTCTTGCAGCTCTTTGGTTTAGGCCAGCACAGATGTTTGTGCAGTAGAATGGTGCATCAAACAATGAAAATTATAAAAATGAGTGTTCTGCTGGATCGGTTGCTCAGTCACTGCACAGCTACAGGAATATTTGTGGGCAGACGAGGAAGAAAGCAGAAATGTGTGACGAGGGAAAGGAGAGGCAGGCTGGCTTCTTCCAGTCACAGAGCCAGCTTATGGCAGTTTAAAGCAATCACGAAGCTACCGTGTTAGTCTTCTCCACCTCCTGCTGTTTCAAGCCTTCTAGCCCTAGCTGTGTACCTCACACTGGGGTCATTCAGATTCTTCCCTCACTTACCCCACCAGGCCCCAGCAGTGAACCCTGAAAGAACAAGATAGGGGTACCAGTTGTGGTTTGAAGCAGACACTGAGGATCCTGCCTGGGATTGGGCTGGAACCAGCATGATCTTCAGGGAATTTGACTGCAGTTCTCCAGCAAGGACTTGGAGCAATTGGGAAAGATTTTAAGAAGATGGGAAGTAGTGTAACCTTATCACAACAGCCCTCCCTGGCAAAGTTCAGGTTTCTTCTCTGAAGTGCGCAGGCACTAGTTTCCCTAAGGAAAAAAGAACAGCTTCTCTCTCTTGCTGAGTCAAATGAGGAGCTGTTCTCTGGTCTTTTTGCCAAAGGAGCAGAACCACTGTGAATGAATTTTTCCCACGTTTTGATCATTAGTTATGTTTTAATGAACTGGAAACACTAATAGGAATTAAGGAGGAATTAAGAATATCGGTATCACCTATAATTACCTCTTCTGCTACCTGTATAAGCGACATCAAGCATTAATTAAAGCTGCAAGTTAGTATGTTTCACAATGTCCTATATCTAGCATTTTCTTTTTGATATGCAAAATGTCATATTACTGCATGACAGGAGTTTAAAATGTATCTCTTATTTAAAGCAGGGCAGATTGTAGGTCATGTATCTTAATCTCTGGATAGTATTATTAAATTCAGCATCAACACTGTGCTTCCCTGTGTAAGCTGACTGGCCTGTGGGATATGGTCATTAACCTAGAAATTGATTTTTCAAGAATATCAAGTTGTTACTTACTGTTACAAAATTCTGATGTCAGACCACAACTTGGGCACCCTCCCGCTCTCCCCTCTCTATCAGGTAGGCAATGTAATTGCTTGCTTTCCCATCAAAACATCTTTGGCATGCTGAACTCTTTGACGTTAGCTAGGGGATACAGTTATGAAACTCCCACTGAAATAACTGTCAGCTGGTTGGGAGGCCTGGCATCTTCTGGTAAGCTCTGTATATCACACTGACAACATGTCGAAGAGCTAAAAATGTAGATATTCCGGTAGCATTGGTACTAAGCTCTTTTTGTACCGACACTTTACTTAAAATTGCCCGGTGCAGCAGAGGGAGCTGTCGTCTGCCAGCCTTCCATCAGCTCTCCCTGCCCTGCCATCCCAGCCAGGGGACATGCTAGGTGAGGAAGGAACATACTGGAGTGGGTGGGAGAGACACCAGACAACAAACTGTTCACTCAAGCAGCTTTCTTGGAGAAATTTTTCAGGGGTATAAATCAGAACAATCCTGAAGCTAGTGTAATAAATCTGATACGCTTTGTGGCAGTCCCTAGAATTGGTGGGAAAGTGCAACACTTCTCCCTTCTTCTGCCTTCTCTGAGCTTACCTACTGCACCAAGCACCTCCTGGTGTACCACAGACTAATCTTCCGTGTACACAGCCCAGATAAGCCTTGTACTGGGGTTACCAATGAGGTTATTTAATGTCGCACCCATTAGTCTGTGCATACACCATCTCTTTTACAAGCATACCATACAGTGCCGTGTCCACCCACGGGAACTATTAACCTAGACAGATGACATTAATCAGCATGCTGGGCCACGGCTAATCCTGCTCTCTCCATCTCTCTAGTGAACTAGCACTTGCTCATGGGGAAATACACCAGGAGGCACAATATGGAGACTATTTCGGGCTGTTGGGCAAAGCAAACTCACTGACACGGACACCCCTTTATCTCTAGTGTGGATGAGTGCCCTGGGGCTCTGCGGAGTGAGGATGGTGTAGCTTGAGATGGCTGAGGAGCCCGCCACCCTTAGCAGTCACCCCTGCCCAAAGAACAGGCTGCTCACAGACAGCTGCAGAACCACATGTTCAAGACCACCATGCTATAAAGGAAACCACTGCCAAAAGATGTCACTAAACTGGGGCAGCCTCAGAGCCAAATCAGATGGACTCGGCCACCCGTGCAGTGAGAGCACAGTTACTTGGGATAAGAGCTTCATCAGCCGCCTCTGAGCTAGGTCGTCCCCTTGCACTGAATCCCCTGTCACTGGGAATGAGCACATACCAGCACAGTGAACAACGCACATGCCAGCACAGCGAACAATGAGCACTCCTGAGTCAAGAAAAGCTATTTCCCTGCCAGTCACAAAGGGGACTGCTTGGTGGTTTTCCACTGCTGCATCAGCTCTGCTCCAAAGCTTTCCAGTTTTCAGTTTTCCTGTCAGCACTCAGAGAAGGATGTCCTTAGAGAAATCAGCAGTGAGACTGAAGCAGTCAATTACTTTCTTTCCTAAAAAGTATTGATTCCTGGTAAACTCATGACCCCCATCCTCTCCTTCCTTACCACTTAGCGGACTAGACAGCTCCATTCCCAAAGGGGCGATGGAAACCACCAGCTAATGATCCAATGGCTTTGCTCAACTAGTGTGAGGGGGGAGCTAAGGCTGGCAGTAGTTGATAGCCTCACATTTGTGAATACAGTGCTTGAGAGAGGAAAAAACCCATGCTTTTATATGGTTTTATCATCTCTCATTTTGTTCGTCCGGTATAAGATATTATTTGCTTTTAGTAACCTGGTTATTGTAGAGAACGTCCTTAGCTTGAAGTAAAGACAAGCCACACAGCATTTCCTTGGTCAAATTTCCAAAATTCCTTCTGCCATCAGAGCAGTAAGTATCTCCAATGCATCCCTGAGTGTGCTCAGTTATAACCTGACCAAACGTTCTGAATAAAACAGAAAGAGAGAAGAGGATGAAGTATCTAAGTCTCCTTCCCATGAGAGCTGTCTGGAAGAAGAATGCATGGTAGCATCAAGAAACACTTCTTACCAGGAACCTAAAAAGCAGGTGCCATTGCTACACCCATCCGCAGTGCTGAAGGGAAACACTCACCAGAACAGCAGGTATGCAGTGACAGTAAGAGTCAACTTATTTTACTCCAGATCACTTATGTTAAGGTTTTGGGAATGCAGAGAAATACCAGCATGACTTCTGAGTGACCAAATGGTACTTCCTTGCCAAGAACACAATATTACTCCATTTCCTTCTGGAGGACCTGCAGCTGATATCTCTTGGAGATACTCTTGCCGAAGAAAGGGCAGCCTAGCACTAACTCTACAAGCTCATTTGAGTCAGTGGAGTAGCATCTTTTCAGTACAGAAGGTTCCTTCATACACGCTGTAAGTCATAAAAATGAGTTAATAACTATTTACCTTGGAGAGCTCAAGTTTCTTCCAGAAACAAAGCTGAACAAATGCCTCTCCCAGGACTTCTTATTTGTTAATCCAAAGCTTATGCCTCCCCTCTTTCTCCATTCTAGTGCCAATATTCATTAGCACACCGCCAGATGCACACAGGTACCTTTCCATCACTCCTTACCACCTCCCATGGCTTCTCACCCCACGCTCAGGCACAAGGAGCCACTGTTTTGACAGGAAGGACCACGGTTACGTTAAACTCTGCCAAGCTGTCAGGCGGTGTTGCCAGACTCTGCGACTCTCTGTAGTCTTCGCTGATGTGAACAATGAGACAAATTCAATCTAATGGACTACCTTCACTGGGAAAATAAGACACAGCGTACTGATGTCAAATGCAGAAGAACTGGGGCACCGTGCACAGACAGACAGAAGTATTTATGCTCAGATTCATAGTAAAACAGAGGCGGAAGAGACCTCACGAGGTGCCTGATCTTTCCTTTTGTCTCAGGAGAGCATCTGCCAGATCTATGTCTTTCTTGGCATGCATTTGTCAAAAGTTTTTAAAGACCTCCAATGATGGAGAAGCCTACAATCTCCCTGGATAATCCTTTCTATAGTGTTTTACCATCTTTCCCCTTCCGAAGTTTTTTCTTAATGTCTAATAGAAATGTAATTGCTTCAATTAATATTATTCTGTAATCTTTAGTCCAGGATGAACATGAAGCTTCTCTTTACAGAAATTCCTATTCCTCCAACTTGGATATTTCTTATTTCGGGGGAGCAATGCCGAATTTTCCTCACAGCTGTATTTTCCAGGTTTTTGATTATCCATATCTCTGTCCTTACGCTCTCTTCCGCTGCCAGGCCCTTGAAGGGTGGTGCCCAGAAGTGGAAACAGCTCCAGTTAAGGTCTGCAGTGGTGACTGATGCGGATGGTTTAATCCTCACATCTTACGAACCGTGCTTTTGCAGCACACCCCACGCTACGTCACCTTTTTCACACGTGTAAGACAATGTCACTGTTGAAAGAGGTTATTTTATGAAGCATTATGATTCCCACACCATTTTTTTTTACAAAAATGTTATATAACTGTTTGTTCCCCAGCCTGTATTTGTGTGGCTGAATAGCATTCCTTCACTGTGCAGTTCCTGGCACTTGTTTCTCCTGACTTCCACTGTACTTTTTCAGGACCATAACTCCGATCCAAAAGTTCTTTGGATTTATAACCCGGTCCTCCAGCACCTTTGGAGTCCTTCTGAGCCCTGTGTGATCTCAAAACACCAATACTCTCCAGCCACCACTGGTCACCCGTGGAAAGAGAAGGCGGGGCCAGGCAGAGAAGCGCGGGCGTAGCCTGCTCAGCAGCCTGTCCCTTCTTACCCCAACCTTTGCCGACCACTCCGATGTCCTAACTGGTTTCGCAGCTATTCCAGGATTGTTTCATGGCAGCTTTAGGCCACGTTCCTCTTGCTATGACGGTGGAAAAGGCGTAGCTCAGAGGAATGCAAATGGCAACGGCTTTTATCGCCTCCGTCAGGATGTGAAACACGTGGGGGAAGGCTCAGAGGTGTTGGACCCCCTGCCCAGAGGTGCTGGAGGACCACGTTCCCCCGGGCAGCGCAGACGGGCCCACCCGCCGCGGCGGGGCCTCTGCCGCGCCCCGCTGCCGCCCGCCCTGCGCTGCGGGGCCCAGGCGCCCCCGGCGCCGCCGCCTTGGAAACGGCCCTTAGGCTGGGCCGGCCGCCCCCGGGTGCACGGCCGGCGGCCGACGCACGAAACCCGGCCCCGGATCTCCAGCCGGTCCCCGCCCAACCCCGCCGCTCGCCCCGAGAAGACGGCCCGGTGCCCTCCGGTGCCCCGACCGAGCGCGGCGAGGGCCACGGCGGAGGAAGAGCCGCGCCGCCCGTACCGGTAGTAGCGGTCATCCTTGTAGGGGGTGAGGTCCTCCTTGATCTCCCGGTAGGTCTCCCGCACCCGCCGGCAGAAGCGCTTGACCTCGCCGCACAGCGGGTTCCCGAAGGCGGCGAAATCCGCCTCCATGCCGCCCCGCTCCGCCTCAGGCCCCGCGCGCCGCCATGGCGCCCCGCCAGAGCCCGCCCGGCGCTGCGCGGCCGCGGTGGGAGAGGCGGGGAGGGGGGGGGGGGGGGGGCGGTGCAGGAGCCGCGGCGGCGGCAGGGGCGGGCCCTCGGCGCACGGCCCGAACCCGCGGCGGCGGCGGCGAGAGCCGCTTCAGCACCACGGACAGGGGCGGCCGGCGCGCGCCGCCGCCACCGCTCGGGGGTGGCCGCCCCCCCCGCCCTGCGGGCGTTCCGGTGACTCGGGCTGCAGGAGCGGGCGAGGAGGCCGGGGGCCCCGGCTGCGGTGCCGAAAGCCGCTCAGCTCTCCCCCCCCCCCGACAGCTGATACCGGGCAGCCCGGCCCCCTCGGTCCGCTCCCCCGGCCCACGCCCCTCCGGCCCACAGCTCCCAAGGGAAGTAAGCGAAGACCCCGCATTACCGCTGCTGAAAATAGCTGATATTTTAAAATAAACCTGTTTTGTCCTTAAAAACGTACCCTCTCTGTTTAGAGCTGATGCCCTGGGGTTTATGGCCTCTTTTACCCAACATAAATAAGGCCCATTTGCGCCGCCAAGGAAGGCCTAACGTGTGTAAAAGAAATCCTATGCTGAATCCACATGCCATAAAAAGGTCCAACATTAAGAATGAAGCTGTTTAGATTTTCAGAGCGGCTTCTGCAGGGTTCCAGTCAATTTGCCAACTGCCACGTTAGCTTCATGGGCATTGTCCATAAACAGATTTATAGAATCACAGAATCACAGAACAGTTTGCGTTGGAAGGGGCCTTACAGACCATCCAGTTCCAACCCCCCTGCCATGGGCAGGGACACCCTCCACTAGACCAGGTTGCTCAAAGCCTCATCCAGCCTGGCCTTGAACACTTCCAGGGATGGGGCACCCACAGCTTCTCTGGGCAACCTGTGCCGGTGCCTCACCACCCTCTCCGGGAAGAATTTCTTCCTGACATCCAATCTAAATCTCCCCGCTTTCAGTTTAAACCCATTACCCCTTGTCCTGTCACTACAGGCCCTTGTAAAAAGCGCCCCCACTCGGCTTCCTTGTAGCCCCCTTCAGGTACTGGAAGGTGCTATAAGGTTTCCTCTTGTTTATTACCCATGCTACACACATTTGCATAGAAGCATTTAAGTTGGCCTCCCAGTGAAGCTGACTTACTGGCTGGAGTGTCTGGAATTCCTTTGTGGTGCTCTCCAGCAGCTCTGCTGCTGCACTGTGATCCTTCTCCAGCCTCTGGGCATCTTTGCTGGCACTGGTATCAGACTGGTAGGAGTGGGATGGATTGAGGTTCCCCTCCCCCAGCAACTTTAGTTCAAAGTCCTCTTCCCCAGCTTGGCCGGCCTATGACCGAAGATGCTCTTCCCCTTCTCTGACAGATGGACCCCATCAGCCCCCAGTAGACCAGGTTTATTTTTACTTAAAAGCCTGCTTTGGTGCCTCACCAAGATGTGGTGACAAGAGGTTATTCCTGGTGCTGCAGTGGGAGAAGGACAATGCGGACAGGTGGAGGAGAGAGAACGGAAGGATCACCTTTGACTGAGAACTTCTGTTTCCTAACTCAGCAAATTTCTAAGCCTGAGAAGACATAGCAGCAGGATAAAAGGCTCATGCACATTTAGGCTGGAGACTAGAAGGTTCCTAACAGCCACGGGACTGTTGCTCTGCAGCTGTCTCCACAGAGGAGCAGAGAGCCCAGCCAGTGTTCGGGTAGAGCCTGATCAGCCCCTGAGTGCTGCTTTGAAACCTCTGGGCAGGCTCAGCAGGTCCCTCGCGCTGCTGTGGCTCTCCATATGCTCTAACTTGCCAGCACCCTGCTCATTACGGCACGTGTGGCTGACGTAGGGACACTGGATTCTCCTGGAAGTGTTTATTTCCATGTAAATGTTTCATTTCTGATTAAGATTTAGCCATGTTTTCCCTCAAAGCAAGAATTTAAATTTTTTGTTATGTGTGATGAATGTGCTGCTTCCAGCTGTCAGGCTCAGAGGTAGGAATTATCAACGGGATCTTTAAATATTTACCAAAAGGAGGAAATAAAACATTCAAGGCTTCAGCTGAGTAAAAACACATTTACTGCTGGGAGTTACACAATTACTGTAGCAAAGGAATAAAAAAATGGGTTCAAAGATTAAAAAATGATTACCATTTAATTACTTACAGCTAAGTGACCTTATTGCATTTATTCCTCAAAAAGAAAACCCCCCAAAAACGCAGGGTTTGTTTGAGGGCCCAAAGCAGCACCATTAGAGAGGTGCAATCTAGTTTCCTTCCTGCTGGGCTGACCACCATCCAGACTGCCTTCAAACTGTGTCTGTCCCCTACACCTTGCACGCCGCAGGAGGAAATCGCAGCCCATATGGAAGGCTGACAGTCAGGCCTGCAGGTTACTCGCATGGAGAAGGTGTTAGCATTGACCATGTACTCACCTGCTATCACCTACCAACTCCTGCTATCAAAAAAACCCACGGAGTGTTTCAACCACTACTTACCAAACGTTACAGGAGTAACCAGATGTTCCCAGCGTATGGCCTCCTGTGCCTGGGGAATGACCAGCCACGGAAAGCACGCAGAGCTACACTGGCCATGCCTTGCACAGCTGAGAAAACGCCCGACACTGATGGTGCGTGAAGCTCAGCCACCTGAAAGTGGCTTTGAGAAAATGACGCTGCAGTTACAATTCTGGTCTGCAGCTTCTTTCTCTTTTTTCAAGTGCACCTTCTACTATACAGTAGCAGTTCCTAGGTAACATACTTAAAGGGAAAAAAACCCATTATCTTCCATCTAAATGTTGGGTTTGGTTTTGGGTTCCGCCCCCCACCAAAGAAATGTCAGGGCGTTTTGTTTGGTTTTTTTAAAAGAGAAAAATATTAAACCAAACTTTTAATATTAAACAGGCTTTTCTATTAAAAGTGCTCATCTATTTGCTTTTGTCAAAACTTAATGAATGGAACATTTCAATTAGCACTTCACTTACCCCTGGCTCTGCAGATGCTAACAGGCCACACTTGTGCCTTTGTCAGTTGTCCTTCTTTCCTGCCCAGTGCAGTCATGGCACAGATTGGGCCGGCACCAAAGTGTTTGGTTCTGCAGGAAACACGACTTCAGTAAAAGTAAAAGGTCCAGGTTTCATAGAAGCTTTGCTAACAAGACGCAAGAGTAACCGACAAATGACCCGCACTGGGACCCTGCAGTGGGGTATGACGCGCATACGCCATTCATTCCAGGGCACCCGAACTCATCTATCCGAGCACAGCACCTTCTACCTCAACCTTGGCTTGCTGCTTTTCACAGCACATAATAAAAGAGAGACAGCACCAAACCGTATCCAAGAACAGACCTTTCCAAAGTAATACCGAGGGTCCTGTAAATCTCAGAATTTGAGCATCTGGAACTCAATCCACCTCCCGAGTTCTTGTGGAGTCCCTGAGGGGGAGAAAAGCCCCAAGGGTCTAAGACTAAGATGTGATCAAACCCAACATCTGTTCAATGCACTCATCGTATCGTCACATGGACAGAGTTTATTTTGAGGGTGGAGCTTAACAGATGTCCCCCGAAAAATTTTGCTTCCCGATTCTCCCCCTGTGTATAGTTAGCCTTTTAGAGCATCAGCCACACATACTAAATTGTAATAGAAGCTAAATACAAAGCTTGGTAATCCACACAAAAGCACCAGGATTACTGCTCTGAGCTCTTTCAGAAGCAATAGCAGCTGGTGCTGAGAAGTTAAGGGAATAAATGCTGCCAACTCAAGTCCCTCTCTTTTTCAGCAAAGGAACAAAACCCACAAACAAGCAGAAGTCCAGATGCTTAGGAAATACTTTCTCCTTCACTATTGTTTTGAGTTGGAGAAAGGCAGTAGTGGCAGCTGCTGGCTGAAAAGAGCAACTGCCTTTCCCTTCTGAGTGGAGTTAAGGACTGGCACATCAGATGGCACAGAAGCAGGCACACACTCATACTGGCTCTCCCAAGATAAGAGAGTCTGTGCTGCTGTTACACAGCTGCAGATAGGCCTCTGAGCCTCGCCACATACAGGAGCTGTCACTGAGTATCCCCAGACTGCATGAGTAGAACAGTGCTGAGCCCCACAGAAACCTCATATCCACCCTGCCCTCTTCCGCGCTGCTGCCTCGACTGCGGAAGGGAATAACTCTCACCTCATCCCAGAGCACCATGGCTTGGCTGTCTCCTCCTGTCAGAAAACTACCTGTCACGGCTTATCAATCAGTTACGTGACAACTGTTGCTGCGTAGCTCTTGCTGCGCACGCAGGGGATCACCGCAGCGCGCGGGGACAGAAAAGCTGGGGGAGCTCAGCAGGAGCGCAGCGCTCCCCGGGAAGCAAGGCTTCTCGTTCACTTCAGGAGGTGGCACACAGACATCAGCTGGGACAGCCCTTGACAGATCATCCATAACGAATCATCTCTGAGCTGACAGGGGCTTTGGAGCCACAGCTGGTCTTGTCATCGCTGGGAGGAATAAAGCTCTGCACAGCTGGCTGCAGCTGGCAGCATTGCCCCTCACAGCAGCAAGCAAGACTCATTGCTCTCTTTCTATCTTTGGAGATGAATCTTCCCTGGATATATCCTGCTTTGAAGAGATGTGAAGACAAGCGAATATAATGAGATTTATAATCTCTTTTGATCAAAATTTAAGGAGAATCTCTTGTGAGGTGATTTCAAGGATGACAGAGGAACACCTAATTGCATCTGATTCACACTCCTGTGCATTGCTTTGTATGGCTCTTCTTTTTTTTTTTTTTGCTCTTCTCCCAGCTGTCATGTCAAAAGCAAACGGAAGACTGAAATGACCTAATTGGGAGCATGACTAGGTTGCCTGTCCTATATATAAATTAGCATTTTCATACAGTGTTCCAGCGTGATTACTGGCTCTCCAGTGTCAGCTATACTTGGAATAATGATTACCAGTGGCATATATCAGCTTCAATACCCCACTTGTATTGAAAGGAATACTTGTAAGGGAAATAAAAACTCAACGACTTGGGATACCCTGATAACAACTAGTTAAGACTTAAGAGGAACACTGTATTTTTAGTTCCTGCTTACTTTTTGTGTTTTGATTACCTCAGTCAATGCATTAATAGATCACCCTCTTTTCAGCTCTCGCACAGCGTATTGCTGCAAGTATACTTAGGAGGAAATTTTAAACACACTGTTCGTACCACATTGCTGTATTTTTCTACAAATTTTTTAAATGTTTGAGACTACACATAATGTCATATCCCCCCAGTTTTATTGTACCTTTTTTTAAGCAAAATGCCTTTGTTTTGATTTTAAGATGCCTAGTAGCCTTCCTTCCTTTGAAAGTCATGTCTATCGTGAGATATGATCTCATTTCTCAAAATGATTTAGGATTAATTGGCTAAAAATCATGCAAATTTTATCACCTCAGACTTGAGATGTGTGGTGGGTTGACCCCGGATGGACAGCCAAACTCCCACCCAACCCCTTGCTCGCTCCCTTACCCTGCCCAGCAACCAGCTAGGCAGGGGAGAAAATAAAAACAACTGGAGTAAACAAGCTCATGGGTGGAGCTAAAGACAGGGAGATCACTTGTCAGTCACTGTCGGGGCAAACCAGAGTTGACTCGGGGAATTTAATTCATTGTCACTCGAGATACATATTGGAGTGCCGATTTGGATACTGGGAAACAAGAACAAAAAAATCAAACTAGTATTTGCATACCTAAGGAAACCACCTCCTCCCCACCTTTCCCAAGCTCATCTTCATCCAAGCACCCCTCCTCCCCCGATTATCACTGCAAGTTACACCCAGTCCCTTCACGGAGGCAGCGGGTGTGGGTGCAATCAGGACACAAAGGTTTGTCTCTGCTGCTCTCTCCTCCTCACTCTCTTCCTACACTCTGGTGTGGGTCCTCCACAGGCTGCTGTATCTTTTGGGGTGCACCTGCTTTAGGATCGACTTATCCATAGGCCACAGTCCCTCCAGGGAGTTATACATGCTCCAGGGTGCATGTGCATGCGCGTGTGTGCGCCCCCTCCACGGGCTGCGCAGCCCTTGGGGGTGGTGGGGTGCCTGCCTCACCGTGGAGCACCTCCTCTGACCATGGTGTTCCCATCCTGTTTCTCACTCTATTTGTTCCCTCCTCCTCTCTCTGCCCTTTCTTAAATATATTTCCACACAGGCACCACCAGCTTTGCAGGTGGGCTTGGCTGTGTGCTGTGCTGGGTCCATTGTGGAGCTGGCTGAAACCATCTGTGTCCGACACGGGGCAGCCATGGCCTCTTCCCACAGAGGCCACCCCTGCAGCCCTCCGCTGCCAGCACCTTGCCACCTACACCCCCTACAGTATGTCATTATTCAGATAGAATACTTCATAATACTTTTCCATGATTTATACTGCTGTTTCTGAACTGTTTTCTGTACATCTCAAGGGAAGCAATTAAAACTAATGTGGAAGCAGTGAAAAGTGCCAGATAATGTACCCTCTCCTTTTAGAAGCAGCTTACTGCCTGCATACACACACAAACTAATGGTAAGAATCTCTAGGTACTGCTAGATCTAATTAGAAACATGCAGTAACACCAGGGCCTTATCCTCTGCTTGGGAAACTCCCTTCTCCAGCCAGTCATTTCTGGTCTGAACCACAAAGCTGCATATCCAGTTGTAAGTACCACGTGGTATTTTTTCCAAAGCAATAGAAAAACATCGATAGTATAGGTTTCACAGCACGTGTTTGCAGCCCACTAGAGTGAACTAGCTCTTGAATGCACAAACCAACAAGTGTGTCTCCTACTCAGTCATTTAGGGACTGTAGCTAACGTGCAGGACGATTTCTAAGCTACTGGGCATGGCCACATGTGTGGCTAAATCATGAGTCCACAAAAGGCAGGGAATCCTCATCCTCAGGCCCTCACTTCTCCTCCCCTTGTAGGAAAGAAACCCGGGTGTGCAGCCGGCAAAGGAGCAGGAGCGTCTCCCAGCCAGGTCATCATCTGACTGAGGGGGGCACCAAGACCTTGGCAAACACTGCCCGATGCCTCTGGAGCCAATTCGCCTTTGGGCATTGCACATTTCACACATTTACCCCGGTATCTACCCAAACGTGTTTAACTAAAGCAGTCTTGATTGGAACCCTTCACAGGATGAAGAAGCCTTGACTTCTTCAAGTTCATTTATTCTAGTGTTAATAATTTTCATCATTAAATGTGCCTTGCTTCTTTGTACTTGGCTTCAGCCCCTGGTCATTAGTGCTTGTTCTGCCTTTCCCTGCTAAATTAAAGTGCCTTTTGATACCAGCATTTTAGTTCAGCTCAGTTTTTTAAGATAGTGAGAATTATTTAATTATGGTCTTCTCTGAAATGAGCTGAATAGGCAAATCTCTTGCTGTGAGGCATTTTCTTCAGTTTTTGAACTTCACAGTTTTTCAATGCTCTCCTTTCTTCCAAGATTGTTTAAAAAACTGGGCAGCAGGAACAGACCCAGTATTTTATCAGGTGAAAACACCTCCCTCCTTCCACTGCCCTTCTTACCAATCTGAGGATTATACTAGCTCTTTCTGCAAGATTTCTCGGGATTGCTAACACATCACATTGAGATTCTTGTCACCTCTGACCTGTGCCACCAAATCAAATCTGCATCTATCAGGGCTAAATTACTGCTTCTGAAGATATCTCCACACTCCTTGCTCCAAAACACGTAACTTCGTACTTCTCTGTACTAAAAATGCCTTTTGTCGGTAATGTTTCACTGCCCTGCCCTTTGTGTTATTTGCCATTCTGGCAGTTTTGTGCCACGTCCAGATTTGACCAGCCAGAGTCCTGTATTTGCTTTTGAGTCCTGCTGTCAGATCTAGTGCCCGCCTCTGCAAACCCCTGTCAGAAACACCCCACTCAGTGATGACTCCGTATCGCAGGCTACTTTGTGCGATCTCTCCGTTCATTCGTAATCCATTTAAAGCACACCTTGTTCACACTAGTTATCGCTCATTTCTTTATTGGAACCCCAGGCGGTATTTCATCAAATGCCCTGTGAATGAAATTTTATCTATAAATTGAGATAATAGCCTCAAATAATGGTGTCAAAGGACACAGTGGGATAAGATCTCTCCTTTCTCCATACTAACCGATCACCTGATATTACTTTCTCACAGTTTACGTTCTTATATTCCAGTGTTTAACTGACTCCTAGATCATCCTTTTTATCATTTTGCCTGCACGACTGGCCTGCTACCTACTTCCTTTTTCAAATATTGTTAGCTAAGCACTGTGTCAGGCTCCTGAAACTTCTCAGACTATATAAAATTCATGAAAATTGCACACCAATTGGCTGGAATTCTCTTCAGCCTGCTATATGCTCCTCTTGACAACAAATGAGCCAAGGCTCAACCTTCTGAAAGAAGAGTGAAACAGGATGAACTGACACAGGTCAATCCTGGCTATTACTGCAAGTCATTAACTGCACTGAGGAATGAGCCTGGCAGGTTGTTTAATTTTGTACTTTAATTTTGTTACTTAGCGTACCCATCTATTTCAGCAGAAAAGAAGGAAGGTGTTAAGTGTGCTCAAGTCTAGCAATATGTTCTCCAACATTAAGTAGCATGTGATACCATCTTGCATCGCTCAGGGTGACAAAGTATAGCTAGTAGACTCCCACATTTTTTCTTAAAGTTACCTCATGTACTTTGTAGCTCATGTTCTTTGGAGAGAGAGATATTTTTCTTTAGAGCTAAAGTTGCAGAACTGGTGCTGGAGCTTGGAATCTCTTGACACACTGCCTAATGCCTCTGCGTACCTTTTGACTCCGTCTGTGTAAAGGAATTTCTTTAGAAGCATACAGTAAGTTTCAAGCTATAGTAGGATTTCATCCAGTTATTGCTGTCCACAAGAGAGGCATGAGAATTATTAAAATTACAGCTCCTGGGATCAGTCACAGTTTGAACTACAGCCTTTGGTAGCTGCTGGGTACTGCTTATCGCATCTGTACTATGAGCAATTGGACACAGCACAGCTTGCTTTTTCACATCTTTGCATTGCTCTCAAGACTCTCAATTCTTCGACGCTTCAAGCTGTCTCTCCTGTTGGTGTACTGTTTGGTCCCACAGGGGATTACAATGAATATTCCTCCTGCCAGTTTGCTCAAGTCCACTACTTTGCAGTCCCAGGTGATTTCTGTTGCAGCAAGAATCTGTGTTTCACATTTATTTTTTTGCTGCTGCAGTCTGCAGTTCCCTGATCTCTGGCTTTCCAAAGATTGTATTTGGTCCCTACAGCTGCAGTCTGTACATCACCTGCTCCACTGGAAAGTCCCCCTCTCAGTGAATTCACGCAGGCATGACGAAATAGGGTGAGCCATCATGCCTTCCGATGCCTACTGCAGGTGCACCTCAGGAATGGGTGTTTGCTTTGCAGATGCTCCCTCTTTATTCTTGGTGCGTTGTTATGACAAGCTCCTGCCCCGCGCCTCGTTACCATCACTGACAGATCAGGTTCCTTTGAGGCTTGCTCGTACGCTGTGCGTATCACATGCTAGAAAGCCACAGTGTTGTGTTCAAGCTGGTTTTATTTTTTTTTTTCTTTTTAATTGGTTTGATGAATACATCGTGGGAAATAAAGAACAGGGTGATAAAAGGGAAGCTATTAGGATGCAACACCGAGGAGCTGAAAACGCTGACTTATTCAACCACTCTGAGTCAGGCACAGATAACCGTTGTTACACGGCTTCTCTGTGTCACTGCATTAGAGAAGTCATTGCCAGGAACCACCTGGGATGAAAATCCAGTTCATTGGGTGAGCTTGCTGTGTGTGAAGCTCCTGGGAGTAGCATTCAGCTCATGGAGTCAATGGATCAAGGTCAGAAAATCCAGCTGCTGGTGTCATTTGAAGTAGCAAAGTTTCATAATGCTTGTTGAAGACACCAGTGTTGCCGGATTTTGTTCAGATCCTACAGCCTTTGGTAGCTTCAAAGTGATGATTAAGCTTTTAAAAATGGCGCTCTGCCTGCTGATGACATATTTTTGCACTGGAACATTTAAGCTTGACATATTTATCAGTTAAATTTTGATTATTAATACAATAGGAACTATATACATTCATTGTTTAAAAGCATTATAAACCGACAACATAGTATTTTCCCTTAAGATGGTCATACACTACAAAACACTTGTAAGATTCTATTTCTAACAAAATAATTCACCTCCATGTCTTATAAATCTTCAGTGAAATTACTTTACTCGGTATCTCCCTTCATCGTTAATCTGAGGGTAGGCAGAGAGTTGCAGTTTGCACCTCCTTTGCTCAAGCAAAGGCATTACTGATCTGGACATGCGCGTTGACCGCGGAGGAGGACACACCTCAAAAAACGTGAAAGGCAGCCGTGATGGTGACGATCCAAATATCCACTCCTTGTTCAGATTCTTCTGGGTACCAGCTGTTCAGCCACAGCTTGCAGGACTGAGCAGAAGAGGTTGGCACTGCAGCAACAGCCTTCAAATTCCAGTGTAATTGTACACAGTGCAGACCGACACAGTGCATGCCCCAGGACAGCTGGGGCATGAACTCATTCACACTGTAAGAAAGGCTAATAAAAGAAACTTATTGACACCAAGTATTGCTCATCACAGGATTTCATGTCACTTGTGTTTCAAAGACATCTGATGCAAACGCCAGTCCTGGGAGCTACACCCGCCTGAGTTTTATCTCCCAACTTTCCCGTACCTATCGAAGCACTAGCAGTGTTAACAGCCCAAACAAGACACCTAGGCTTGTGACACCTCTGAAAACATCAGCCTCAGGGGAACATCTGACTTCGTGGATGCCTGTGAATCTTGTCCAGCTTTGTGTTCCAATCATCTGATATTCTGGGCAAGATACAAAATGGCTGCATCCAAGGCTAAGCTCAAGAAGAGTTATGTCTTCAGGGGTAATTGTGGCTGATTTGTAACCATCACTTGAGGCACAGACTGCATGCAAAAAAGTCCATCAGCTCTTATAAGAGAATTTAGGAAGTCTGAGTTTTTTTCAAGTCACTGATTAGCTCAGGGCCTCATTTACGACATGCAGAATTTATCACCCAAACTTACTCTCTTATGCCACAAATTTGATGAGGTCTGAGTTGCTGATGGGATTAAAAACCTTTCTCCATTGCTACACAGTTCTATTCTTGAAATGACTACGTGCTTTGCATTCTCTGTTGCATCTCTTTGCACCTCTTCTGTCATCTTTTGGAAATACCAAACATTACATACAGTTTGCAGCTTCTGTATTATTTGGTTAGTGCTAATGACCTGGTGATGTCAATGCGTAGTTAATGCTGCTCATTCCCTGGATTAAATTCATTCTGTAGCAACAGAGAAAACAATGATCTCAGTAGGAATCATACTTGTATCCCATCCAATGTTGCCAGCGCTCAGGGAATACACAGGGACTCTTCCAGCTCTCTCTGTTGCACAACAACTAATATTTTTCCTAAGAAATTCATCCAACATCCTTTCCTAAGCACTTTCCCACTCCATTCTTTCTGTTGGTACTCAAAAAACATATTTCTACTCAGACACCTAGTCATAATGCTTCTGTGGCGAACCACTTCTAAACCAACTCCTCCGGATATCATTATGTGCTAACTTTACATACTTTAATAGGTTATCAACATCAGAGAGGAAAGTGGCCAAGCAGTTAATGGACTGGCAGCATCTGCCTCATTAGCACTGACTGCACTGATCTCGTGCTCTCAAACTTTTCACACAAAGCTTCAACACCCGCCTCATGTTTTAAAGTCGTGTACTTAGAGGTCTTCATGAGTTACCTTGATCAGTTAAATCATGGCTGTCAGTTGTTTCATATCATTACTAACCCATTCACCTAATTACCAAGTAACTAATTTGTACAGATTTTGTTGTACATCCTGATCTTTGAATCTCTTCAGCTGACTACTTCTTGATTGCCTGCTACACTAAGATTCTTCCAAAAGAACATAGAGATCTGATTTAAAGACACTTGATGTCATCAGTCGTCTGTAAAACCCTACTCAAAACCATTTTAAACATCTCTTCTTTCGATGAAATTGTTTTCAACTTCGGCTCTTGCACATGGTAATCTACACACAGTAGATCAAAGCAACAACTGTAGGAACACGATAAATAATGCTTTATCTTCATGAATCCCATGTTTTGGTCTTTCAGACCTGGCCTCCAGCTTAGGAGAGCTGCACATCTTGGATCCTTTCTTCACTGGCTTGCTTATAACCTGCCAGGTGCAAGCAATCTTGATGGGCTGTTGTTCATTGTTATTATCTTTGGATAAATACACTTTCCTAATGGATGCGAACTGCTCTTAGCACGCAACATTTTCTATTTCAGGATAGTTAGATTTTAGGTCATCATTCTCACTATCTACCATTTTATTTTGATTCTGTTCACACTTAATATTCACACACTAAAAATTTCCACCAAAAAAAAAAGCTTCCATGGCCACTGTTTCTAGCGAGGATGGCGGGGATGACCACGACTGTAGGTTTTGCACTGATATCTGAATAGAAGCGATTCATACCTGCGCGTCAGCTCATGATTTTTTTTTTTGTCCATACTTCTTCTGAAGTAAGGCACACTGTCTCATATGCTGCTGGTGCCTCACCTCCCACCCCCGAAAGCTTCACGGACTTCCCAGAAGCCTCTCCTTTCTCAGCTGCTACTGTCTTGCTCTTTGGAGAGCTTTTTTCATCATGCGCATACCGCAGTAATTCTGATGATACTCAGTCTGTCTGTGGCATTTTGCTCTCAAGTTTTCCACAGTCTCCAGAAGTGGAATCTAATTGTGGATTCTGGCAGCTCCCCAAATTGTGCTCTCTCAAATTTATGGCCTGAGGGGATGCTTCGTCGGCATCTGGAACTGCTGAAGTTCGTAGCAGAACTTCCAGTGTGAATTATACATATGCCACAGATTTTGGAAAGATGTCTGCTCCTTTTTCACGCTCACTGATGTGTTCTGTTGATCAGACACCATTCAAATCTGCTACAACCTGTGTATTTTATAAACTGCAGGTAAACATTAGTATCATGTAAACAGGAATACTGGCAGTGGATTTATGAACAAAACTGCAATCTTAGTTTTAGTGGCTCTTTAAGCCATACGAATCAAACCTGTCACAATTTATGTCTGTCACCTCAGATTATGCTAGCTACCACACCATATCAAAGGGGAAAATCTTCAGGTATGTTCACAGATCTGAGGAAAACAAGCATGCTTCCCTCACTAGGATGCATCATAAACTGAGACAGAGAAGTCACTTAGAAGTCAAATCACAGTTACGTGACTTCTGAAAACAAGACTGCATTTGGCTGCCTTTGTGTGAGACAATGAGAAGAATCCATGATGTTTAAATCATCTTTAATACCTGCCTTTTGCTATAACTGCCTCATAGAGACTTAACTAAAACAAACAGCCTTTCAGATTACAAAAAGGTAAAAAAGTCCTAAATGGCTTTGAAAGGAGCAAGAAGAAATTAATCTCACCGAAACTGTACAGCAAAGGCAACAAAGATACTCTTGCTTTAAGAGACAGGACTATCACCACAGAGAGCAATGAGAAAGGAGAACAAAGAAATGTTACTTACTGCAGCTCAAATCCAACTTTCCTCCTTCTCATGGGGAAGTGAGAAATGGAAGAAAACATGGAGCAGCTGGAAAGGGTAAAAATATCAGGAGATATAACAAATCAAAGCACTACCCCAGATGGATAGGTTTCCCTTTGATCAAACAAAAAAAGATTTGAAATGTGTCTGTTTTAAACAGCAGAGAAAATGAGAATATGCAATACACAGCTATAATGGATGAGGAGCGAGATGAAAGGTCTGAGCTGAATCTTGATTGGTCTGAAGTGCTCCAGTTTCTTTTTTCTAATCTTGTGCAAGTCCCTCACAACGAGGTAATTATTTAGCTCCTGAGCCTATCCCATTAAGATGGCATAATGAGAGCTGGGCTGCTGTTTAAAAAACCAGCAGTAAGTAAAGATTGCTATTTCATTACTGGTAGTTATTTTGGTAGTAATGCCAATAAAAAACGGAATATGCCATTCACCAGAGACCATCAACAACAAATCATATATCCAAGTTTAACTGTATCTATAGCTGCTGTATTCCCAGTTTCTTTTTAAAAAGCCTTTGCCTGAATATTGTTTCCTCATTGTCTGCATGTGTCCTTCCGACCTCTAAACCAGGCAGCATAGAGAGCACTGGGCACAAATAGCCCTTGTATTCATCTGAATCATAAAAATAAGATAGCACTATTATCAACAACCACCACAATCACATATAAAGAACACCACATAAATCCAATTAATCCTTCTGTGCAGCATGAAAATGACCACAGGAATCTTTCTAGGATATTTTCCGAAAGGCTCATGTTTTTATTTGTTTACTGCAGCTCCTGTTAATCGATACATTGATTTTGCCTATGCACCACCTGCCATTTCCAGGCAAGCATGTCTCAGCAGTTATCTCCCCCGAACAAGCCACCTCCCCAGATCTGTTTGCTTCCTTTCATGCCTCCACTCTCTCAGGAGCTACTTAGAGCTCCAGTGTTCTCATTTAGTCCCATTTATGTACTGACGTGTACAGAAGAGGAGGCAGCAAACCTGAGTTTGTTTACAAACCACAAGTGACGATGCGGGTCAAATTTAGCTGGTTGCACCCAGCAGAGAGGGACCTTCCAGAACAACAAACCAAACTGCATTAGTGCAGTTCCATAAGCATAGGATTAAAAAAAATTGTTACCCTGACTGCACCAATTACCAGCGGCAGACAACAGATCAAATTAACACTAAAAAAGGGCTGGAAAGCAGAAGATGGCCATATTTTAAGTCAATTTCTTACACAAAGAGGGAAAACCCTGAGAACTGCTGGAACTGGGAATCCTCTCCCTTCTCTTCATTCCCAGAGGCTGACACTCTAGGTTTAAGCTTGTTTTAGAAATGCCGGCACATGAATGGTGACAGTGGTTCACAGTGAGAATCCACCTAAGCCATGTGTTTTGTCTCCTGCAACAGACATTTCCAGATTCCTCGGTGAGAACAGAGCAAATTCATACAGTACTTCCCCTAATACTTTCCCAGACTCTTGACTATTTTCAGCTCAGGGAACTTTCTGCTCCTGTCGTAGTTTGTTCAGTGTCTCCATGGATCTCTCTCTCACGCTCTTTTTGCAGTCTCGCTTGAATTCTTGTATGCTTCTTGTATCACAGCATCCTTTGGCAACGTGGCTTTGGCTTCTCACATCACTGAAGAACCACCTCCTTTTGTTTGATTTCCTGCCACACTCTTATTTCACTTTATTTTAATTTTATAGTTCTTAGTTTTCTGCAGGAAGAGACAACCAACAGACAAACCCTACCTTTCCACACTAATCCTGTTTTGGTGGCTCTGTAGCAGCCCCTTTACGCTATCTCTTTTCCAGGGTGAATGGTCTTTAGCCTTTGCAGTCAGTCCTCAGGTAGAAGGTGAACTCTACCTGAGCTCCTCAGGTTGAACTCTTTTCAAGGCCACCCATGGATACGGTGAGCAGGTGAAGATCCAGCACAGAACCCTGCAGAACTCCACTGGTAACCTGGGTCCATTATGAGGGTCCATGCCAGGATTCTCTCCTTTGTGCCATAGCTGGGATGTTTATCATGCAAGGTAAGCTACTACTTTTTTATTTTCTCATTCCCCAGAATGCTTATTTTAGTTAAAAACCAGCGAATGGACACTGTCGATCACAGCATTTTATTCTGTTGTTAAAGATGAAAGGACAGAGGAATCCCTTATGGTAATGTCAGAGTTTCCAGTATGCCAAGGACAAACTGGGAAGTACCACAAACCCCAAAGGTAATTTCCTTAAAAAGGAAAGCAAGCAGAGGAGAAACAGCACGAGAATCATCTGATAACCAGGCAGATAGGAACATCATTACCATGAAAATTTGGCCATCCGTCCTCCCATATGAATGACACAAAGTGTGAGGGGCAGGTACACGCATCAGGCTCAGTGGAACTTGCAGATACAGCATCTGGCTATTTACTATTCAGGTCGTTCTAGCACAGATTTATCATCTGCTTTGAAAGTATTTAAAGGGGCTTGGCAAGATGCAGAATGCAACAAAAACATGTCAGGAATTTTCTAGTCTGCAAAATTTTATTAAGCAACAGCTGGACAACTCTTACAACTCCAAATCATCAAGGAAAAACAGGGCAATCAGTCCATCTCTCAATCATGTAGACAGTAAAGAATTTGGACAAACCACATTTTTATAGGGAAACCAACAATGCTTTCTAGGCACCTCCTGCAAAATCTATTACACAAAGTACATAAAAGGAGAGGCAGATCAGGGTAGTTTTTAAGTATATTGGAAACCAGGTATACCATGGTACACCGAGGAGAGAAAAAAAAAGAAGAAAACTTGAGATGAAAATAAAATAATTAAAAAACAGTATAGGTACATAAAAATGTGTACCAAATTTTCAAAAGCTTTAAGAAAAACATGCTGGGCTTGCTAGCTTCAGAACACATGCACCTGCATGACTGTATGCTCATTAAATTGAAAAAAAACCCCAAACAAACAAGAAAAAAAAAAAGAAAAGAAAATCCAAAATCATGTTCAAAGTCATAGTACCAAAATAATGCATTTATAAACAAATGCAACTCCCCTTCTTTTTCAGGAAACACGACAGTGCCTTTTCAACCAAATGCATCCCCCCATGCTATTCCACAACACCATATATTTTATCTACAATAAACAACGAGATCTTGAACAGACATACCCTTCCCCAAGCGCACAACACACAAAAAGAAAAAGAAGCAGCGAATGCAGAAACAGTGAAAGGAAAGGCAACCGAAGGCAAAACATGTATCAAGCAAACCAAAGAAACAAAGGGAAAATAAGGGAAGTTCTGAACAAATAGCTTGATACAACATAGGTAGGAATTTTCCGTCAAGTACTGTTCCAATGCAATACTTGAAACTCTGGTGTCTGCACAGCTAAAAAATGTCTCTCTTTTATTATTACTTTAATCTTAATCCATATCTTAAACCACCTACTTGGCCATTAAGATAAACATTCCACAAACAGACAACATTTGACAGGATTCAGAATTGCTGAATCATATCATATTTTTAGACTTGTAATAATGTAAACTGGAGGGCAAGGATTAAGAATAAACTGGCAGGCTTTAACATCATACCATCTCATTTTATCACTGAGCATTCTGGGCAGGTAAGTATTTGGTGTTTTCATTTGTTTAAGTCTCACAGAATCATGTTGTTTTGATCCAGCAGTCAGCTCTGGGTCAGCAAACCTGTGGGCTTGCATAGTGCTCCACAACAATCAATTTGCCTTGAAGCACTGATTTCTCATTATAGATCCATTTGCAAAATCAAAAGTTGAAGGGTGAAGTTTTTAATTTTCTTGGCAAGAATTGCTTCACTGAATCCCATTTCATTCTTTTATTTGGTTAATTGCGCTTGTCTTAAAAATCTAATTTTCTAGATGCAGAAACAATCAAACTGCCCAAAGAAATTATCTCCTGATACATCTTCAGAGACATCAGGCAACAAGCAAAGCTGAGTCTTTTAATCTTAATACTTCTCTGCAGGATTTTTTCAGAAGAAAATTAAATAAATACAAAGATAGAGTAATTCACATAGCCTACTGTTCACAAGCAGTAATTAATCTTACTCCTTCGAGAACAGTGCATGTAAATTCTAATCTTGCAAGGAGGACCGGTGGTGCCTACCTGCAGACTACTCCTGAGGGCAGCAGGACTCTAAACGGGTATGTGCTGATGGAGGATTGTGCTTGCCTTGAAGGTGAAGGGACTTGAAAATGAAAAAAAAAAATTCATCTACCAGAATTTTTCCATCTTTGTCTGCAGTATGATAATGTTTGCTCTCTTAATACTGGGAAAACCATTATGCCAATCTCGAAATAATAAACAGCTTGTCTGCTGTGATGGAATCCTAGAAATGGGAATAAAAAGGGAAAATCTGAATGACTATTGACTGTGGCCAGGATCTTACTTCTAGCATGCTTCAGGGGGGTTACACAGAACTGTCAATATGCTAATGCTTTATAATTTTCTTATGTGGATATATGGGTTATATAAGCCACTCTTACTTTATCATCACACAGTAATGGGAAAGAACATTTTGGGTTGGAATCTACTCTCTTCTGTATCTTGGTGTAATCACGTAGCGGAGCTAGAAGTTGGCCCTCTGTCAGAATGCCGCACAAGTGACGCATCTGTCACTAATCTCCAAGTCAGATTTACTGGTCAGGAGTGGTTTGGGCTCTGCAGAAATGTGTGGTTTCCAAACTGTTGCACTAGGAAACACATTCTTAAAAACTATTGAAAACTTTGTCTTCTCTCAAGCCAAATCAGTTTTTGCATGTGTTGCTCCATTCATAAGAGAATTTAAACCGTTTCTGACAGGTAAGAGGGCACCAAGATAACACGGGATCACAGATACCAGGCTGCAAAAAGCAAATGCACAGCAACTGAGGCAACAATCAGGCAAGCTCTGAAACGTGTTTGGAATTTCTGAGAGGATGCTAAAATGACGCATCAAGAAAAGCCTGGACCTACACAAAGTCTAGGCTCAGGGCTTCAGCAAAGTCAGATATCTTTGTCTGACACGTGCACACCTTCATGCATCATCATCAAACCAACAGAACAAAAATGGAGAGAGAAATGTGGAACTGTTTCACTTGTGGTTGCATCACAGGAAGTTTATCTAACCGAGATGAACCTGTGTACAGATTTACTGCCATACAAAAAATATTCAGGCAGCCCATGGCACACGTTACTGCTACCTCTGGGGCTGTGTGCAAAATTATTGATGTGATAATTCCTTTTTATTCCTCTTTCACCCCTCCCTCCTTTTCACAGTTTCTCAGGGTGTTGCGGAAACACGGTATTCTCGCTGTTTCAAGCTAAAATTTGCCACTCCGTGCATGGTGCACTTCATACGAGACTTAAAGTATCAATTTTTAAACTCTATTAGGAGCTATATTTTGAGGATATCAGCCATATTTTTTCAAAAGAATCACGTTCTCTGTTACATCCATTTGCAACTCCAGCGGAGCAGATTCTGGCTTCGAACGGCCACCACGGCCACCGGCTGGCATCGGGACTTTCCCTGCTCAAAGCTGCTGCATCCCAAACCCCACGGCAGCTGCATGATGTTCACGGGGCAGCCCCAGAAGGATAAGCGGAGGAACGCCTGCTCCACAGGGTGTCCGATGGAACATCCTGAAGAGGTAAAGCTGCTGCAGGCAGTGCCAGGGCTCAGCTCCATCAGCTCTGTGCAGCACTAGCTCGGATACCAGCACTATGGCTGTGTTGGAATCGGCTGAGCCCAGCCGAAGGAGTGTTCATGGTCTGAGCAGAGGAACATGCATCTACTGCTACACTACTTCTTGTGCCTCAGCCAGCTTATTCCAAGGTGGTTTGCTCCTATCTCTGCATAGCACTGAATTACATCATTGCCAAACCCTACTGAGCTTTGCAATGAGCTTCTTGCAAACTGAGTCTGTATCGTTACATCCTCTTTTATCACATAAGCTACCTGATTTCATACCTCAAGAAAAAACACTGTACCAAGAAGAGGAAAAGCAAATCAAGCCTTCTATTTTTAAAACCTCTCCCAACTGAAATATATATTTAGAAACAAAGAAGGAAAAGAGTGCAGATGGACAGATTTCTGCAGGTCCCAAAGAAGTCATCTACACTCTCTATAGTCTACACAGTCCTCCACAGAAAACTCACTGCATTCAGCTGCCAAAGAAAAATATTTTTGCCTGCCTGCATTATGAAATTTTGCATACTATCCAGATAGAACAGGTTTTCCTATATGCATTTTTAACTTCTTGCAGCAAAACACACTGCTAGCAAACAATTGCTTAAAAAGATGTTCTTTAAATATAAATAAGAACGTGTGTATAACTCACTGATACATAGTAATAAAATAATCCCTAAATCACTTATTATGCAAGATAAATAATTTGGTTTTTGGACATTAATAGGAAATCTGCATTAAATTATCTTTAAAAAAACCCACTCAAAACTCCTAAAAAATCCCAAAATGAACAACAAAAAGGCCCCAAGAAAAAAAAAAAACCATAAACCCCCTAGACAGTCACAATTATTGCACAACTTAAAAAAAAAAGCTTTGGAAAAACCACACTTAACTATTGGAAATTACTGTATGTATAAAAGAACTGGATATTTCTGAACACTTTGCTACATTCTTCCTAGAAGAACTTAAACGTTATCTACAGAAAACCTGGGTTTTACTAACAAAATATCGAATCCAATAGCTATCTTTTGGCCGAATGCAACAGCGATCTTCAGGATTTAAGTAATTATTTGGGGATGCGTCTGGGGATGTGTTCACATTTGTTTCCTAGTGTATCTCAGTGACAAATAAATCAAGTGTCACTTTCACTTGTTCTTCGTATAATTTTGGATCCAGTTGCACACTCAGACATTTCCATAATTTCCATTCCTTTCATTAAAATTCTATATATTTGAGAGTATTTTCTCTAATACTGGGTATTCTCTAGGCCATTAAAATCCTTAATTAAAGGGACTCTGTTAAATTATTTTCAAAAAGATAAAAAATTATCTCATCCTACAACATTTTGTGACAATTAAGTGGGAAGGATGCTGGAAATTGCATTTATTGTCCTAATTTTTGATAATTACTCCTTGTGCTTTGCTAAAGGCAGAAACCAGGCCTCTTTCTATGCCAAGTAAGTGCCATCAGAAGGATGCAGTCATGACCTGGGCCAGTGAAACCAAATTACTAATTCTGCTACTTCTATCGGTTTTCATTTCTTGGTGCTCCATTAGCATAAAACTGCTGATAACTGGAAAAATTTGGCAATTAACCCAGTGAAGAGGAATATCTTTCACCTGGGAGGTGAAAGACACTGCACGCGGAAGTCCTTCTATTCAGATCAGATTTTGTTCAGAAAAAACATTTGTGTTGTTTCTACAGGTGATGTTTCTTCCAGCTGAGTCTTTCCAACATGTGAGCAGGTGGCACTTCCCTCACCAGGCCAGCCAGCCATGGTACGTTTCTTCTCTTACGGGGTTCAGTGTGTGCCTGCTAGACCCTAACTAGGGTAAGACCGGTTAGCACCTACCTTAGGGCATGCGAGGATTCCCATCTGCCAACTTCCCTCCTGGTGTATTGGAATCAGTGGACTGAGAATTCAACCTACTCTTTGTACAGCGTGTAACTCACTATAGACAAAAGGCTTCACAGTGCTTCCCCCCCAAAAATCCAAGGGAAACACATCCATCGATTTTAAAGGGAACAGAACCAAATCCATTTTGGTTCCTCTGTTCCACACACATACATGCACTCCAACTGCTCAATAAATCATGCACATGAGAAAGAATACAAATGGGCCCAGATGGGAATTCAACATAAGTAGCTAAACCAAACCACGATCTGATAGATTGCCAAGGGGAGTGTTGTGTCTGACCACTCCCGCACACAAGCAGAAGCTGCTGAGCTTTGGGACCGTACAGGTGTGGTACCATCTCCTTCCCCATCTACTGCCTTCCTTCCTCTGCTTCCTCTCTCCCAGGAAAACATCTTCAGGTGTTTTTTCCTGGACTTACCCTGCATGACATTACCTGTGGATGATCTGCCTCACCATCTCTCTTGCCAACGCTCTGAAACTCCTCTCTGACTCTCCCTCTCCCTGATTGCTCCCTCTGTGCTGTAGGGTTCTAGAAGCCTCAGCAGACCAAGTTACACGCTCACTGCACGTTGGTGACTTCTGCTACAGCAGGGTCTTATGCGACACGTTCCTCTAGAACAAATCAAGTACAATACACATCTGCCCTGCTGTTAGGATTTAAGAAAAGCAAAGAGAGAAAATCAAGCCTATTCATCTTAACTAATACTGAGTTTTTCAAGTAAGAAGTTAAACTGTGGGTGAAAGACAAAGACAAAGCAGACAACACCTCCACCAACATATCTTTCTCAGTGTGACTTTCACTTCAAAGGAGTAATTTCTGCAGGAAATCTGCAGTCATGTTTTGAAATCTCATGTCCAAATAACTGCATGAACAGTTATGGGGTTTGTGTATTACTGGGGAAACTATTTCAATATCAAAACTTATTCTGTAGCAAAATGCAGGCAAGGAGGAAAGAGAGAAAGCAAATAAATATGTGCACAACACATGGACAACACTGAAACTCTTCTGTGCAAGCAACCCTTCTGAAACACTCAACAGGTCTGCATGTCCACCAGAAAGAACGGCACAGTGATGCTGCAGTTATTAAGCCTTCCTTTGTAACACTCTGTGTAAACTTTGGCTTCCCACTCTTAGCTGGAGCATTATGTTCTCAAGCCACAGTCACAAAGACTACTCAAAGTAGCAAGGTGATCAAAGGGGTGGTTCTGTCCCATTTTTCCTTCCTCTGTCAACTCATTTGTTTTCCAGCCAGCCATGATGTTGTTTCCTGATGGAATTGTTTCTCGTAGGGACTTCCTATACTTCTGTGTCCTTCCTAATTCAAGCACTGTTGGAGAACTTGATGCATACTGATTGCTAGGACGACTGAACACACTGGGCCTTCTCATCCGCTTGAAAGACTTTGTTTATAAAGTGTAAACACATTTAAATGAGGAGCAGGTACAGGTGAGGCCTCAGAGGTACATCTGGTCACACTGTACCTCTCCCAACTACAGGCCAAATCAGAAAATACTGCTGATCAATATGAACAAAGAAGCAACGCTTGTAACTATTTCCTCCCCTATTTTCTGTCACCTACTGAAAGATGTTTATCCCCAATAACAAATGAAGCAATGCTTGTAATCATTTCCTCCTCTGTCTTCTGTCGCCTATTGAAAGATGTTTATCCCCAGTAACAGCACACAAAACAAGCAGACATCAGCTTCTTTGATACAGTGGGGTTTAAAACCACCCAGTGGTAACGATTTCCTCTTCTGAATAATTTATCATTATTTATAAATTAAACATTGACCTACATAAGCCTCCTTGGAACTTGCGGTGCTCAATTATTATCAGAGATCAGAGAAGAAAAACGTGTCTTCAAGTATTATAGCTTCTTTTTTTTCTTTTCTTTTTTTTGCTGCTATCACTGATGTTGTAGTTGTAGTAGTAGTAGTACAAACTGGACCAGAAAAAAAGTTATGTTCCCTGTTTTAAAAAGAACAGCATGATATAAGGCAGTCTATCAAAAAGAGCAGTCTTTTTTTAATCCCCCTATGAGCTTACATCAGCTACTGTAGCAAACACGGCAGAACCACCACGACAAGCCAAAAGCCACACTTCTCCATGTAACGCCGAACAGCTCTCAGCCCTTCGCTCTTTCTGAGACCCAGCACAATGCTTAAGAAGGAAAAAAAAACCAAAACCAAAAACCACCTGGAAACAAACAAACGAACAAACAAATAAAACAGAAAACAGCCCCCCACCCTCCACCCCATGACTGATTAGAGTTAATGCCCTTCTGTTGGGCACCAAGAGACTTTTCCAGTTTTACTGCCTCCTTCGCCCCCAGGCACCTCTGCACACCTAAAGCAGGCTGCCCTGACATTTTCCGGTTTGGACTTTTGTGAGAAGGTTAACATTTTCCTCTCTCCAGTCTCTGCTTGTTCATTTGAGGCGTTGAGTCACATTGGCCAGAGCAACGGCAAAGGCCTGCACTGCAGAAAATGGATATTGAAAGTCCAAAATGTAAGCATTGCCATCAATCCTTCCAAACTGCATCACCTGAGAAGCAGGGGAAGAGGAGAAGGGAAGGAAAAAAGAGAACAAAGTCAAAAAAAGCGAACCACAGGAAAGGAACCAGAGAAGAATGAAAGCGAAATGGTTTTGCTCCTCTGTCAGAACACCTCACCTCCTGAGCCAATATGAACGGGGCCACACACAGAACAGGGTAAGAGTAACAGCACTATTTGTCTGCGCAGAGTATCTGACTGCTATAGTTGATTTTATAGAGTAAATTGAGCTTTAAAACACGCTAGACTGTATACAGCATTGCTGCAAGTAGACTGCCACCCATTACTTCAGCTGATGTGGGTTACACAAGCACCATGCTTCCTGCAGGAAAACACCATTCCCTTGCACAGATCCATCATCAGCCCATCAGGAAAACAAATGTTGTTTTCGAAGAAAGGAGCTTTCAGGAAAGGGGAATAACTAATCTCCTGACTCTAGCACGTCAGAGCCAGTAAGCTGTACGTCCTTGGCACTTCTGTTTTCCTTTGCACAAACTTCACTAGCACGTAGCGACACAGCGAATGCATTAGCAAAGGGGCAGTGGGAGCTGTTTGAAATGTAAAGCAAGGCTAGCCAGGTTGTTCACTGGTCTTCCACAGGGAGTATCTGAAGTGTGGACTATTACTACCGCTTTTTCATTCGCTTCATCAGAAGCCCAGATCGCATTTGCTCTACAGGGAAGTTCCTTGAGCTAGAATGCAGGAGGGTGTCTGTGCAAGCTGAGTCAGGCTTTGTTCCCTCACCAACAAAACCTGGGGCTGGGTGATTACGCACAGCTGTCCAGGGGCACATATCCACAGCCATTTAACTGCAGGAGAAAGGGATACAAATGTCTCAGATCACTGCCTTTTAATGAGCTGTTGGTACAGACTAGCAAATTCAAGAGACTACCACTGGTCATGCACGTTGGATATTTAAGACAACTAACTCCCAAGTTAAATTAGAAGGAATTGAGAGCCTTGATGCCTTTAATAAATAAAAAATGACTTACAGAGATGGGACAGCTGGACAAGGAAATAAATACGTGTCTCCTGAGTTTCAGGTCAGTGTCCTGCTGACTGACCACTTAATAGCCTGGGTTTGGTGTAGTAACATCCCACTCGAGCCAAGGTGAGAGAGCCTAAAATTAAATTCTTTGATTCTTGGAACTACCCACAGACCCTACTACCCAAAGGTCATTCAGAAGTGGCCCAGGAACACTTTATTCTGGGGAGGATCAGTGCCTCCCTCCTCTAGCATTAAGAACCAGCCCCAGAGGCCTGGTAACCCACAAGGGGAAATTCTGGCTCGGAGGGAACCTAACTGCCCGCTCATCATCTCTGCCTTAGCTATCTGCTGACTGCCTAACCTTTGCGAGTGCTGTAAGAAGGGACCAGTGTTCACCCAGCTAGCTGCCATCCACCACCACCGACCGCAAATGCAGCTACCCTTGGGGAGATCTGTCGTGCTTGTGACAAAACACACCTACCTTCAGCAGTGAGAGCCAGTGAGACTAACAGAAGCTGTTATTTCCACGTCCGACTAGAGTAAGACCAAACATATCTTGTACATTTACAACCGAACACTCCCCCTTCTGAATCTATACCTCTGATGGCTGTTTTTTATCGACCACGTGGCAAAGCTTTTTTTCACGGAGCAACTAACACGAACAGGAGGGGCCCGGTTGCATAAGAGAATAAGCTTATTTCTGCCACGGCTTTTCCAACCCCTGTCCCCCACCCCAGCCCACATGTGCTGTCCTCTCCTACCTGTCGTCCTTCCAGCTCAATCTGGAAGTTTTTTGCTGACTCCTGGGTCACCCGCCCTCCGAAGTCCAGCTGGTAGACTTGCGTCGCTTCATTCCACAGCGGCTGTTTGTTGGCCATCACGTACACAAAGCCCTGGCTCCCCAGCCTCCCGTCCTCCTTCTCGCTGGCCTTCCGGCACTTGAATTCATCCAGCTCACTGGCTGTCCTCAAACTCCTTTTGGTTTTCCAACCCTTTTTGCTGCCCTGGCTCTGGTTCATCAGTTCATCCCCGCTGATAAAAAGCTCTGGCTCACTCTCCGAACTGTCCTGAAACTCGTTTGTCTTGTTTAGCTTCTTGGACTTCAGCTGGTCTTTCTGACTCTTGACTTTCTTCTTCTCCCTCCCCAGCCGAGGGCTGGATATCAGCGAATTGAAATCAGTGAGCGTCCTTGCCTCCTTTTTGACCTTGCCCTCAGTAATGGCCTGCACGTTTCCTTCCTCAGCTCGGCTGTCCAAGCGCTTCCGGCTCTTCTTGCCGAATTTGTCCGTCCTTTGAGGAACAGGGCTTTCTGTCAAGGAGAGCACCTCCTGGAAGGTGTCTGCTGTCTCCACCATTACCTCTGTGCCCACATGGCCCTGCAGCTCTGCCGGCGGGGGAGACATCACTGGCTTCTCCACCACGAGGAGTGGCTTGGGGGGCAAAGTGCCCTGGGGGTTCTGTACGGGCGGGCAGGCGCTGTAGGAGCTCCACGGGTGCAAGGCGATCGGTGGCAGCTGTAAACTAGAGCAGGCGCTACTTCCCGGGTACATGGGTGGCAAAGGGCAATAGGAGAGGTTGGATGGATAACCTGGCTGAAGCACGACTGTGGGCTCCTGCTGTGCAAACTGCGTTGGGGCCAGAGCTTCTTTTGGGGAGCAGGGGGGCTGCATTCCCTGAAGGGGAGGGGCACTGTAGCTTCCTGGGTAAGGTACTCCGACTCCGTAACTCGTCTGGAAAGTGGCAGTGGGACTGGTTGGAGACTTGGGAGAAACAAACGGTACTCGAGACATATCCAGATGTTGAGCTTGACCGATGATAAGAGGAGTAGGTTTTAGAGGGTTGGGCACCGAGCTCTGAGACGTCCTTTCCTGAGGAACCCATATCTCTTCACTCACCATAGGGTCCCACTGGTACGGCGGTGGCCGTTTTACACCGAGGGCAGCCTCTGTCAAGGACACGGGTACGTGCCGCATTGACTTCTCCACTGGGCAGTGCTGAGAAAGGGCCTCATCCTCCGTGAAGGCGGAGTTGATATAATCCGCTCGGTCACGGGAATTGTCAGGCGGGCTCAGCAAGCTGTAGGAGGACTGGGAGGCCAGAGGCGAAGTACTAACAGAGTGAGCAATGACAGAGCTGTGCTGAGAGCCACTCCCCGTGCTCAGATCAGGTCTCATGCCACCAATACTGGAAGCGCTGCTACTAGCGTTGGCAGCAGTGATGTTGCTCACACCACCAGCGCTCGCGTTGCTGCTGCCGCTGCTGCACTGGCTGCAGGTGTACAAGGCAGTGGGTACTCTCTGCTGGTACTGCGCCGTCACAACGCTGCTCTTGGCTTTTGGGGGAAGTTGCAAGGTGGCTCTTTGACCGTCCACCAGCTGAGCCATTTTCAGGGCTGCCTCTCTGCTGTTCCTCCGCAGAGTCGCATGAATGATACTGCTGTCCAGCCTCTGCGCAATGCTTCTGCCCTGGGACAGCTGGCTGGCGATGTCAGGGTAGGGTGGTGGGTCCCCGGTTGGGATGGAGTAACGGGGGACCGTGAGCCGGTTCAGGGTGGCGCTGGTGCAGGGCTGCTGCATCTTCTTTTCGGCAGCGGTGATGCGCAAGGTAGCAGAGCTGCCGGGCCCTGGCAGGGTGTAGGTGCTCTGTGCACAGAGCATCCTGGTGCGAGGCCGGCACACCTCCTCCACGTTCCCGCTGCTGTCGAACGTTGTTATCCGCTCGTACCCCAGGGGTGTCTGGTAGTGACCTGCTGGGTAGAGGGAGAACTCCCCCTTTTTCAGGCAGAGGTCGAGGGGTGGCTGCAGGGGGCCAGGTGGGGGTGGCGGGGCGGTGGTCGGTGCGGCAGGGATGGTGCCAGGGTAGGGCGGCGGGGGGTTCATCTTGTTCAGCTGTAGCTCCTGGGCAGCCCCGAAGATGACGGCATCCCCTTCCACCAGCTGCGGTCCCGGCCGCGGGGCCTTGGCCTTGGGCAGGGGTTCGTGCTCGCGGTCGCTGTGGTGGTCCCGTAGGTCCGTCAGGGCGATGGCGGGGGGTGCGGGGGGCGGGGGAGCAAGGGCAGGGGGCACGGGGGCAGTGCGATTCAGCTCTCCCCCGGCCAGCGCCCCGGTCCCGGGGCCAGGAAAGCGGCCTGGCGCCCCTGGGAACGGCCCTGTCCCCTCGCCCCCTGGTTCTGCCGGTGGATTGGCCAGTACGTCCAGCTGCACGTTCTGATTGGCCAGCAGCGACTGGACCAGGCCAATGCTCTGCGTGGGCGACATGGCCTGTGCCGAGCTGTGGATGGGCGCGATGGGGATGTTGACGGTGCACGGCGGGCTGCTGGCGGGAGCACCGGGGGCGCCGGGCACTGCAACGAACAACACAGCGTTGTCACCCGCTGCCCCAGCCTCTGCTGTCCCAGGGGCCCCTCCCATGCAACAGCGATGGCCAGGCCTGGGCTGGGGAGCTGCCCAAGGCCTAGGCCTGGAAGGGCAAGGTGCCGCAAGCCTTGGCTGACTGCAGGGGTTAGGCAAGCAGCTGGGTACCAGGCACTAAACCAGGGCATTTTCACATATTTGGGGGTTTTCTTCAGCACTTGTGGAAGACATGCAGGTCACTAAAAGCTGTTTACCTAGAAAATTTCATGGCAGCATTTACATAAAATTCAGAAAACGGGGGAGATTGTTTTCTGAATTACTACTCACTCATAATCCAGTTTTAAATATTTCTACTCAAATCAATAGAAGTTTTGCTGAATCACGGCTCATTAGTTTTCAGGGAGGGTTTTTTGATAGTTAATACATCAACAAACAACAGAAAGCACAACCCACACAGAAACCCATGGCTGGCCCTGATCCTAGCCTCCTCTTC